>CM022955.1:15458294-16074653 GCA_012931725.1 Litsea cubeba | reverse complement strand
AGGATTTCGTGCGTACTGGTGTGCTATGAATCCATGTTAGGGTTCTGAAGCAGCCTCCATGATACTCGTGTGTACCAATCCATGTAATTTGGGACACAATCCCAAGGACGTCGAACTGGTGTGCTACGATTCAACCCAGACAGTAGGTGATCATTCCATCTTTCCCATACTTGATCAAAGTATTGATATGCATTTACGGTCGGGCCTCGTGCAGCATGAATGAGAATTAATGAAAGTGAAGGAATAGTCTGCACCCTACCAAACTGCCTAAGGATCCTATCTGGATGATAGGGCTCAACAACGTCCATGGACTTAATGCACCCACAGTAGAAGGCGGCCTCATTAAATGGATGATGGCGCCTAACATTGCGATAAGGATCCCATGTGACCTGCAATGACCAAAATAATTATTATAAATTTTCTTCTAAATTAAAAATTGGATGTCTTTCAATCCAATAACTCATGAACAAGCAATGTTAAGTACCTGGTCTGCACCCATGTAATCTAGCCGCTCTCGCAGTGCTTGTAGGGGAGCAGTAGTCTCCCTTCGAGGGAGCCAGCGATGTACTCGAGGCTGACTGACTCCATAATGAATGTTAGGAGTTGGAGCCAAACACTCGAAATGCTCATAAATCCACGCCTCCAGCAACGTAAGATATCTAGCAATTTGTTTGACTTCATAACGGGTAGCCAATTCCAACTGTCGATACAAATAAGCAAGAGCGGTGGGAACCCCATTCATAAGTACGGACACGGTCTAAGTCTGTCAAAAGCGTAAGAGATATATAATTAGCACACATGTGCCACTCTTGTCCATGAACAATGTGCAGTCTAATAAATACAGAAGATAGGCTCTCACTGCACAATCGATCATGTCATCTCCATCCTCATCAGATATCCATGAGAACCTCCCTCTTAGCCACTCCAATCTTACAGATTGGCTGGGAACCTGCTGTGGCTCACCATTTGGATCAACTCCCAAAGCGTCAACAAGGAGTGAATGAGACTCTTGAAATGACATTCTACCACTATACGCAACAGAACGTCCAGTCACCGGGATCTCAAGTATGGTGGCAACATCATCTAGACTTATGGACATCTTGCCGGACGGCGTGTGGAAAGTGTTTGTTTCAGGTTGCCATCTTTCCAAAAAATAAGAGACGATGATCTTACTAACAGAGCGGTAGGATGCTGTGATAAGTGGACCCAAATTAGATCTATCCACTAACTCTTTGAACCTGGCGCTTTCATTCAATTGCCAGTGTGGTATTTTTTGTCTATAGCTCAAATACTTCAGTGCAACCCGTTCCTGTATTCCGAAAATGGTACATTATTGAAGATTGTAACCAATACATGATTTTGATATAAAATTAAAAAAAACATACCTATGAATGCCAAATTTATGCAGTTATGTGTGTGTTGAAATTGGGCAACAAAGAACGATCTTCTGGCCCCGCAGTTATTTCTTGTTCAACCACAGGTTCCTCTTTATGCAGTTGAGGAACAGGGTCTCCTTCTTCTTCATTGCCTTGTTCCAAATCATATCCTGGGTCCTTTGCTTCTTCTACAACCTCTTCAATTCTTTGACGACGCCTCCTGCTAGAAGCTGTCGGTCTTAATCTGGAATTGCTTGGCCTATCCATTTTTGAAACGATTGGAAGAAAAGTGTTAGAAAAAATTATGTACAAGTTACTGTTCGGTACTGTGAATGCGAACTAAGCATACATGTTCGGATTTTAATTTCCATCACCATGTATATTGTTCGGAATTTAATTTCCGAACATAACAGATATGTTCGAACATTAGGTCCCGAACATACTTGGACCTTCCGAAAAATAGTTTCCGAGCATTTATATAATGTATGAATATTTGATTTCGAATATAGTGAATGGTTTCGAATTTTCAGGTCCGAATAGATCGCAGTGCAGGAAAAAAAATTATTTTGAAAAACTCACACCAGTGCAAATAGATTCATTATGTGAACACTATCAAAGCATATGTATCCTTTGAACATATTTTTATACAAAATAGTTGTTACAATGACCTATTTGAAAAAATAGCACAATGAAATGGTGAAGAAGGAAGAAGGTGACTTACCTTTGACTAAAATGGAGGTTTATGTGACAAAAAAGGTATTCCTTATTCCTTATGTGCTTCTTGGCTAGTCGTTGGGCCTGAATGTAGGCTTGAATGTAGGTCTAAATGTAGTAGAAGAGTTTTTTCCGGTGACAATTGGAATAAAGAATGGGAAGAAATCGGTGAAGAAGATGTGTGGGAAGAGAAAAGAGGAGTTGTAAATGACATGGGCATTTTGGATATATCGATGGATGCAGAGAGAAAAATTTATAAAAATTATATTTTATATATTGGTGTGGAAAGAAATTTAATGAGAAGAAAAGAAAAATGGTGGTGCCAACGGAACTCCCCTGAAATTAGACCCGTCCATTTTCATCCACGTCGTCACACGAGTGAGGCTCAGACAGTTCCGGTCGAGCATATTATAATATCAAGAGGAGACTCCGTTCCGAAACCGACATCGGCGCTCACACGTGTCCCTTCACTCGTTGGCTTTGCGTGTGCACTTTTTCCCTTCCGTACCGTTCATTTTCCCTTTCGCTGTCTCTCTTCTCTCTCCAAACGCTTCTTTTTTCCTCTCCGTCCTTTTCGCTATTCAAAGCCTCTTCACTCTGTTTCTCTTTTTCTCCGCCTCTTGCTGATTTCCACTGGCATTTCCAACAAGTATTTTTTCCGTGGAATCCCAAAACTCGATCTCTCGAAGCTTAATATCAAGGCAAGCTCTTCTTTCTCTCTCTTCTTTTTCCTGAACGTCACAACTTTTTCTTTCTTTCTAGTTGTGGTTTCAGTGACATAGGGTTCTGAAAGTAGAAGAAAAATATAAGTAATGTGTTGTTTTGGTTTATTATTATCATTATTTTTTTTATGGAGCATTAATGTTGGAAATAACAGTTTCTTATCTTTCCAAAAACAAGGAACCTCTTGTGGGGCCACATGGATGCATGCAAACAGGGGAATGGGGGATGGGTAGGGGCTACATGTGGATAGGGGTAGATCAGAAATTGTCCCAGTCACATAATCTTACCCACTTAGTTAAGGGCCTCAGCCTTCAAAGGTTCAATCCTATGATGAAGTGTTTTTGTGTGTGTGTGTGTTTGTTTTTTCTTTTTTAAATTTATTAAATCTGATCTGGAAAGTGTCAAAGTGGGGTGACTGGCAAGTGTCAATGAATGGAGTGGTTGGTGTATGTGAAAGTTTGGATTAATTTATAGGCTGTCACATACACATTAAAGGTTTCTTTAGAAAATAATAACCAGTTTGATATCAAAATTCTCCTGTTTTTTAAGTTGATTTTTTATACAACTTGTTGGTCAGCTAGTTGGAGTGGTGGAACTTTCCATTTGGATTTAAGCAGAATAGCAATTTGTTCTGATTTGCATTTGGTGGCACAAAGGTAGAGGGATATGGTACATTTGTCTAGTTATATTATTGAGGGCTCTCTATTTGTAGAAGTAGCATAAATGCATAATGCAAGCTGTGATGCATTTATTTGATGGGTATCACCATCGATGGGCTGTACTGTGACACTTGCATTGGTTAATGACTTTAGCGATGGATTTGAGGACTTATAGGACATGAAGATGGATGGATGAAAAGAGTAGTTCAAACCATTGGTTGACTTGCATTGGTTAAATTCTCTTTAGTTAGTGGTTGTGATCAATCCTTCTTCTTTTCGGGAAGAGGTATCTATGTTAGCCATGGGATTGGGAAAAATGGATAGTTCTGATCTTGTAACGCTGTGATGTTGTTCAAAACTGTGGGAATTCATAAGAACATGGGTTCCTTCTGTTGAAAACGCCATCCACTTACTGTTGGCCTCCAATAGATGGTAAAAGAAAAGTGATATGGTTATCATTCAGTGGGGAAAAGCATGAGGCTGTGAGATTGTAATGGGGAATGGGTGCTAACATGTCCATCAAAACCCACTTGCTCGATGGTTTGGATCATCAGATGCAGTCAAGGAAGCCAAACCCGAGTGGTCATGATCCCAAATTTAAAAATCCTCAGTCAACAGAAAATAGTACATACTCAAAAGGGGAAACAACATATTGGTTAAAAACCTTCAATCCCTTGAGAGAGAACTCAAAACCAATACAAGAAGAGGGGGGGAAGTGCATAACCATCAGCTTTTATTAAAAATAAATATGACCAGTAACAAGAAAAGAATAAATGAAATGTCTCCTTAAAAGTTTATTTCAGCTAACCCTGGATCTAATCACTTTAAAAAAGTCCTAATAACACTTAACGAGGAAAGAACAACTCAAACAACTATAAGAAAAGAAAGGAAGATGTTGTTGGCGGCTTTGGATGTCCTTGTTACGAGGTATCCCTTGGCTTTTGGGGCCCAATACCTGATTCTTCGAGGCCAAATCTGGATCCAATCTTAAATATATGTTTACTCCTTATCCAAAGTGAGTTGTTCCACTAAAATAGGCAATACAAATTTTACAAGAAATCTGGAAAATATCCTTTGTGCAGGTCATTTTTGAACTGTCCAGTCATTTGATCTCGAAAAGAAACACAAGTATGATAGGGTGTCAAGGAGTAATGATTAGAAGAAAGAAATTGACTGGGCCCTAACTCGAGCTTGGGCTTTGGGACTGTGGGAACTTTACTGTTGAGGGTATATGAGTGTCTTCAGTCTTGTCATTTATTTATTTTTTACTTAACCAGGGATTGATTTGTAAAGCAGTAACGACAAGCCATTTTAAAAAGCATGGGATTTTAGGAATATGTCAAATTTAATAATATAAACGTGGGAGTGCACACCTAGTTAGGGCAATGTGCATGAGTTTTTTTCTTCCAAATTTCTTTACAGGTACCCAAGGAGGAAAGGGAGGAAAATCCTAACGAAACTCTTACCTTAAAGCTTCCTTTCTTCTTTTTCTTGTAGTTCTTTCTTCTCCTCTTTATTTCTTCTTTCCACTTCCTTCCTCCCTCTCCTTCCTTTTCATTCTGTCCCCAAGGGGGAGTCATATGTCTTGAGGGCTAATATCATCTTGTGCAAGGATGAAGTTATCACCTCTTTGGGTTTTGTGTGATTAAAAAGTTTGTGAGGACATTCTTTTTCTTTTTTCTTTTGGTGTGTGTGTGTGTGTGTGTGTGAGAGAGAGAGAGAGAGAGAGAGAGAGAGAGAGAGAGAGAGAGAGAGAGAGAGAGAGAGAGAGAGAGTTGCATATTAGTGAAGGTCTGTACAACCAAGGACTATGGATTCTTTTCATCAACTCTTTACATATAAAAACAATTTTGTGGTAATTTGTGAATCGAAGCAGAAGGTTGTAGCTTATCATCAATGGGATAAAATAGTGGTAGAATCATCATCATCAAAGCCTTTTCCCAACTATGTTGGGGTTATCTATATTAATTTTGTTTCTCCATTCTAGTCTACCTTGAGCCAGATTCTCGGATAGGTTGCTCTTCTTTAGATCTATGCTTACTACTTCCAATGGGTAGCTGTTAAAGAGATTTGGGGAAGGAGATATGTCCAATGGGTAGCGGTTGACGCGGTTGGTGCTGTGGGTGGACTATTATTGATGTGGGACACTCGGTCGGTCACCGTGTTACAAAGCTGGAAGGGCACTTTCTCCCTATCAGTTTTGGTGGAGGATTTGACTAACAATTCCAAATGGCTCCTTACGACCGTTTACGGTCCAATTAACAGCCAGAGGAGAATGGAGCTTTGGAGTGAGTTGGACACAATTAGGGGGCGGTGGAGTGGTGCTTAGTGCATTGGTGGAAACTGGATTATTATTAGACACCCAAGTGAGAAGCTAGGTGGGGTAGACTCACCGGAGACATGAGATGCTTCTCGGATTGGATAAACTTCCATTCCCTAGTGGATCTGCAGTTGTGTAGAGCTTCCTTTACCTGGTCAAATCACCAGAGGAACCCAGCCATGTCTAGATTGGACAGAGTCCTTGTTTCCATAGATTGGGTGGACGCATACCAAGAGGTATTACAACTATCCTTACCAAAGCCCGTATCTGATCATTGTCCTATTTTGGTCGACTCCAATTGCGAAGGATGGGGCCCCTCCCCTTTCCGGTTCGAACTAATGTGGCTAGAGGAAAAGAACTTCCCAAGCCTCATTCAAGGGTGGTGGGAAGAGATTAAAGTGGAAGGCTGGGCTGGTCATCGTATGGTCACAAAATCGCAGGTGTTGAAGAATAAAATTGAGTGGGCAAGGGTGAATGCCGGTGACGTGCAAATCCAAAAAGCTAACATATTGGTAGAAATTCAGAAGTTGGACAAAAAAGAGGACAGTGAACAACTATCTACAGAAGAAGGGATGAAAGAGTAGAGCTCAAAGAAGAGCTCCAAGGAAAACTGAGGGAGGAGGAGATCAAGTGGAGACTAGAGATCTAGATGCTAGTGGTTGACATAAGGCGATAAGAGTACCAGATTCTTCCACGGGGTGGCCTCCTCAAGAAGAAGGGCTAATAGAATTTCCTCTATCATGAACAACCAAGGAAGATTGGAAAAGAAAGATATCATCCATCACATAGAGGCGTATTTCGCATCCGTTTACGCTGGTGAGGGATGGGAGAGGCCATCCTTGGACAATCCGGCTTTTGATGGAATTGGGGATCATTGGGCCCAATGGCCAAAGAGGAAGAAGTTTGTCAGGCGATTTTCGACCTAGTCCGTGCTAAGGCCCCAAGTCCAGATGGGTTCCTGCTGGCCTTCTTTCAATGATTCTGGGTGATACTAAAAAAGGACATCCTAGCCTTTATGAATGAGTTCCACCAGAGGGGAGAGCTTTCTAAAGGCATGGGGGCTTTTTTTATTGTGCTTATTTTGAAGAAGTCAGGGGACATCGGCATCAGGGACTACAGGCCAATAAGTCTGCTTGGAAGCGTCTACACAATCTTGGCCAAAGTTTTAGCAGGGAGAATTCAGAAGGTTTTGCCGGGCATCATATCCAAAGAGCAATGAGCCTTTGTTTCAGGGAGGTAGATTTTAGATGACATCTTGGTGGCGAATGAGTGTGCACACTCAAGGTACAAGGACAAACTTCCGGGGATTATTTGCAAGCTGGATTTGGAGAAGGCCTTTGATCGGGTGGATTGGAAGTTTCTTCAATATATGCTCAAAAGAATGGGGTTTGGAGAAAAATGGAGAATGTGGATTCAGGAGTGTGTGTCTTCAGCCTGGATATCTATTATGATAAATGGCACCCTGAAGGGATTCTTTCCGACTGAAAGGGGGCTGAGACAAGGAGATCCTCCTTCACCTTTCTTATTTCTTATTGTAGGGGAGGCGCTGAGTAGAATGATAAATGCGGAGGTGGATGTGGGCCTATTTGCGGGCTTCCGTGTGGCCAAAAACACCCTTGCAATCGGCCACCTACAATTTGCTGACGACACACTCATCTTCTGTGGGAATGATGAAGACCATATTAGATATGTTAAAGCCACCCTCCTTTGTTTCGAAGCATTGTCAGGTCTTAAAATCAACTTCTCCATGAGCGAGTTGATAGGGATAAGGATGGACAAATATTTGCTCCACAAATTTGCAAGGATTATGGGGTGTAAAGTGGGCGAGCTGCCAGTCACGTATTTGGGGCTGCCTTTGTGCGTGAAGTCAGCTACAAAATCGTTGTGGAACCCAGTGGTGGAAAGGGTTGAGAGAAGATTGTCTTCATGGAAAGCGAATTACTTATCCATTGGAGGAAGGGTCACCCTTATCAAGTACGTCCTGTCTAACCTGCTAATTTATTACTTCTTCCTCTTCAAATGCCGGCCTCAGTTATTAAAAGAATTGAAAAGTTGCAATGAGATTTCTTATGGTATGTAATAGCTAGCAGAAGAAGTATCACTTGGTGGACTGGAAAACCATCTGTAGATCTAAGGAAAGGGGGGGGGGGGGGGGGGGGTTTGGGAAATTCGATCCCTCGAACAAATGAATCTTGCTCTTCTAGGCAAGTGGCTTTGGAGAATAGAAGAAAGGTCAGACGGCATATGGAGACAGGTTCTAGAAAGTAAATACAGTCTTCCTAAAAACGGGTGGGAAATTTAGGACGCCCCAAAATCTTCGTTAGCTTTATGGAAAGGAATCCTCTTAGTTAAAAAACAATTCATGGAGAACATTAAATATCACATTGGTTTTGGGGAGAGCCGGAGGACTCTCTTTCGGAAAGACCGTTGGGCCGGAGATAAGGCTTTGGCTGTCCAGTCTCCAAACCTCTTCAATTGCGCTGTGGATAAGGATGCTAAGGTCAAATCCTATATGTCAAGAGTTGGGGATTAGGTGGTTTGGAGGTCCATATTAAGGAAAAATTTAAAGGATCATGAGGAACATCAACTCCTTACTGTCACGACCCAAATCCTGGGGCCCTGTCAGATCTCTGGATCGTGATAAACTTTGGTAATATTTACCAGACATTAGTCAAATAATTCACATAAGCATTTGGCATTTAAAATCAAATAATAATTTCATTTAATCAAATAGTTGTAACTACTCAAACTTTACTATGTTCGGTCTGCATCAATAATGTACTAAAATATCAAATAATATCCCTAAACCAGGCTAATCCCTTTTTCTACTAAAATATCTTTTCTCGTGCACTCTTGTCAGCCACGCATATTGAAATTCACGTGCTGATCATTGTTCCGCTCTGTCCCGCCCGTGGCTTGATTACCTGAAGGGGGTAACACAACATCAGTACTACTGGTGAATGAATATTCCTAATTACACAAATCACATAAAATATAACATCACATGATTTAATAAGACTAAATCAATAATTAAATATTACTTAGATTCTTTCACACACAATCCGTGCCCATGCACATCACCACGCCTCAAAGGCCTTATCGTATACATGTATACCGGTCACCATGACCCTGTCTCATCAGACACGTCCACTAAGGACCAGCCATCAAAGTGGCTCATCACGTCCATTAAGGACCCGCCGCTATAACGGCCATCATGGCCCGAAGCCATCTATCATCCGGACACAAGTCCAACTCCCCAAATCTGGGACCCAGTGCACAATATCTCATAATCAAATATTAATTAATGATTTACACAGTAGTAGTGTGGACCCGACCCATACTTACTTCACTGGTTGGTGCCCCCACTTCGTATCAAAATTGGTATAGAGTGATATGGTGGGCCCACATTATATGTAATACAACTTTGCATCATAATAATTAATCACAGTATATTTAATTAATCATAGTTGATTAAACATTGATCACAAAACTTAATTTCACTTAAGTAAGGAATTTAATTAATTAATTTTACACATATTCCAAGTCTATTTCCATAAATAGACTTCCTTTTATCTTCCTGCACAGAACAACATAAAGGAGCAGTTCACGTCTGAACCGCTTGGCAAAATCCAGTGGGTCCCACTTGGCTAAACCATGATCAGACCTCTAGGTCATGGTCGTCCAAGGTTTATTCTTCTACTCATTGGTTCTGATCCATCATCAAAACATATCTTGGGTTCCATAAATCAAATCCGACATCTGCTAAGTTTTACCCAAAGTCACGCCTGACTATTTTTTATTCCATTGATCAGTGGGTCCCACTGATCCAAACATCAGATGTCCATCTACACAATGGTCGACCAAGGCTATTGCATCATTCCAACTGTTCTGATTCATCATAGGATCATTCACTGGGGTCCTCAAACATCAAAACATGATATACAGCTATTCACGCCTGTGATCATAGAAAGTTCACTGTACTGTGGGTCCCACTATTCAAATCCATGATCAGCCAACTACACCATGGTCGACTAGGTATCCTTGAACAGATGTGTGATCTTGATCCTTGATCTGATCAATAGGTGGGTCCCACAACTACAAACGACATGTACAGTGATTTCTGGGATTTTCACGCCTGAAATTCTTTGAGTGCATTGATCTGTGTGTCCCACCGATTCAAATATCAAATATTCAACTCCACTATGGTCGACCATACGTCCCCTTTAAGATGTGAGGTCTTGATCTTAGATCAGATCATAGAGTGGGTCCCACAATCCTTAGACTACAAACTGTGTTAGTGACGACAGGCTTCAGAATTCCATCAAACGACTTCCTGTTTGATGGATTTTCCTGTATTTGCATCCTACTGTCATTCATATCATCCCAATAGACATATAACCTTCTTCCATTGACAAAAAACATAGAACTCACCTTAATACATAGTTTTAATTCAAAATTTCCAATCGTCTGGAACATCATTAACGAGTAATTAAGAAGATTCACTCACCTTTGATACACAATTGTCTCCTTTGACATCAACAGCTTTCTCCTTCTCCTAATTTGCAATCCACAAGATTCTCAGACTCTTCTTCAATGAATAGAATTATATCACAAAGGGTCGTTGGTTCTCATATATAAAGGGAAAGATGGGAATTCCAATCACTTTCAAACTTTCCATTTAGAGTTGTTTTACAACTCTCTTCTATCCCAATCTCTCTCTCTCACGTGGAAAGCAAGTTTATAAAAATCTAAGACTTCTACTTCCATTAAAACTTGGGTCAGACTATAACTAAGATACTACCTGGGCCAGACCATCCTACGCCCAAGTACTCAGGATATTACATACTCCCCTCCTTGGGAAAATTTGGTCTTCCAAATTAAAACATACCTGGGACAAAAAGATGCGGATACTTGCTCCGAACGTCGTCCTCGAGCTCCCAGGTGGCCTCCTTTGGATCATGATGTGTCCATAACACCTTAACAAGTCGAACTGTTCGTCGTCGTAACACCATGTCCTTGGTGTCTAAGATTGCAACAGGTCTCTCCTCATAGGATAAATTAGGTTGTAAATCCATTGTCCCAAGATCAAGTACATGAGATGGGTCCGGTTCATATTTCTTCAACATTGACACATGAAACACTTTGTGAACACCAGCTAACTGTGATGGAAGGTCCAATTCGTAAGCATTCCCATCGCTCACACATCCTGTAATCTTGAATGGTCCGATGTATCGCGGGCTGAGCTTTCCCTTCTTGCCAAATCGCATCACTCCCTTAGTTGGAGAGACTTTGAGGAATACTGAGTCACCAACCATAAATTCCAATTCTCGTCGGCGTTTGTTAGCATAACTCTTCTGGCGGCTCTGAGCAGTCTTTAATCGATCCCGAATTTTCTTAATATTCTCAGTAGAAGTTTGCACCCATTCAGGGCCTAAAATTCGTCGATCGCCCACTTCTTCCCAACAAATCGGAGAACGACAACTCCTACCATACAAAGCCTCAAAAGGAGCCATCTGAATACTCGAATGATAACTATTGTTGTAAGCAAACTCTGCTAATGGTAACTGCTCATCCCAACTGTCTGTGAAATCTATGGCACAGGCTCGAAGCATATCCTCCAACGTTTGATTTGTTCTTTCCGTCTGCCCGTCTGTCTGGGGGTGATATGCAGTGCTAAAATGCAATTTAGTACCCATAGCCTTTTGCAAGCTTTTCCAAAATTGTGAAACAAACCTAGTATCTCTGTCTGAGACGATTGATGCTGGAACGCCATGTAATCGCACAATTTCCCGAACATAAGTTTTGGCCAGTTGTTCCATCGTGGTTTTTCCTTTCAGTGGTAAAAAGTGTGCCGATTTAGTCAATCGATCCACGATTACCCAAATTAGTTCATTATGCCTTGAAGTTCTAGGAAATCCGAAAATAAAATCCATAGTGATATGCTCCCATTTCCATTCGGGTATTGGCAACGGCTGCAGTAATCCCCCCGGCTTTCTATGATCAGCCTTCACTTGTTGACAAGTAAAACAACGGCCGACAAATTCGGTGACATCATTTTTCATTCCGACCCACCAAAATCTGATTTTTAAATTCTGATACATCTTAGTACTCCCTGGATGGATAGTATATCTTGTATGATGGGCTTCTTTCAAAATTTCATCTTTGATTTCTCGAACATGTGGTACACAGAGTCTGCCTCGGAAATACAATACACCATTAACAATAGAGAAATCTGGTTTATTGTCCATCTTGTCAAAGATATCTGTCAATGCTTTATCGTCCCGCTGGTGGTCCTTTATTCTTTGTATTAATTCAGGTTGGACCTTGAAGCTTCCCAATAATACTTTGTTGTCAAATAGACCATAAGTTAACATCCAAGTCCTTGATCTCTTCAAGCAATCTCCATTCCGATGTCAAACAAGCCATCTGTGCTGATTTTCTGCTCAAGGCATCAGCTACAACATTCGCCTTTCCTGGATGATAAAAGATTGAGAAATCATAGTCCTTGAGAAATTCCATCCATCTCCGTTGGCTCAAGTTCAACTCCTTTTGAGAAAACATGTACTTGAGGCTCTTATGATCGGTATACACTTCAAACTCTTCACCGTAAAGATAGTGCCTCCAAATTTTTAATGCAAATACCACAGCTGCTAACTCAAGGTCGTGCGTCGCATAATTTTGTTCATGGACTTTTAGTTGTCTGGAAGCATACGCAATCACTTTTCCATGCTGCATAAGGACACACCCTAGTCCCTGCAACGATGCATCACAGTATATCACAAATCCTCCACTCCCAGCGGGGAGGGTAAGGATTGGCGCCGATGTGAGCTTACCTTTCAAAGTTCCGAAGCTATCTTCACAGCTCTCATTCCAAATAAACGGGACATCTTTCCTTGTGAGTCTGGTAAGTGGCCCAGCAATTGTAGAAAATCCTTGCACGAACCGTCGATAATAGCCTGCCAAGCCTAAGAAACTTCGAACTTCGGACACATTTGCAGGTCGCTTCCAATTCGTAACTGCTTCAATTTTAGTAGGATCTACTGATAGTCCTTCTCCTGAAATAATGTGGCCCAAAAATGTGACTTGTGTAAGCCAAAAATCACACTTACTTAGCTTGGCATACAGTTGATTGTTCCTCAACAGCTGTAAGGAGATACGCAAATGTTCTTCATGCTCGTGCCATTCCTTAGAGTAAATCAAAATATCATCAATAAATACCACCACAAATTTATCCAAATAGGGTTGGAAAACTTGGTTCATCATTGCCATGAATGCGGCTGGGGCATTGGTCAAACCGAAAGGCATGACTAAAAATTCGTAGTGACCATATCGCGTCCGAAATGCCGTCTTGGAAATATCGTCCTCCCTCACTCTTAGCTGATGGTAGCCGGATCTAAGATCAATCTTGGAAAAGTATTTCGCACCTTGTAGTTGGTCAAATAATTCATCAATGCGGGGGTAGCGGGTACTTGTTCTTGATAGTCACCTGATTTAACTGTCTATAATCAATACACATTCTCAGGGTGCCATCCTTTTTCTTTACAAACAATACTGGTGCTCCCCATGGAGATACGCTAGGTCGGATGAATCCTTTTTCTAATAACTCCTCCAATTAATCCTTGAGTTCCTTCAGTTCCGCAGGAGCCATTCGATAAGGTGCCTTAGAAATCGGGGCTGTTCCCGGCATTAACTCAATAGTAAAATCTACCTCTCGAATTGGGGGTAATCCAGGCAAATCATCCAAAATACATCGGGAAATTCCCTAACAATAGGGATATCTTCTAATCTGGGCTTCTGTTTATCCTCTGTGATAAAAGCTATAAAGCCTTTGCACCCACTCCTCAATAGCTCAACGGCTTTGATGGCTGAGATGATTATGGACCTAACAGGTCTCCTCTTTCCCACCAAACTAACCTGAGTAAATCCCTCCAGGTTAAACCGAACTACTTTATTAAAGCAATCTAAAATAGCTCGATACCTAGCAAGCCAATCCATTCCCAAAATGACATCAAAGTCATCCATACGTAACACTACCAGGTCTGCCGGCATCGGAACTTGTGCAATTTCTAGCATACAATTATAAAATATGGTGCTAGTACGAATGTGTTCACCCGTGGGTGTTGACACTATCAATGCATGAGTCAATGTTGAGGGGGAGTTTCCTATCTTAGCAGCAAAATCATGAGAAACAAAAGAGTGCGTAGAACCAGAATCGAATAAGGTACTAGCTTCATGACTGGAAATTAAAACCATACCCTCAACAACATTATTGGCCGCTTCCACATCCTGATGGGTCAGGGCGAAGACTCTCCCATTCTGCTGTTGCCCAGCTTGGTTCCCCCCCGGATTATTCCTGCCTTGATTGTAATATTGTCCTTGAGGTGGGTTCTGCTGGTTTCCTCGGTGCTGGTAGGTCTGATTCTGTTGGTAGGGGCGTTGGTTCTGAGGACGCTCCTGTTGACGATCCTGCTGATTTTGCCTAAAGGGTTGTCCTTGTGTCTGGTTCTGATTCCTTCCTTGCCTCTTAGGACAGTCCTTTACCTGGTGTCCTTCCTGCCCACAGCCGAAACATCCGCCCTTTCTTTTGTTTTGATTTCTTTCCCTAGCCTCCGGACAATCCTTTACCTTATGACCTCCCTTTCCACAGCCGAAACACACTCCAGATTTCTTTCGACATTGACTTGTTTCATGGAATCCTTCACAATGATTGCATACTGGTTTAGTCCCCGTTTTCTGTTTCTTGTTGGTAACAAACTCACGATTGAAAAGAGTTTTGAATACTCTTGAGAATATATTATTCTGTGTGTTTTTCTATGGAGATTGTCCATCATTATATATAGGTATTTACATGCCTTTAATCAAGGCTCTAAGAAAGGAAAACAATCTAATAATATCAATCATTAACCTAAGTTAGGAAATCAACTAATTACAACCATTGCTATTCTAAGTTAAGAAAGCTACAGCTGTCTCAATATTGACCCAAATCAATTCCACGTGAGATATAGCATTTGACTACTGATGGGCTTTGGGCCTTGGGCCTGTTTAACACCCCCCCTCAAATTGATGCGGGAGAATCAACAAGCATCAATTTGTGAACCAAGAACTGATGTCGAGGGCGCGGAAGACCTTTAGTAAGAATATCAGCAAGTTGAAGTTCAGTGGAGACATGAGGAAGGCTGATGACATCACGTTTAAACTCATCACGTATGAAGTGACAATCAACCTCGATATGTTTAGTGCGTTCATGAAAAATCGGATTTTCAGTAATCCGAATTGCACTTGTATTATCAGCATAGAGGGGGGTAGCGCCTTCTGCTGGAAAACCAATATCAGAGAGCAGACCGCGTAGCCAAAGAATTTCGGAGCAGGCAGCAGACATGGCTCTGTACTCAGCCTCGGTAGAGGATTTGGAAACTGTTCCTTGTTTCTTGCATTTCCAAGAAATGAGACTATCACCTAAAAACATACACCATCCTGTCGTCGATCTGCGAGTATCCGGACAGCCAGCCCAATCAGCATCTGAATAAGCTTTGAGAGAAAGAGGATTGTTGGATGGAAAAAACAGCCCACGAGTCGGTGTGCGAATCAGATACCGAATGATGCGACGAACAGCCGCTAGATGAAGGTGACGAGGAGCAGTCATGAACTGACTCATCAGATTGACCGCATAAGAGATATCAGGACGAGTGATCGTCAGGTAGATCAAGCTACCAACTAACTGGCGATATGCAGTAGGATCGGAAAGAAGATCACCCTCTTCTCTGCTGAGTTTGACATTCATTTCGACTGGCGTATCTACTGGTGCAGAGGTAGTAAGGCCAGCTAAGTCAATGAGATCAACAATGTATTTGTGTTGATTTAGAACTATTCCTGTAGGCGATTGATGAACTTCAAGACCGAGGAAGTAGTGTAGAGGGCCGAGATCCTTCATGTGAAATGTCTCACTAAGAGAAGCTTGGAGCTCCTGAATCATTTTCGCATTAGGACCAGTAATGACGATGTCATCAACATAGACAAGTAGTACAGTGATCCCGGATGGAGCATGATGTAGAAACATAGAAGGATCATACGAGCTCGGATGAAAATCCAAGCGGAGAAGAGCAGCTTGAAATTTCTCAAACCATGCACGAGGAGCTTGCTTCAGACCATAGAGGGAGCGACGAAGTTTGGCAACCATACCCTTCTCGGAGGAGCATCCCTGAGGCAAGCGCATATAGACATCTTCTTTGAGATCACCATGTAGAAACGCATTCTTGACATCCATTTGATATAGAGGCCAAGACTGGGATGCAGCAACAGCAAGAATTGTGCGTACGGTAGTCATTTTGGCAACCGGAGCAAAAGTTTCATCATAATCAATGCCATATTCCTGCCGATTTCCAAGAGCAACCAGTCGCGCCTTATAGCGATCTAAAGTACCATCTGATTTGAGCTTGAGAGAAAAAACCCACTTACAGCCAATAGGTTTGACACCTAAAGGAAGCGGGACAACGTCCCACGTCTGATTTTGCTCTAATGCATCTAGTTCATCTTGCATAGCCTTATTCCAACATTGATCCTGCACAGCTTGAGAATAGGATTGGGGAACGTAAGAAGAAGATAAAGTGGCCATTAAAGAAGTATGTGAAAACCCATAACGAGCTGGTGGTACCGAAAGACGAGTGGAGCGACGCAATGAAGGATGTCCAGAGGTATCAAGTGCCGGGGGTGGATCAGATGCCGGAGGAAGATCAGGAGGGGGATCCCTGGTAGGCGCTTCTCTGTTCCTTCGATGATACACAAAATTTTGATTAAATCGAACAATTGATGGGTTGTCAGAAAAACCAGGTAAAGACACAAAAGAAGATGAGGAGGGAGAAGAATCAATATGTTTTTGAAAAAAATATTGTTGTTCAAAGAAAACGACATTCCTAGAGGTACGTAAGCGACGAATGTGAGGATCATAACAAAGGAACCCTTTCTGGAAGGGTGCATATCCTAAAAAAACACACTGGGCAGATTGTTTGGTTAGTTTTGTTCTCTCAGAAGGAGGCAAATGCACAAAACAAATGGAGCCAAAAACATGAAGATCATCATAGGATGGAGAGATCTTGTACAATCGGTAATATGGACTTTGATTCTCAATGGAAGTGGATGGCATACGATTAATTAGATGAGTCGCCGTAGCCAATGCCTCAACCCAGAAACGGGTAGGAACCGATGATTCAAGAAGAAGGGAACGAGTGACATCAAGGAGATGTCTATTTTTCCTTTCAGCAATTCCATTCTGCTGGGGAGTATAAGGACAAGTTTTTTGAGAAATAATGCCTTTTTGTTGCAAAAACCGTTGAAAATCTGAGGATACATATTCCCCGCCGGAATCAGATCGCAAGATTTTAATGCAAGTGGAAAATTGATTCTCAACATAAGCGAGAAAAATTTTAAAAACATTAAAAACATCAGATTTTGAATGGAGAAAATATACCCATGTGAACCGACTAAAATCATCAATGAAAGTCACAAAATATTTATAGTTAGCATGGGAAAGGGCTGGAGCAATTCCCCATACATCACTATGAACTAAATCAAAACATTGAGTGGTGTGGGAAGTGGAGAGAGGAAACGGAAGAGTTTTGCTCTTTCCCATTTTACAAGTAGCACAATCAAAAGGCACACAAGTAGATAAACCAATAGATTTATTTAATAAACCAGAATTTAACATAAGGGATAAAGCCTTGGAATGAGGATGTCCCAGTCTATTATGCCACAAACGGCAATTATCTCTAAGAGAAAAAACAAAACACATTATTGTCAAATTGAGTCCTAGAAAATTTAGAAAAATCCAGTGGAAACAAGCGTCCACACTTAGGTCCCCTCGCGATCTCCTTCCCTGACATCTGGTCCTGCACAACACAACCAGTAGAAGAAAACGAAATGTTACAATTATTTTCAACAAGCTGCCCGACTGACAAAAGATTTGAAGTTAAATTGGGACACAGATAAACATTTTTCAACGGAATGGGACCAGGAATGTCACCGACAGCAGTGATGGGAACCTGGTCCCCGTTAGCAGTTTGTATTTGAAGATGGCCATTGTATTTGTGCATATTTGAGAGTCGGGCACGGGAAGACGTCATATGATTAGATGCCCCGGAATCAAGGAACCAAGTAGATGATGGATGGGATGTACCTGATAGACCAAATGCAGAAAGAGCATTGACAATCATTTGTTGGACCAATTCAGGAGTGAGAGAAGAAGAGGGCCCAGGCTGTGAGGATGCAGATGTAGGAGCAGGCATATCCGAAGAAGCAACATAGGCATGTGGAGTCTGAGACTGTGGAGTCTGATACTGCGGAGATGGACGTTGCGGGCGGCGGCGACATTCAGAGATGATATGTCCCGACTTTTTACAGTAACGGCAGACCTTCTGTTTGCACTGAGATGCAAGATGTCCAAATTTTTGACAACTGTAGCATTGAGTTTTGCTCAAATCATGAGGCGGAGGCTGAGAAGCTTTGTTTGCCGAGAAAGCGACCGAATAGGTCTCAGTTTTTTGTTGAGCAATATGAGCCGAGGTCGTAAGGCGTTGTTCTTCGCGTAAGAGTTCATTCAAGCAAACATCCAATGAAGGTAGGGGTGTCCGATTCATCAGGGCCGAGCGGACACTTTCATATTCATTGCGCAGTTTCATCAAAAACTGATCGCGCTGACTAGAGGCCTGAAGGTCTTGGATCACTGTTAAAACATTGTCATCTACATCCGCATACTTAATACTATCATATTCTGACCACAGAGTACGAAATCCAGAATAGTAGTCTTGTACCGACATTGTCCCTTGAGCATACTCAGCAATCGCACATTCAAGATGAAACTGACGTGCAGAGTTAGTTTGGTGATATACTTTCTTCAGGTACCCCCACATGGCTTTCGAGGTAGAGTAAGGCTTGAGATTCATTATCAGATGAGGCTCGACAGATCCCAGAATCCAGGATTTGATTTTGGCATCTTTAGTATGCCAAGAGGAGATCTTCTTCTCATCCTCAGTGGGTTTAGGGTCAGTTCCAGAAACAAATCCCCACAATTCTTTAGCTTCGAGATATATTTGAAATTGGAAGGACCAGGCAGGATAATTTTGTCCAGTAAATTTAATCAAAGTAATCTCAGATTTTTCCATCTCAGTGTTAGATTGGAAAAAATTGGATTGAAACAGTAAGAGTAGTAATCAACTCAAGCAAATCTCAAGCAACAGGCAAGAACCAACCAGGCAGGAGGGAGAAAAAAATAAATCTGACCAAACAAACAGTAAAAACAGCCCACTGACGTCCTTGACTGGGGCTGTAGATGCTGTACGTGGGTCCCACAGGTGGATCTGACCACTGATCAGAAGTATGATCTGATAAGCTACAGTATTTTCGCACCTTCTGGAACAGATTTGAACCTATTCCGCTGAAAATCCAAGATTCTGGATGGTTTTGATGAAACTGTTGTGATATTTGGAAATAACACAAAAATGATCAGAAGAACTACCTGGAGGTGCTGAAAAATCCTGAAAAAATCCCCAACAACCTTAGAAATATCAGGCGACCATGAAGGGAGGATTTCGAAAGTTGATCTGATTGATCAAGGGTGGGCCACCAACTGGATGTCACCGATGCAGCAAGGAGAAGTCGCTGGAATTTTCTTGAAACAGAAGAGATCTGTTTGTTGCATGAGAGAGACTTGTTTCTCTATACCTCTAATCCCTTGATGCTATGGAAGGTGTCTAAGATCAAGACTGCCTTGAACGTAGCTCTGATACCATAACAAACTCACGATTGAAAAGAGTTTTGAATACTCTTGAGAATATATTATTCTGTGTGTTTTTCTATGGAGATTGTCCATCATTATATATAGGTATTTACATGCCTTTAATCAAGGCTCTAAGAAAGGAAAACAATCTAATAATATCAATCATTAACCTAAGTTAGGAAATCAACTAATTACAACCATTGCTATTCTAAGTTAAGAAAGCTACAGCTGTCTCAATATTGACCCAAATCAATTCCACGTGAGATATAGCATTTGACTACTGATGGGCTTTGGGCCTTGGGCCTGTTTAACACTTTGGGCCTTGGGCCTGTTTAACAGTTGGGAAACTGGTGTTTATAATTATCTGATTTGCCCTCTGTGGTCACCAGTTGGGTTTCCCTCTTTATATCCTCGATTGCTTCTTCAGACACGAAGGCTTTCTTTAGAGCCTCCGCATAAGTCTTTGGCTCGTGCAGCTTCACATCTTTCTTAATGTCCGGTCGCAGGCCATTAACAAATCGCTCCATCTTTTCCTCTTCTGTAGCCACTAATGTCTCAGCGAAGTGTGACAATTCGGTGAACTTGATAGCATACTTGGCTACCGTAAGGTTGCCTTGCACCAATGTTTCAAATTCTCTCTTCTTCTGCGCCCGAATGTGGTCCGGTATAAACTTCTTTATAAATTCGCGCTTGAAGAAGGTCCAGGTGATCTCTGCTTCTTGCCCATTAAAGGACCTCTTGGCTGCTTTCCACCACTCCTTCGCATCGCCTTCTAGCTTGAAAGCGGCTAATATAGCTTTCTGTTGTTCAGTACATCCCATGACCTCGAAGATGCCTTCCATATGTTCTGCCCATTTATTCGCATCCCATGGGTTAGTGGTCTCCTCAAAACACTTTGGGCGAAATTCGTTGAATCTCTTGTATAGAGTATCCCTCTCACGATTTCTGCCTCCGTTATTGCTGCCTTCGCCTGATCCACCTTTGTTATTGCTATTTCCCTCGCCATTCTCACTTTGGAGTTGGTGAATAGCTGAAATCTGTTCTTGAACCTGCGTATATGCTTTCAAAAAGCTTTCAAACATCTGCCGGGCGTACTCCGGCATTTCCATACTCCTATTGTTCTGCTGAATATTGTTGTTTTCATTCTTGTTTCCTTCAACGTTAGCCATCTTCTTATTTTTTCTGCAAAAGAAAAATTGTGAGCCAAAGGATTAATAGCAACATATCTTTCTTAAGTTTCTACTGTTGACACCCCATCGTCCTCGCCACGTTGCCTATGGGTTGCTAATTCTTTTAATTGCCCAAAACCTTATGCTCTGATACCACTTTGTCACGACCCAAATCCTGGGGCCCTGTCAGATCTCTGGATCGTGATAAACTTTGGTAATATTTACCAGACATTAGTCAAATAATTCACATAAGCATTTGGCATTTAAAATCAAATAATAATTTCATTTAATCAAATAGTTGTAACTACTCAAACTTTACTATGTTCGGTCTGCATCAATAATGTACTAAAATATCAAATAATATCCCTAAACCAGGCTAATCCCTTTTTCTACTAAAATATCTTTCTCGTGCACTCTTGTCAGCCACGCATATTGAAATTCACGTGCTGATCATTGTTCCGCTCTGTCCCGCCCGTGGCTTGATTACCTGAAGGGGGTAACACAACATCAGTACTACTGGTGAATGAATATTCCTAATTACACAAATCACATAAAATATAACATCACATGATTTAATAAGACTAAATCAATAATTAAATATTACTTAGATTCTTTCACACACAATCCGTGCCCATGCACATCACCACGCCTCAAAGGCCTTATCGTATACATGTATACCGGTCACCATGACCCTGTCTCATCAGACACGTCCACTAAGGACCAGCCATCAAAGTGGCTCATCACGTCCATTAAGGACCCGCCGCTATAACGGCCATCATGGCTCGAAGCCATCTATCATCCGGACACAAGTCCAACTCCCCAAATCTGGGACCCAGTGCACAATATCTCATAATCAAATATTAATTAATGATTTACACAGTAGTAGTGTGGACCCGACCCATACTTACTTCACTGGTTGGTGCCCCCACTTCGTATCAAAATTGGTATAGAGTGATATGGTGGGCCCACATTATATGTAATACAACTTTGCATCATAATAATTAATCACAGTATATTTAATTAATCATAGTTGATTAAACATTGATCACAAAACTTAATTTCACTTAAGTAAGGAATTTAATTAATTAATTTTACACATATTCCAAGTCTATTTCCATAAATAGACTTCCTTTTATCTTCCTGCACAGAACAACATAAAGGAGCAGTTCACGTCTGAACCCCTTGGCAAAATCCAGTGGGTCCCACTTGGCTAAACCATGATCAGACCTCTAGGTCATGGTCGTCCAAGGTTTATTCTTCTACTCATTGGTTCTGATCCATCATCAAAACATATCTTGGGTTCCATAAATCAAATCCGACATCTGCTAAGTTTTACCCCAAAGTCACGCCTGACTATTTTTTATTCCATTGATCAGTGGGTCCCACTGATCCAAACATCAGATGTCCATCTACACAATGGTCGACCAAGGCTATTGCATCATTCCAACTGTTCTGATTCATCATAGGATCATTCACTGGGGTCCTCAAACATCAAAACATGATATACAGCTATTCACGCCTGTGATCATAGAAAGTTCACTGTACTGTGGGTCCCACTATTCAAATCCATGATCAGCCAACTACACCATGGTCGACTAGGTATCCTTGAACAGATGTGTGATCTTGATCCTTGATCTGATCAATAGGTGGGTCCCACAACTACAAACGACATGTACAGTGATTTCTGGGATTTTCACGCCTGAAATTCTTTGAGTGCATTGATCTGTGTGTCCCACCGATTCAAATATCAAATATTCAACTCCACTATGGTCGACCATACGTCCCCTTTAAGATGTGAGGTCTTGATCTTAGATCAGATCATAGAGTGGGTCCCACAATCCTTAGACTACAAACTGTGTTAGTGACGACAGGCTTCAGAATTCCATCAACGACTTCCTGTTTGATGGATTTCCCTGTATTTGCATCCTACTGTCATTCATATCATCCCAATAGACATATAACCTTCTTCCATTGACAAAAAACATAGAACTCACCTTAATACATAGTTTTAATTCAAAATTTCCAATCGTCTGGAACATCATTAACAAGTAATTAAGAAGATTCACTCACCTTTGATACACAATTGTCTCCTTTGACATCAACAGCTTTCTCCTTCTTCTCCTAATTTGCAATCCACAAGATTCTCAGACTCTTCTTCAATGAATAGAATTATATCACAAAGGGTCGTTGGTTCTCATATATAAAGGGAAAGATGGGAATTCCAATCACTTTCAAACTTTCCATTTAGAGTTGTTTTACAATTCTCTTCTTTCCCAATCTCTCTCTCTCACGTGGAAAGCAAGTTTATAAAAATCTAAGACTTCTACTTCCATTAAAACTTGGGTCAGACTATAACTAAGATACTACCTGGGCTAGACCATCCTGGGCCCAAGTACTCAGGATATTACAGTCTCCAAACCTCTTCAATTGCGCTGTGGATAAGGATGCTAAGGTCAAATCCTATATGTCAAGAGTTGGGGATTAGGTGGTTTGGAGGTCCATATTAAGGAAAAATTTAAAGGATCATGAGGAACATCAACTCCTTACTCTCCTCAATATTTTGGATGGTGTGCATATCCTAAATGGAGGGGAGGATGTCAAAGCCAGCAAGAGGAAGAAAGAAGAAACTGAATTGTGAATTCGATGATCCCTTTTAGGGTCACGATGCTTCATTATATAGAGATATAGTTGCTATACATGATACAGTGATTGTAGCAATCAACTAAATTACAGCCATTATAATCTAATCATAATCTAATCAAATCTAATCATATCTCCTAATAAGGCAAAACATATCTGTACACGTGAGATGAATTGTCCCACAAGATTGGGCTTTATTTGTCATGGGCTGTGACCCACTGACCCATTTAGCACTAACCCATTTGACACCCCCCCTCAAATTGATGCGGGTGAATCCACGAGCATCAATTTGCCAACTAAGAATTGGTGTCGTGGCCGAGGAAGTCCCTTGGTAAATATGTCTGCAATTTGAAGTCCGGTAGGAACATGGGGGAGAGTATTGCTTCATGTATAAATTCATCACGTATGTAATGACAAGCCACTTCAATATGCTTTGTGCGTTCATGAAAGACAGGATTTTCAGTAATCCGTATGGCACTGGTATTGTCGGCATAGAGAGGTGTAGGGCCAGATTGTGGAAATCCAAGCTCAAAAAGGAGACTCCTAAGCCAGACAATTTCAGAGGTGGCAGCCGACATAGCACGATATTCTGCTTCTGTGGATGATTTGGAGACTTTATCTTGTTTCTTACACTTCCAGGAGATCAAGGAGTCCCCTAGAAACATGCACCAACCCGTGGTAGACCGTCGACTATCAGGGCAACCAGCCCAGTCAGAATCTGAGTAAGCAATGAGAGAAGTCGAATTGCCCACAGGAAAGAAAAGACCACGAGATGGTGTATGAAGAACATATCGAAGAATACGTCGAACAGCAACCAGGTGGAGATGACGTGGTTGTGTCATGAACTGACTAACCAGATTTACTGCATATGAGATATCGGGCCGAGTGATAGTCAAGTAAATCAAGCTGCCGACTAAACGGCGATACATTGTGGCATCAGGAAGAAGATCACCTGTATCATGCGCGAGCTGTAGATTGGCCTCAACAGGTGTATCTACAGGAGTTGAGTGTGTAAGACCAGCCGTCTCAATGAGATCCATAGCATATTTGTGTTGATCAAGGATTAGACCTTTATCTGACTGATGAACCTCAAGGCCTAAAAAGTATGTGAGTGGCCCTAAATCTTTCATATGAAAAGATTCATGTAACGATGCTTGTAGATGGTTGATCATGTCAGAATCTGTCCCAGATATGATGATATCATCTACGTATACCAAGAGGACAGTAATCCCTTTTGAGGAGCGATGAAGGAACATAGACGGATCAGAGGCACTTTGAGAGAACTGTAGACGAAGGAGAGCATCTCTGAATTTCTCAAACCAAGCACGCGGAGCTTGCTTAAGACCATATAGAGATCGTCTTAAGCGTGCGCAATCTCCTGCCGAAACACCCGTAATTCCTTGGGGAAGTCGCATATAGACTTCTTCCTTGAGATCACCATGAAGAAATGCATTTTTGACATCAAATTGGTAAAGAGGCCATGAGTGGGAAGCAGCAATGGCAAGAACAGTACGGATTGTTGTCATTTTTGCAACTGGAGCAAATGTTTCTTCATAGTCAATGCCATATTCCTGTCGGTTGCCCAGTGCTACTAACCTTGCTTTATATCGATCCAACGAGCCATCAGATTTAAGTTTGACTGAAAAAAACCCATTTGCAGCCAATAGGTTTTGCAGATAAGGGACATGGAACAATATCCCAGGTATGATTCTCCTGTAATGCAGCTAATTCTTCGTGCATAGCTTTTTTCCAACAGTCATGCTTCACCGCCTGTGAGTAAGAAGAAGGAATAGCAATAGAGGAGAGAGTAGCAAGCAAGGAGGTGTGAGTGAACCCGTATTTTTCTGGAGGCTTAGAGAGACGGGTAGAGCGTCGAAGCTGAATTGGAGATGGAGCATCATGTGATGAAACGTGGTCAGGATCAGGTGCCGGTGAGGGATCCGGAGGGGAAGGCAGTAGTGGAACATCCTTATAACGATGCCGTTCATAGACAAGGAGTGGAGAAGAGATTGGGTCAGAAAAATCTGGTAGATAAGAAAATGATGGTAAATCCGCGGAATGGTTAGGAAAAAAACTTTGTTTTTTCGAAAAATGTGACATTTCGAGAGATGCGAAGACGGTTGACCACAGGATCATAGCAGATATACCCCTTTTGGTGAGAAGCGTAGCCAAGGAATGCACATTTGGCGGACTGAGCAGTTAATTTAGTACGTTCAGTCGGAGGAAGATGAACAAAACATACACAGCCAAAAATGCGCAGGTGGGTATACGAAGGATCTTTACGAAAGAGACGAAAATATGGTGTTTGATTTGTGAGGCGAGAGGATGGTAAGCGATTGATCAAGTGAACTGCAGTGGCTAAAGCTTCGGGCCAAAATCTAGCGGGAACAGATGATTCTAGGAGAAGAGAACGAACAGTATCGAGGAGATGTCTGTTTTTGCGTTCTGCAACTCCGTTCTGTTGAGGAGTGTAAGGGCACGATCGCTGTGATAAAATCCCGTGTTTTTTGCAAATAATTTTGAAACTGATGGGACATATATTCTCCTCCGGAATCAGATCGGAGAACTTTAATGCGAGTAGAAAACTGATTTTCAACATACGCCATAAATTTTTGGAAAATATCAAAGACTTCAGATTTAGAGTGTAAGAAATAAACCCATGTGAATCTACTATGATCATCAATAAATGTGACAAAATATTTGAAATGGGTATGAGAAATTACAGGTGTAATCCCCCCAGACGTCGCTATGAATAATGTTAAAGCAATTTGAAGCCATAGTAGATTTGGAAGAAAATGGAAGGACTTTGCTTTTTCCAAGTTTGCAAACAGAACACTCATCAGAAATTCGACTAAAAGATGTTTTATTTTCATTAATACCACCAGTTTTCAACATCAAAGATAACAATTTTGAATGAGGATGGCCTAATCTATTGTGCCAGAGCCTCCAAACATCTTGAGGAGAAAAACAAGAAAAAGCAGAGATTTGTTTATTCTGAGAAGAAGGCATCATAAGAGGAAACAGGCGTCCACACTTAGGCCCCTTCGCGATCACCGTCCCCGACACTTGATCCTGCACAACACAACCAGAGCGAGAAAAGGAAACATTACAATTATCATCAATCAGTTGTCCAACAGACAGAAGATTTGTGGTAAGATGAGGAGATAGAAAGACTTTTGTAAGAGGTAAAGAATGAATGATATCACCAGTAGCTGTAATAGGAAGCTTTTGACCATCAGCAGTATGGACTTGCAAATTCCCTTTGTATGGTTGTAGGTTAGAGAGATGAGTGGTGGAGGTCATGTGATTGGAAGCTCCAGAATCAATAAACCATATGGAAGAAGAGGAATGTTGGTTACCTGAAATGCTAAGTGCAGAAAAGGCATTGATGATCATTTGTTGAATAAGCTCAGGGGTGATCTGAGGAGCAGTAGTAGAGGCAGGAGGTGGCGAAGGCATGACTGGTGCAGAAAGACTATCACTGGAAGTAGTAGCATCAGCAGTGTTGACATGATATGCTCGGGGAGTGCGATTCTGTGGCCGCCGTTTGCATTCATTGATAACATGACCATTGGATTTGCAGTAATTACAAAACTTGGTCTTACACTGTGAGGCATAGTGTCCAAAACTCTTACATCCAAAACATTGGATTTTGTTGAGATCTCTTGCAGGGGTTTGTCCTTTATTAGCAGAAGTAGTATGATGGACGATCCCTCCCGGACCGTGAGAAACACCAGGAGTGTAACTAGCAGTGGCAGCATAGGCAACATCCGGAGAGTTCCCAGAGGATTGTTGCTTCAGAACATGCTGAGTGAGCTGGCTTTGTTCCTCTCGCAAGAGTTCATTGAGACACTCATTCAGAGATGGAGATGGAACTCTGCTCATCAAATTGGAACGAACGATCTCATATTCAGATCTCAATTTCATGAGGAACTGATCTCTATGAGAAGTTGCCTGTAAAGTTTGAATCTCAGAAAGGGCTGCCACAGATACATTGAGGTATTTGATTTCATCATATTCCGCCCATAAATTGAGAAATCCTGTATAATAGTCCTGGATGGAAGATGTGCCTTGAGAATACTGAGCAATCTCCAGTTCAAGTTGGTATTGACAGGCAGAGTTTCCTTGGTGATACACTTGTTTCAGATATTCCCACATCTCCTTGGAGGTCTTGTACGGTTTTAGGTTCAAGATATATTGGGGTTCAACAGAGCCAAGAATCCAGGTTTTTATCTTAGCATCCTTAGTATGCCAAGAAAGTATTTTTTTCTCATCTTCCTTAGGTCGAGGATCCCAGCCTGAAACAAGTCCCCACATTTCTTTTCCTTCAAGATAGACTTGAAGTTGATAAGACCACGAAGTATAATTCTTGCCATTAAATTTGATCAATTTAATTTCATTTTTGTCCATATCAGCTATCAAGAAGATAAACAGCCCTTAAATCTGAATTTTATCCAACACCAGATATCACAAAATATGCTTGTTTTGTGAAAAAACAGCACACAGCAGCAATAAGATGAATTGCATACACTTTTAAGTGGCAGCAGGAACACACACAGTGCACAGAAAAATCAGATTGCACAAAAATGGCCCAGACGACCAGAAAATTGGAAGAAGGATCAGTTGAGGAACAGCTTGATTTCTATTTCAGTGAGTACAATATGCAAGATACTCCAACTGTACTAAACCAGACTGATAAAAATGCTAATCAGAGATGAGGAGCCTTCCAACTGAGCATTTCAGAAAAGACAGAACTAAAAATGCAATTTTTTCAAAAAAAATTGCTCCAGGCGAGCTTGATTTGCAGCAGAAAATGGAGTGCAGCAGAATACAGTGGCAACAAGCGATCAATCAGACATCAGATAAGGATAAAGCATCAAAATGCGCACTCAACAAGCCAGATAGCTTCCCAAACAGAGCCAGATCCAGAAAGATGGACGGCTGTGATGAAAAAATACTACAGAAACTGGATTTTCTCAAAAAATAGTAGAAGACCTACCTCTGAGATGCCAAAAATTCTCAAAAAATATCCATAAACACCAGGATATCCAGTCGACCAAGATGGTAGCACTCTGTAGTTTCAGTGATGCTGATCTGAAGTGGGCCGCGTGTGATCACAACTTGATCAGACGTACGAATGGAATAAGTTCTGAGGAGAAAAGATACCAACAATCTTCCAATACTTGGAAGAGAAGAATCACACAGAGAACTCTGTAGTGTTTGCTCAAAGCTCTGATACCATGTCAAAGCCAGCAAGAGGAAGAAAGAAGAAACAGAATTGTGAATTCGATGATCCCTTTTAGGGTCACGATGCTTCATTATATAGAGATATAGTTGCTATACATGATACAGTGATTGTAGCAATCAACTAAATTACAGCCATTATAATCTAATCATAATCTAATCATATCTAATCATATCTCCTAATAAGGCAAAACATATCTGTACACGTGAGATGAATTGTCCCACAAGATTGGGCTTTATTTGTCATGGGCTGTGACCCACTGACCCATTTAGCACTAACCCATTTGACAGAGGATACTAGGGTGTGGACTGCTTTTGAAGATGGGCTTTTCTCAGTCTCCTCTTTCTTCTCAGCTATTCCTAACAGTCCAATGGAGAGGAATGTGGTGTGCACCATATGGAAACTTAAGGCCTCCCCTCCTAGGGTGGTCATATTTGGATGGATGGCCCTTCGGAAAAGAATCTTAACTTTGGATAACCTAAGGAGGAGGGGGAAAATAGTGGTCAACGGCTGCCCCATGTGCTTAAGAGAGGAGGAATCGGTGTACCACTTGATGGTGAACTGCAAATCTGCTTAGTATATTTGGTGCTCGGTGGGATTGTAGCTGGGTGTTTCCAAAATTCCTCCCTAAGCTCTTCCTGGCATGGAAAGCCCCTTCTAGGGCTCCAAGAGGAAAGGAATTGTGGAGACTTCTTGCAGTCATCTGGACAATATGGAAGGAAATGAACTCACGATGCTTTGAAGGGGTTGTTACAAGTGACAGAAGCTTGGCGTAGAAAAACAAGTTCCTAGTTGCTTCTTGGGTGTCTATTAATCCGTCTTTTAAAGGATACACTACAGAGCATATAATGTTGCGTTGGAATGAGTTGGCGTTTTCCTTTCCGGGCCAAATTAGTTTTGCAAGGGGCCCTTTCTTGTTTTTAGGGCTTTTTTGTTTTTCCTTTTAGCTTGTCATTTTATCTTTCTTGTACGGCTTGCTTTAGTTAATGAAAGTACCCATCCAAAAAAAAAAAAAAAGGACTATTCCTTATCCTTAGTGGGCAATCAACCTATATAGAAAAACTTTTTCTCAACGGCACTATTGTTGACCTAGATTAGACATGTCTAGGCCATCTTAAACGAATCCCTCTTAATTTATCACCTATTGATGCTATCTCTAAATGCTCTCTAATGCGCTTATTTCTGATTCTATCTTTCCTAGTTTTAACATGCATTCATCTCAAGGTTCTCATTCTACTACACTCATTTTGTACATATGTTGCTTTCTGATTGACCAACATTCAATGCCATAGGTCATAGTTGGTCTAATCATTGTCATGTAGATTTTTTCTTTAATCTTGTTGGTATGTGCTATCATCACAAGGTACTCTAGGAGCAAGTCTCCACTTCAAGCATCTCGCTCTTATGCTATATTTGATATCTTTCTCAGTCTCTCCATCCTTACTAATTATCGAGCAAAGCTAGTAGAAGAAATCTCGTTGTAGTATCTTTCGAGCTTCAATTCTCATAGGAGTTTTAGCTCTTTTTACATCCACACTAAAGTTGCAATTCATATAATCTATCTTTGTACAATTTGTTTTAAAGCCCTTGGATTCTAAAGTTTCCCGCCATCTCTCAAGTTTCACATTCATTCCATCTCTTGATTCATCCACCCACACTATATCATTTACAAAAAAACGTACACCAAAGCACCTCCTCTTGAATATGAGCAATTAACTCATCCATAATCAATGCAAGAAGATAAGGGTTGGTAGCAATCTTATTGGATTGGGTTTGATTTGGGCCCTCTTTGAGGGTGCCAATCCAATTGAAGGGTTGTCCGCAAATATGGGCAGGTTGTGCATGTTTTGGCCTAATTGAGACTGCCAGGATGATCCAACAAGCTTCCATGGACCTATTTTGGATCCTTCCACTTCAGAAATTCTTACTAGGGTTTAGACCCATTGGGACTGCCCGATTTGATTTTTGCCTGATTCCCTTTAAACTTCATCATCAAAGCCTTGTCCCAACTATGTTGGGGTTAGCTACATGAATTCTATTTCGCTATTCCAGTCTGGCTGAGTCCTCAGATAGCTGCACTTCTTCAGATCTATCCTTACCATTTCCATCCATGTCCTTTTCGGCACCAAGACAAATTGATTGATAGTAAGAAGCATGAATTACAACGAGGATGTCCATTCATATATAATGAGTAGGATCAGCCCTTTGTAGCTTGAGCACCAAGACTTTCCTAAACAATAAAGGAAACTAAATCACTAAACTTGCCTAACAATCCAAATTAATTGATTGATAGTAATAAGCTTACCGGAGAGAAAAGAATGAAGAGTTAAGTTGGGGAGGTACCTGGCACCGGCGATCTGATGGTCGGCCCAGTGCACCTTGCCCCTGCAGCAGCGTCACCGACTAGCCACAACCACCATTGCCTGCTCCAATCTCCTCTGCGTCGAAGTCGCTTGAGACCTAAGAGTTGAGACCACAAATGGCCCCCTTCTTCCTCCAGTTTCCATCCCACTAAGAAAGGCTCTTCCTTTCTTTTATTCTTTTCAGAATAGTACCTAAGAAGCAGAATCGAGGAAAAAAAGAGGGCACCCTTCACGTGTACACTTTACATGTGATAGGTGATACTTGTTCTAGGCCGGAATTTAGGTTCAGTTCAACCTGAACCCAATCAACCATAAAAAAAAGTTTCAGTTGAGCCATCCTCCAATCAGGTCACGTTGACCTAACCCGACCCGAGACTGACCAACAACTGATTCACTTGGTCATCTTAATAAATTATCTACTCCATTGTAATATTTGGGCCATTCAAACTCGGATCAACAAATCGTTTTAGCATGCGTGCTCCTGCCAACAAGTTATACAAGAGTTTAGTTCATTCCCGAAAGCACTTATTTTAAGGATATTCTTGCATCTAAATCAATATGAAATTTTTTGGAAACTCCAATGAAATTCAAGGAATTTTATATCAGCTTAAATATGGCATTTGGTATTTCGAGAATGAGCTCAACTTTGAAGGATTTCTTAGTTTGAAGCAAGAAAACTGATGAATATACCTACCAATTTCAAGAGCTGCAATATTTATGTGGACTAGAGGAGAACGAGACACATGATTTGAGTCGTTATATCAAAGGTTTACGATAGGACATTTGGGAGAATATGAATCACTACAAAACCATACAAGAAGTATATAGAGAAGCCATATGTGTTGAGCACATGCTTAGACAATGTCGCATGCATCAATATAAGTCTCAAGAAGGAAAGTTTCAGTAAATAACAAAAGCCCATGTTGTGGAGACACATTTTGCTGAAGAAGATAATTCCACACTTGTCATTCGTTGACTTCTCACCACAAATGAAAAGGAAGAACAAGCGTGGAGGTAGGAGTCGAAGACAAGTCAACTAATTTGGTTATTGACAATGGTAGTGCAATAAATTTTGTTGCACAAGAGGTTATTGATTAGCTTCATTGGCCAACTGAGAAGCTACTTACATCCTACCAAGTCACGTGATCTGTTATTCCTGTGACTCATAGATGTTTGGTATCCTTTAAGATTGGCAATTATGAGGACAAGATTTGGTGCAATGTGATCCATATGAATATCGCTCATATAGTCATATTATATCTGGACGACCATGGCTTTTTGATCGGGACATGCACCATGACAAAGAGAATGAACATATTTTCCTTCCTATGGAAAGGACGACGAATTATGCTCCTTCCATTGCAATCGACTGTTAAGTTTGGCCCATGACCCATTAAGGGATCCAAGGCCCATTAGTCAATCCAATTCAGCAAGATACATATCACGTGGATTTGGGATCTGATTTGGTCAATAGTGTATATAATTGATTGCCTTCCTTTCTTAGATTAGTGATTGATGTAATTTAGTTAATTTCCTTTGTAAAAGCCTTGATTAAGGCATGTAACTCCTATATAATGATGGTGATTCTCTAAGAGAAGACACACAAGAATACAGAAAACATTCAGTCTTTCTCGTTTCAGTTTCTCTCATTTTCATTCTTGTAATTCAGAACTGTAAGAATGACATGGTATCAGAGCCTTGTTTTTTTTGATCTTGCATATCATCAAGGACATCAAGATATAGAGAAATCCATCTCTATTGAAGAACGACAGATCAGAGATCTGTTTCACGGAATCCAGTCACTGCGGCAGTGACCTGTTCATGGTGGCCCACCTCTGATCATCACATCTTCCTCAGCAATGCTCATAGACATGGTCGCCTGTTTTTTCTAAGTATATTGGAGATTTTTTCAGAATTTTTCAACACCTTCAGGTTGGTGATTTGCTCATTCTCGAGATTTTCCAGTTTTATTAAACTGTTTCCATCTAGACCGTCCAAAATCTTGGATCTTGGAGAGAATCAGTTCATTCTTTTTCAGTAGAACCCAAATTACAGTGCTTCTTCAGATCAGTGATCTGATACTTGTTCAGATCCATCAGTGGGGCCCACGTATCAGATCAGCAACAAAAATTCTGGTCGTCTGGGGCATTTTTGTGGATTTTTTTTCTATTCTGAGTGGATTTATCGATCTGATTGGTGGATCTTTGCCCCTGCATACAGCATAGTGTATTATCTTCTTTAAGGCTTCTTCTCTTCTCTGTTACTATTACTGGATTTCTTTTTGCTGCCTGTTTCACTGTTTCTCTCAGTCTTGGTCTGATTTGGTCAATCTCAATTGACAATGGAAAAGTCTGAGATTACCTTAATCCGGTTCACGGGAAAAAATTACCCCGCCTGGTCATTTCAGTTCCAAATTTATCTCGAGGCTAAGGAATTGTGGGGCTATATTTCTGGATCTGACCCTAAACCCACGGAAGATGAGAAGAAGATATCCGCCTGGCTTACTAAAGATGCAAAAATTAAAACATGGATACTGGGTTCTGTCGAACAACATCTGATAATGAACCTCAAACCTTACCCCACCTCTAAAGACATGTGGGGATATCTGAAGCAGGTGTACCATCAAGATAACTCAGCACGTCAATTTCACCTTGAATGTGCAATTGCTGAATATGCACAAGGGACCTTGTCAATCCAAGACTACTATTCAGGATTCCGAATCCTATGGTCAGAATATGATAGTATCAAGTATGCAGATGTAGCTGCCGATGTTCTGATAGTGCTTCATGATCTTTAGGCCTCTAGTCAGCGGGATCAATTTTTAATGAAATTACGCCCCGAGTATGAAAGTGTCCGATCAGCCTTGATGAATCGGACGCCTTTACCTTCCTTGAATGTCTGCCTGAATGAACTATTACGCGAGGAACAGCGCATTTCAACCTCAGCCCATATAGCTCATCAAAAGGCTGAAACCTATTCCGTCGCGTTTTCAGCCACTAAGGCTTCTCAGCCTCCTCGTGACTTTAGCAAAACACAATGCTACAGTTGTCAAAAATTTGGACATCTTGCATCTCAATGCAAACAGAAAGTCTGTAGTTATTGTAAAAGGTCGGGACATATCATTTCTGAATGTCGCCGCCGGCCACAACGTCAGAATACACCGCAGCAGACTCCCCAGCATCAGATTTCCCAGCATCCAGCTCCACAGTATCAGGCTATGCAGTATCAGCCTCCGCATGCTTATGTTGCTTCTTCAGATATGCCTGCTTCTACATCTGCACCCTCACAGTCTGGGTCCTCCTCTTCTCTTACTCCTGAATTGGTACAGCAAATGATTGTTAATGCCCTTTCTGCTTTCGGTCTCTCAGGTACCTCTCCACCTTCTTCTACTTGGTTTCTTGATTCTGGGGCATCTAATCATATGACATATTCCAGTAACCCTCTCTCAAATGTGACAAACTACAATGGTAATCTTCAAATCCAAACTGCTAATGGAGGCACTGTTCCCATTACTGCCCTCGGGGACATTCCTGGTCCAATCCCATTGAAAAATGTTTTCCTTTGTCCCAATTTAACTTCAAACCTATTGTCAGTTGGACAACTTGTTGAAAATAATTGTAACATCTCTTTTTCTTCTTCTGGTTGTGTTGTACAGGACCAGATGTCAGGGAAGGAGATCGCGAGGGGACCTAAGTGTGGACGCTTGTTTCCGCTGGATTTTTCTAATCTTTCTAGAATTAGAATTGCCAATGATGTGTTTTGTCTTTCTATTAGAGATAATTGCCAATTGTGGCATAAAAAACTCGGACACCCTAATTCCAAGGCTTTGTCCCTTATGTTAAATTCTGGTTTATTAAATAAATCTATTGGCTTATCTTCTTGTGTACCTTTTGATTGTGCTACTTGTAAATTGGGAAAAAGCAAAACTCTTCCTTTTCCTATTTCCACTTCACACAGCACTCGATGTTTTGATTTGGTTCATAGCGATGTATGGGGAATTGCTCCAGCTCTTTCTCATGCTCACTACAAATATTTTGTGACTTTTATTGATGATTTCAGTCGTTTCACATGGGTTTACTTTTTGCATTCTAAATCTGATGTTTTTACAGTTTTTAAAATTTTTTTAGCTTATGTTGAGAATCAATTTTCCACCTGCATCAAAATCCTGAGATCTGATTCCGGTGGGGAATATGTGTCTTCTGATTTTCAAAATCTTTTGCAAAACAAAGGCATTATTTCTCAAAGAACTTGTCCTTATACTCCACAACAGAATGGAGTTGCTGAAAGGAAAAATAGGCATTTGCTTGATATCACTCGTTCTCTTCTTGAATCATCAGTTCCTACCCGTTTTTGGGTTGAGGCACTAGCTACGGCAGCTCATCTTATAAATCGTCTGCCTTCAACCTCTCTTCAAAATCAGAGCCCATATTACCGATTGTACCAGACCTTTCCATCTTATGATGATCTTCATGTTTTCGGATCTGTTTGCTTTGTGCACTTGCCTCCTTCTGAGAGAACCAAACTAACCGCACAATCTGCTCAATGTGTGTTTTTAGGCTATGCGCCCTTCCAGAAAGGGTTCCTCTGCTATGATCCTCACATTCGTCGCTTGCGGACCTCTAGAAATGTCGTTTTTTTTGAACATCAGTATTTTTTTCAAAAACACATTGAATCTCCTCACTCCTCACCCTTGGTGTCTTTACCTGGTTTTTCGGACAACACTTCAGTTGTTCGCTTTAATCCTAACTTTGTGTATCACAGACGGAACAAAGATGCGCCTCCCAGGGACCCCCTCCTGATCTTCCTCCAGCATCCGGTTCACCCCCGGCTTTTGATCCATCTGGACATCATACCTTGCGTCGCTCCTCTCGCATTTCAGTACCACCTGACCGCTATGGGTTCTCCCACACTTCCTTAATGACCACCTTGTCCTCTTCTTCCATTCCCCAATCCTATTCTCAGGCTGTGCGGGACAAATGTTGGAACCAGGCTATGCAAGATGAATTGGATGCTTTGAAAAAAAATCATACTTGGGATATTGTCCCCTCTCCTGTGGGTGTAAAACCAATTGGCTGCAAGTGGATTTTTTCTCTCAAGTTGAAATCGGATGGTACTCTAGATCGATACAAGGCGCGCCTTGTTGCTCTCGGAAATCGGCAGGAATATGGCATTGATTATGATGAAACCTTTGCTCCCGTCGCTAAGATGACCACCGTACGCATAATTCTTGCTGTTGCTGCATCTCAGTCTTGGCCTCTCTATCAAATGGACGTAAAAAATGCGTTCCTTCATGGTGATCTCAAAGAAGATGTTTATATGCGTTTGCCTCCGGGGTCCTCATCTGGTAAGGGTATGGTTGCTAAGCTCCGTCGCTCCCTCTATGGTCTGAAGCAAGCACCTCGCGCATGGTTTGAGAAATTTCAGGATGCTCTTCTACGATTGGATTTTCATCCGAGCCAATATGATCCTTCCATGTTCTTACATCATGCTCCGTCAGGGATTACTGTCCTTCTGGTCTACGTTGATGACATTGTCATTACTGGTCCTAATGCACAAATGATTCAGGCACTTCAAGCTTCTCTTCATCAGATTTTTCAAATGAAGGATCTGGGCCCCTTACACTATTTCCTTGGCCTTGAAGTTCATCAATCGTCTAAAGGTGTAGTTCTCAATCAACACAAATATACGGTTGATCTTATTGAATTGGCTGGGCTTACTTCTTCAGCTCCTGTTGATACGCCAATCGAGCTCAATGTTAAACTCAGAAAAGAAGAGGGTGACCTTCTTCAGGACCCCACCGCATATCGCCAGTTGGTAGGTAGCTTGATCTACCTCACGATCACGCGTCCTGATATCTCATTTGCGGTCAATCTCATGAGTCAGTTCATGACTACTCCTCGTCATCTTCATCTCGCTGCTGTTCGTCGCATCATTCGGTATCTTATTCGAACACCGACCCGCGGGTTGTTTTTTCCTTCAGACAATCCTCTTTCTCTCAGAGCTTATTCAGATGCTGATTGGGCTGGTTGTCCAGATACTCGCAGATCAACTACAGGATGGTGCATGTTCTTGGGTGATAGTTTGATTTCCTGGAAATGCAAGAAACATGACAAAGTTTCAAAATCTTCTACCGAGGCTGAGTACAGAGCTATGTCTGCTGCATGCTCCGAAATACTTTGGCTCCGAGGTCTGCTCTCTGACATTGGATTTCCTGCAAAAGGAGCTACCCCCCTCTATGCAGATAATACAAGTGCAATTCGGATTACTGAAAATCCGATTTTTCATGAACGTACTAAACACATCGAGGTTGATTGTCACTTCATCCGTGATGAGTTTAAGCGTGATGTCATTAGCCTTCCCCATGTCTCCACTGAGTTTCAACTTGCTGACATTCTTACTAAGGGTCTTCCTAGACCACGCCATCAATTCTTGGTTGGCAAATTAATGCTCGTTGATTCTCCCGCATCAATTTGAGGGGGGGGTGTTAAGTTTGGCCCATGACCCATTAAGGGATCCAAGGCCCATTAGTCAATCCAATTCAGCAAGATACATATCACGTGGATTTGGGATCTGATTTGGTCAATAGTGTATATAATTGATTGCCTTCCTTTCTTAGATTAGTGATTGATGTAATTTAGTTAATTTCCTTTGTAAAAGCCTTGATTAAGGCATGTAACTCCTATATAATGATGGTGATTCTCTAAGAGAAGACACACAAGAATACAGAAAACATTCAGTCTTTCTCGTTTCAGTTTCTCTCATTTTCATTCTTGTAATTCAGAACTGTAAGAATGACATCGACAACTCCATCACCTTCAACTAGAGAACCAAAGAAAGAGCAACAACCAACAAGAAGAGATAGAAATCCTGATTCCACCATCGGAGATACCAACCATGATAGACGACATCAAGGATGCGATACATGAGCAAGTTCAAGGCAAAACTAATCTCATAGAAAATTCCGAAGAAGTAGACAATGAAGAGGCTAGATTTTTCTCTACACACATTTTTGATAAAGACAACATTAATCAAGAGCTGCAAAAGGTAGAAGAAGAACAACGACAAGCAACATTGAAAGCTTTGATTAGGAGGCACCAAAAGAAGAACCAATCATTGAAGTCCCCCGTATTGATTTCATCTTTAGGGATCAATGATGGATGGTCAAAGATTGTGACTTGTTGGTACTGAGACAACAATTGGCGCGTCTAATAGTCCGATCACACATTCGAGCTAAATGCAGATATTAGAAGAAGCGATACTTTCGATCTACTTTTAGATGGAGGACAAAATTGAGTCAAACTTTCAAGTCGTGTCAAGAGAATGAAGATCACAGGAAAATTGTGCGATTGGTTTTCGACCCAGGAGGACATTTCCTGAACTTCAGGTCAAATTCTCTCTAGTATTTGTTAAAGTATAAACTTGTATGATAATAGGCCCAGCCCACTTGTATGATAATAGGCCCAGCCCATTTGTATATATGGGATCTAGTCAGAAAGATAAGCTCGTATGTGCTAGGATATATTTTCCTTTTTTAGAGATCTAATTAGATCTTGATTTCATGATTTGTAGTAATTTGTAGCCTAAACTTAGGCATTGTAAAATCTATATAAAGAAGAGTAATCAAAGGATACAGGACATCGATTGAGAATATTTTCTCAAGAATCTTTTTCTAGCATGTTTGTGAATGCCTGTCATGGTATCAGAGCTCGAGTTCTAGGAGATCTTCTTCCTTCTTCATTCTGAGAGACTTATAAAGCTTCGTTTCTTCTCTTCTCTCTGCCTGGGATATCTCTGATCAAGGTGGCCCACCTCTGATCAAATCACTTGTAGCCAGCAATCTACATGGTGATGATCGACTACTCTTCAAAGTTATTTTGAAGATTTTCTGGATTTTTTCTTCATCGGATCAAGTGCTGTTCACCCACTTCTTCCTCTGGCGTTTTTGACTTTTTTTCTCCAAAAGATTTCATCTCAGCCGTACAATTTTGTGGCTATTTCTCCAAATCCCATCAAACTTGGACTAGAGGACACATTTTTGATCTCCTCCAGGATGATGTCCTCTGATCTGTGATTGGATCACATTGTGGGGCCCACGCATCTCTCCTGCACGGGATCTCTAGGTCGTCTGGCTTCTTTTTTCTTGTTCTGGGGCAATTTTTTGCTACATGCTTCTCTGTGTTCTCTCAACCACTACCACTGCTTTCTTCCTGTTGGGTTAGTACAATCATCTCAGTAATTTTGCTCTTCTATGATTGTTTGGTGCTACACTGCTTTGGTTATTTTGGTTACTTCATTGCACTCTCTGGTGGCTGTTCGTGTGTCTTCAAGTTGACTTTTCTTCTGCTGGTAGTAGGATTGCTGCCTGTTGTTTTTTTTTGCTAAAACATATCTCTGCATTAATAATTATGGAGAAAGAAGTTATCACATCGATTAAGTTTAATGGTAAAAACTATACCACTTGGGCTTTTCAATTTCAAATTTACCTTAGGGGTAAAGAACTCTGGGGACATCTTGATGATTCAGATCCCAAACCTACTGATGATAAGCTTCTAGCTAAATGGGAGGTTAAAGATTGGCAGATCATGACCTGGATCTTAGGGTCTGTTGATGCTACTAGCGAAGGGCCCTAAGCAGGGACAACTGTTTCCTTTCCAGATTTCGTCACAAGAAAAACTCCCTTCAGAGTCTGCTTTGTTTTCCCATTTTAGTCATAATAAATGCCAGTTGTGGCATAATCGTTTAGGACATCCTAATTCCAAAACTTTGATGTTTTTATTAAATTCTGGTTTGATTAATGATAATAAAGTTTCTTTTAAGGGTGTTTCTTTTAATTGTGATAGCTGTAAGATGGGGAAAGGGAAAACCCTTCCTTTTCCTCTTCATGATTCTTTAGCAATAAAACGTTTTGATATTGTTTATAGTGATGTCTGGGGTATTGCACCTGTTATTTCTCATTCTCATTATAAATACTTTGTTACATTCATTGATGATTATAGTCGTTTTACTTGGATTAATTTTTTGCATGCTAAGTCTGATGTTTTCTCGGTTTTTAAAGTTTTCTTGTCCTATGTTGAAAATCAATTTTCCACTTTTATTAAAATTCTTAGGTCTGATTCAGGGGGGGAGTATGTTTCGAAGGATTTTCAAACATTTTTGCAATCCAAAGGCATTATCTCTCAGCGATCTTGTCCTTACACCCCCAACAAAATGGTGTATCTGAACGAAAAAACCGACATCTCTTGGATATTGCTCGTTCCCTTTTGTTTGCATCTTCGGTTCCCACTAGGTTTTGGCCCGAAGCCCTCTCAACTGCTGTGCATGTCATAAACCGTCTACCTTCATCTAGATTAGACAACCAGACACCGTTTTTTAGACTTTTTCAAAAGAATTCTCTCTATGATCATCTTCGTCCTTTTGGTTGTGTTTGTTTTGTTCTTCTTCCTCTCACTGAACGCACTAAGTTAACAGCTCAATCCTCCATCTGCGCCTTTCTTGGTTATGCTTTTTATCAAAAAGGCTATCTATGTTATGATTCTACGGCCAAAAGAATTCGGGTGTCTCGCAATGTCGTGTTTTTTGAAAATCAATATTTCTTTCCAAGGCATGGCGATTCGAATGAATCTGTGTCACTCTCTTTTTTACCATCCTTTTCAGATGCAATACCTCCACCTGTTACTTGTTTTAAGCCGGATTTTGTGTATAAACGACGGGATGTTCCAGATGATCTTGCCTCTGGGTCTCTTGCTATGCCTAACCTGACTGCACCTGATCCTGCACCTGATTTGCCTCCGGAGCCTCCAGCCCCTGATCCTGCACCTAATCCACCTCCAACGTCTCTTGCTCTTCGCAGATCCATACACCACATAAAGCCACCTGATCATTATGGCTTTACTCAGGCTTCATTATTAACCACTTTGTCTTCCATTTCTATCCCTAACTCATACTCTCAAGCAGTGCAGCATGATTGTTGGATACATGCAATGCAGGAAGAAATTACTGCTCTTCAAACAAATCATACATGGGACATTGTTCCCTGTCCTTCATCTGTCAAACCCATTGGCTGCAAGTGGGTATACTCGGTGAAATTGAAGCCTGATGGATCCTTGGATCGCTACAAAGCCCGTCTAGTTGCACTTGGAAACAGGCAGGAGTATGGTATCGACTATGAGGAGACTTTTGCTCCAGTGGCCAAAATGACAATTGTACGTACAGTTCTTGCAATAGCTGCCTCTCAGTCATGGCCTCTATATTAGATGGATGTGAAGAATCCATTTCTTCATGGGGATCTTAAAGAAGAAGTCTACATGCGTCTCCCTCATGGAATTCCTTCTTCTTCCAAGACCGATGTCGCTCGGTTAAGACGCTCCTTATATGGCCTTAAACAGGCACCCCCGAGCCTGGTTTGACAAGTTCCGAACCACTCTCCTTCAGCTTTCTTTTGTACAGAGCCCGTATGATCCTTCGATGTTCACACTTCATTCATCCCGAGGATCCACAATTCTCCTTGTGTATGTCGATGATATCATTATAACTGGACCTCAAAGTGATATGATTCAACAGATACAGGCCTCTTTGCAAGATAAGTTTCATATGAAGGATTTGAGACCTTTGAATTATTTCTTGGGTTTGGAAGTTCATCAATCTAAGAAAGGCTTGTTTCTTCATCAGCACAAATATGCTACTGACCTAGTGGATCTCGCCGATCTCGGTGATTCTAGCCCAGTAGACACCCTGTTGGAAGTAAATGCCAAGCTTCGTCAACAAGACGGCGATCTCCTTTCTGATCCTACATTGTATCGTCGTTTGGTTGGTAGCCTTGTCTACTTAACCATTACTCGACCAGATCTCTCTTATGCTGTTAATCTGGTCAGTTAGTTTATGACAGCACCGCGGCATAATCATTTCGCGGCAGTCAAATGGATTATTCGATATATCCTTGGTACCTCTACCTGAGGATTATTTTTTCCAGTTGGCACACCACTTACGCTCACTGCTTATTTTGACGCGGATTGGGCCGGCTGTCCGGACACACGCCGCTCTACCACATGATGGTGTGTTTACTTTGGGGAAGCCTTGATTTCCTGAAAATGTAAAAAGCAAGATAAAGTCTCCAAATCTTCCACGGAATCAGAATACCGGGCCATGTCTTCCACTTGTTCTGAGATCCTATGGCTACGTGGGTTGCTCTCAGTGTTCGGATTCTCCCAGAATCAACCGACTCCTCTTCATGCTGACAACACAAGTGCCATTCGAATCACTGAAAATCCTGTGTTTCGTGAGCGGACCAAGCATATTGAAGTGGACTGTCACTTCATTCGGGATGAGTATGATCGCAAAGTCATTACTCTTCCTCATATTTCCACTGAGTTCCAGCTTGCTAATATCTACACCAAAGGTCTTCCACGGCCGCGGCATGAATTCCTGGTTCGCAAATTGTTGCTGGTTGATTCTCCGCATCAATTTGAGGGGAGGTGTTAAAGTATAAACTTGTATGATAACAGGCCCAGCCCACTTGTATGATAATAGGCCCAGCCCATTTGTATATATGGGATCTAGTCAGAAAGATAAGCTCGTATGTGCTAGGATATATTTTCCATTTTTAGAGATCTAATTAGATCTTGATTTCATGATTTGTAGTAATTTGTAGCCTAAACTTAGGCATTGTAAAATCTATATAAAGAAGAGTAATCAAAGGATACAGGACATCGATTGAGAATATTTTCTCAAGAATCTTTCTCTAGCATGTTTGTGAATGTCTGTCAGTATTATCAAGCTGTTAACTTGTCGGAGTTGAGTTTTTTCCATGCCAGGGAGAATTGATGCAAGCCAAACCATGGGTTGGCCAACTCATTGGGCCTAGTCCAAGGCCCAACGGGACATCCATTTAATTAGAAATCTTATTTAGAGAGTTGATTTATTTAAAAGTATTTAACATTAGGAGTTCTATTTAATTTGGGTTGCTAGGCAGGTTTAGTGATTTAGTTTCCTTTATTGTTTAGGAAAGTCTTGGTGTCCAAACTACAAAGGGTTGATCCTACTCTATATATATGGATGGACATTCTCATTGTAATTCATGCTTATTACTATCAATCAATTTATCTGAGTTTTCTATTCAGTTATGGTGTTTACCATTATCGTAGGTGTGCCCTAATGGCTGAATCCATCTTTAGATTCGATCAATCCCTTGCGATTGGTCTATGTTTCGATTGAGGATCCGGGGTTGCATCACAAACAGGAAGGTTTTCTTTGCAACGATCCTCCTGCAGCCCTGCTTGACAAATTAGACACAGTCATCATGTTGTATTTTTTGAAAGCATTTATTTCTATGCCTGCCGATTTTTTTTCAAAACTCTCTAGCATTTCATATCTTCCTGCATTTTTTGATCCTCACAACTAATTTGCATGTGCCTACACCGGTAGACAAAAAACTCCTCCTATGCCTCATGTTCTTTACTAGTAAGCCGATCCGGCTGCTACCGCTTCACTTATGGTCCACCTCCACCACCAAGCTCTAGTCAGATTAGTAAGCCTCTTGATCGTTACGGTTTTCCCTTGTTTACTACTTTAGACTCAATTGCTATTCCCAATTTCCCTTTAATCTTGAAAGAAAGGCCTCTTAGAAGTATAACATTGCTGTTATCGAGTAAATTGAATGAAATCACCCTCTTTAATATGCAATGCTAGATCCTAATGAAAACCTATTTGGTCGTCTAGCATTTCTCATTTGCCGAGAAAGGTAATTAATCACAAAAACATGCTTACTTGGATTCTCTTCTACCTAGAAAAACATTGGGAAGGAAAACATTGCATGCTCTAACGACACTGCATGACCTGAACTTGAAAGGGAATCACGTAGAGTATGACATTTAGAGAGAAATGACTTCCAGAACATGAGAGAGAGAGAGGTAAATGTCGTTCCCTTCTTTGGATCGACTGATGTCTATATATAAGGGTTTAATCCCTAATTACAATCAATTACAATCAATTATAATCAATCACAGATCCTAAAATTAAGAACAATCTTTGACTAATTACAACGCAATAAATAGGAACAATAAATGGGCCTGGATATGGGCCAAAATGGATGGGCCTGGATTGACACCCCCCCTCAAATTGATGCTGGGGAGTCATAAAACAGCAATTTGGAGACAAGAAATTGATGTCGAGGCCGAGGAAGTCCCTTAGTGAAAATATCGGCAAACTGAGACTCTGTAGGTACATGCGGTAGACTAATGACATCACGCTTATATTCATCTCGAATAAAGTGGCAGTCAACTTCAATATGTTTGGTGCGTTCATGAAAGACGGGATTTTCAGTGATGCGAATAGCCCCAGTATTATCGGCATGCAATGGAGTAGGAGAGGTTTGAGCGAACCCGAGTGCCGAAAGAAGTCCTCGTAGCCACAAGATCTCTGAACAAGCAGAAGACATTGCCCTATATTCAGCTTCTGTGGAAGATCGAGACACCCTTTCTTGTTTCTTGCATTTCCAAGAAATAAGAGAATTTCCAAGGTACATGCACCAACCAGTAGTAGAACGGCGTGTGTCTTGACAGGCTGCCCAGTCAGCATCCGCATAAGCGGTCAGATGAAGAGGATTATCCTTGGGATAATATAAACCACGAGGGACAGTTCACAGCAGATAGCGAATAATCCGCTTCACAGCTGTCAAATGAAGGTGTTGAGGAGCTGTCATGAACTGGCTCACAAGATTAACAGCATAAGAGATGTCAGGTCTAGTGATAGTGAGATAGACAAGACTGCCCACCAGACGCCTGTATGTATGAGGATCAAGAAGAAGATCTCCATCATCTTTACTCAACTTGAGATTGACCTCTACAGGTGTATCAACAGGGGAAGAATCCTGGAGGTCGGCCAACTCGATAAGATCAGATGTGTATTTGTGTTGATTAACAAATAGACCTTTCGGGGATTGATGCACTTCCAAGCCCAAAAAATAATGCAATGGGCCCAAATCCTTCATACGGAAGGAATCTTTGAGAGAAGCTTGGAGAGATTTGATCATATCAGCATCAGTGCCAGTGATAATAATATCATCAACATATACGAGAAGTACAGTAACACCAGTAGATGTGTGGCACAGAAAGAGAGATGGATCATAAGGACTCTGGGTAAAACCACTCTCGCATAAGCGACTCTGGAAGGTTTCGAACCATGCCCGAGGAGCTTGCTTTAGACCATAAAGTGATTTTCGCAAGCGACAGACAGTCCTCTTTGAGGGAGAGGGTACACCTTGTGGTATCCGCATATAGACTTCTTCGTGCAGATCGCCATGGAGAAATGCATTTTTGACATCCATTTGGTATAAAGGCCAGGATTGAGATGCAGCAATGGCGAGAAGTAACCGAACAGATGTCATTTTTGCCACAGGTGCGAACTTTTCCTCATAGTCAATGCCATACTCCTGACGGTTGCCGAGTGCCACAAGTCTAGCTTTGTGTCTATCCAAGGACCCATCAGATTTAAGTTTGATCGAGTAGATCCATTTGCAACCAATGGGTTTAACTGTTGAAGGACACTCCACAATATCCCAGGTGTGATTCTGATCCAATGCATCCAATTCCTCCTTCATGGCCTGGTTCCAACAATCTAGTTGCACAGCCTGCAAATAAGAGCTAGGGATAGGGACGGAAGATAGAGTTGTCATCAAAGAAGTATGGGTAAATCCATACCTCTCAGGCGGTTTAGAATCTCTGGAGGAGCGACGCAAGGTTTGAGTAGGCGCGGAACCATTGGTCGGTGGAGGATCAGGAGGACGGCCATCTGCAGTGGTAGGTTTTTCCCGTCGGTGATACACAAAATCAGGATTAAACCTAGTAACAGTTGTTGGATCCAATGGTGGATCTGAGAAACCAGGTAAGAGAGCTGGTGAAGATGGTGGAGGACAGTCTATGTGAGTGGGGAAGAAATTTTGATTTTCAAAGAAAATAACATTGCGAGAAACCCTGATACGACGTCCAATGGGATCATAACAAACAAAACCTTTTTGATTAGTGGCATAACCTAAAAAAGCACACCTGCGAGATTGCGCAGTTAGTTTTGTTCGGTCCGTGAGAGGAAGATGAACAAAACAAACACATCCAAATGTATGAAGGTGATCAAACACAGGTTGTTGCCCAAGCAGTTTAAAATAAGGGGTGAAATGATCAATGGTAGGTGATGGAAGGCGATTGATGAGATAAACGGCGGTGGTGAGGGCTTCAGTCCAAAAACGAGGGGGAACAGAAGATTGAATGAGAAGAGTTCGAGTGACATCAAGGAGATGTCTGTTTTTCCGTTCCGCAACTCCATTTTGTTGTGGAGTATACGGACATGTACGTTGAGAAATGATTCCTTTATTGTTCAGAAAAGATTGAAAATCATTGGACACATACTCCCCCCCTGAGTCTGATCGCAAAATCTTAATACATGTGGAGATTGTGTTTCAACATAGCTTAAAAAAATCTTAAAAGCATGAAGAACATCAGACTTTGAATGTAATAAATAAAGTCAAGTAAATCTGCTGTAGTCATCAATGAAGGTGACAAAGTACTTAAAATGACTATGAGAAAGAGTCGGAGCAATGCCCCAAACATCACTGTGAATTAAGTCAAAACATGCAGTGCTCCGTGTGTTAGAGTGTGGAAAAGGTAAAGTTTTACTCTTCCCTAATTTACAAGCATCACATTCAAACGAAGCAGAATCAATAGGTTTATTTAATAATCCAGATTGAAATAAAGTAGACATAGTAGAGGTATTTGGATGACCAAGTCTATTATGCCACAACCGAGAATTATTCTTAATGGAAAAAACAAAATAACTGAGATGAAAAGTTATTCGGAACAAATGAAGACGCTGGTAAAGCAAAAAGTCTTCCACGCTTAGGCCCCCTCGCGATCACTTCCCCCGACTCCTGGTCCTGCACAACACAACCAGAAGGAGAAAAAGAGACCTTGCAGTTATTTTCAACAAGTTGACCCACAGAAACTAAATTGGTAGCAAGATGAGGAGAAACTAAAACATTGGTTAATGGTAAGGGACTAGGGGTATCACCAACAGAGATGATGGGAAGATGATCTCCGTTGGCAGCTTGGACAGTAACATGACCAGTGTAAGGAACAACATTTTGTAAATTTAGGGCTGAAGTGGTCATATGGTTACTGGCACCAGAATCTAGGTACCAAGTATTGGAAAGAGAGGAAGCAGTACCTGCGATGTTCATGGAAGCTAAGGCATTGATGATCATTTGGTTTACCATCTCAGTGGTGAGAGGAGCTGGTGACGCAGAGTGTGAGGAACCAGGTTGGGAGGAAGAATCATACTGCAAAGAACCACTGAAGTCAGATGAAGCATATGGTGGAGTGGTCATAGTGTAAGCACTAGGAGCTGACGGCACGCTGTAAGTACCAGGGGCTGACTGCACGTAGTTACGGGAAGTAGAATTGCGATTCTTCTTCCGGCACTCTTCAAGAACATGACCAGTGGCCTTACAATATCGGCAAATTTTTGCCTTGCATTGATTAGCATAGTGTCCATATTTTTTGCAGTTATGGCACTAAACTTTACTGATGTCCCGAGGAGGTTGTCTGGTTGTAACAACATAGGCTAATGGAGTCTCAATAGATCTCTGTTGTTCCAGAGTAGTTTTAGTAGCCAGACGTTGTTCCTCTCGGAGAAGTTCCTGAAGACAGACATCCAAGCTAGGAAGAGGAGCCCTGCTCATCAAGTTTGATCTAACTGGCTCAAACTCCAGACGAAGTTTCATGAGAAGCTGATCACGATGACTACTTTGCTGTAATGGAAGCAATTCCGGTAAAAGTGCTGCAGAGATCTTGGCAAACTTAATTTCATCATATTCAGACCACAGGCGGCGGAAGCCATTGTAATACTCCTGAATAGACTGGGTGCCTTGAGTGAATTGAGAGATTTCAAGCTCTAATTGAAATTGGCGAGCAGCATTGCTCTGTTGATAAATGTGCTTAAGATAATCCCACATGTCATGAGCAGTTTGGCAGGGTTTGAGGTTGAGAAAAAATTGAGAGTCAACAGAACAGAACCCAGTAACCAAGTCTTAATTTTAGCATCCTTTGTCTTCCATGCTAAAATTTTCTTATCATCTTCCTCGGGTTGAGGCTCAGACCCATCAATGTGTGTCCACAGTTCTTTTCCTTCCAAGTAAATTTGGAATTGGAAGGCCCAGGAGGTATAATTAGTTCCATCAAATCGAATCAGAGATATTTCATGTTTGTCCATGATGAAAATAGCAAGAAGCACACAAAGCAGAACAGTAGATAACAATCAGCAGCCAAAATAGTAGGAAAAAAAATGTCCAGAACAGGCCCAGACACCACACAGGGTAGAAACCAGAACAGCACAGTTCCAATCCACTAACAATCCACTAGCAAGCACCAAAAAACAGCAAGAGAATAACAGCAGCACAAAACAGAAGCCACCAGAAGACGTCAGCAGCATCAATACGCAAGCAGCAAGCCAAAAACGTCCCTGTCGTCAGTGTGTAGATGCACACGTGGGCCCCACTTGATGATCTTGGCACAGATCAGAGTATGGGGATTGGACTGAGAGTAGTTTTATACAACTACTGGCACTGGTCGCATGAAAGATCAAATCCAGATCCAGGATTTTGGACGGCCGAGATGAAAACTATTGGAAAAGAATGAATATTCACAAAAAAATAGTAGAAAACCTACCTCTGATGATCAATAAATCATGAGAAAATCAGCATAAATCCAAGAACCCCCAGGCGACCAAGATGGTAGTCTTCCGCTGATGAGTTGGTGATGATCTCGGGTGGGCCACGTCTGATCTGAAATGATCAGGGATGATCCGGCTGGAGAGAATGATCTCAGATGATCATATACTGGCTTCCAATGTGTTGGAAGATGATTTAGGAGAAGATCAGAGATCACAGATTATCGATCTAGCTCTGATACCATGACATTTAGAGAGAAATGACTTCCAGAACATGAGAGAGAGAGAGGTAAATGTCGTTCCCTTCTTTGGATCGACTGATGTCTATATATAAGGGTTTAATCCCTAATTACAATCAATTACAATCAATTATAATCAATCACAGATCCTAAAATTAAGAACAATCTTTGACTAATTACAAAGCAATAAATAGGAACAATAAATGGGCCTGGATATGGGCCAAAATGGATGGGCCTGGATTGACAGAGTAATATGCTGGGGTGCAGCCTAATGAAAACGTGGTTGGTAGCTAAAAATTCCAGTTTCCACTTGTTAATATAAAAACCATGCAATTTAGATTATCTTTTATCTTTATATTTAAAATGTTCTTTATTACACATTTACCTCCTCCATGCAATTTAGATTCTCTTTTACTTTAGTCATTTGTTGCCATCTAAGATTCCTTAAGTGATAGAAATCTTGTAATGATGGGTAAACGAGTTGAAAGAGTCCAATAATAAATAATTTAGAATTTGTCAGCTAAGATTGAGAAGTGGGTAGATTAACCATATCATGTGTAATCTATCTAAGGACTGTAGATGTGAATGCATTCTCTCCTCTCAAGAATTTAATGAAATTGAGAACGCTGTTGAGGTGAGACCTGAACATATGAACGTGCTTTTGCCTTTACGCCGTCTGCGTCGATAGTAATCATTGGTTACTCCTCTTTGACATTGCTGCCTTATATTTTCTTGCTGTAGTCAACCAGTTTCTTGCCACTTCTTCTTTTCTTCTTCTTTTTCTTTTTTTTTTTCTTTTTTTTTTTTTGTATAAATTGATTGGACTTGAACTATAGCATTTTTAGCTTCTACCACTGAATTATGTTTTATGGTTAAGATGTTGAATGCACTATTTGAAGGTTTTTTTAAATTTTTAAATATTTTTAATGGTTAAGATGTTTTAATTTTCTGTCTTTGTTCCAGTGCACCCACCTGGAGTCACGATCAATTCATAAGCTTGGCTGGGGGACTGTTGGTTAATAATCGAAGGACTTCTTTTTATAGAACATGGTAAAACATAGTATGGTGTGTTAAATGTGTGCTTGCATGAGTGCATTTGCTTGTGCCCATTGATGCATGCATACCTTGCATGTGTGGACTGGTCTTCTTCCTTTATAGTTCATTTTTCCTTTTTCTTTAGTTTCAGAAGGTATGCGGCATCTGTGCTGCTGGTTGGGAAGTTCAAAATCCGATACCCCATCTTTTGATCCGACATTTTTGATTCATAAAGAGCATGAATTTGGTTACCAGTTTTGTCATAGAACAGAAGATGAGAAGTTGGATCACATGATGAAACATCTGTCTTTGTATGGGAAATATGGTAAAAACGAGATCCCTAATCCCTTTTATTTTGATTGGGTAATATTTTTTTTTTCTGATTATAATTGATTTTGCTTGCAGAATGTATCTGCTTTCAAGACATCCAAGTCATCGCCATTTGTGCTGCGTCTGTTTCTCTTATTGTTTGTTACAGCATTTGCAGTATATATTTGTTCTGTTTGTTTGAAGCAGATAGCTCTACAGATTAAACCTCAGTATATAGTACCCATTATTGAGAAGGCAGATATGCATTGCGATATACTTGGCATTCCACCTGAGGAGATCTTATATGTTCATTTTCCACACCCCAAAACTTATAGCAGGTAACAAAAACCCCTTTTGCTTTTAAATTGCCTTTACTGCAAGTTCTAACTCATCAAGTTGATTTTTGTAGGGGAGAATGTGTGTGCACTCCTGTACGATTCTTTGTTACTTTATCAATACAAAGATCTGGAAGTGGGTGGTTTGAAACCTTGTTAAACAGCCACCCCAATATCAGTTCGAATGGGGAACTTTTTTCAGTGAAAGAAAGGAAAAGTAATATGTCAACTATTCTATCAACGCTAGATACTGTCTACAACTTAGACTGGTTTAGTAGTGCTGCAAAAAATGAATGTGTCGCTGCTGTTGGATTTAAGTGGATGCTGAACCAGGTGAGAAATGTATTTTGTCTAAGTATCTTATGTTTCTGTAACTACAAATTTACAATATAGGATATAGCCCCTTGTGTATATATATATATATATTTTTTGTTTTTCCTTAGTGGCTGTTTGCCTTTTATGTATGGGATAATAAAGTGGGTATTACATATCTAGATGTTACATACGCAAATGTTACATATGTGAAACACCTTACCTGTTTGTCAAAACCACCATTTACACATGAGTTAATGAGTACATCCTACGGTTTTAGATTTGTTTGGGTTTTTTGGACATTTTTTCACAAATTTCTTAAAATCCATAAAGATTTGAGATATGAAACTAAAGATCTTGTTATTTATCATGATAATGAGAATGTTGAACGGTTTGGATCATGAATTGAGGGCCCATAGAAGTGTCAAAAATTAGACCTGTAAGTTGGAATTTTTTTGGACTTTTTTCATAAATTACTCAAAATCTATGAAGATTTAACATAATAAATTTAAAGATCTTTGGGTTTCTTAGTTCAATAAACAAGTTGAATAGTTTGGATTACATATATGGGGTCCATATAAATAAAAAAAAGTGGATGATGGAATTTGATCTTGTGACCAGTTGCATAACCACATATGCAATCTCTGTTTAAGGATTGTACAGTGGGAGATGTGAATGTTTCACACCTATTTAGGTGTCAAAATGGCCTTATTTACACCATGTTCACACCTCATTTACGCATGTGTGTAAATGAGTGCAAACAAATGTGACAATGCATATCCATTACACGAATCATTTACATATATAAATGATCAGGTTAGAAATGTTAAAGCCACTATCCTATGCTTTGAAGCAGTGTTAGGGCTAAAAGTCAACTTCTTTAAGAGAGAGGTGATTGGTCTACGAACAGGGAAGCCCTTGCTCCTTAAATGCTCAGAAATTCTGGGTTGCAAGATTGGGGATCTTCCAGTTTCGTACTTAGGCATGCCTCTGTGCTCGGGGCGGGTTACTAAATCTCTTTGGAACCCAGTGCTGGAAAGGGTAGAGAGGAAGTTGTCTACACGTAAAGCAAATTACCTATCTATAGGAGTATGGGTAACCCTCATCAAATCTGTCCTCTCCAACTTGCCAGTCTATTACTTCTCCATCTTTAGATGCCCGACCTCAATTATAAAGAGGCTAGAAAGACTGCAGAGAGAGTTCTTATGGCATGGTGCAAGCTCTCAGAAGAAGATTCACTTGGTAGATTGGGAATCCATATGTAAGCCGAAGGAAGAAGGAGGCTTGGGAATTAGACCCAAGAAGATGAATCAAGCCCTTTTGGGCAAATGGTTGTGGAGGATTGGAGACGGTTTACAAGGTCTTTAGAGACACGTGTTGGAAAGGAAATACAACCTACCAAGGCATGGGTGGGATGTTCAGGATCCTCCTTGGAATTCATCTGTTATATGGAAAGGAATCCTCTCGGTTAAGAGTCTTTTCATGGAGAACATCAGGTACCAAATTGGATCGGGGGAGATGATCCTTTTTTGGAAAGATAGGTGGGTAGGTGAGAGGGTGTTGTGTGCTTAATTCCCAGACCTGTTTAGGTGTGCACAAGACAAGGAAGCAACGGTCAGCTCTTATATGAGTAGTATTGGAGGCCAGATGGTCTGGTGTCCCACCTTTAGAAGGAACCTGAAGGACAACGAAGAATCCCAGTTCATTGCTCTCCTTAATTCCCTGAACAGTTTAACCATTCAAAACAACATAGCAGATGATAGGGTGTGGATTGCCTCTAAGATGGTGTAATGCCTCTAGGTGTGAAGCCTAGCAACATTGGGCGTGAAGCCTCGTGACTCTTCCCGTACCTTCTCTGCATCAATATCCACCCCTGCATCAAAGGGCTGCTAGTGGCTTGGGAATAAATGTGGAAGAGATAGATGCATTGCTGCAATGAAAGTCCTGGCATGGAGAGATTGATAGAACATATCTATCAAACTGATGAAAAAGGAAGAGAATCTATCAATTGGATAATTAGTGTAACTCGTTTTTCCTTTATGTACTGTGAAGTTGTCTAGGGCAAAGTGAGGAACAGTTTGGAGTTGGTCAGCATGGACTAGTGGCAATGGAGATGATGGCGTGGACAAGTGGAATAATTTTTTTTTTTTTTTTATGTCCGAAGCATAGTTCAAAATCGTGGTTGTGATAAGTGTCACTGTTGACTTTGCAAATCGATACGTCATGGTAATATGTCTCAGCCTCGTCTCGGGATGAATTTTTTGTCCCCCAAAAAGTCTGAAAAAATCATAAGTCCAGTATATGAAAAATGTTAGAACCCAATGGTTTTTCTCCCATTACTGCACATTTAAATGCAAATTACCAGTCCACCAAACTCATTAACATCCTGTATCACTGCTTTTGTTAGAAACTGTTTAGTTTTTTTTCTTTTTTTTTTTTTTTTTTTTTTTAAATAATGGTAGCGAAGTATTATTTCCTGTAAGTTGTAGGAATGCTAATGTAAAATTATATATTGAATAAGGTAAATATCTATTTTTTTTTTGAAAATGGTGAAGGTAAATATCTTTCACCAATAAGTGACTAATTATTGAAAATAAAAATAAAAATCAAGTGTACATGTGATAAGTTGATAAAGTTGAGTCAACCAATAACATGTAAATTAAAGTCTCGAGGGTTGAACCACAACTACCTAAAAATTAGCAGAATTTACATGAGAATGTGAGAATTTACCTGGATGAATGGAGATCAGTAATATGTAGGACATCATGCAGGCTGCATATCATCATTCATCATCATCATTGTTGTCATGATGATGGTAATAATAGTTTTGGCCTTATGTATATATGGCTGATAAGATTCCAGAAAATCAAAGAATCCATATTAATATATGAATAGGACTGCTTGACATATAGTGAAGTTTCTAATTTTGCCAGTATGGTTGGAATGCTTGATAAGGTTTATTTGTCAATTGATAAAACTAATGATCGTCTCTAGAAACCTAATTTTGCCACCTAGAGTTTTGATTTTCTGTTGGGTGGCGAGGAAACATAAAATTCTGACTATTGATAAGTTAGAAGAAAAAATCATTTTATTGTTAATGGGTGTCCTATGTCCTTAAAAGATGTGGAAATGCTGCATCATTTGTTGATTCATTGTCATTTTGTTCATAGAGTTTGGATTGTGGTCATTAATTTATTTGACATGGGATGGGTTTTAGCCTGGAACTGTTGAATATCTTTTTCTTCAATGGCGGATGGGGAGCAAATTTATTCGTGGTAAGATTCTTTGGAAATTAGCATTATATGCAACTTGTTGGAAACTTTGGTTCTAGAGGAATAATAGCATTTTTAGGAATAAATCTAATTCTGCTGAGGAGGTTGTTGAGTCCATTGTTCGGACTGTGTCAGAGTGGGTGAGCAAGAGAAAGGAATTTGGTGGAGTTATGTTTGAAGATCTTAATAGATCTTGGGTAGTAGTTTTTCATTGGGGCTGGCGTGCAAAAGTTGTGCATAGATTGTCATAGAGTTGTCCAACTTTTAGTATCCTTAAGCTGAATTTGATGGTAGTTATTTGTGAGTTGCTCAAAGAGGAGGTTTTGGAGGTGTCATCAAGGATTGGGATGGAAATATTTGTAGGATTTTCTTTAGGCCAAGGGATTCTTGGGGTGTTGATGAAGTTGAAGTGTTTGCTGTTCTAATAGGGTGTCGTGAGTTGTTTAGGATGGGAGGTTTCGATCCTATTCTTGAAGGTGATTCCTTTCAGCTATTCATTGGGGCTCAGGGAAGGCTATTCATCATTGGAGGCTGGCTGATTGGGTGGAGGAACTGCAGGATATTTCGAGACAAATGGGTGCTTCTTTTAATCATATTTTTTTTGAAAATATTGACAATATATTGCTCAAAAGGATCTGTACAGTATAAGAGACATACCGACTTAAAAAACCCCATAGCAAAGGGGATGAGCAACTAAAACTGAAAGAGTAGAGAGGGAAAAACCCCAAAAAATGGGTATAACCCCCATAACAAAGGCGGTCATGAGCACCCAAAAGAGCTAACAACAGAATTACATAGACACAATCAAAGCAGGTTTTAGAACTCCCTCTTTGGCTAGCTTATCCGCTTCTCGATTAGCCGATCTCTTAACATGGTGGAAAGAGCTGTTTAACTCCCTTGCAAGCTGGATTACTTCTTCAATGATATCTGCAAGATTCCAAGGAGGGCTAGAAGACTGGCTTGCCCACTGAATGACGCAACAGGAGTTCCCTTCAATGAGAAGTCTGTGAGGATTGAGGTTTGATGCTTCACGGATGCCAGTTCTGAGAGCCAATCATTCAGCTTTGTTGCTTGAACCCAAACTAGCCGGGCCGGAATAGGATAGGAGAATGGTTCCTTCTGTATCGCGAATAAGTCCTCCCAATCCAACAGGGCCGGGGTTTCCACAAGCACTACTGTCAAAATTGAGCTTGAGAGCACCTTGTGTGTTGTGGGGGGGGGGGGGGGGGGGGGGGGGACACCATCTTGGAAGTACTCTTCTTGAGATAGGTTGAGAGAAGACTGCTCCTTGCCAATTATGGATAGTGGAATTGATGGGAATGCCTTTGAATAGAGGGCTTGTTGGAGACCCAAAGAGCCACTAAGTCTTTAGTTTTCTCCGCCATGTAACTCGCTTCTGACAATTTTCCTTCAAAAGCACCTCAAATTCCTCTCTTTCCAAATGGACCAAATGACCGCAAAGGAGATGCCCCACATGATCCTTCCCCTTCTGAACCCCACTGCTAACCTCTAGAACTCAAATAAAGCCGGAAGGGAGTGGGGGATGGGAGTAGAGAAATTTAACCAACCTAGGACTATATCCTCCATAGGTAATGAGCTATAGAGCAATTTAGCATCAAGCGATCAATAGATTCCTCTCCCGCCAAGCACATTGGGCAAGCATTAACGATGGTAACTTGCCAGCGTCTAAGGTTTGTCCATTGTTAGGATACCTCCAAGCAAAGCAGTCCAACCAAAAGCCATCACCCATGGAGGTGCTTTCATACTCCAAAAACTTGGCCAATTAACATGCGTATCCACCAATTCCCTCGTCATAGAAGCAAAAAAAGATGCAACCGAGAATGTGCCTTCAGTGGTTGGCATCCAAATTCTTCTATCTTTACCCTCAGTAGGAATGGAAACTTCTCCAATTATAGTCAACAGAGACCGGAATTGTAGTTCTTCCACCTCATTTAAGTTCCTTCTGAAAATAGGCTCCCAGATAATGCAGTCTCCCCTCCTCCATGTAATCAATAACTTTGGCTTCTTGATCGCTTGCGCAATTGAACAGCTCGGGGTAGGTAGATGCTAAAGGAAGATCCCCCACCCATTACAAAGGCAAATGATAGTTGCCTTGCACAATTGCAGATTGAAGGAGTTTTTTGCTCTTTTGTTCCATTCAATGTATAGTTTCATTTAAGTTTTGCTTTTGTTTTGGTTTGGTGTGTTTTTCCGGTTTCGCCTTAATAGTGTTTCTGTCAAGGCTTTCTTGGGTTTTTTTTCCTTTAGTGATTTTTTTTATCAAAATATATATGCATACACATAGACAGAGAGAAGTTATCCTATGCACACCTTTTTTTTTGTGCACACCAATACACCATGCACTCCTGATAATGGGGCCCACCTAATGACCCATCTGAATGGACCACACACACGGGACCCCCCAGTATTACACTGGTCCCTTTTTTTACACCCATCCATATATATATATATCCTGTGATGACTGAGGCTCATTCCCTCTAGGGGTCCGTTTGGGAAGGGGGTAAAATGGGGGGAAGGAAAAATATGGGGGGAAAATGGAGGGAAAATGAAAAATAAGGGTGTTTGGGAAGGGGGGAGGGAAAGTGAGGGAGGGGAAAGAGGGGGGAAAATTCGAGTGGGGCCCACCAAAAATTTTCCCCTCAAAAGTGAGGGGAAACTATGAGGGAAAGAGGGGATTTTTGACCAAATGACTAAATTGCCCTTTTTGAAAGAGAGGATTTTTTTATCTTTTTGCAAAAGTAAGGGTAAATTGGTAATTTTCTCTCTACCTCACAAACAAACAAAACACTACTTTTTCACTTTTCTTTCCCTTACTTTTTTACTATCCAAACAAGGGGAGGTAAAATTAATTTTTCCTTCCCTCCCCTCCCCTTCATTTTCCTTCCCCCTCAAATTTTCCCTCCCCTCCCTCCTGTTAAGTTTGGCCCATGACCCTTAAGGGATCCAAGGCCCATTAGTCAATCCAATCCAGCAAGATACATATCACGTGATTTGGGATCTGATTTGGTCAATAGTGTATATAATTGATGCCTTCCTTTCTTAGATTAGTGATTGATGTAATTTAGTTAATTTCCTTTGTAAAAGCCTGATTAAGGCATGTAACTCCTATATAATGATGGTGAGTCTCTAAGAGAAGACACACAAGAATATAGAAAACTTTCAGTCTCTCTCGTTTCAATCTCTCTCAATTTCATTCTTGTAATTCAGAATTGTGAGAATGACATGGTATCAGAGCCTTGTTCAAGAAAACCTTATTGTTTGATCTTGCATATCATCAAGGCAATCAAGATATAGAGAAATCCATCTCTATTGAAGAACGACAGATCAGAGATCTGTTTCACACAGAATCCAGACACTGCGGCAGTGACCTGATCATGGTGGCCCACCTCTGATCATCACATCTTCCTCAGCAAAGCTTACAAGACATGGTCGCCTGTTTTCCCTAAGTATTTGGAGATTTTTTCAGAATTTTTTAACACCTTCAGGTTGGTGATTTGCTCATTCTCGAGATTTTCCAGTTTTATTAAACTGTTTCCATCTAGACCGTCCAAAATCTTGGATCTGCGAGAGAATCAGTTCATTCTTTTTTCAGTAGAACCCAAATTACAGCTCTTCTTCAGATCAGTGATCTGATACTTGTTCAGATCCATCCGTGGGGCCCACGTTTCAGATCAGCAACAAAAATTATGGTCGGCTGGGGCATTTTTGTGGATTTTTTTTCTGTTCTGAGTTGATTTCTCTTTCTGATTGGTTGGATCTTTGCCCCTGCATACAGCATAGTGTGTTATCTTCTTTAAGGCTTCTTCTCTTCTCTGTTACTATTACTGGATTTTTTTTTTTTTTTTTTTGCTGCCTGTTTCACTGTTTTCTCTCAGTCTTGGCCAATCTCAATTGACAATGGAAAAGTCTGAGATTACCTTAATCCGGTTCACGGAAAAAATTACCCCCGCCTGGTCATTTCAGTTCCAAATTTATCTCGAGGCTAGGGAATTGTGGGGCTATATTTCTGGATCTGACCCTAAACCCACGGAAGATGAGAAGAAGATATCCGCCTGGCTTACTAAAGATGCAAAAATTAAAACCTGGATACTGGGTTCTGTCGAACAACATCTGATAATGAACCTCAAACCTTACCCAAGCTCTAAAGACATGTGGGATATCTGAAGCAGGTGTACCATCAAGATAACTCAGCACGTCAATTTCACCTTGAATGTGCGATTGCTGAATATGCACAAGGGACCTTGTCAATCCAAGACTACTATTCAGGATTCCGACCCTATGGTCAGAATATGATAGTATCAAGTATGCAGATGTAGCTGCCGATGTTCTGATAGTGATTCACGATCTTCAGGCCTCTAGTCAGCGGGATCAATTTTAATGAAATTACGCCCTGAGTATGAAAGTGTCCGATCAGCCTTGATGAATCGGACACCTTTACCTTCCTTGAATGTCTGCCTGAATGAACTATTACGCGAGGAACAGCGCATTTCAACCTCAGCCCATATAGCTCAACAAAAGGCTGAGACCTATTCCGTCGCTTTTTTCAGCCACTAAGGCTTCTCAGCCTCCTCGTGACTTGAGCAAAACACAATGCATACAGTTGTCAAAAATTTGGACATCTTGCATCTCAATGCAACAGAAAGTCTGTAGTTATTGTAAAAGGTCGGGACATATCATTTCTGAATGTCGCCGCCGGCCACAACGTCAGAATCCACCGCAGCAGACGCCCCAGTATCAGATTTCCCAGCATCCAGCTCCACAGTATCAGGCTCTGCAGTATCAGCCTCCGCAGTCTCCAGACTCGCATGCTTATGTTGCTTCTTCAGATATGCCTGCTTCTACATCTGCACCCTCACAGTCTGGGTCCTCCTCTTCTCTTACTCCTGAATTGGTACACAGCAAATGATTGTTAATGTCCTTTCTGCTTTCGGTCTCTCAGGTACCTCTCCACCCTCTTCCTACTTGGTTTCTTGATTCTGGGGCATCTAATCATATGACATATTCCAGGTAACCTCTCTCAAATGTGACAAACTACAATGGTAATCTTCAAATCCAAACTGCTAATGGAGGCACTGTTCCCATTACTGCCCTCGGGGACATTCCTGGTCCAATCCCATTGAAAAATGTTTTCCTTTGTCCCAATTTAACTTCAAACCTATTGTCAGTTGGGCAACTTGTTGAAAATAATTATAACCTCTCTTTTTCTTCTTCTGGTTGTGTTGTACAGGACCAGATGTCGGGGAAGGAGATCGCGAGGGGACCTAAGTGTGGACGCTTGTTTCCGTTGGATTTTTCCAATCTTTCTAGAACTAGAATTGCCAATGATGTGTTTTGTCTTTCTATTAGAGATAATTGCCAATTGTGGCATAAAAAACTCGGACACCCTAATTCCAAGTCTTTGTCCCTTATGTTAAATTCTGGTTTATTAAATAAATCTATTGGCTTATCTTCTTGTGTACCTTTTGATTGTGCTACTTGTAAATTGGGAAAAAGCAAAATTCTTCCTTTTCCTATTTCCACTTCACACAGCACTCGATGTTTTGATTTGGTTCATAGCGATGTATGGGGAATTGCTCCAGCTCTTTCTCATGCTCACTACAAATATTTTGTGACTTTTATTGATGATTTCAGTCGTTTCACATGGGTTTACTTTCTGCATTCTAAATCTGATGTTTTTACAGTTTTAAAATTTTTTTAGCTTATGTTGAGAATCAATTTTCCACCTGCATCAAAATCCTGCGATCTGATTCGGGTGGGGAATATGTGTCTTCTGATTTTCAAAATTTTTTGCAAAACAAAGGCATTATCTCTCAAAGAACTTGTCCTTATACTCCACAACAGAATAGAGTTGCTGAAAGGAAAAATAGGCATTTGCTTGATGTCACTCGTTCTCTTCTTCTTGAATCATCAGTTCCTACCCGTTTTTGGGTTGAGGCACTAGCTACGGCAGCTCATCTTATAAATCGTCTGCCTTCAACCTCTCTTCAAAATCAGAGCCCCTATTACCGATTGTACAAGACTTTTCCCTCTTATGATGATCTTCATGTTTTCGGATCTGTCTGCTTTGGTGCACTTGCCTCCTTCTGAGAGAACCAAACTAACCCGCACAATCTGCTCAATGTGTGTTTTTAGGCCTATGCGCCCTTCCAGAAAGGGTTCCTCTGCTACGTATCCTCACATTCGTCGCTTTCGGGACCTCTAGAAATGTCGTATTTTTTGAACATCAGGTATTTTTTTCAAAAACACATTGAATATCCTAACTCCTCACCCTGGTGTCTTACCTGTTTTTCGGACAACACTTCAGTGTTCGCTTTAATCCTGATTTTGTGTATCACAGACGGAACAAAGACGCGCCTCCCAGGGACCCCCCTCTATGATCTTCCTCCAGCATCCGGTTCACCCCCGGCTTTTGAATCCATCTGGACATCATTCCTTGCGTCGCTCATCTCGCATTTCAGTACCACCTGACCGCTATGGGTTCTCCCACACTTCCTTAATGACCACCTTGTCCTCTTCTTCCATTCCCCAATCCTATTCTCAGGCTGTGCAGGACAAATGTTGGAACCAGGCTATGCAAGATGAATTGGATGCTTTGAAAAAAAAATCATACTTGGGATATTGTCCCCTCTCCTGTGGGTGTAAAACCAATTGGCTGCAAGTGGATTTTTTCTCTCAAGTTGAAATCGGATGGTACTCTAGATCGATACAAGGCGCGCCTTGTTGCTCTCGGAAATCGGCAGGAATATGGCATTGATTATGATGAAACCTTTGCTCCCGTCGCTAAGATGACCACCGTACGCATAATTCTTGCTGTTGCTGCATCTCAGTCTTGGCCTCTCTATCAAATGGACGTAAAAAATGCGTTCCTTCATGGTGATCTCAAAGAAGATGTTTATATGCGTTTGCCTCCGGGGTCCTCATCTGGTAAGGGTATGGTTGCTAAGCTCCGTCGCTCCCTCTATGGTCTGAAGCAAGCACCTCGCGCATGGTTTGAGAAATTTCAGGATGCTCTTCTACGATTGGATTTTCATCCGAGCCAATATGATCCTTCCATGTTCTTACATCATGCTCCGTCAGGGATTACTGTCCTTCTGGTCTACGTTGATGACATTGTCATTACTGGTCCTAATGCACAAATGATTCAGGCACTTCAAGCTTCTCTTCATCAGATTTTTCAAATGAAGGATCTGGGCCCCTTACACTATTTCCTTGTCCTTGAAGTTCATCAATCGTCTAAAGGTGTAGTTCTCAATCAACACAAATATACGGTTGATCTTATTGACTTGGCTGGGCTTACTTCTTCAGCTACTGTTGATACGCCAATCGAGCTCAATGTTAAACTCAGAAAAGAAGAGGGTGACCTTCTTCAGGACCCCACCGCATATCGTCAGTTGGTAGGTAGCTTGATCTACCTCACGATCACGCGTCCTGATATCTCATTTGCGGTCAATCTCATGAGTCAGTTCATGACTACTCCTCGTCATCTTCATCTTGCTGCTGTTCGTCGCATCATTCGGTATCTTATTCGCACACCGACTCGCGGGTTGTTTTTTCCTTCAGACAATCCTCTTTCTCTCCGAGCATATTCAGATGCTGATTGGGCTGGTTGTCCGGATACTCGCAGATCAACTACGGGATGGTGCATGTTCTTGGGTGATAGTTTGATTTCCTGGAAATGCAAGAAACATGACAAAGTTTCAAAATCTTCTACCGAGGCTGAGTACCGGGCTATGTCTGCTGCATGCTCCGAAATACTTTGGCTCCGAGGTCTGCTCTCTGACATTGGATTTCCTGCAAAAGGAGCTACCCCCCTCTATGCAGATAATACAAGTGCAATTCGGATTACTGAAAATCCGATTTTTCATGAACGTACTAAACACATCGAGGTTGATTGCCACTTCATCCGTGATGAGTTTAAGCGTGATGTCATTAGCCTTCCCCATGTCTCCACTGAGTTTCAACTTGCTGACATTCTTACTAAGGGTCTTCCCAGACCACGCCATCAGTTCTTGGTTGGCAAATTAATGCTCGTTGATTCTCCCGCATCAATTTGAGGGGGGGTGTTAAGTTTGGCCCATGACCCATTAAGGGATCCAAGGCCATTAGTCAATCCAATCCAGCAAGATACATATCACGTGGATTTGGGATCTGATTTGGTCAATAGTGTATATAATTGATTGCCTTCCTTTCTTAGATTAGTGATTGATGTAATTTAGTTAATTTCCTTTGTAAAAGCCTTGATTAAGGCATGTAACTCCTATATAATGATGGTGATTCTCTAAGAGAAGACACACAAGAATATAGAAAACTTTCAGTCTCTCTCGTTCAGTCTCTCTCAATTTCATTCTTGTAATTCAGAATTGTGAGAATGACACCTCCCCCCTTCCCAAACACAGCATAAGAGCTCGATGGATGTAGCTCTTTTGGTTGGGACAATGGATATAATGGTGGGTCTTTACATGGAGATAGGCCACTATGAGATGATAGTGTCCATTGCATCCATCTGCAATCCCAATGTGCCTTTTATCCAATATTGCTCCACATGCCCCTCTCCTCCAAAACCATGCCCACTACCTCATTTCTCATATCCGCCTTCATATGATGAGTGATATGGACTATATTAATCATGAGAGAAATGTACACATGGTGAAGATATGCATAAACATAAAAGAAATTTAAAAGCTTTCTATTCATCTCAAACAAGTCCAAGTTCATCTCATGGAGTCTGTCCAGAAAAATACCACCAAATATACTTTATATTTTTTGAGGATTTCGAAACAAGGCAATCAATGAAACTTCCAGGTTCCTAGTTTCAGTTCTCATCTCAACTCCGTGGAGCTTAAGCTGTCCCATTTAGAATTGAATGATCGTTCAGTTGTTGAAAATTTTTAATTTTGTTATTGAATTTTGTAGAATTTTTCTATTATTGAATGCCTTCATATTTTCAATCCATAAGAGATTCAGAAAAGGTGGGTGGTCTTTGGGTGCTCATTCTTGAAAAGTGATGGAATTCTGCCTGAAGCAATGGGCACTGCACTGCCTGTTAAATGTCTGGGTCTCCAAAGTGAAAATTAATGGGATTCAGGCATTCTGTGGATCTGTACACTAATACACAGTGGACAGAACTGGTCTTCTATGGATATCAAACATCTTTTTATGTCATACTAGATTTTCATTAATTCTTTGTATTCTTGTTAACGTTTGTGTGTTCTGTTCAGGCTATTATGGATCATCACAGGGAAATAGTTAATTATTTTAACTGGAAAGGGGTTTCTGTTATATTTCTTTTCCGGAGAAATCTTTTGCGGAGGCTTGTCTCTGAGATGGCAAATGCTTATGATAGGAATGCCAAGCAGCTGAATGGTACACACAAGTCTCATGTGCATTCCAAGGAAGAGGTTCTCTCTCTCTCTCTCTCTCTCTCTCTCTCTGACACACACACACTTGTGTTATGCCATGACTTGCATTTGAGGGCCATATACGATGGAAAAAACTCCTTGGATATCAACCTCTCCCTGGAAAGATTATGAACCCTTAAAACTCTGAATCATCATCATGCCATGCGGATGTAAATTCTAAAGGAATACGTGGAATATCTGGTTATCTGTGATCAACTTCTTTTATATTACTGCTGTTCAGAAAAAAAAACACTTCTCTTGTATTATTTATATTACTTCTCTAATATTTATATCTGTGATCCCCTGGATTGTACTAAGATCAATCTGCAACTTAATAAACTGTTAAACCTTGAGGCCCTCAAAATCAAGGGTTATTCTATGATCTGATCAGTGTGATATTTTGACAAAACCTAATCCACAATGAGACTGATGTAGGACAAAAGGAAACTAACCTAAATGATGCAAATTGGGATCAAAGAAATAAATTAACAATTATAAAGGATCTGTAAAATGTAAACTCAGCACCATGGTTTAAAAAATGATCCAAGTCGACTCGGACTCGGCCATGTCCGAGCCGGGTCTACAGTGATTCGGACTCGAATCAGAATTTATTTTGAACATAAATTAAAAAAGGAAAAAAAAAATACAAAAAAGGGCTGTTTTGTAAAAAAACAGGAGAGGGAGGGAGGGAAGAGAAGAAAAGAGAAGGGGGGGGGGGGGGGGGGGTATAAAAGTGAAAAAGTAGGAAGGGTTTTGGCAGTTTTGGGGAAAAAAGAAGAAGAGAGAGGGTGGCTGATTGCTGCTCTGCTGTGCTACTGTTGCTGCTCTGTTGCTTTGCTGTCTTGTTGCTGTTGCTGACATGCTGCTCTGACATGCTGCTGCCTGCGTGGCTCTGTTGCTGTTGCTGTTGCTGCTGTTACTTTCTACCTGCTACCGCCTGCTACACTGCTGCTCTGCTCTGCTGACTGGTGACTGGTACATTTCTTCTTCTTTGTTTTTTTTTTTCTTCTTTTTTCTCCTTCAAGCCTTCAACAACTGCTTCTTCTTCTTCTTTTCTTTTCTTTTCTATTTTAAGCCCTACAAATAGGGCCTTGGCCTGACTCGGCCGAGTCCACTCGAACTCGGCCAAGGACGAATCGGGTCCCGAGTCCGTCTTTTTAAACCTTGCTTAGCACACCAATCCATGCAAATTGAACTCAAGTAATTATAGGAATATCCAAAGCCTTATCAAAGTCTTGCAGTTAGGCCTCTCGAAGAAGTGACAGATGGACCAAATGGAAGGGTAGAACTTCCACTTTGCCTAGGGATCCGCCGATCTCAAGTAGATTGTCGTGATCCTCGAGGATTTGATAGAGGGCTTGGCTCAAATTTGTTAACAAATGATTAAATGGGAATATTTGGTGGTGAAATTTAAATTCAGATTTATTTATCTAGTTCCCATAACTAAATATTGGCAAAAAATAAATTGAGACTTGAGTTTAATTGAATCTGTGTGGTTCAACCATGTTGACTTGGCCCATGATTGGTTCGATCATGGTTAATTGGGGCCGGTATTGAGGTTCGGTTAAGGGATCAGTTCTGGATTGGGGTTTAGATGGTGGATTGAGGGTTGGAGAGAGTATTGGGATAGATATAGGGTTTTGGTGAAGGTATGTTGCTAGATCTAGAGGTTTGTGAAGAGGTATGGCCAAAATGGAGGAAGAAAAGTGGATTGGCCAGGGTCTTGTGAAGGGATTGTGGTTCGGCCAAGGGTAGGTGTGCTGGATCTTGAGTTAGAAAAGGACAGATGGGTTGGATTGGCGTTTGGGCGACGCTTTAGGGCTAGATCTAGTATGCCAAGGGTTGGGATTGATCTAGATCTAGATTTGGATGTGGATTTGAGATTGAATAGTGAAAGGAAAAAGAAAGAGAAGGAGAAGAATACCTTGACGATGTTGAGATTGAGCCTTGGCTTCACACCAAACTCCTCTTCGTGGGCGAGAAGAAGATCCTATGAGAGTAGTCTCAAGAAGGCCTTGGGAGAATGTTTCATTTAATAATTTTCATTAAACTCTTCTGAAAGAGAAGCATAAGAGTTTATACAACACAAAACAAGAACCTCAACAATGAGTGGTCCGGATTAAATCTCATCCAATGACTCACTTAAGACATAACATTAAAATAAAATAAAGAAAAAGAAAGAAAATAAAATAAAATTGTGGAAGATAATGTCGTGCTCATGGGGATTCATGTCTTTGGTTGTGCGCACGAATTTCAATGCACTTGGGATTAAGTTGCGGGACCTCTTGTCTTGGACAATCTATGTTACCTATCTTATTTATTCTAATTCTTTGAGTTTTCATATTAAATTCTTCAGTAAATCCTCTCCTGTGGCCATCCCATTGTGGGGGCGTCATGTCCGGGCTAAGATCCAACGGCGGATCTTCACTTGGAGACGGATCCAACAATGGATCTTTAGGATCTTGATCGGTTAAGCCCATGAAAGGCTGATCCATCTACAAAGAAGCTTTATCTGTCACTTTCTTCTTGCGCCTTTGGTAGCCTGTGCCATATTTGGAATTGATGTCCGCATTAGAGACCTTTCCACCTGCCCTTATGATTGGCATCTAAGCATCGTGTGCAATTGATCATTGCTTTATAGGAGTTTAAGAACCACATTATTTGAGTTTGATCCTGTGAGCATCTCTCATCCAAAACCCACCTATAACCAATCCACTCCCCTTCACACTGGTAATCCCTCTATGGATTTGTATTCACCATAGTTTGACTTGCATTAAATACATTTCCATTGGATTGAGGGCTTGATCACCCAACTTGATGCAGTAAGGCTGTTAAGAAATTCCTGCGAAGTATTAAAATCCAAATGAAGACATCTTCTTAAGTTAAAAAATCGGCCGAGTCCGAGTCGGGTCTCAGGCAAACTGGACTCGGACTTTATAGAGAGAGAGAGAGAGAGAGAGAGAGAGAGAGAGAGAGAGAGAGAGAGAGAGAGAGAGAGAGAGAGAGAGAGAGAGAGGCGTTGGTGGCTGGTGCTGGCAGGCAGTATATCCTGGTACACTCTTTTTCTTTTTCTTCTTTTTTTTTTCCTTTCTTTTCTCTGCTCTCGATCTCAGCCGAACCAGCCCTCTGCTCTCTCTCCCTCAACTAGTCATTCTCTAATCTCTTTATTAGTTGGCTGTTTTTCTTCTTCTTCTTTTTACTTCACTAGCAGCTGGGGCCTACGAATGAGGTTACAACTTATCCATTTAGGAGGGTAATTGAGGACATGGGGCTCTCCTAGTTATTCTTCTTTCTTTTTTTTATGTTTTTTATATATTTTTTCTGGGCACTGGATTTTTTATGATGGAAAAGATGGGAGGAAGACCTTGAAAGAATGCCGAATGATTTGTAGGAGAGAGATCTGAAGTCCAAGGAAAAAAAAGGATCTTGGGAGAAGAGGGAATCAAGGCCCAGCTTCACCAATAAATCACGAGGTTAGGAGGGGAGGATCTAAGAGATCCTAAAGTGGGTGTAATAGGAGATCTTATTTTAGGATTCCAACTTGAATCCTTGCGTATCTCCATTTCTCATCTACATTTTCTAGACAACACCATCATCCTTCAACTCTTTCAAAAGAGCAAGTACAATGAGCCTCATCTTTTATGAGTATCTTTCAAGTGATGTTTGGCTTGTGGATTAATGTGTCAAAAAGTGCTGTGGTTGGAGTAGCTCTAGAGGCGTCAATGATTTCATTCCTCACTACATCCATGGGATGCAACAAGCTGTGCATTCCATTTAATTATCTTGAATTGCCTCAGGGCTAAATCCAAGAGCTATCCACCTGGATCTAGCAATGGGAAATTTTGAAAAAAGAAACAGCTTCATGGTAAAGTAATACCCATATTTGAGCAGTTGGATCAAGCTAAAAATCCGGGCAAAATGGCCAACTTGCTGGAAAGAATACAAAGGAAATTCTTATAAGATGTGAAGGGGTGGCAAAAAAACAGATACATTTGCTAAATTGGGAAACAGTTTGCTGATATATAGAAAATAGAGGAATGAGGATGGGACCATTGGAGAGAAAAATTGTGCATTGCTATCTAAGTGGTGGTGGTGATTAGGGTAGAGGGAGGCTCCATGGAGGTATTAGAGGGTAGGAGCCAAAGCAATTTGCTAGTTGAGGAATAAAAATGTGGGTGTGGGTGTGGGTGTGTAAGGAATGAGGACAATTCAAAATTGACAAACCTCCCATTAACTTTTAGAAAGAGAGGAGGGGGAAATGAGGAAGTGGTTTTTTTTTTTTTTGGGTTTTGGTGGGGGCCAGGGGGTGTGTTCTAAATTTTTAGTTGGTAATTGAGAGGGGGTGAGATTTTGGGAGGACATCTAGGGAGACTCAAATTTTTTCCCTGGATTATCTGGCATCTCCGCCCGTAGGAAAAAGGTTGTAAGAGATTGCACGGTTTGTGGGAGGGAGGTGGGTTGGGATTCTCCAACAATTCCTTCATAGAAATCAAGGCAAAGTCCAGTATCCACTTCTACTTCAAATAGTTTGGAAGTCTTTTGCCTTGACTATAGTGAAGGTGTTTGCCGGATTGCAGTGTCCGATTATATTTTGACCATTGACCACTTTTAAGTGTCGAAAGTTTGCACTTTCCATTTGTGTATTTGATGCAGGGCATCACGTGTGTGACCCAAGTGATGCAATTCCAATTTAGTTTCTTATTATATTATTGAGTAGTAATTAGGATTAGTTTTTTAATTTTATTTAATGAGTTGTATTTAGGATAGTTTCTAATTTGCGTTAGTTTCCTAGTTTGATTAGGTGACTTAGTCCCTAAGTTTTCTTTTTCCTATTTATATGACATTGTCGAGAAGGAATAATCAGAGTTGATGATTAATAGAATTGTGGGTTTTATCCCTTCGAGGTGTGTCCTCATGTAGAAGTCTTTGTGGAGACCTTGTATTGTGCTTCGGCACTTGATATTGTGCCTCGGCACTTTTTTCTCGAATCCTACCCAATTACTATCCCCTTTCCATCATCTCTTTCCCGTAACCTCACCAACCATCCAAATTATCTCCAATCCCATCTTCAGAATCTATTCGTTCCACTGTCCCGAAACCAACTCCATTGAAACCCTATTTCTAGCCATCGAAAACCCCAACCCACCCACCGTCTCCAAAACCAGCCCAACCAAAACACATTCCCCAATCTCAACAGCATGGCCACCATCTAGAAACCCTAATCAGGAAAAAAAAAAAGAAAAGAAAAAAGGTGCCAAACCTTATCGACCACTTTAGTGGCTTCTCGAAGTTGGTCATCATTATGGAAGATCAAAGCCCCTCCCAGAGTCATCGCTTTTACTTGGCTTGCTCTTCGTAAATTTATTTTAACAACGGATAATCTTCGCCGCAGACATATCCTCCTTGTCAATGCTTGCCCCCTCTGCTTAGCGAACGAGGAATCAGTTGATCATCTTTTGCTCCATTGCAAGCAGACGAAAGCCCTTTGGTCTGCGATCCTGGACGAGTTCAATTGTAGTTGGGTCATGCCGCAGTCCTTACACGACCTGTTCCATCAGTGGGCTAGCCTGATTACTACCTCTAAAGGGAAGATCATGTGGCACCTCTCTTTTTTGGCTTGCATCTGGACGATTTGGAAAGAGAGAAATAGAAGGTGTTTTGAAGGGATTGCTTCCTCCCAAGAAGACTTAATCCTTAGAATGAAATTCTACATTGCCTCGTGGGTCTCCTATCTTCCAGATTTTTGGGGCTTATCTACTGATGCAATTATATTCAATTGGAGGGAAGTCACTTCAATTTGATTTGGTTCTCTCTTTCCCTCTCCTTGTTTTTGTTTCCCCTCCTTTTGGGAGGTGGCTGTTTTTTATATGTAAAGCTCTTTTGTAAAGTTCCTTTTTTTTTATCAATACAAGTTACCATAAAAAAAGAAAAAAAGTATTCTGCCATTGAACCTGAACAAAGCAAAGGAGGAGCTCGTCGGATCTGGTTGCAGAAATGAGAGACCGACTTTGGTGGGCCACTGCTTGATCACTGTGTATGGAGTGTGCAGAGGTGGGTCACCATTCTGATCTATTTCAGACATCACAGATCTGCAAAGTTTTTCTGCTTCAGGCGTCTTTCCATTGCTGGAGAGGAGGCCATTGTAAAGTTTTTCGTCATCGTCATTGCTTGACCAAACAAACCCTCGTCTCTTTCTTCACTGGCTCAAAAACAAGGAGAAGAAAATAAGGGAAAGTGAGAGGGACGATCTCTTTTCCCTGCACACTTCTTTTCAAGTCACTTCATTTGGTACACTTCAGTACCACAAATTTTGTAGTGTTTTATTCAAAACTTGGATTGGATCCAAATTCAATGCAGATCAACCCGATTCATCCAAGGCCCCAGTTTGAAAGAAGCCAAGCCCAGCAGTTGAGTAAAATCAGCAAAGGTGTTGACATCAGCAGATCTGGTCAACACGCAGGTTTGACCAAGATCAAGGGCCGATATTTCTTTTTGCAATATCGGAACCATCTAAAGTCGGATTTCATATCCATTTTTGCTAGCGTATTCGTGGAGAGTAGATCTACATAAAAGGTCAGTCCATTCTTACATCCAAGTCAAATAAGAAATTGCATATCAGTGAATTCTACATTGAACTTCAAAGAATGATATATGCGCTTAAATATGGAAAATGGTATTTTGAGAATGAAGACTATTTTAAGCAATTTCTTAGTTTGAGACGGGGACGCTTGGGGGGGGGGGGGTTTGTTTGTACTTGATGGTAACTGAATATACCAATCAATTTTCAAGGCTGCAAGACGTATGTGGATTATGATAATGAAGAACATGATTTAACTAGTTTTTTTAGAGGTTTGAGACCGGGTATATTGGAGAAAATGAATGACTTCAAGACTATTCGTGAGGCATATTGGGGTATATTGGAGAAAATGAATGACTTCAAGACTATTCGTGAGGCATATTGGGAAGCAATTCGTGTTGAGCACATGCTTAAACACACTCATTTGTTAAAAGTTATGCCTCAAGAAGGAAAGTCACCCTCAAATAACCAAAGCCCATGTTGTGGAACCCGCGGTAGTGGATATCCAAACTGACATTGAGAAGCCAAGGGACACAAAAGATTCCACGACTACATTTGGCCCAAAACATCCATTTGGAAGAAGACCCAAGAATTGAAGAATTGGAAATGGTTAGCAAGCCAACTGCATATGTGATGGATCTGATCGTAGTGCCACTTCTGAAGAAGCTAATTTTATCATCAGAGAACAAACCTATTGTTGCAGTGAAATGATGCAGAATGGGCCCACAAGTGGTCCCACCCAAGATAGTTTAGGGATATTTATTTTATTTCCTTAATTATTAGTCAGCAGGTTTCTAATTGTAATTAGGATTAGAATTCTTATTGCCTAAGTTGATTCTATATACTTTCCTAGTTTGATTAGGTTTCTTAGCGACCAAGTTTTGTCTTCCTATTTATATGCAATGTAAGAGATAGAAATCTTAGACTTGGGTATTGCAATAATAATTATCGTGGGTTTTCTTCCCTCGGAGAGGTGCTTCCTCGTGTGGAAGTCTCTGCGGAGGTGTGTTTGAAGTGTCTGTGGACATGTTCTTCAGCACTTCCCCTGAAGCCCTAACCCTAGGGTTTGCATCATGAGTTCACAAAAAAGATCCATTCGCTAAGGTCCCTCACATTGACTTTGTATTCGGGGATCAACGATGGAAACTTGAGCATTGCGATTTGACGGTGCGGATTCTACAATTGAAGTATGCAATGATTTGACCGCACTTCCAAGCAAACAGTGACTACCAAAAGAAGTGATACCTGAATTCTACTTGGTGAAAAAGATCAAGTGAAGCTTTCAAACCATGCGAAGGGTATGAAGATCAACAAAAATATTGGAAGTATGTGGTGGATTTTCGACCTAGGAGGAAATCTACATAACTCGAGGTCGAGTTCTCTCCAAGCTGGGGAGAATGATGCCAGGCATCATGTGTGGGACCCAAGTGATGCAAATCCAATTTAGTTTCTTATTTTATTATTGAGTTGTAATTAGGATTAGCTTTTCAATTTTATTTAATGAGTTGTATTTAGGATAGTTTCTAATTTGTGTTAGTTTCCTAGTTTGATTAGGTGACTTAGTCCCCAATTTTTTTTTTTTATTTCTATGTATATGTCATTGTAGAGAAGGAATAATCAGAGTTGGTGATTAATAGAATTGTGGGTTTTATCCCTTTGGAGGTGCGTCCTTGTGTAGAAGTCTCTGGAGAGACCTTGTATTGTGCTTTGACACTCGGTTTTGTGCCTTGGCACTTTTCCACGCAAGTCTTAACCCTTGGGCTTGCGCCACTATTGTATTTGGACCTTATTTCTAACATAATTTGCTTTGGTCATACGATCATATTTTGGTTTTATGTGAAGGGAGGGAGGGTTGGGCCAGGGTCAAATTATTTTGTCAATGCTTCTCATTTTATTGCATATTTTCTATGAAAGTCATTTCTCAAGAGAGTGAATAGAAAAGAAAAGAAAAAAAAAAATCAAAATTCTTTGATCAGAATTAGGGAGGAATATGTTTCTCATGAATTCCAAACTTTTTTTCAACATTAAGTAATCATATCTCAAAAGACTTTGTCCTTGCACTTGCCAACAAGATGGGATGACTGAAAGGATAAATCAACCTCTACTTAATGCTGTATGAACCTTGCTTTTAGAGTCCTTGGTTTCATCCACCTTCTGGGTACAAGCCATCTCTACTGATGCTCATCTCATTTACCGTCTTCCATCCCCTAAACTTTAGCATCAATCTCCTTATTTTCGTCTCTTTATCAATATACTTGTTATGATCACCTTCACACTTTTGGTTGTGTATGCTTTGTGCACCTCCCTGCGTCAGAGCGTCACAAACTTTCAACTCCATCTACTTAGTGTGCTTTTTTGGGTTATGCTTTTCGCCAAAAGGGCTTCTTTTGTTATGATCCAGAATTTCGCTGTGTTTTTATCTCTCACTGTGATGTTTTTTTTTGAATTTTTTTTCAACATTTTGCTTTTACTTCACCATTTGTCTATTTACCGTAACATTTTCTAATTCTCCATCTATAAAACCAAATTTCATTAGGTCTCAAATCCATAAAAAATCCGACTGAGTATTGTGCTGGCTGTCGGCTACCTAACGCACAACCCTCCTCCTTTGTCTGGGCTTGGGACCGGCTATGTCAAGGATACCCCAACATAGGCGGAGTTAATTCTCCATCTATAACAAAGTTTAAACATGCGATTGTGTATATTTGGAGAAACTTTTACGATGACATTGCAAATAGGCCACTTCTGGCACCTGATCTAGGTCATGATCTTCCCTCCCCTTGCAGGTCCGCACACCCCTCTCGTCCCCTTGATCATTTATCATTATTTGCTACTTTTCCTCGATTTTCATTCCAAACTCTTATTCGCAGGCTGTAAGGCATCATTATTGGCAGTGAGCAATGAAATAGGAGCTTGATGCTCTTCAAAGTAATCCAACTCATTGTTCTTCCCTATTCCTCTTATGCCAAACCCATTGGTAGCAAATGGATTTACTGTATCAAACTTCGATCTGATGATAATTAGATCGCTATAAGGTCAACTTGTTGCTTGTGGAAATCAACAAGAGTATAACGTTAACTATGAAGAGTCTTCTGCTTGATTGCTAAAATGACTAATGTCCGGACATTTTGGCTATTGCGACGTATCAAACTTGGCCCTTCTTTCAAATGGACATGAAGTATGCATTCTTGCATGGGAACCTCAAGGAAGAATGCTGCTTATGTCGCTCTCCTTATGGACTAAAGCCAGCTCCATGAGCATGGTTTGAGAAGTTCCATCACGCTTTTCTTCAAATTCACTATAAACAAAGCAAGTATGATTCTTCCATGTTCATTTTGGAATACTAGCATTACTATTTCTATGTCGATGACATAATTCTCATGGGGACGAATTCTGCTAGTATATGTGAGTCCCAAAAATCCTTGCATGCTTCTTCCATATGAAAGATCTTGGACTACTCACATACTTCGTCAGAATAGAGGTCTACTAATCAAGTAAAGGTCTCTACATAAATCAGCAAAAGTGTACCAAAGACCTTATTGCTATGGTCTGGTTAGAAAATTCTTCTCCGGTGGATGCTCCATTCGAACTCAATGTCAAGTACCTACGAGATGATGGGAGACCTCTGGTCCCAGTCTATAGAAAGCTTATTGGAAGCGTTGTCTACTTGGCCATTAGTTGTCCTGGCATTTCACACACAGTAATCATCATTAACCAATTTATGACCAAGCCGAGGCATCTTCACTTGGCACCTGTTAAATGGATCATTTGATATCTTCTTAGGAATCTAGAATGAGGAAATTTTTTTTTTCTTGTTGGATTTGATCTTCGCCTCACTGTATAATGTGATGCCTGACTGGGTTGGATGTTCAGACACTCGACATTCCATGACAGGTTGGGTATGTATCTTGGTTTTGCTTTGAGTTCCTGGATTTCAAGATACAAGATAGTATCTAAATCTTCCACTGAGGCTGAATATCATGCGATGTCATCCGCCGCCTATGAGATTATTTGTTACTATCCTAAATAGTTATAAGGCTTGATTTGACGCGTTCCATCAGTCCTGGGGCTTTTGGCATATTGGTTAGGTCCGTAACATTATTTGGCTTCAACGACTACTTTCTACACTTGGCTTTGCTTAGACTAGACTACTGCCACTGTTGTTCATGCTGACAACACCAGTGCTATCCAGATTGCAGATCGTCTTTTCATTAATGTACCTAACACATTGAAGTTGATTGCAACTTTATCAGGGAATCTTTTGATGGCGTTTTTTTTTCCCTTCCTCATGTCTCTTCGGACCTCCAGATTGCTGACCTCTTCACCAAAGCTTTAATGAGGACTGATTTCACAAACAAATTGTTGTTGGTCAATGCCCTAATCAATTAATGTTTATCATGTATGTCTTCAGCTGTTGATGGAATAAGCTAATACTATAAGAGGGGAAGACAATTAAATTGATTGACAACTAATTCATTCATCTTCTGGCTTTTTTTTTTTCCACCTGTATGTCTTTGGTTTGGTTCTCAGTTGTTTTAAATGGCTCCCTTGAAAGGTTCTTTAAATGTTGTGAGCTGGCTGCATCCTTTCAAACTGATGAAATCTGCCCTGGTTTCTAGAGTAAATACAAGTACATGATGCTTCCATCACTCTGAAAAAGAGTGATGTCAAAAGATTTAAGCAATGCTTGATGTTTGAGGAAAGAAATATCAAGGGCCAACATCTGGGTGACAGCTGCTGCCACATTTGGTATTGTTTCACTACACCAGCATAAGATCACCTTTCCTCTCCAGACAAAAAAGTATCTGTTCAAAGAATTACTATGGATTGAAACGTAGAAATCAAAGAATGTCTCAAAGTATGAAAAAAGGAAACAAAAAGAATGAAGAAAAAGCTTTGATTGTTGGATCAAGATGACATCCTGATGCGGAGCGGGGCACTAAGTGTGGGACGGGTAGAGATGGAGGGTGGAAGGGATAGGTCAAGCTTTCGCCTGAAAATTGGCCTCACGCCATACTCCCCATCGCGGGCAAGGAAGAAGAGATAACTTGGGACACCCCAAAATCACTCGATAAAATATTCATTAATCATTAACTGAGGAGCCAAATGGTTTACAATGCTTATATAGGAAAAATGAGGAAACCTAGAAATAATCTGGACCATCCAACACATCGATGGCCAGGATTAAAACATTTGAATTTAAATAAACTAAAAGACAAAAACATTAAAACAACCATAAATAATATAAATAAATATAAACTAATGTCCTGGTAGGTGGATTGGGCCCAATGAATTGGTCGAGATGGATGGGCCGGGCCCATTGGCGGGTCAACCGATGGGGACCATATTCCTGTCCAACATCAACTGCTGCAACGAAGACGACGACGACAATGGGGACCGAGGTGGTGTTGCTGCTGACGAACGGGTGGCGAGAAGGCTGCAATGAACGTGGGCAATGGGCTCTGCTGGTGGTGCTTGAACTTTTTTTTTTTTTTTTCCAGGCTTAAGCATGCGTCACATGAGAGCACGTGTGGAGCTCCTTTGCTAGCCTCGATTGCAATGCATGCAAAGAAGAGCGGATGAGGGTTTCGAATTGACCCTCTTTGCTGCTGCTCTACGACGAGGAGATGACAATGGTGGTGCAGTTATGTGGCCGTGGTGCAAAGCTGTTGCCTGTTGATATAATTGTTATGCCGTTCACTAACAGCTCGAGCTTTTGGTGTAACTGGTTATTAACATGGTATCAGAGCCAAAGGTCACGAGTTCGAAACCCCTGGGAGGCATGTTACCTCCATCTGTCTATCGGGTCTGTCTGTTCCGTCTGTTTGTTGGGTTGGGTTTCGAATTCGAACGGTTTCCCGTTCGAGAGGGGGTGTTGATATAATTGTTATGTTGTTCACTAACAGCTCGAGCTTTTGGTGTAACTGGTTATTAACATTGCCGACTGTGGTGGTGACGAGCGATTGAGAGGTGACACAATGTGGCTGACGGTTGTGTTATTTCGGTGCCAAGTACTTTTTTTTTACAATTTCAGATTCTCTTCTCCGTTACTCTTTCTTCTTAAATCTTCCTCCTTTTTCACTTCTTTGAATCAACTTATCTCTGCTTCTTTTCTCTGCTCTCTCTCTCTCTCTCTCTCTTGTTTTTCTTTCTCTCTTGGTCTCTGCTCTCTCTCTTCTATCTCTCTGTTTTTTTTTTTTTTTGTTGAAATTGGGAAGATGGGTGTGCGATTGGGACTAGGTTTGGATGTTGGGTTTGGTCTGGAATGGGTGGGTTCAGATTTGGGGATTTTCTGTGTGGATGGTGGGGCTTTGATGATGATTAGGATTTTAGGTCAGTTACTGGGAATGTGGAGAAAAGGGTTTTTGGGCATTGGGTTTGGTATCGTTCAAAGGGGATTTGGAGAATCTAGTTTTAGGGTTTATGGCAGAGATGGTTCGGTGTTTGGGTTTTGATCAGGTGGGTGGGATTGAGTTGTGCAGGGATTAGGGATTTTTGGTAAGTAGGATGGATCAGCTAGGACTAGGGATGGTCGATTTGGGGATGGTGTAGGTTGATTCATGCTGAGAGGAATTTGGGATCGGGGATCTGGGATTGATGGTTTATGTTGGTAGTATTAGGTGTTGAGAGACTAGGGTTTAGGGGTTTTGGGAATACATCTGAGATGAATCTTGGCAGTGGAGGGTTTCACGAAGGGATTGGGTCTCGGCAGGGAAGGATTTTTGGGTGGAGGGGTTTGGCGATAGGGTGATGATAGGAGTGAAGTTGTTGGTAGTGGTTCTGGTTATGCCATATCTGGGTTCTGATAGTGCCGAACGGTGATGGGATGATGTATTGCCAATCATCGAAGCCGAGTGGATCGATCTTCAGCTCTGATACCAATTGATGTGGAGTGGGCTACCAGACGTGGGGCGGGCGGAGATGGAGGGACTAGAGATGGAGGGTGGAAGGGATAGGTCAGGCTTTCTCCTGGAAATTGGCCTCATGCCAAACTCCCCATCGCGGGCGAGGAAGAAGAGAGAACTTGGGACACCCCAAAATCAGTGAAAATTTTCATTAATCATCGACTAAGGAGCCAAATGGCTTTACAATGCTTATAAAGGAAAAATGAGAAAACCTAGAAATAATCTGGATCATCCAACACATTGATGGTCAGGATTAAACAATCTGAATTTAAATAAACTAAAAGATATAAAACATTAAAACAACCCTAAATAATCACTGTTGCAAAAATCGGCCTAGGCGGCCGCCTAGGCGCTAGTCGGCGGTCACCGCCTAGGCGCTAGGCGGGGATTAATCAGACTAGGAGGGGATTAATCGGGCTAGGCGGGGATTAATCGGGAATTAATCCCTAGTCCATGCCCACCGCCTAGCGTCCGCCTAGCGATTTTTACAACATTGTAAATAATATAAAATAAATAGAAACTAATGGCCTGGTAGGTGGGCTGGGCCCAATGAACTGGTTGAGATGGATGGGCTGGGCCCATTGGAGGGTCAACCCATGGGTCTGTCCAGCATTACATCCTTTGTTGAAGTTTGGCTAGGTGCTGCCAAGAACAATTTCATCTTGTGGTGAGATCTGCCAATATTATGGTGGATGCTTTAGCCAAACAGGGGTTCTATAAAGTCTCTCTGTGGGTGGGCTTTATTATGTAATTGGTTATAGTGGGATGGGGTTACATTTCTCTATAACCCCTTTCTCTCCTCTGGTTTTGTACTTCGTTATTTATTCTCTTAAATAGAATTTCTATCTGTTACCCATCAGAAAAAGGGGAAAATGTTGTTGCATGGGTGTTGATATAGACTACACATCTATGCATGTGATTTTCATTCTGCTTATATTCTGTCTCCTTATTACAGGCTGAGGTACTAGCACAATTCAAGCCCAAGCTTAACGTTGCTACTTTGATACTACACCTTAGCCATGCCGAGCAGATGATTATGGACTCTTTGCATTATTTCAATAGTACTCGCCATATGATCTTGTATTATGAGGACATTGTCAGCAATCGCAAGGTTAGAATACAACAAAAAGTCAATCCCCTCGCTATTAGTCCTGTTTTTAATGCTTTTTTGCCAGTATTAATTCTAACATTTCAAACAGAAGTTGTCGTATGTTCAAAAGTTTCTGAGAGTTCCATTAAGGAAACTAAAGAGCCGTCAAGTCAAGATTCATACAAGACCCCTTTCAGAACAAGTCGAGAACTGGGAAGATGTTTACAAGGCTCTTAATGGAACACAGTACATGCATTTTCTTCATGATACACACCGTAAGCAGTTGTAATTGTTAGTGCTTTCTGAATCTTGAGCTCTTTGTTGATTCTATATATTTTCTAGCATGTAATTTATAAGTTTGTAAATGGACCAATCGCTTTTGATCCACTTCAATTTGCAGTAAATGGGTCAATATCTTTTAAAGAACCTGGTTTGTTTTACTCCTAGCCCCTAGGGGCTATCGAACCTTTCCCCCCTTAAATTCTTCAGCTAAACATGGCCCTTACCTTTTACTTCATTTTCATTTCTTATTTTGCGGGTCATGTTTTGTGGGTCAAATGAAGATCAAATTTACAAAATTGAGGCCTTCTATGCTTCTCAATTCCAGTGTGGTGGTGGTATCGGAAGGGTCTTAACTTGGATTATGGGTGCATAGGAAATTAACACGATTCATGTGGTCGTTGATTTAAAGGCCACAAAGTTATTGGTTATATAGGCACTTGTTAAATCATTAGTCTTAAGTCCATTAAATGGGTGATTATGATCATTAGCTTGTATTGATTTTTGGCTCACCTTTAACCCCAGCTAAGATTCGATTGAGATGCTACAAGTTGGGCCTCATATCAGGTTTGCAATGTTTGTGGCTGGTTCGTCCTAGCTGAAGTTTTAGTCATCATACTATATATTACCGTTTGATGGGAAAATGGTTTCCTACTCAGCACTATGAGACCCACTCGGGTCTACCTTTATTGATGGTGGTACTTGTCATTCCATGATCTGGCATCAGCTCCAGTTTTACTCATTGAAACTTCACTCACTGTTGGATTGAGTCTAAAAAAAAATCTATGGTTAGAATGTTAGTATACTTTAAGGCCGTTAAATGAAGGGCTAGTTTGCTCTGATGGGTTGATATATATATTTTTTTGCTGATCCTTATCAATAAGCACTTTCCATCTGCTCCCATTGATAAGACAAGCATCCAAGTGGGCTTTACGAGCTTGACTGCAAATGAATAATATTAAAGATGTTTTGCTTGTAGGAGAACATTTTCCTTATAGTGTATTACTCCACAGTAGGGCACATCTATTAAAAATCCCTGTTGCTCAAAATAAAGGCCCTTCTGGTTTATGGGGTATTATTCGGTCCATTCGTAGGATCGACTCTTTGATAAGAAAACGTGATTAGGACAATCGTGTTGTATGCATTATTCCTTATCACATTTTTCTTATTAAAAGATCAAATCATACCGTGGGTTTAACTCATATTAGGGTAAAATCTGCAGATATCGTGCACACCGAGAGGGCATTTATTTTGAGTGGTTTGAATTCCACTCCTTTTAACACAATATATCTTATTCAAAGCGTCAAAACATCCGGATTCTTATCCCTAGTGTGTCCTCTACATTCCATCACCTACACATCCAAACCCTGTTTGTGCACATCGATCTAGTCCTAGACAATCTATTTGGATGAGCACGGCCCCTTTACTTATCAGGTCTGGGCCTTAAATTCAGGCCATACCTAGCCCATTTGAAAAATGTATATATATATTCTCAGTGCTACATGTGTTTGATTGTGCAGGCCTGTAAGGGGTCGTTTGTCTTTTACGCGTGGGATATGTAAATACAATTTACACATGTAAAAGAAGAATATTCAAATTTTAAGTATGTAATGTTTACACGTGTTTCCTTTTACAACGTTTGTCTAATAACACTATTTTCGCATCATTTACACATGTGATTCATTTTTCTATGTTTGTTTCAATGATATGTGTATGTATAACGATTTTGTAAATGATACTTATTAATCATTAAATTATATTCTACTATAATGACATGAAAAGAAAACAAAAAATGTCAAATTTATATCAAAGTTTTCATTTGCATTTTAGATCCTTAAAAAATAACATGTTTTTCAACAAGAAATATACTTTTAAAAAATAGATATTTCTATCAATGATCACCTTTAAAAAAATACATTCCAACATGTTTGGTTAAGGAAATAAGAGTTTATAGTAGGATGGTTAAGAAAAATAGGATTATTAATAATTTTTTTATTAATTAATATTTAGTTTAATATTATCTTAATTCATTATTTGATTTGCATAAAACTTAACCCATGCATCTCACCGGTTTTATGCTAATATTAATCAATTATAGAAAGTTCTTAAAATGAGTATTTTATTGCTAAGTCCAATTATATTAAAAGTATCACAAATTTATTATGGTTATATAAAATTGCTTTTTATACATTATTTTTGAATGATACCATAATGCTATATAAAATGCATTCTTCCTTTTCTCTTACATTCGTTATACATATTTAAATATTTTTAAAGTAATACAATAATAAATAATTTTAGAAAAGTCATTGAGATATTGGAAGAAAATCTAATAGGAGAAGAGAAGATAGAGAATCAAATTCTGAAAGAATAAACCTACAAAGTAAATAGATTTTATAAAGTTTTTTTTTATAGCAAGGCAAGAGATATAAATAGAGAGGTTACCTTTATAAAAGGGGATGAGATGCTGAGGGTTTTCATTAATAGGTTTCATCGGTCTTGATGCATCTTTTATTATTATTTTGTAAATGCGTTGGAGGGGGGTTTCGAACCCATAACCTCTTTGATGGAAATGTCTTTTTTATTATTATTTTTCTAAATGCGTTAGAGGGGGGTTTCGAACCCAGAACCTCTTTGACGGAAACTGCCACAAAACCAAACCGTCCGCCTCCAACGGGTATTCTTTGAAATCATATGTGCTTTGGTATTTTCTTTTCCCACCTGAATAGGTGTTCAAATCTTGGTGTGAAAATGGGCTCATTTTCACACCATTTACACATCTGATTTACACACAAGATGCGTAAATACTTGTAGACAAACATTAGTGATGCGTAAATATTACGCATATTCACCATTTACATATGTAAATGGATGTAGACAAACGACCCCTAAGTTGTAACCATACATAGGTCCAATACTAGCCCAGTATTTATTAAGCTTTATAAATTGGGTTGGGCTTGGTTGTGCTCGGACTCACATTGGCCTGGCCCATGAGTGTCTCTACCATCTACCCAATACATACAGACAAATCTTTACCATACTTAAAGATCTTGTCATCACCCATTATGCCCGATGGGCTGTTTGTTTGTATAAAATGCATATTCTAGAATTAAATATATAGGAATTCATGTCATAAGTTGTTAAAAATGAAGGTCAAAAGCAAATATACAAAAATGACCATATATCGCATAACCTTTCCTTTAATGGGAATTGAATCTAGGGAAAATGGAAAATGAATACTTAGCCATCACCCTATTAATTTAAATCCTAGGAAAGATAATATCATATCTACATTGCTATCTTATACCCTTTACCCCTCTCCTCATATCATTTACTTCTTTAATGATTCTTAGGTGGATCTCATTTGACCATGAATTCCCAAAAAGCCATTAAACATTGTTCACCGTCTTGCATTGCCTATCAGTACCCCAACAAAGTCTACAAAGACAGGGCTAATCCCCCTGAAAAATTCTGGTTTTGATTAGAGGGGTGGATGGAGCTTTATTGAATATGGGTTAGATATACAAGGGGAAAAATAAATGAAAAACTTGTGTTGATGGAGATAGTTGAATAAAGAAAGCGAAAAAGGGAAAACGCAAATTTGCAGGGAAATGAAGGTGGATGAGAAAGCTACTTTGTAGGGAAAGTTAAGGGAGTATACACTTTCGATGTACATCAAAGTTACATGGACGCAACCCTTTTTTTTTTTTAGAAAGAAAGAGACCACTAACCAAGAAGCAAGAAAAAACCAAAAAGCAAGAGCACAACAAGACAACACCAAACAGCCAGCCAACAAACAAGACACACCATCAACCCAGCACGGCAACGCCCACTTCCCAAAGCTAACCAACCCATAGTCAAAGACGATGCCAACTCAGCACAGTGGATAGATAACAAAGGGTTGCTCGGTTGGTAATCCTCTACATCATCTAGCTGTCTAGGAGATCGATTATGGATATGCCACGCTTTCCACTCGTATGGGATTCTCTTCCCATAATGTGAGCACTATATCTCTTTCCACTTATGTGGGCTTTTTTGCATTCCAAGCCCCTTGGCGCTGTGGGTGTCTGCATTGTATCTCCTAGGAACACAAGAGAAAGTTGTAGGATTAAAAGGGTATGAGATAAACTCAATGTCCAACAAAATTGAGGCTATAGAACACTACACTTCTAGCTCATTATGCGCTGGAAGTGGTGAGGGTTTTGACTGGTCAATCTCTTCAATTTTGTCGGACATTGAGCCTATCTCGTGCCTTTTTTGATTCTGTAACTTTCTCTTATGTTCCTAGGAGATACAATGTGGTCGCCCATGACTGTGCTAAAGTTAGTGACCTTACTTTAATAGGATATGTTCTATAGGCTCATACTTGTGTATCCTTTAAAAACTACAGGGACACTTCAAGATATTGAGAAATTGCTATAACCCTTATCTGAAATTATGAGATATTTTTTTCTGTTCTGGCTACAAAGAGGATCCGTGTTAAAACAAGTCTCCTTTTAAGAAAAAGGTTAGATTAGTTAGCAAAAAGTAAACACACATGATCCGAATTGTTAGCATGTTAGCTACTTATTTTTTATCTAGTTACGTCTGCATCATTTAAAGAAGAAGGAACACCAAAATGGGCTTTTGCTCATATCCATGAAAGTAACCCAAGTTGTAGGACTCTTTCTGTATCTTGCATGTCCCATCCAATGGGGAAGGAAGGCTAACACAGTTGGGTATTGCTCAAACCCATGAAAGTTGCTGGACATGTGGACAGTTAGGCACAAGAAAACCAATTAGATGAAATGAGAGTTTTAAGCCATGCGAGATCATTAAAGAAATAAAGGGTATCTTAACACCCTCTTCTTTGACAATCTCATCATCCCTAATCATATGAATTTTTCCAATAAGATGACAAATTACATATGCAGGCATTGGGTTATATGGGCTAGTCAAACAGCACTGAAGAGAGCTTGTTTTTGTGAACTCTTGAGTGCATTGCATAATTGCATTGGTTATTTATGCTCATAGGTGGAAGTGAAAGTTAATATTGTGTGTATTCCACTAACTGTTCATAAAAGATCTATCATGGATCAAGCCACCCAGTTAGAGTTAATAACTCTATTACTTTGTATATGATTTTATGGATAGATTATCAGGCATCTTTTAGGAGAAAAATGTTTTTTTTTTTTAACAATTTCCTTCATTTTTTCACCAAAAAAAAGAAAAATAATAATTTTTTTTTCATGTTGAGACCCTCTGCTTTCTCCGATTTGATTTGTCATGCAATGTGTGGGACCCTCCTCATGGTCCCTATCAGTTTGGATAAGATCCAACTTCTGCAAATGGTAGTATCAAGAGTCCCAGTCCCTGTTAGAAAAAGAGAATGCGTCAGCATGATCAGTTTAAACTATTAAGGAGACTCTTTACAGGACGTTTGTGTACGTTGGTGAAAAAGAGAGATGTTATCTTACAGTTCTTACTATCTAATGCATGATTCAGCTTTAAGGGAATTTCTCAAATATAGTGAAATTTCTGGATATTCTTTAATAAATTCCATCAAAAGATAAAAAGGGTTGGAATTTCAAAATCCTTTTAAGGCATTTGGGACCTTTTAGGTGGCTGAAATTTTGAGATTCGTGTGAAGAAACCTTATCTACTGTTTGATTGAATCTATAAGAAACTTATTGTTAAAAGACCACTAAAGTTTATGGCTTTTAAATCAAGGGCTATAATTATCTTATAAGGATGATTTTTTTTATTGGCACTTATTTGCAAGGAGAACTTTCCATGTACCCCCATTCCACTAATAAGAGGGCATCTTAAGTGGGACCCACAAGCTGGATTTCATTTGCTCATATGTAGTCTATCAGAGAACATTGCCCCCTGTTGAAAAGAGGGCTACGTAGACTTTTTATTTATCAAACAAAAATATTTACTGTAAATAGGAAAAGTGTTTCGGTAATCCTCACTTTTTCTGCAGAAAATGGGCCGTAGAAATGTGCCTTAAATTTGTGGATTAAAGTGTTTTTAGTATGATTGTTTTGAGGTTTAGTATTAATGTTAAAAATATGAAATCTTATGTGAAATAAGAAACTAATACAAAGAAGTAAGGCGACAGTTGAAATCAAATCTACCAAAATTCAGAACGGACTTTTTTTTTTTTTTTAAAACTCTCACATGCTAGATTCCCAAAAGACATTGTAATTCCAAATACATGTCTTTCATTGCTTTATGCATACCAAACTCTTAAAGACTAGGGAGCAACGTCTGCTACCCTCCATATTGACATCTTGTAAAACACACGATTAAAATGCATGAAAGGAAAGACTGCTCTTTGCCTAATTTTAACAATTTCCTTCATTTTCTACCAATTTTTTTTCCCTTCATGTGGGTACTCTGCTTTCTCTACTTTATTTCATCATGCCATGTGTAGGGCCCCCATGTGGTCTCTCTCATGAGTTTGGATAAGACCCAACTTCTGCAATCATCTTTTTGTATGTTTGTTGTGGGGCCCTTTGTCTTGGTTGTTTTTTGTTTTTTGTTTTTTTTTTTTCGTTTAATGAAACTTCTCTTTTTTACCAAAAAGGAAAAAAAAAAAAGTCCAGTCCTAGTCGAATATAAAGAGAATGTGTCAGCATGGTGGATTTAAACAAGGTGACCCTCTAAAAATCTATAGTAACAACCTTTATTAGATTATATTAATCTATCTTTTAAACTTCAACCCATTTCTCCTCTACTTCACTTTACTCCATTCCTTTATTCAAACAAGCATTATAAAGAATTTAATAGGGATCACCTTGATCTTAGTTGTCTTGATCTCACGCCGTTTTTGGTTTGTATCCATGATGAATTCATGCGGACCATGAAAACACAACCTAAGGCCTTGTTGGGAAATGGACATCTGTTTATCCTTAAAACTCCCACTAATTGGCATTTCTTTTTTGCTAGGTTAGCTCACTTGCATGGAGTGATAGTGTCAACCTGAATACCTAGGCATCGATCTTTGGGCATGTGTGTGATATCAAGGTGCCAACACCACTCGGCAATAAATTGGCAATTCGATTTATTCAATAGATCAAATTAATTAGATTTCATTTCAAACTTTCAAATTCTATTTGCTTATAATAAACTAGTAGTGTATATCTTGATCTTTTAATAGGAAATATTCTGAAATGGTTTTATTTGAAACGTGATTTTGTACTTTTGAAATGTTATCAAAGGAGGTCCTATTTTTGGAGTTCCATTCTGGTGAGAACTGTTTGCATATAAGACCGTGTGAACTCATCCGAGGCACCACCTACGTCCATGTTGATCATTAAGGGGAGGGGATGATGGGAAGATCTTGATAAAACGTAGATCAACCCCCCAATCGATAGTGGTGATCCAGAATTTTTGTTTGAGGGGTGTGAACCTTGATAAAATATGACCTTGCTTACATGGATCTAACGGAGGACACGGCCCTAAAAAAATTTGATTGGCGTCGTCAAATCCATATATCCGACCCCACCTAGTGGGAAAATGCTTGGTTTGGTTTGATTTGGTTTGGTGTGAACCTTAATAGGTAGTTTGATTCTGGGGGCAAATCGAGGGTTTTCATCATGTGGATTTTGAGGGTGGATCCACAATCTTTATTGGATTTCTTAACGCGCGCTGTGGTTTAACGGGTGCGGCCGCACCCACGTGGTTGTTCTTGGATCTGCCCCTATCGGTAGATTATTTTGATCTATGATCTATGAGTATGACCCTCAAGTTTTATGAATTTAAAAGAGAGATTTTTTTTCCAATTTTTCCTAATCATGATGAATGCTTGGCTCAATACCATCAAATTTTGGCTTGTAAGGACCACTCAACATATGAACCCGCATGCTAGAAAAACCTTGCGTACCGTATAGGTCTTGAAATGACAAGGCATTTAAACAATTACATCATAGGAATGGATTGAAAATTTGAAATGGACTAGTCTTTTGATTATTTCCCTTCCTTTCCATAATCTCTTTTAAATCCCTATTGTTGGCGCCCAGCGAAACGACGACGCGAATCAGTGGGCCCATTATCAAAATTTATCTTTAATTAGAATGCAATACCAATCAAAACATCCGTGACCGTCAATCTTGCATTAGATTAAAAAGTACATCCATTTACAATTGATTAGTGTACGATTAAAGGAAGAAAAGCTGAAAAGTGCCCTCAAGAGTGGCAATCAGATTCAACAAAAGGTTCATGCCCAAGGGTCTAGAGGCTTTAATCTTTGACCAATGAAGTTGGAATTGTGCCTTTTGATCAAATGTAACATCATGGGCTCAATTATAGAGACTTCAATGGAGCAAAAATGGCTGTCAAGAGTTGGGAAGGGATTGCAAAGTAATGCCAAGTGATGATCTAGAAGGCACTGAAATGGATGGAGATGAATGTGTACCAAAAGAAGGAAGAGCCTTTTAAAGGACTTTGATTGTTTAGAAGACAACCACCTTTCATGCAAAGGAAAAGGAATTCTATATGTTAAGGGAACAGGAAATGGGTGCTCCACACGCCACATTCAGAAAAAGTGATGAAACATTGAAGATGTCTAGCATCTCTTCACCCGAAAGACCTATTTCTTTGACCATGGTCTTCACCTTTATTGTACATGGAAAAGGAAGATTAGCAGTAAAGTGCCTAATGTCAATCATTCTGCATGAGTGCTTGCAACACTGTAAGACAATTACAAAATTATATATATTATAAAAATGTAATGGGTGCATGATTGCATGCATACGATGAAAGACTAGTCTAGCTACTTGATTGTCTCCATGTCCATGATTTTTTTTTTGTAAGGACTCCATGTCCACGACTGGATTGAACATTCACACATCCAAACAGGGTTGTGTTTAATCAAGTAGATAACAAGATAAAGCAACGTTTGGAATGGAGAAAAAAAAAACATTACAAATGGTTGAAATAAACATAAGGGTGTAGGTGAAATGTGAATCAAGGTAGGACATATGAAGGGTTGTTTTTGGGGTTTTGACCGTACAGGGTATAAAATACCCTGTATTCCTTGAAATGATGTTGACCAAAAGTATATCCCAAATATGGGTATCGTACAGAGAGCCTTTTTTTTTTTTTTTTCATTTTTGCCCTTTTTGTGCGATATCGCAAATATTTGCGATATTGCATAAACTGAAGAGTCATTATATAAGTTGTTCGTTTTCCCTCCCTTTTTTTTCTCCGTTTGCAGCAAAAAGCAAGTCGTTTTCCCTCATTGTTTTCCTGTAACTGTATTCAGTTTTAGATGAGGTTCTCAAGAGGATGAAGCAATCGCTCTTTCATTTCTCCAAAGGCATTCAGATGATTCTTCTTACACAATATTTGGACATGTTTGGATTTTTTTGTATACTCTGTCAAATGTTATGTTAAAAATGATTGGGCATTGAGACAGCAAAAACTTATGGTCATGGCGATATCGCACAGACATGAATTACAGTCACGAATGCCCAACCATTTTTAACATAACATTTGAAAGAGTATACAAAAAATTCCAAACATGTCCAAATATTGTGTAAGAAGAATCATCTGAATGCCTTTGGATAAATGAAAGAGCGATCCCTTCATCCTCTTGAGAACCTCCTCTAAAGATGAAGATAGCCACATGAAAATAATAAGGGAAAACAACTTGCTTTTTGCTGCAAACGGAGGAAAAAAAGGGAGGAAAAACGAGCAGCTTATATAATGACTCTTCAGTTTATGCGATATTGCAAATATTTGAGATATCGCACAAAAAATGGTAAAAGTAAAAAAAAAGAGAGGCTCTCTGTACTATACCTATATTTGGGATATACTTTTGGTCAACACCATTTCAATAAATACAAGGTATTTTATACCCTGTCCGGTCAAAACCCCGTTGTTTTTTAGGGAACTGATTTAATCATTATTAAATTCAAAGTCTACCATCGCTCCTGAGCGGTCATAATTGTCGCCCTTGCCCTCGCCCTCGCCCTCATCATAAAACCATTGTTACGCCGTTTTCCATCACCAATTGGTTTTTATTTTGGGATAAGTGATAGCTTAATGAGGTATAAGATCCTACAACCATCAAATCTAAGTTGATTCTATTGTCTGTCCTTGGATATACACTACAACAATTTGCACATTTACCGGCGTTTTTTCCTCAGCACAATCATTAAATGCCGGGGAAAGTACAACTTTTACCGGCGAAAAAACTTCTTTTGCCGGTAAAAGGGTGAGTTTTATTGGAGGTTCTATTTTTTCCGGCGAATCCTTTTTTTTTCGCCAGTAAAAGTTAATGTTTTACCGATGAATTTTTTTTATTGAATTGGAAATTGCCTGTACACTATATAATTGTCATAGAAGATTGTTCATTGAATTGGAAATTGCCCAATTGTGATGACCCATCTTAGTACTCATTTAGGAATTCACACTTGGATTGCAGCTGCATTCACGACTTGAAAGTAGGTGACATTGTTGTTTGGAACCCATTTCCTCTGTAAACTTTAAGAGTTATTTGTTATTTTGGTCTTACACAATGAAACTATGTACTACATCCTAAATGTTATCTAGTAATTTGTTCTTACACATGATAGAACTACTTGTTACTATTTAATTCACTTATGCATCCATGTGCAGCCTGAAACTTCTTTGTTTACTTTTCTTTTGATTCAGTAGAGTTACAGTGGAGTTGCTCTTTTTTGTTGTCTTACCGTTTGAGCATCAGTGACAAACCACGGAGCTCTAGATTAAAAGATAAGAAGAGAGGTGAAGGAGAAATTATTATCAAAGACTATTTGTGCAAAATGAAATAGAAAATAATGACCTACTTAATATTCTTTTAGAAAAAGCATCTTCTTGTGTCACGGCAGGCTGTACTATAAGGCCAACAAAGCCATTGCTTTAGGCCCCAAAACATAAGGCTAAAATAAAGGCCCTATAATAGTAGCTAACGTTTTTGAAATTTCAAAAAAGAAAACTTGTCAATTGTCATCTCTTTTTTTTTTCCCCAAAATAAAAGGCACCATAATAACTCACTCTTGAGAAGATACGGCCAAGATTTTCATGGGGCTTTAAAGTGTCATTTATGGCCTATTCATTTGATTTTAGTACACTATTATATTTCTACCAGTCCATGTGTATCAAATCTCAACCATACATTCATTCATGAACTTGCTTCACAAGCCTTTTTCATTATTTTATATATCCTATTTCAATAGGGGCCCATTCAGATTTGATCCATGATGTTGTACTAGATCCTTTGCTTGGGATTTCAGCTCTAAAAATAGATCTTAAAATTTAAGATAAATAATGGGCTCCCGCCGAATTTATTCACTTGCCCACAGCGCATATGATCACCGTGCAACTGGATATCCAATACGTGGGGCACACCTTTATAATCCATCTTGGATGGTCTTGACTCATGGAGCATATGCGCACCGTGCGCATGTGAAAATGCATCGAGCCCCACCAGTGCCCAAACTCAAGATTTTTGGTTGGGGGGGGGGGGGGGGGGGGGGGTTGGGGTTGGGTTTGGAACGAAAGAGTTTTGAGGATGGGCCCAAAACTTTCATGTGGGTTTTGGAGGTAGACTTAAGATAAGTTAGCAAAACTTGAATATAAAAACTTAATTAGTAATTTCGTATCACAAAAAAGCAATAAAAATAATTTTTAAATAAAATATTTATAATAATATTTAAACATAGAAAAGGCCGAATGTAGGATTGTCGCTTTAGGCCTCGAATTGTCTCGAGCCGGCCCCGCTTGTGTGCTTCTTCCACTTGACTCTTCAGGCATATCTTTTTGCTCAAATTCACCAAATAATGCTAAAAGCAAAGCCTTCACTTGGTTTATGGAGTCAGCATGAAGCAATGGAAGCCTCAGGAAGTTTACTTGTGCCCATGTGGCCATTCTTTGATTAGCAACCGAATATTTCTTTCACTGATATTTCCAGCCTTTCTTGTTAAATTGTGGATCTTGTTAAATTTAAAAGAAAAGAAAAAGGATTAGTCGTTGTGCCTTTCATTTCTTAATCATTTATGTAGGATTGAATGAAAATTGAAGAAATTTTTTTGTTGAAAGATTCCATGTAGCTAAGATGCAGCCAACATGAAGGCCAAGTATGCAGAGTAACAGATTGCCATATGTTAAAATGGGATGCAAGAAGTTTTTTTAAACAAATGTTGCAGGTGTTGGGATGGTGCAACAATGAGATGACCATATATGAATATGTAAAATTTCATTGGCATTTGAATGTTGGTACAGAGTAGAATGTTAGCATAAATTTTTATTTTGTAATGGTAATGGTAAAGTGCTTTTAAATATGAAGTGGAATGAATATTCGTGTTTCATTTCTTGATGGTTTTGGAATAGAAATGGATGTTGGGTGTGCAGTAGATTTGGTCTTGGATTTGCAGTTTCAATTTATTCATACGATACAGGCTGGAAGTTGTAATGATGTACTGATGTATATAAAGGAAAAAAAAATAAAAGATCAAAGAAATAAAATAAATCTATTGCGCTGACAATTATTTTTACTCTAAACCCTTTACCGAAATAATTACTTTTAAAAAAATAAATATTTTCCCTGTTAGAAAAAACGCCGGCAAAAAATTCTGAAAAAATAATTTGCGTAAAATATAAATGTTTTATCGGAAAAAAAAAAAAAAAACACGCAGTCAATGTGTAACTTTTTACCGGCGCTACATTTTTTCGCCGGCAAATGATATCCCTGGTAAGCTTTTTTAGGCGGCTTGCCGGCGCAAGAGAAATCGCCAGAAAAGGTTTTTACTGGCGTTTTATAGACCTTTACCTGCGCCGGCAAAAGTGCAAATTATTATAGTGAATTATACAATACCACGAGTGTCTCTCAATAGGGCACACCAAGGCCTGAACCAAAACGTCCAAAAGCTTGGAGCTGGAAAGTGAGATGAGATTACAAAATTATGTATTTGTGACTTCGAGTGGACTGTGGAGCCCTTCATTTGTAGAAATGAAGGGACGCTCAGATCTTTGATCACACCCATTTGGTTTGAATTGAATCTCGATAATAAAAGAGAAGATTTGGTCCTCTTTTATTCATTCTTTCTTTAATTTGTTCATTTATACTTTTTAAAAGCCTTATCTTGTTCAAGTCAAGTCAATTAAAATTGATGTACATTAGAGACCTGAAGAAGATGCGCCGTGAGGAGATCCTATTTCAATCTAATTTAACTCTAAAATATACTACACACCCAACATCCTCTAAATAGAGGAATTTGCTCCTTATCTTCAGCCCAATATTCTTTCCCACTACGTACGACTCTTGCAAGTCTTGAGTTCTAGACCTAAGAGAAGCTATACAAATCCATACTACCACTCTGAAAAACCAATTTAATTACAATCCTTCACAACCAATAAAAATAACCTAAACTAGAAAACCTAGTCTAAAAACCCTAACTAGTAAGCTACAAATAACATAACGAGCATCAAAAAAGACCAATTGCTTAAACTAAAATAAAAATCAGAGAACTAAGAAAGTAAAAATAGAAAATTATAATATGGATATTGCAATTCAAGAGTCTGGATCTACTGTTCTAAGTTTTAAAAACACGTATGGGGTCAATTTAGTCCCTCGGGCCTGTTTGGATAAAGAGAAGATTACCGTACGGACGGCACAAGACCCGAAAATTATCCCATTAAAGATGAAAAATTACAATTTACTGGATCAAAGATCGTACATAAAAATGGCTCAAAATGGGACGAAAATACCCTTTTTCATGCGATATCCTATAGGGGTAGGATATCGCATAGTTCGATATCCCAAGGACTTAGGATATCGCACAGTTCGATATCCTACACACGTAGGATATCGCACGGTTCGATATCCTAGACCTGTAGGATATCGCAGAGTCACCTACTCCCATCCCATCACGTACCACAATTTTCACCACAAAAGGTACGTTTCATCTTCTCCGTTTTTTCACTGAGGAGGTCCGTTTCATCTTTTTTTCGTTGAAGACCTCCGTTTCCATCTCCGTTTCGATTGGATATTACCATTCCATCTTTTCTCATCCGCACTTTATAGCATCTCACAGTGCAGTTTTGGCCATTCAATAGCATCTCTAATTTTAATCACCTCGCGTCATGTTTTATCTTTCTCCTGCTAGTGTTTTTTTGCCTTGTTTGCACTTTATCAGTAGGTATTAGAGCTTGTGCTATCACTTGGTAGGTGGTGCTTCATTAACAGGCATGAATGTGGGACATGGTTGTTGTGGCTAAGTTTTTCACGTGGAGGATTGTGTTACAGAGTAAGAAACCTTCAAAATTTATAAACTAGCAAAAAGACACTTGCCACATAAAATGCAAGGAAACCATTCAAATCATAAAAAAAATAAAAATGGTCAAGGATTTTTTAGTGAAAAATGTGGTATCAACATCCTTTAAGGATTGACATTGATGACCTGAGAGGGATGAGGGATGTGGAGTGCGTCAGCCTCCAGGGGCAGGTCTCGCTATAGCGAGAGAGTGTGTATCCAAATACACAGTAAATACCCACTGTGTAGGGGGCATTGTGTATCCAAATACCCACTGTGTACGGGCCCATTGTGTATCCTACAAAATATACTCCTCCACTGTGTATCCAAGACCACCAAAATATGAATGAATGGCCATCATTGATGATGATGGGCTTGTTGATGGGCCTAATAAGGTGGTGGTTCCACCCAATATGAATGAATGGCCCTAGCGTGAATCAGGACCAGCAACGATCACCTGTGGCTATTGCCCCTACTAATGGGGGTGCCAATGGAAATGAAGGTGGTGACACCGAAGTTGTGAGTGCAAACATGGGTAATGGTAGAAATAACAATCCAGAGAAACACAACCAAATCAGTGGATACTTAAAAAGAAAAAAAATAATAATACACATGATAAGAAGAGAAGAGGATCATGAGATAAGTAAATGGGGTTGATCTTGAGAACAAGTGATGAGATTTGGAAAAAGTAAGAGAGGAGAAAACCTTTGCAAATGAATTAATGAAGGGGAAGAAAAAAAGAGAGTATATATTGTATTGGATACACAATGGGCACGTATTTGTACACACATGGGACCGAGATGAATAGGTCTCACTATAACGAGACTCTCGCTATAGGGAGATTTATGCCTGAACAGGTCTCGCTATAGCGAGACCTGCCGCTCAATAATGTTCTCACGACCTAGATTTTGGTGATTACCATGTGGGTGGTTGTGACATCTGTCACCATGGCTTTTGTTTATGGGACCAGGCTAGTGGTGGTCTCAGACAGGATCTCACGAAAGCTTTTCTGGGTTCACCTTTTTATATTATCTTTACATGTGAAGAGGATGACGAGAGATAAAAATAATAATACGACTACCACCACCAAACAGTGGGATGTGGGATGAGCATTTATCTGATTTCCCCAAAAACACATCACACTATCAACTACCACGAATGAGCAGAACACAGTTTCATTAATTTCTCGTAAAAAAAGCTATTAAAACCCTTTTTATACTTACATAAGTCTGCAACCCACAAACTATTCCCACAATCTGAAACCCTAAACACCTCACAAACAAACAACATAAAACTAAACCCTAATAGAACAAATACACGAAGGCAGACACAAATTGAGGAGGGGAACACAAGAAACACCACCACAAAATATAAGTTCACATCATCATCATGATCAGACGATTGAAACCGATTTCTTCACCGGGTAGCCAACCGGATCCATTGATTGCAGAACACTCTAGGTGTAAAACGTTAGTTGAAGGCTGGAGACAGATCCCAGCCCGAAGCAGAACGAGAAGGCCCATTCGTAGTGGGCGAATAGAAGCGCTGCTCTGTTCAAGGCCGCAAGGCTGAATAATCCAAATAGCTTCCACGTGAGCCCCGTCGGAGGGAGGCACGTGTTCCAAAGAAAGAGACCGACATCCACTGCGAGCCCGGCCATGGAGAAGACTAAGGACGTAGCTGCTTCCGCTGCGTCGATCGATCAGTTGGCGTAGTGGAGCATTCTGATCTCGCTATAACGAGAATAAATGAAAGATACGGGGAATAAAGACCGGAAGAAACATGGAGTAGCAAAGTTTTTTCATCGCTCGAAAAGTGGGCTTAGGATATCGAACTGTGCGATATCCTAAGCGCACGGGATATCGAATCCTTCGATATCCTACAGATCTAGGATATCGCTGGAAAAAGGGTACTTCGGTCCGCTTTTGAGCGGTTTTTGTGTACGATCTTCTATCCGGTAAATTGTATTGTTTCATCTGTTATGGGGTGAATCTCGAATTTAGTGTCGTCCGTATGGTAATTGTCCCTTGGATAAATGAGGAGTTGAGTGAAATGAAGTGGATTTCACGTGTGGAGTGGAGTGAAGAGAAGTAGGTTGAAGTTAAAGTAGAGTACTTCACTTCACTTCATTTGGATTCTTATTTTAAAGTTAAGGTTTAGAGTAAAATCCACTTTTACTCAAGGAAATGGAAGTATTTAGAGTTGAAGTGAAATGGAGTACATGTGGCTTACAACATTACTTCATCTATTGGGCCAGACTCATCCAAACAGGGTAGAGTTGAAATTTTAGACTGTTAGGGCCCATTTAACTTCACTTTACTCTATTTTCTGCCCATCCAAACAGGCCCAATGACTAGCCAAGGTGCAGGTCCTAGATTGTTAATTGGCAAGGGATTTCACACGACTCAAGACTCCAAAAATGTATTTTTCGTTACTATAAGCCCTTAAGCGCTCACAATAATAATAATAAAAAAAAGAATCCTAGAAACATTAGATAATGAAAAATAAAATTAACAATAAAGACAACACACCTTTTACTGAATTCAACCATCCATAGAATTAATTTACAAGTTTGCTTTCTTCTTGAATTACAATGATGGAATCACCCCTCCATCTTCTTAATCTTCTTCAACTAAAAATTCCATTTAAGCCTCGAAGAAAGAAAGAAAAAGAGAAGTGAGAGTGGGGGGTGGAAGAGAGAGTGAGAGGGCATGGTGTGGGTTGACGCCCACCCCCCGGGTCGACGCCCCCCCCCCCCCCCCCCCCCCAAAAAAAAAAAAAAAAAAAAGAGGACGAGGGGAGTGCTTTAGATGTCTAGTCTTGCTCCTCTTACATAGTTTTTGTTTAATTACTTTGATTCTTAGCTATGATGGAGAGATTAGGGAAGGTCTCTTGCTTAGCCTCCTAGTTTGAATGAAATTAGGAAGGTTTAGGATATAAGAAAGAAAATCTTGAAGGATTTAGAAAGTCCTTTCTTGCTCGATTCCTTGTTGTGCAAGAACTTTCTAATTTTGTATCTCATCGTCGCTTGCTTGAAACATAATTGGGCCCCACTTGGGTCGTGCAAGGGGTTGGTAGGTCCCCCTTGGGACTTCCCATGTGGCTTGACTTCTCTTCTTTCCATATTTTTCTCTCTTTCTTAGCTTAGCTTTCTTGGACTCCAAGTTCCTTCCAATCTTGGACTCTTCACTTCAATTTCAAATTTCAAATATCAAACTTGAATTTCCTAAAAAAAAAAGGAAAGTTCTTGGACTTGCAACAAAAATTAAAGGAATGTGGACCCCATATGGGCACACCTTAGGATTCACGCCCAAGGTGGACCCCACATGGGTCTTCTTCAATTTCTTCATTTTTCCCTTCTCTTATCTTTTCTCTTGGGTTTCCTCTTGAATCTCACCTCATGTTGGTCCCCTCTTAAAATTGTCTTCCTACAAAAAGAAATGAATTATATTAAAAAGAATAATTTTGTGTAGAAAACTATTATGCAATGCATGAGACCAATCCGGACACGTATGAATGAATTCAAGTACACCATTTGACTCGATTTTCATGTACAATTCAATGGTGCAAAGAAAATATGTGACTTTACATTTCAACCAAAGGGTATTCAAAAGGGTAATTCAAAATTTCAAAATAATAATTTCAATAAAACATGCAATTTCATGATTTTTTGACAAATTTCCTCATGAAATGTGTCACAGTCCCACCCAACTCAGGCATGAAATTGTCCGCTTTGGCCCACGTACGCACGCGAGGGCTTTCCAGGAGGTCACCCATACTAGTACTGCTCCCGCCTGAGCATGCTTAACTCCATAGTTCTTATGGTTTTCAGGGCCGTACGATTTTAAAATGCGTCATGTTGAGTTAAGAAGGGGTTTGACTTATAAGCCCAGCATCAGGAATTGGGTGTTTTCGATGTGGGACTAGCAAAGACTCTCCGTTTGAAGCCCGTGGTTGACACGCTACCCACGTGGCTAAAGGTGTCGCTCGGATCGAGTTCTCACACTCTTCCCCATTGGAAATAGAGTCGTCTTTGGATTTGATACCAACTGTCACAGTCCCATCGGACTCAGTATGAAATGTCCACTTTAGACCACGTGCGTGCGCAAGAACTTCCCAGGTGGTCTCCCATCTTAGTGCTGTTCCCGCCCGAGCACACTTAACTCCATAATTCTTACGGTTTCCAGTGCTGCACGATTTTAAAATGCGTCATGTTGAGTTAAGACGGGGTTTGACTTATAAACCCAGGGTCAGGGCTTGGATATTTTCGATGCGGGACTAGGGGAGACTCTACATTTGAAGCCCGTGGTTGACCCGTTACTCCTTGTGGTTAAGGGTGCCACCTGGACCGAGTTCTCACAAAATGCACTTTTGACACTATGATGCAAGAATTTATGAAATTCAATGATTTTAACGTAAATAAGCCCATAAACCTACATGAAATGTTGCGAATGAAATGCAATTTCATGGACTTATCACACAAGAAAAGGTAGTTTATTGTAGTCAACTAAACTTAATTACAACCACCAATATAAATAGAGAGCTCTAATCACATTCCTAATAAAATAAGAAATCCTAACCTACATTGTGCGTAAAAAAATTATGGAGATTTTGTGTATAATTCACAATGATTTAGAAATACAGAAAATATGAGAAAGAATGACTTTGGACAAAAGTTCTTATTTTTTCATTCATTTCTCAAAATTATTTTACATGGGATCGGAAGTTCTGGCCTTGTGGGTGCAAGTTGTTTGCATTTCATTTTTTAGACCTCCCCAATCTAGCCTTGGATGACCTTAAAATGAAAAAAATACTAAAAATACATAAAATGTAGAAAACAAAGAGAACTATCGATCGACAGTTCGAGTGACGAAGTAATATTTTTCGATATGGTTGCTAGAGTTAGGGTATGGGTGTGAATATTTCTTATGTTAATTAGGCATTGATGGATCCAGGAATTTCTCCCAAAGGGGGCAAAGCACAACTAAAACCTTCAATAAATAAGAAATTTATAAAAAATTAACGAGTTATATTAACATAAACACCTATATATCAATTAGCCATTCACTTATATAAAATATGTTCTTTTTTTTACAATTGTCCTCGACGTGTTTTCATCACGGTTCCATTTTCATCACTACCATCAATTTTTGTCAATTAGAATTGATAATTATTGACCTTTTTTATTTTTAAAATTTTTTATTATAAAACTACATCTTTTTTTACGATATCATAAAGACAACCAATCATGTAATCAATTAGATGGTGGGTCCCACTCCTATTGATATGAAATTTTGAAGCATATCATTAGAGGGGATGGTGTTCGTTTTGAATAGTTTTGATTATAATTATGTTGGCCCTACAATGGATTTCTGGAGACCTGTAAATTAGCATTTAATAGTGATTTCTTGATATTTCGAACCTATAAAAAGACGACAGGCCATAAAATAATCTAGTGGGCCATTATTCTTGCCAATCTAATCTATCCATTTGCATAGCCTGATAGCCCTAGAATTTCAACCCAATCTACTCAAAATCAATATTCTTGGAAAATTTCTAAATAACATGGTGTAAAAAGAATTTCTCACAACATAAAATAAAGAAAAAACAAATAGCATAAAAAAGTGTTAATTTGTATGGCTCAATAGAAGTTAATAGTCTTGGCTATGGATTGTCCATGTTCTATTGTGATTAGAAGTAGGCCTGTTATAAGTTTACTGTGATTAGAAGTAGTGTTTGGGTGTAACAGGGTTTTGGTGCAGATATTATAAATAGAGACTAAGAGTCTATAATGTACACCTTATCTGATTGCATAGTGAATTCTCCTGTCTTCCTCACCACGTATATCTCTTGTGTTTCTTGATCTCTTCTCGTAGGCCCTAGATCACAACAAACTGGCGTCAGAGCATTGCGCGTGATCGGAGTAGATCTGACAGATCCGATCTCAAAGTGTCCATCGTGATCAGATTGTAGAGAGAGACGATCAACAGGTGGGCCAAATAAATCGCAAATCTGTGATTTGGAATCCCAGTTGCAGGAAGCCGAACTTCGGTTTGCAGTGGACTGATCGGAGAAGAAGAGAGAGGGGCTCGATCCTCGCCGCTGACGTCAGTAGATCAGTATGGTCAACATAGTTTTGACTAGATCGACGGCTGAAGTTTGTTTTCACGATATCTTGACGATCCGGAGTCAGATCTGAGATCCGTTTGAACCTGCAGACTCATTGTAAGCAGATCTACACAGGTGTAGTAAAAGATTCGTGGAATGGTTGTCAAAATCGAGATTGAGAAACTCAATGGAAATAATGACTTCGGTCCATGGTGTTTGAAGATGCATGCTTTGCTGATTCAAAATGAGTTGTAGAAAGCTTTGAAGGAAAAGAATGCTTTGTCTGATAAACTGTCAGATAAAAGGAAAAATGAGTTGCTGGAGAAGGCGTATGGTCAGATTCTACTATTTTTTAGTGATGGTGTACTGCGAAAGGTTGCTTAGGAAAAAACTGCTGCTGGCATATCGTAGAAGTTGGAGAAGTTGTACATCATGAAGCCTCTCATTAATTGCTTGTTGATAAGTCCACAAAATTATAGTTCTCATTCATCATTTTATGTTAATTTGTGGACTTAATTAGGGTAACTTGCACTCAATTTCATAGAATTTCATGCATTTGAGCATTAAAGTTTGAATTCTAGTCAAAATCAATCAAAATCATCATTCTTGCATGAATCTTATGAAATCATTGGTTTACATCATCTTAGTGTCACACCAATTAGCATTTTGATTCTAGCACCATCAATTAGTTCATGGAAAATCATCCAGTTTGGTTCATTCATGTGCATGATCTCATTCGGGTCCCATGCATGACATTTATGAATTTTATACATATGATGGCTAAATTATTCTTTTTATTCTTTCAGGGAATCTTCAGTTAATTGGGATCTGCTTTGAAAAGAAATTGAGAGAAGAAATTCACAGAGCAATCCAAGCCAATCTAGAGCCCATGTGAGGAGAAGAACGTCCAACACGAGAGGTGGACCTACTCTAGATCCAAGTCCAGCGGCACTCAAGGAACCCATACATTCTCACGTGATGATAATACATAGCCTCATGGTGGACTACAAGAGAAAGAGAATATCCAATTATCGCCTTGCCATTATTTTGTCAACATGATCACTAAAAAAGGGGAAAGACCAAGTCAAGAAATTCTGTATAACTTGGAAAGTCTTGTCATGGTACACATGGCATGCCTGGCAACTATTGTGCATTGAATAATGTTGAAAGGGAATAAAACTTGAGTTCTTATGGGAGGCCTCAGTCTTGGCACGTTGAGGATTTTTAGTGTAGATTTTATTGGAACAATGTGAACACCATACAGATATTCTTGGGAAAATCTTTCTAAAGGCAACTATGAAAGATTTTTTGGAACCTAACTTGGCAAGATTTAGAGCTCAAAAGTTATAAATAAAGACACATAGTGCTGTGAATGGGGAGCTCATTTACTACACATAGAATCTCACGTCGTGGCCCTCATGTGAGATTCTCTCTCTATCTCCTATCCTCTCTCTATTTTCTCTCTCTAGAAAAAAAAGAGAAAAATCTGTGGGTATTTTGGAACTCTGTTCCAGAACTAGGTTAGAAGTGTGTGAGAAAATTGCAATTGTCATGAAGTTCTCAATGAAAATCGCATCTTTTGCAATGGAGGAGTAGATCCCTGGATCAGAGTGTCAGATGAAGTTAAGTGTTTCTCATCGTTAATTTATGTGATATTTTTGTCTCTTGCGTATTCATTATAATAATAAATCTGCCTTCTGTCATTGACAACCTATGTTATTCAATTTTTTTTATTTGAACAATGCTTTAATCATGTATGTTTTCTTAATTCTTAGATTGAGATTCTTTGATAATCTATCTTTGAGTAATATGTGATATTTAGTTAAGTTCATAATTTCATTAAGTGAAGGAGATTTTTGCCTTAAATAAATTGTGAAAAATTATGCTCTTTGATAGACAAATTATCCGAATAAGAAAAACTGATTTGTTTCTGATTTGAAGGATTTTTGGGACAAATTTATTTTATCGATTGCATAGAAGGATGATAGGACTACTTAATGGATTTATGATATTCTAATCTGCATTTTCTCATATTTTATTTCTGTGTTTTTTTCTAGTATTATTATTGTTTGTTTGTTTGTTTTTTTTTAATCTCTCGTCATTATCATTTATAAAAAAAAGTTCAGATTTTAGTAAAAGAAAAAAAAAAGATTTCAGTAGTGCTCCTTGTCGACTTGTACTTGTCACTGTCTCGATAAGACAGTTATGTACTTGCAGTATTAAAAGATTGAATTTAATTTCACATCACTTGTACCTGAAGAAGCGGTTGTTCACCTTACAAATGCAGGAGGTATGTCTGTTGCAACTTACCTTGATTCTTTTACAAAAGCTATTATGGCTCTTAAAAATATAGATGTTAAAATTGATGATGAGGACCAAGCTATTATGTTGCTATGCTCTCTACCACCCTCGTATGAAGATTTTGTTGATACCATGATGTATGGTGAAGAAACTCTTTCTAAGGAAGATGTTGAGTCAGCCTTGAACTCTAAGGAGTTGAAGAAAAATGTTGCAATTGAAAATAATGATAGTTCTGGTGAGGGTTTGGTAGTGCGTGGCAGAACAAAGAAGAAATGGAAGAATAGAAGAGGCCGATCTAAGTCAAAATAAAAAACTAGAAAATTAAAGTGCTTCCAATGTCACAAGGAAGGACACTTTAGAAAAGATTGTCCAGATCAGCGTAAAGGGAAGGAGAAATCTGATTCTGGAGATGTTGCTGGAGTTGCAATCGATGTTGCAGAGAGTAATTCTGATGGTGCTGAAGTTCTTTCAGTTACTGTTGGTAGCTCAGCTAATGAATTCTTGATTTGGGGTGTTTCTATCATATTTGTCCTTATAGAGATTGGTTTACCAATTATCAATCTATTGATGGTGGTACAATGCTTATGAAAAATAACGCAACCTATAAGGTTGTTGGGATACGTTCAATCAAAATTAAGATGTATGATGGTATTGTGAGAACTTTGTCAGATGTCTGGCATGTTCCAGAGTTGAAGAAAAATCTGATTTCCTTGGGTACACTCCAATGGCTGTACTTACAAAGCTCGAGGTGGAGTTATGAGAATCTTGAATTGTGCTCTTGTAGTGATGAAGGGACAGAAGTAGAATATCCTTTACTTTCTTCAAGGTAGTACAATTATAGGTGCTGCAGCTGTGTTATCCTCATATTCAGATTCAGAAACTACCAAGTTATGGCATATGCGACTTGGGCATATGAGTGAGAGGGGTATGGATGAGTTGACTAAATAGGGTTTGCTGTGTGGTTAGAAAATAGGAAATCTAGAATTCTGTGAGCATTGTGTCTTCAGAAAGCAGTGTAGGGTCAAGTTTAGGACAGCTGTTCATGGACCAAAGGTACTTTGGATTATATCCACTTTGGTCTTTGGGGTCCCTCTCGTGTTCCGTCTCTTGGTGGTGGTTTATAAATATTGACTTTCATTGATGACTATTCTCGGAAAGTCTTGGTGTATATCTTAAAGCACAAATATGAAGCTTTTGCACAGTTCAAGTAATGGAAGGCTATGATTAAGAAGCAGACAGGTAAACAGATCAAGCGCTTGAGAACCGACAATGGCTTGGAATTCTGTAATAGTGCTTTTAATGAGTTCTACAAAAATGAAGGGATTGTGAGACATCACACAATTATAAATACACCGCAAGAAACGGAGTTGTAGAACGGATGAACATAATTATTCTAGAGAAGACCCGGTGCATTCTCTCTAATGCAGGGTTACCTAGGAAGTTCTGGGCGGAAGCTGTTAACATAGCTTGTTGTTTGATTAACCAGTCTCCATAAACAGTTATAGAATGTAAAACTCCTGTAGAGGTATGGTCTGGATCTCCTGCTGATTACACCACTTGCGGATATTTGGTTGTCCTGCCTATGCTCATGTGAATGATGGAAAGCTTGAACGAAGGGCAAGAGAGTGCATATTTCTAGAGTATGCAGATGGTGTGAAAGAATATAGGTTTTGATGCCCAGATGGAAAATCTCCCAGATGCATTATAAGCAGAGATGTGACCTTTGTTTTGATGAGTCTGCTATGTTGAAATCGAAGGAGTGTCTTGATGATGAAGATGATAATGGTGTTAGTAAACAGGTGGAGGATAAAGACGGTGTTAGTAAACAGGTGGAGCTTGAGAATGAAGCGTATGAAAACTTACAAAATAAGGTGCAGGCAGATGTCCCGGTTCGACAGGATGTAGAGGAGATGGAGGAAACTGCAGTTCTAGATGATTACATGCTTATACTAGGGACATAGAGAGGACGCAGATTAAGCAATCTCAAAGATATGGGTATGAAGATATTGTTGCCTATGCTCTTAATACAACTGAGAGTATTGAGTCAGAGCCAGTTACATATCGGGATGTCGTCACGAGCAAATAATCAGCAAGATGGGCCGTAGCCATGGGTGAGGAGATTGAATCTCCTCACAAGAATCTAACTTGGGAGCTGGTGAAACCTTTGAAAGGCCAGACGATTGTTGGTTGCAAATGGGTCTTCAAGAAAAAGGAAGGAACTCTAGGGGTGGAAGATGCTAGGTTCAAAGTACGACTGGTTGCAAAAGGCTATACTCAGAGAGAGGGTGTTGACTTCAATGAAGTGTTCTCTCCTATGGTGAAACATAGTTCTATTCGGGTGTTAATTGCTATGGTTGCTTTATTGGGCTTAGAGTTGGAGCAGCTTGATGTCAAGACCGCATTTTTACATGGCGAGCTAGAGGAACATATTTACATTCTTCATCCAGAGGGGTTTGAAATTCATGGAAAGGAAGACCACGTATGTTTGCTGAAGAAATCATTGTATGGCCTGAAGCGGTCTCCTAAGCAGTGTACAAGCATTTCGACACCTTTATGGTTGGAAACGGTTATTGCAGGAGTGCATACGACAATTTTTTCTATCACAAGAAGCACTCAAATGGCTCGTATGTCTATTTGCTGTTATTTGTTGATTACATGTTGATTGCTGCAAAGGATATGTCTGAGATCAATAGGTTGAAGGCTCAATTGAATGGTGAATTTGACATGAAGGACTTAGGTGCTGCGAAGAAAATTCTTGGAATGGAGATTCGAAGGGACCGAAAAGTAGGCAAATTGTCTTTGTCACAAAAGGGGTACCTTGAGAAGGTTCCGGAGCGCTTTGGTATGCAAAGTTCGAAACCTGTGATTACTCCATTGGCAGCCCATTTCAAAATTTCTGTTGCTTTGTCACCACAAATTGAGGAAGAGGTGGAGCATATGTCTCGTGTTCCTTATATTAGTGCCATGGTTTGCACGAGGCCAGATATTTCACACGCGGTTAGTGTAGTTAGCAGATACATGGATAACCCCGGGAAGGCCCATTGGCAGGCAGTGAAATGGATACTTCGTTACTTGAGAGGTACTATTGATGTTGGGATAGTGTATGACAGAAGCAACAACACTTTTGGAAGTGTAATTGGATATGTTGATTCAGATTTTGCTCGAGATTTAGACAGAAGAAGGTCATTGACAGGTTATGTCTTCAGTTTTACTAGTGGTGTCATTAGTTGGAAGGCAGCATTGTAATCCAAAGCTGTATTGTCTACCACTGAAGCAGAATATATGGCGGCTACATAGGCAGTGAAGGAAGCTATTTAGCCGACAGGCTTGGTTAGAGATCTATGAATGGAATAGAAGTTGACTACTGTTTTCTGTGGCAGTCAGAGTGTGATGAATCTGACACACAATCCTAAGTATCATGAAAAGACCAAACATATTAGTGTTAGGACACACTTCGTTCGAGATGTCATCGCCGAGGGTGCTATTGCAATGATTAAGATTGCTACGGTAGAGAATCCAGCAGTCATGATGACAAAGACTATTCCAGCAGTCAAGTTCAAGTACTGCTTGAACTTGATCAGTGTGTGCCCTAAGGGGCAAGTTGAGACAGTGAGACGTGTTCTGTGCATGAGGATCAGCTTCAATGTTCGCTAAGGTGGAGATTTATAATTTGTATGGCTCAATAGAAGTTAATAGTCTTGGTTAACCGGGCCTCTGGATTGCCCATGTTGTACTATGATTAGAAGTAGGCCTGTTATAGGTCTACTGTGATTAGAAGTAGTGTTTGGGTGTAACAGGGTTTTGGGGCTGATATTATAAATAGAGACTAAGTCTCTATGATGTACACCTCTTCTGATTGCATAGTGAATTCTCCCATCTTCCCCGTGGACGTAGGCTAAAAGCCGAACCACGTAAATCTCTTGTGTTTCTTGTGTGTGCTTGATCTCTTCTCGTAGACCCTAGATCACAATAAAAAGTAACTATATTTAACAAGAATACAAAAGACATTAACATAAATCAGCATATGCATTTAAAGATACTCATTAAAGAGGCATCCAATGAACTCAAGCAAAAAAGAAGAAAAAAAGGAACAGAATGCAAGATGGGTTTTTTGAATTACTTGTATAGGTGTATTTGAGAACCAATGCAAAAGAGTTAAGTATTTCTTTTTTGGTTAAAAAGTGTTAAGTGTTGAAGAATGGAGGAGACACTAGGCAATGATGTGCACAATAAAAAAAGATTAGGTAGTAGGTACTTCTATTTGGAAACTACGAGAAATAAGGCAAAAAAGAAAAAAGGAGAAAAAGGAGGAAATAAACTTGCTGTATAAAGAGAGTCAATATCTGGCTTTTGAAGAAATAAAAAAAGATAACTTTGCCCCAAGTCCTCTTATAATTTTATTACTTATTGTAGCAAAAAGTGAGGAGGGGCAAAAGTAGTTAAAAGACAAAATTGCCCAAAGAAAAAGTTTAAAACACCTTATCCCCTTTTAGGATTTAAAAAAATTGAGGAGGTTCTTTGGAGACTATCACTTGTCTTTCTTGGGTGTGCAAAATGAGAATCCCGGAGTTGTTGGTTTTTTGTGTCAACAGTGTGTCCAAGGTTTTGCCATTTTGGGACCGGTGTATGGTAAGCCAGATGGTGTGTACAATGGAGCCAAGAACATCCAAAACTCCTTAAGTGAAAAAGACAAGAAAGTCCTAAAGAACTTAGAATCTTGATTGTTTTATGGGCTCAGCATGGTTAAGGTACTAGGTTGAACCCTCCGTTTGTATTTTGAGTGGTTAAGTACTTTATAGTTGGTGCTTGAAGAGGTTGTGAGAGGTTTTGGGCAGAGTCTTCCCTTGAAAGTTAAAGGTTTTAGAGACTTTTGTAGAGTTTTTGGGTGTCAGTGAAGTCTGAATGTGCAGTTATGTGAATTGGTTGCATTTGGTGCCTCAAATGTTGCGCAAGGGTTCTATTTATAACCTTCAGAAGTGGTTGTAGCGGTTAAAGGAGGTTTGGTTTTGAAATGGGCGCAAAAAGCCACTTTTCATCGAATGGCCAATTATACTGATTGACGGTCAAGCTGGCGGAAAATGCTTGGAAATGCTTGAATTGCTTTTCAGTGGTTCGGTTTGCTCTATTGGCTATCCGGGTGTCTGATTGCATTATATGGTCGACAGTCCCAGTATTTGATTGTGCTTTTGCTCATTCGGCGATTTGAAGCCAATAGCTATATTTGGACATTTTCGGGTAGCCTTTGACCTCCATTTGTCTTGGAACTTTGAGGAGACCTTCTTGGCCGTGTTTTCACCCTGACATGAGCTTTGACTCATACTTTGTCCTTCAAAGTTTGACTATATTTTGACCTTTGACTTGTTGATGATTAGTAGTTAGCTAGTTGTTCTTGCCTTTGACTTTATCATCGCAATTTTTATATGTCAACAAATGTCCCCTCGGGGTACAATGATGAACAAGAATCTTGAAACCATTATGCCTCGAAAAGTATCAGTCTATGGGATAGGTATTCTTAGTGAGATTTCGACAAAGGAGTTTGTCAAGCTATGTTCTCTATACTTTAAATTTTCAAAATGTTGGGCCAAACATGGATTTGATGGTATGAATTATGTAATTGGCTAGAGATTTTGAATTACTAATTACTTGATTGTCACGGACATCATTTGTGTGCATCTCCGCGGGGACTCTGCGGAACACCTAGTGAGAAATCCAATTTTAAGGAATCGAAAGGGTTTACTCAACTAAGAATGAGAATTGGATTGGAATATGTGTGATCGGCTCACTTATTCGCTCGCGGGACTACCGGGGTCAGCGGACGTGAGAGTCCGTAGGGCCCAACCCTTTCGTGACTAGAGAGAAAGCGAACATCAACCTTTTGTGTACGAGTATGCCAAATTTTCTACTCTACTTGGAATTGACAAGTAGTGGTCCGTAGATCCACCTTCACAAGTAGAGAAGAAAATTAACTTTTTTCTAAACTTTCATTGCACATGTGTTAAGAAAAGCGACATGATTTATTTTGAATGTAGTGGAAGGCGATTTTTCATTTGTTTGCCGTGAAAGGTGATTTTTTCCATGAAAGGCAATATTTTTGCCGTGAAATGTGATTTACAATTTTTATCAAAAGAAAAGATAAGAGTTGTGATTTTTTATATCTATTTAAAAAATACAAAATACAATGAAAAGTAAAAAAATGAGATCTAACTTTTTAAGAGATTATGGGGACTCGTTCAGATTGACGGTCGCAAGTCATGTTTGGACTTCGCCGTCATTCTTCAGATGAGAACAGAGGATGATTTTGATTCCCTTGGCTCGGCTTGAACCTCAGATTTTTAGAGGATAAAGACCAGGAAGAGGTCCTATATATAAAAAAATACCTAAGTAGACGGGCTGAAAAACCACATCTAAGCCATCGAGACAGAAGGAGATGACCTTGGGGGGTGGCCCCCCGAAGGGACTTTGGTCACCTTGTAGTGGTGGTTGTTGCGGAGCTTCTTTAACGGAGGAGAGGTCGTTGTAGCAACTTTGCAGAGTTTTTCCGACTTTTTTTATTTTTCTTCGATCTTTTGATTTTTTCCCCGATTTTTCTAGATCTTTGAAATGGTGGAAATGCCCTCCTTTTATAGGCTTTTGGTGGCAACGAGGGGAGTTTATGGGCTTTAAATGCACTAATTGTATTAATGCTCCATGATGGGAGGAGTTACAAGTTTTTATATTTATGTTTTTTGTAACTCCTTTTTCTTGGATTTTGATTGGCTGTTGGAGAATAATGGGCTTTTAATTGCCTTTAAGCTCCATGATGGGAGGAGTTACACGGTTTAATGTAATGATTGCACTTGACTTGTAACTCCCGCTTCTTGGCTTCTGATTGGGCCATCCAAAATAATGAGTAAATGACCACATTAACTTGTCATAAAATGGGTCCTTAACTGCATTAAGTGGCCGCCAAATGCTTCCGACGAAGCCTCTTCAGATGTTTTGGCGGCCACTTAATGCAATTAATGACCCATTTTATGACAAATTAATGTGGTCAATTACTCATTAATTTGGATGGCCCAATCAGAAGCCAAGAAATGGAAGTTACAAGTCAAGCACAATCGTGGCATTAAAGCCATTTAACTCCTCCCATCGTGGAGCTTAAATGCAATTAAAAGCCCATGATTCTCCGACGGCCAATCAAAACCCAAGAAAAAGGAGTAACAAAAATACAAATTAAAAACTTGTAATTCCTCCCATCATGGAGAATTAATGCATAATGCAATTAATGCATTGAAAGCCAATAAGCTCCCCTAATGGCCACCAAAAGTCTAAAAAAGGAGGACATTTCCACCATTCCAGACACGAAAAAAACAACGGAAAAAATTCAGCAAAGTTACTACGACGCTCCAACGACGACCTTTCCTCCGTTGAAGAAGTTCTCCAGCGACCACCACTACAAGGTGACCAAAGTCCCTTGGGAGCCCACCCCCAAGGCCTTTCCTTCTATCTCCATGGCTTAAACGTGGCTTTTCAGCTCATCTACTTAGATTCTTATTGGATATAGCATATAGGACATTCTTTTGGTCCTTATTCTCTAAAAATCTGAGGTTCAAGCGGAGCCAAGAGAATCAAAGGCATCTTCTGTTATCATCTGAAGGGTGATGGCGAAGTCCAAACATGACTTGCAACCGTCAATCTGAACGAGTCCTCGCAATTTCTTGAGAAATTAGATTTCCCTTTCTTCCATTTCATTGTATTTTATATTTTTAAAGAGACAAAAAAAAAAAAATCACAACTCTTGTCTTTTCTTTTGATAAGAATTGTAAATAGCCTTTCAAAGCAAAAAATCGCTTTTCGTGGCAAAAATATCGCCTTTCACGGCATTCAAATGAAAATCGCCTTTCACGGCATTCAAATCTAAATCATGTCATTTTTTTAACACATGTGCAATGAAAGTTAGAAAAAAGTTAATTTTCTTTTCTACTTGTGAAGGTGGATTTACAGACCACCAGAGGCGGACCGAAGTACTGCCCCAGGTCAATTTCCAAACTCCTCTTAAAATAATATTGGGCCTTGGCCCATGTCCCAGATCAATAAAGTACTCGCCCCAGGTCAAAAGGGGAGAACGAAAAAAAAATCCCAAAATCCTCTTTGGCTCTGTTGATCTCCTTCCCTCTTCGGCTCTTCGGTTCTTCTTCTTTGAGGCTTCAACGGTTCAGGTAACTCTCTCTCCCTCTCTCTGTAGCTTCTCTCTCCCTCTCCCTCTCTGGCTTGCAGTTTCCTCTCTTCTTTCCCTTCCTCTCTGCCTCCTTTGCACATTAGGGTTTATGTTTTAGTTTTCTTTTTTCTTTTGAAGTGATGATTTCAGTGCCCTCTGGTGCTCTATTAAAATTGAGAAAATGGTGATTGAAAATAATACATTTTATTTTTTATTTGATTTGAATTTATTTTATTTGGGTAAATGAGGTGCATGTGATGTTCTCAGTTTTATAGCTGAACGATTGCAAGGAGTAGCAGAACAGAGTTCTTGCACTCTTGCAGTATTTCTAGGCCTATGGATGAAATGTTTCTCAACAGTTATATTGATGTTCTATTAAAGCATGATTTCATATGAATCCTGCAACAATCTCAATGGAATGTTTGCAACACAATATACTATTAAAGCACTTATTGCAAGATGCCAAGATTTGTCTGATTGTCTCATTCATTGCATGTAGACCCACTGTGAACACACCTTAGCCCAAAAAAGCATCTGGTTTCACTCAGCAATTTGTTCGTGTACAATCAATTTCTCATACATACATGTCCAGCTGATCAGTGCGCTGACCTGAATTTTTTGGTCCAGACATGTCACAGTTGGATGCACCTAATACATGCTATAAAGCTTGCACTCATTTTTCAATTTCCTCGTGTACTAGCGAACATGTTTAATTTTTTTGTATAATATCTTATGTGTTTGTCTCTCTTTGTATGACATTGCTTATTGGGTTTTCATGGTGCATCTGGGAGCAGCATTATGTTCTATGCAGTGACTGTGAGTCTCAATTCTTAGTGTAGGCCATATTTTATACTTGTATGCAGAGTTGAATTCTTTATCTGCCATGGGATTCTTTAGTAATGTTTCTCTTTTCTCATCCATGTGGCGCGTCAATTCCAATGCATCCACCCACATGATTTGAGTGAAGCATAATCTATCTCACATTAAACAATCACTAAACAAACACAAATTTACACCTAGCAACTTAGAAGCTGGTTGGGAAATGGCATAGGTGCAAAATATTATTTGTTTGAGTTTGATTCTGTAGCATTTATTTTTCATTTCATCGTTTGGTTCTTTTAACAATAACAATTTATCTCTGCAGCATAGGAAATTAAGACATTCAAGCATTAGCAAATTATACTTATGTTGAATTCTGGTTCATCTGAAGATAAAAGATTTGCTTCTTCACAATTCTCTTACTATAGTTGTCACAACTCACATGGGAAAGGGAAAAACTATTCCATTTCCTATTATCACACATACATCATCACCATTTTTATTTTGTTCGCAGAGATCTTTGGATAGCACCTATCTATCTAGTCTCAAGCATGCTTCTTTAGGCCTGGTTTTGTCATGCTAGTTGATACATAGAACGACAATGCCATAAGTACAGGTGTTGTCGCTTAATTAGAAGTTTGCTTGTCAAATTGTTTATAATTTCTTGAGGATTCGCGATTTGGGTCTTGTCGCTTAGAAGTTTATTTACAAATTAGGTGTTAGTAGTATGATTCCTTATAAAAAGAAGAAATTGTTTAAAATCATGTCTTTAACCTATGTTATAAATGGTGATTATTGGTGGTTGGCGAGGATTTTGATGTAATAGACCTTATCTTTGAATCAGATATGGAAAAATATTATAAAAAACAATCAAGTACCAATCCACCGTCTCCGACACCAAAGAATGATAAGAATGATGAAATGCCATCATCCTCGAAGAAAGGGCGTGTAGAGGTTAACTTGACTAATCTTCCCGCAGATCCTGGGTTACGGAATCCAATCTCAAGCTATCATCCTATGGATAGGGACCAAGTCCGAAGAGCATATTTACAAAAGGGCCCTTGTCAGCCTCGTGACCATAAGTTTCCTTATACGGGGTGTGGACAAGATAAGAGGCGATTTAATCCTTTTTGGTTTAAGGATTACGACAGTTGGTTGGAGTACAACATAGAAAAAGATACAGCATTCTGCATGTGTTGTTATCTTTTTGGGGAGGACATGCGTTATGATGCTTTTATAACTCAAGGATTTAAAAGCTGGAGGAAAAAAGAAAGAATTAAAAATCATGTGGGAGGACCGAATAGTGTTCATAACCAAGCATATGAGAGGTGTTAGAACTTATTGAATCAAGAGCAACACATTGAGACGATTATTGTCAAGCAATCAAGTCAAGCTCGAACAGATTATCGAATCCGTTTGAAGGCAACACTTGCTTCTGTTGGATTTCTTCTGCGCCAAGGATTGCCTTTTCGTGATCATGATGAATCTGAAGATTCAAACAATATGGGTAACTTCCTTGAGCTTTTGCAAGTACTTGCCAATCAAAATGAAGCTATTAAAAGAGTTGTATTGGAAATGCTCCTGAGAATCTAAAATTGACCTCCCTTAAGAATCAAAAAGACATTGTGAATGCGGCTGCCATTGAAACCACTCAAGCTATCATTTCCGAGCTTGGAGATGCACCATTTTCTCTTTTGGTGGATGAATCTAGGGATATCTCTATCAAGAGCAAATGGCAGTTGTTATACGCTATGTGGATGAGCGGGGATGTGTGATTGAGTGATTTTTAGCCATAGAACATGTTGCAGACACTAAAGCTCAATCACTTAAGCTGGCCATCCAAGTGATATTTTCCAGGCATGGATTGAGCATGTCAAGTTTGCGTGGGCAAGGTTATGATGGGGCTGCTAATATGAAGGGTGAGCTTAATGGATTGCAAAGGCTCATTCAGAATGAGAACCCCACCGCATTCTATGTTCATTGTTTTGCACATCAGCTTCAGTTGACACTTGTTGCTGTTGCAAGAGATAACAATTTAATCGACGCTTTCTTCGAGTCGGTTTCTATGGTGTTGAATGTTGTTGGAGGCTCTTGCAAACGTCACGACATGCTCCAAAATATACAGGCTGCTAAAGTCGTTGATGCTCTCGAATCGGACGAACTTGAAAGTGGACGGGGTTTGAATAAGAAGACTAGCCTCAAGAAGCTGGGAGATACATGTTGGGGCTCGCATCATGATACATTGATTAACCCTTCTACTCATGTTCTCCTCAGTGGTTGATGTGCTTGAAATTATCTCAGATGATAATACGAGTGAACACAAGGGCTCTGCTACTAACTTATTGAGTGTATTGGATGATTTTGATTTTGCATTTAAATTGCATTTGATGAGAGATATATTAGGGATCACCAATGAATTATCAAAGTTATTGTAGTGAAAAGATCAAAATATTATCACTGCCATGGAACTAGTGAGAGTGTCGAAGCAACGACTGCAGATGATGAGAGACGATGGGTGGGATTCTCTCCTATTTGAAGTTCATTCATTTTGTGATAAATATGAAATCATCATTCCCAATATGAATGATATGTTTGTTGGACGAAAGCAATCACGACGTAAAGCTGAATTGACAAATCTCCATCATTTTCGAGTCGACATATTCTATGCTACTATTGATTTGCAACTTCAAGAGCTCAACCGCCGCTTTAATGTGGTGAATACCGAGTTGCTTCTTTGTGTGGCATGCTTGGATCCAAGTGACTCATTCTCTGCTTTCGATAAGGAAAAATTGATCCAGCTCTCTCAATTATATCCAAATGATTTTTTGAACTTAGATCGGGTGAGACTTGATAGTCAGCTTTCGACTTATATCACTGATATGCGCACCAATAGTAAGTTTTTTTGAGTGAAAGGAATTAGCGGCCTTGCTCAGAAGATGGTTGAAACAAAAAGTGACATTGCATATGTGAGACCCCACCCCTGGTGGGCCCTCAATGTGAATTTGAATACTATATATTAGCCTAAGTATTTTAGTTATACTAATTATGGGGCTTAGTGAGGGTAGTTATGTATTTTCCTAGGGTTAGACTAGTGGTGTAATTAGTAGAGTCAATAGGGTGTCTTTTGTTATTTCTAGAGTTAGGGAGTTTGTTAGAGGCCCTAGCTAGAGTTTTGTTTTTACTATAGGGGGTTTGCACCAAAGAATCTTCTAGAAGATCACCTAAAGACCCAAATACCCTCTACCCTAACCCTAATCCTATTCTAACCCCAAGGGCAATTTTGTCCCTGACCCAAAAACCCAACCTATATAAACAAAACCCTCCCCCTGCCCTAACAACTACTGTTCATCTCCTTTTTCCTTTCTCTCAAGTTTCAATCTCCTCTCTCTTCTTCTTCTTCTTCCCCAATTCCCTCCAACGAACCATCATCTCTCCTCCGATCTCTCTCTTCTTCTCCCCTCGCCCCAGAAATCCTCGACAGAAGGCCAGCCGAGACCAACCTGCACCATAGGAGCAACTGCCGAGACCCTGCCTTTTGGTTTCCCTGTGGTTTTCTTTCTTTTCCTTCTACCTTCAATTGATCAAGGCAAGTGCACTGTGCTGGTAGTCTAGATTGCTTGTTTCCTTCCTTTGATTTGCAGTAGAATTTCAATTTGTAATATATATGTTTAGATCGATCCTTGAGCATGTTTGTTCGGTTCCTTTGGCCATTGATGGATGGGATTACCTCATTTGGATGATCAATGGCCGGTTGATGATGGGGAATGATGTAGGAAATGATTTATTTTGCTTCTGTAATGGTCTATGGAGAAACCCAGGAGAATTGGGCTAGGCCTTTGCCGAGCTGAGTTGGGTGGCCGAACTGAGTAGTCAATTGAGCTCCATTGCTTAGCCGAACTCCGAGATGGATTTCCAAAAAGGCGGGATTTCAACAAAGGAGACTAGAACCGGGGACATTCCCTTCAACCAGAATTCTTAGTGAGCACGGCCGACTACCCAGGTCAGGGAGTTAGCCGAACTCACAGGAAGTCCTGGACAAACAGGCTTTGCCTGTAGGGTGTTTTTCCTTCTCTGGTCCCAGTGTGCCGAGCTGACCGCCCAGGCCAGGAGGTCGGCTGAGCACACTGTGTATAGTGACGATCCCCAGATTCTAATTTCTATTGTTGCAATCATATGTAGGGCCCACTGACCATTCAAATAGGCTTCCATCACTGTGCCAGACACGAGTCAATGGTACGGCTCAACCTTGACTCGTGGGGTCCACTAGTTAAAGTCCAGGTTATGTAATCTAAGATGATTCGACCTTTATACGTTACCAAATGATGCACACAACTTCTAAGCACCAAACACAATATTCCTTAGCATCTGTGGTTTCACTTAAAGATCGAATTACCTGAGATTGACCTGTATCCGAAAGTGGACCATTTACCTAGGTTGGACTGTTGCTATCTCCCTATGATTCGTGTACTTGGAGATTCATCTCCCTCATACTATGACTATCACTCTATTGTCCTTATTATTGCTCATACCTGTTAATTAAATGGAAAATGGAGGACCTAAACCTAGGAATACTTAGAGGTGACCCGGTAACCTGATTGGGTGGATCATTGACCCGTGTCTGTGGCTAGGCGGGCCCTTTTTATGGCCTAAGTTGGATGTGAATTACCCTAGAATGGAGAGGTTAGATTGTATGGGCTTGTGACCCATTAAGGTTGTAAATGGATCATATGTCATTGAATATGGACTTGTATCTCATATGGACTGTTATAGATCAGGCCATGTATTTGGTGGGCCTTGGTATGGATCCAATGATGGAATTGGACTTGGACTATGATCTACAGTTTGTATTGAGTACTTGGACCTCTTAGGGACTTTTGTTAGGACCTTGTTCACGCAAGGCAAAGCCTAGACAGACACAGACCTTTATTGTTTCCGAGTCGGCATAGACATTCACTCAGCTGATTTAAGCTCAGCCAGTTGGACTGATCATCACTGGTAGGAGCTATTGAGATTTGTTGTGTGGCTATCATGATGAGCACTGGTGGGACGGACGGTGTGATGCCGGTTCCGGTCGTTGTGGATGATGTTGATGATATTTTGCAGGGTTAGTAATCCCTAGCATTAGCTTAGGATCCCTACCGCGACTGTGTTCAGTATGAGAGGGCCGCGGCATAATATCCCGCGGTGACCAGCTTATGTGGATGTGCCATATTGTGTAGGTTTATTACTGTTATACTTATTATGATTCTACATGGTTATCTTGCACGACTGCATAGCATATGTACCTTTGTTACTCTCTTAACTTTATACATGTCTCTACTCATTTGATGCATACATTCTATATTATCTGCATATTGTGACTTGCCAGATCTTTAGATCTGACCCACTCTTGGTGCTTAGGTCTTGACCCCGAGTTCGAGGGCGATGCGTTCGCACTCGTTGAGGTGCCCGTAGCAGGCGACTACGGATGGGGGCCGGCCGACCATGAGGTCGAGCCGGAAGGTGGAGAGCCGACACTAGCTGCAGGGGTTTGAGCGTTCCTTTGTTTAGGGTTTTTGAGAGACACTTGTTGTGAGTTGGGTAGTAATGAAAAATATGTAATTAAACTTTGATTTGTTATCTCTATACATTTAGGCTGGACTTCAGCCCTTCTACATTTGACATATATACGATGATACCTTATGCTTCCGCTATCTCTGTATGGCTTCCGCTTATATTACGCTTCCGCAATAATAACTGTTGTTACATTATTGTTCAAAAAGTTTTAAATTGGACCTCACTGCGGACCATGATCTTGGAAGTTCTCGGATTTTCCGGGAAGTAGCGCGCCAATTTCGGTACTTTGACGATTTTCTCGGTATCCGGAATTGGGGTGTTACAGTTTTGGTATCAAAGCGGGCAAGTCTCTAGGAAATAAAATACACTAGAAACTTTAGGACGTAGTGAGGATCTCAGTGTGGGGGTACGTGTAGGGTCGATGGATCGGGTAGAATCTGTGTAGTCCTAAGTGTTGGACTTAAACTAACCTAATTTCTTTCTCTTAACAGATGTCTAGAGAGGGTTCTCCATCACATATGATACCAGCAGCCGGTAGTCAGCCAGACTTCGAGCAGCGTTTCCAGAGGTTCTTGCAGGCCTTCCTCGTTTCCCAGGAGGCCCAGGCGTCGGCGCAGCAGCAGCAGGCCGAGGATTTTGCCCAATTCCAGACGCAAGTCTTGGACATCATGGACAGAGTGGCTCAGCCAGGCACAGCAGCGGCATCCGTTCGGGAGGCAGACCCGAACGTCATATTTTGAGAGGTTCCTCAAAAGAGGACCGCCTGAGTTCACTGGCGCCGATGACCCGCTGGTGGCCGACGAGTGGATCGTGCAGATGGAGAAGATCTTCAAGGTCTTCGAGTGCACCGGTCAGCAGAGAGTGCAGTTGGCCGCTTATATGTTTCGGGGAGTCGCGGAGGACTGGTGGAGGACGATTCAGCGTCATTTCGAGGCGATAGGAGACGAGATCGCTTGGACTGCATTCAGAGCGGACTTCCTTCGGAAGTTCATACCATCTCACGTCAGAGACCGCAAGCTGCGGGAATTTCAGGCGCTGGTGCAAGGCAGCATGACTGTCTACCAGTATGAGGTTCGCTTCACCCAGCTTTCTCGTTTTGCAGAGGCTCTGATCACACCTGAGTCCGAGAGGATCCGTCGGTTCGTCGATGGGCTGAGAGATGAGATTCAGTTGAGCATGTCCTGCATCGAGCTGCCCACATATGAGGAGGCTTTGAGGAGAGCTTACTGGGCGGAGGAGCGTTTGCAGCGGATAGAGGCCAGTCAGCAGCAGAGGCGAGTTAGAGCCGCCTTGGTCAGACCGCAGCCTTTGCCCATACAGCAGCAGCCATTCCAGAGACAGAGGCCAGCAGGCCAGGCCAGGCAGCATCAGTATCAGCGGCAGCCTCAGCAGCAGCAGCAGCGTGGGCCCAGAGTATGCTATGACTGTGGGGAGACAGGACACATCTCTAGATTTTGCCCATTCAGAGGAAGACAGCCTCAGGCCCCGATGCTTCAGCTTCCAGCACCACCGAGAGCACCAGCTCCAGCTCCACCCGTTCAGCAGATTGCACCGGCACCCCAGCCACCTCAGCAGCAGTACCATGCCCAGCAGCAGGCACGTGGACCCCAGCAGCCCAGGGGACAGCACTACCAGAGGGGACGATACCAGAGGCCCCATGGACAGCAGCGACAGCAGCAGAGACCTCAGGCCGCAGGTCATGCTTTTGCACTCACACATGAGGAGGCCGAAGCTGCAGGGAACGTCGTCGAAGGTACTCTTTCTGTTTGTGATATGGTCGCTAGAGTATTGTTTGATCCTGGTGCGACACATTCCTATGTGTCTTCTGCTTTTGCTTTAGTTCTTGGTGGGGCAGGAGAGGAGTTGCCTTGCACGCTAGTTGTGTCTACGCCCGTGGGCAAGAGGGTAGTGTGTCAGACTTACCACCCCAGATGCCGAGTGCAGATCGGGGAGTACATTATGTTTGCAGATTTGATCGTGTTACCCATGCATGACTTCGACGTTATCTTGGGGATGGATTGGTTGGCCAGATATCGAGCGGTGATGGATTGCTTCGAGAAGATAGTCAGACTCACCATCGACGGTTCAGACGACACAGTCGAGTTTGTAGGCGAGAAGAAGCCACCCAGTACCAGATTGATTTCAGCACTGAAGGCTGAGAGGCTAGTGCGATCAGGTTGCGAGGGCTACATCGCATTCATCTCGGAGGACAAGAAGTCCAAGAGAGTCGAGGAGATCCCAGTCGTTTGCGAGTTTCCAGACGTGTTTCCCGACGAGATCCCGGGATTGCCTCCAGTCAGAGAGATCGACTTCACCATCGAGCTCGTGCCAGGCACCGCACCGATTTCCAGAGCTCCTTATCGCATGGCTCCAGCAGAGCTGCGAGAGTTGAAGACCCAGTTGCAAGAGTTGATAGACAAGGGCTTCATCAGACCGAGCATGTCACCTTGGGGAGCACCTGTGCTCTTCGTGAAGAAGAAGGACGGATCGATGAGGATGTGCATTGACTACAGGCAGCTGAACCAGGCAACAGTGAAGAACAAGTATCCTCTTCCCCGGATCGACGAGCTTTTCGACCAGCTTCAGGGAGCGCAGTACTTTTCGAAGGTGGACCTGAGATCGGGATACCATCAGCTGCGAGTCAGAGAGCAGGATGTGCAGAAGACAGCGTTTCGTACTCGTTACGGACACTATGAGTTCCTTGTGATGCCGTTCGGGTTGACGAATGCGCCGGCAGTGTTCATGGCCCTGATGAACAAGATCTTCGCCCCGTACCTCGACAGTTTCACGGTGGTGTTCATCGACGACGTGTTGGTCTACTCCAAGTCCAGAGAGGAGCACGAGCAGCATTTGAGGACGTCTCTACAGTTGCTACGTGATAACCAGCTGTACGCAAAGCTCAGCAAGTGCGAGTTCTGGTTAGAGCAAGTAGTCTTCCTCGGACATATCATCTCCAGAGACGGCCTAGCTGTGGATCCAGCAAAGATCGAGGCAGTAGTGAACTGGGAGAGACCGAAGAATGTTACAGAAGTTCGGAGTTTCCTTGGCTTAGCAGGCTACTACCGCAGATTTGTCAAGAGTTTCTCTTCGATTTCAGCCCCTTTGACCAAGCTGACGAGGAAGGACGTACCGTTCGTATGGACCGATGCATGCGAGGACAGTTTCCAAGAGCTGAAGGAGAGACTGACGTCAGCACCGATCTTATCTTTACCTTCTGGTTCAGGCGGTTTCGTTGTCTTCACCGATGCTTCAGGGACCGGTCTTGGTTGTGTTTTGATGCAGGAGGGCAAAGTCATTGCCTATGGATCTCGCCAGCTGAAGGAACACGAGAAGAAGTATGCTACTCACGACCTGGAGCTTGCAGCAGTCGTGTTCGCACTGAAGATGTGGCGGCACTACCTCTACGGAGAGAAGTTTGAGGTCCATTCAGATCATCGCAGTTTGCAGTACCTGTTCACTCAGCATGACCTCAACAACCGTCAGAGGCGTTGGATGGAGTACATCAAGGATTACGACTTCCCTATCAAATACCATCCGGGTAAGGCGAACGTCGTAGCAGATGCTTTGAGCAGGAAGACCGCCCTAGTCAGTTTTCTAGCAGCAGAGGGTGTGTGGACCGATGTCTTCAGTGACTTGGATGTCCAGTTTCAGCCGCTCAGCGACAGAGTTATGCTTGCCACCATGTCCGCATGGGAACCAGAGTTGCTTGGAGAGGTCAAGGACAGTCAACGCAGCGATCCTAAGCTTGTCAAAGTGATCGAGCAGATTGACCAGAGGCCAGAGTTCAGACTGATTGGTGGAGTACTCTACTATCAGGACAGGCTGTGTGTACCAGACGTCCAGGAGCTGAAGGACCAGATCTTAGCAGATGCACACCACAGCAGATATTCGATTCACCCAGGCAGCACCAAAATGTACAGGAACCTGAGGAGCTACTACTGGTGGAACAACATGAAGAAAGAGATTGCAGGCTATGTGGCCAGATGTCTGACGTGTCAGCAGATCAAAGCCGAGCACCAGAAGCCACCAGGGCTACTTCATCAGCTCGAGATACCTCAGTGGAAGTGGGAACACATCACCATGGATTTTATTGCGGGACTTCCAGCTATCAGGAGACGCAGTGATGGCATTTGGGTGATCGTGGACAGGCTGACCAAGTCAGCTCACTTCTTGCCAGTATCGATGAGAGCAGGACTCGACGTCCTTGCTAAGCTGTACGTGGACAGGATCGTCTCTTTGCACGGAGTTCCAGCTTCGATTGTTTCAGACAGAGATCCACGCTTCACATCTCATTTCTGGGAGAGTCTACAGCAGGCTTTGGGTACCAAGTTGAGCTTCAGTACAGCCTATCATCCTCAGACAGACGGACAGACAGAGCGCACCAACCAGACCTTGGAGGATATGTTGCGAGCTTGTGTTCTAGACTACAAGGAGAACTGGGAGGATTCCTTGCCACTCTGTGAGTTTGCCTACAACAACAGTTACCACTCGAGCATCAAGATGGCACCGTTCGAAGCATTGTACGGCAGGAAGTGCAAGACCCCAGTCTGTTGGGAGGAAGTTGGTGTCAGGAGTTTCCATGGACCATCTATTGTCGGCGATACCAGTGAGAAGATCCACCAGATAGTGGAGAACCTGAAGGTTAGCCGCAGTCGACAGAAGAGCTACGCAGACAATCGGCGCAGACCACTCGAGTTCCAGAAGGGAGACCGTGTCTTCCTGAAGGTTTCCCCAGCTCGAGGCACCCTCAGATTCGGCGAGAAGGGCAAGTTAGCACGGAGATACGTCGGACCCTTTGAGATCAAGGCTAGGATCGGAGATGTCGCCTACAGACTTCAGTTGCCAGCAGAGCTATCGGGTGTGCACGACGTCTTCCATGTCTCGATGTTGAGGAAGTATGTGGAGGACCCTACCCACATTCTGCATCACCAGCCGCTCGACATCCAGCCCGATGCGTCCTACATCGCCAAACCAGTCGCCGTCATCGACACCAAGGAGAAGGTGCTTCGGGACCGAACCATTCAGTTCGTAAAGGTTCAGTGGGAGCATCACACTCCGGAGGAGGCTACTTGGGAGCTACGAGACCAGGTGGCAAGAGATTATCCACATCTTCTACCGCAGGTTTGTCCCTACTTTGTTTTTACATTTGGGGACCAAATGTTTTAAAGGAGGGAGGAATGTGAGACCCCACCCCTGGTGGGCCCTCAATGTGAATTTGAATACTATATATTAGCCTAAGTATTTTAGTTATACTAATTATAGGGCTTAGTGAGGGTAGTTATGTATTTTCCTAGGGTTAGACTAGTGGTGTAATTAGTAGAGTCAATAGGGTGTCTTTTGTTATTTCTAGAGTTAGGGAGTTTGTTAGAGGCCCTAGCTAGAGTTTTGTTTTTACTATAGGGGGTTTGCACCAAAGAATCTTCTAGAAGATCACCTAAAGACCCAAATACCCTCTACCCTAACCCTAATCCTATTCTAACCCCAAGGGCAATTTTGTCCCTGACCCAAAAATCCAACCTATATAAACAAAACCCTCCCCCTGCCCTAACAACTACTGTTCATCTCCTTTTTCCTTTCTCTCAAGTTTCAATCTCCTCTCTCTTCTTCTTCTTCTTCCCCAATTCCCTCCAACGAACCATCATCTCTCCTCCGATCTCTCTCTTCTTCTCCCCTCGCCCCAGAAATCCTCGACAGAAGGCCAGCCGAGACCAACCTGCACCATAGGAGCAACTGCCGAGACCCTGCCTTTTGGTTTCCCTGTGGTTTTCTTTCTTTTCCTTCTACCTTCAATTGATCAAGGCAAGTGCACTGTGCTGGTAGTCTAGATTGCTCGTTTCCTTCCTTTGATTTGCAGTAGAATTTCAATTTGTAATATATATGTTTAGATCGATCCTTGAGCATGTTTGTTCGGTTCCTTTGGCCATTAATGGATGGGATTACCTCATTTGGATGATCAATGGCCGGTTGATGATGGGGAATGATGTAGGAAATGATTTATTTTGCTTCTGTAATGGTCTATGGAGAAACCCAGGAGAATTGGGTTGCAGTGATGGGTTTTCCGGAGATGGAATGACGAGAACCCACCTCGTTGTGTTGTGATCGGAATCGAAGTAGGACCACCCTTGGTAGATCAGGACCCTACGTCTATGTGAGGGGGCCTGTGCGACCATGGGGTGCTACTTGATCTGGATTTTGATCAGAGGTGGACCCCCATTCCTGTGCTTAGTGAAGAGAAGTTGTGTCCTGTCGCAGAACTGGGTTCTGTAACAGAACACAACACTGATAGGAGAGATGGACAGAGTCCAGCGATGGCCGAGCTCAGCACTAGCAGAGCCCAGCGGTTGCCGAGCTCAGAATTAGTGCAGCTCAGCAACTGCCGAGCTCAGCACTGGCCGAACTCAGCGATGGCTGGATTCAACACTAGCCGAACTCAGAGTTCTGCCGAGCATAATGGTTAGGATGAGATTCGCGTTTAGCCGAGCTAAGTGTCTAGGCCGAGCTCAGTGCTCAAAGCCGAGTTCAGTGTTACGGCCGAACTCAGTGTTTTACTGAGCTCAGCGCCAGACCGGGTTCTGTGCCAGACCGGACTTCGAGCTTAGCCGAACTCAGTGCTTAACCAAGCTAAGAGCTTGACCAACCTCAATGCCTAGCCGAACTCAATGCATTTTTCTGAACTTAGTTGGGTGGCCGAACTGAGCTAGGCCTTTGCCGAGCTGAGTTGGGTGGCCGAACTGAGTAGTCAATTGAGCTCCATTGCTTAGCCGAACTCCGAGATGGATTTCCAAAAAGGCGGGATTTCAACAAAGGAGACTAGAACCTGGGACATTCCCTTCAACCAGAATTCTTAGTGAGCACGGCCGACTACCCAGGCCAGGGAGTTAGCCGAACTCACAGGAAGTCCTGGACAAACAGGCTTTGCCTGTAGGGTGTTTTTCCTTCTCTGGTCCCAGTGTGCCGAGCTGACCGCCCAGGCCAGGAGGTCGGCTGAGCACACTGTGTACAGTGACGATCCCCAGGTTCTAATTTTTATTGTTGCAATCATATGTAGGGCCCACTGACCATTCAAATAGGCTTCCATCACTGTGCCAGCCACGAGTCAATGGTACGGCTCAACCTTGACTCGTGGGGTCCACTAGTTAAAGTCCAGGTTATGTAATCTAAGATGATTCGACCTTTATACGTTACCAAATGATGCACACAACTTCTAAGCACCAAACACAATATTCCTTAGCATCTGTGGTTTCACTTAAAGATCGAATTACCTGAGATGGACCTGTATCCGAAAGTGGACCATTTACCTAGGTTGGACTGTTGCTATCTCCCTATGATTCGTGTACTTGGAGATTCATCTCCCTCATACTATGACTATCACTCTATTGTCCTTATTATTGCTCATACCTGTTAATTAAATGGAAAATGGAGGACCTAAACCTAGGAATACTTAGAGGTGACCCGGTAACCTGATTGGGTGGATCATTGACCCGTGTCTGTGGCTAGGCGGGCCCTTTTTATGGCCTAAGTTGGATGTGAATTACCCTAGAATGGAGAGGTTAGATTGTATGGGCTTGTGACCCATTAAGGTTGTAAATGGATCATATGTCATTGAATATGGACTTGTATCTCATATGGACTGTTATAGATCAGGCCATGTATTTGGTGGGCCTTGGTATGGATCCAATGATAGAATTGGACTTGGACTATGATCTACAGTTTGTATTGAGTACTTGGACCTCTTAGGGACTTTTGTTAGGACCTTGTTCACGCAAGGCAAAGCCTAGACAGACACAGACCTTTATTGTTTCCGAGTCGGCATAGACATTCACTCAGCTGATTTAAGCTCAGCCAGTTGGACTGATCATCACTGGTAGGAGCTATTGAGATTTGTTGTGTGGCTATCATGATGAGCACTGGTGGGACGGACGGTGTGATGCCGGTTCCGGTCGTTGTGGATGATGTTGATGATATTTTGCAGGGTTAGTAATCCCTAGCATTAGCTTAGGATCCCTACCGCGACTGTGTTCAGTATGGGAGGGCCGCGGCATAATATCCCGCGGTGACCAGCTTATGTGGATGTGCCATATTGTGTAGGTTTATTACTGTTATACTTATTATGATTCTACATGGTTATCTTGCACGACTGCATAGCATATGTACCTTTGTTACTCTCTTAACTTTATACATGTCTCTACTCATTTGATGCATACATTCTATATTATCTGCATATTGTGACTTGCCAGATCTTTAGATCTGACCCACTCTTGGTGCTTAGGTCTTGACCCCGAGTTCGAGGGCGATGCGTTCGCACTCGTTGAGGTGCCCGTAGCAGCCCGTAGCAGGCGACTACGGATGGGGGCCGGCCGACCATGAGGTCGAGCCGGAAGGTGGAGAGCCGACACTAGCTGCAGGGGTTTGAGCGTTCCTTTGTTTAGGGTTTTTGAGAGACACTTGTTGTGAGTTGGATAGTAATGAAAAATATGTAATTAAACTTTGATTTGTTATTTCTATACATTTAGGCTGGACTTCAGCCCACCTACATTTGACATATATACGATGATACCTTATGCTTCCGCTATCTCTGTATGGCTTCCGCTTATATTACGCTTCCGCAATAATAACTGTTGTTACATTATTGTTCAAAAAGTTTTAAATTGGACCTCACTGCGGACCTATGATCTTGGAAGTTCTCGGATTTTCCGGGAAGTAGCGCGCCAATTTCGGTACTTTGACGATTTTCTCGGTATCCGGAATTGGGGCGTTACAGCATATCCTTTAATTTATTTGCTCTTGAAATTAGCACTAACCCTACCAGTTGCCACTGTTACTGTTGAGAGGGTATTTTCTGCTATGAAAATCGTTAAGAATCGACTGTGCAATCGAATGGAAGATGAGTGGATGAATGATTGTTTGCTTATGTATATCGAAAAGGACATATTCAATAGCATTGATGATGAGACGATCATGCAACGCTTTCAAAATATGAAGAGTCGTAGAGGGCAATTGTAAAAAACTTTATTTTGGGGTTGAGATGACTTTTGATGAGAGAAGTGTATGTTAGTTGATGTCAAATCATTAATATGTATTTCTTTCTTCGGGTTGATCCCGAATTTTTTGGGGTTTGCCCTCATTTTTTTGGGAGACTTTTTTATTTTCAGTATACTTCTCTTAGACTGTAAATCTTGGAGAAATGAATACTCCTCATTTTAAACAAGAAATATATTAAGTTGATATAGTTAAATATTTTGCGCCTACTTACATGGAATACATTTTTTCTTTTGTTAATATTGATATGAAAAAATTCTAGCAAAGGTTTAGCCCCACCTAAACGAAAATCCTGGGTCCGCCTCTGCAGACCACCACTTGTTAATTTCAAGTATAGTAGAAAATTTGGCATACCCATATAAAAAAAAGTTGATGTTTGCTTTGTCTCCGGTCACGAAAGGGTTGGACCCCACGGATTCTCACATTCGTTGACTCCGGTAGTCCCGCAAGCGAATAAGTGAGCTGATCATGTACAAGGTAATATCAATTGTTATCTAAGATAAAAGTCAAAATGAGTTCAAATAGCTAATTCTAGATCATTAATTGCCTTTTCGGAAGTGAGTACATGTCATTCAACAAAACGGCCCATAATCGGGTTCTTGATGCCGCTTGTACAAATCATGGTACTATGCGGTCGATTGCATCCAAAAGTCCCACGACTACCATCCTCTTGACTTGGCTTGTCCCTCACACCATTATATGAGCAACTCATAGGCAAAGGTTAAACTCAACCTTCGCTTATCGAAAGTCCTATGTTCATTGGCTAGTAAAGAGGTATGAGGGTTCCAAACGTGGTCTAAAGGTCAGAACGTGCACATTCTATATTAAAAGCAACTTAGGCTTATGTTTAGCCGAGAGGCTATTACGGCTAGCTACGAGTATACTACAACTGGCTTTACTGCTTGCGGTGGGTAGCCCTAGGGCTAGCCATGAGGCTGCCATAGAAAAAAATCTTGATTTTCATGCCTCTGAAAAACCTAGTTCTAATACATTTAATATTAGCTTTTTGGGAGCTTACGACAAGCTGTAAAAGAGCCACGACTAGCCATAGCTTCCCAAAAATTATAGCTAAACTGTCGGTCTTGATTCAAAACAGGAAAACTTTTCCCCCGTCCATCTAAATATCAAAGACACACCATTTAGGCCATTCAAAACCATCATCCATCATGAAAATACATAGATCAAAGGCCTTTCATCTTCAAGGGTTTACAAGTTACATGAATTAATCTGGTTTTCATCACAACATCTTAGAAATTAGGGAATCTAGGGCCACTACATTAAATCTAAGGGGAATCACTGCAAAAATCAAGAGATCTATTACAGAGGTTATGTAATTCATATGATATCACATGCATAGTTCCCAAATCCGAGAATTCATTCATCATGCACCATAAAATCCAAATCAACTAGAACTTCCCACCATCAAGGCTATGAAACATAATAATCCATATGTCAAACCATCATTAAAGCTATAAACATCAAAACTCATGTGCAATAACCGAGATTCATCTACTTGTCTTGATCTGAAAACTGGGGAAAAACACTCCAAAATCCAAGATCTCAAACCCAAGACTCCAAGAATCCTCTCCAAACTCCCCAACCACCTACCTCTAGAGACCAAACACACAAATCCAAGTGAGAAGAAGGAAATAGGGCTAAATTCTATCATAAATTAAGAAAGCTAGAAAGAGAATTCAACTTAGAAGTTCGCCTTAATTGGAGAAGGATGGAAATCCAATGAGAGATGAAAAGAGAGAAGCTAGAGATATTAATTCTTGTTGTTGCTCTTCAAGGAAATCTATAAAGAGGATGGTAAATCTCGCTCTTGATGCGTGGAGAGATGAGAGAGAGAGAGAATTTAAAAATGAGCCATGAAAGTTTCGCAAAACTAGAATGGGTGCTAGTCTAAACCAATGCAGCGGATGTAACCAAATAAACAAGATAAAACTAACTAATCAATCTACCGATCAACATCACAAGAAGGTAGACACAATATTTAAAATGGAAACCCTATCTAGGGAGAAAAACCACGATCCAGAAATCAAGAACTATTGATTAGTTACAAGATATACTTGTAGCTCCTTTACCCCAGTTAGTACCTCGACCTAAGGATTACAATTGTTCTTGCACAACTTCCGCTGCCACGACCTCCCTGCCGTGCACCATTCCCTTTATTTGATCTCGTCGCACCTTATCAATCGAGATGAACTATCTTCTACAAGAGAATAGAAGCAATAAACCTTTTAGAGTAGATCTTCAGCACAACTTCTCAATGGCTCTAGAGAAGTAAGGAAATCTCTCTTAGGGTATTCTAACCTCATATCAAGAGGGAATTAACTTCTTGCCATGTTTCATAGGGTTGAGAGCAACACCCTCTATATAGCTCACAATTCATGGCTTAGAGTTAGTGCACAAGTAGGACTCAAGTTGGGTAACAGTGTCTCAAGAGGAAACATATCCGTATAGCAAATATGGAACTTTCCCACCATCCGATCGATTAGACAGAGGCTCTGGTCGATTGGACCTCAAAATAACTAAGACACTTCAGCCCTTCGATCGATTAGATAGAGGCTCCAATCGATTGGTCCCTGTGGGTTCGCCCGATCATCTCTTTTCTTTGGTTCAGCTCTTTCGGCGACACAAACACAGCCTATTCTAAAATAAAATAGAAAATACAACTCAATGGACCTAGAGTCTTGTCCAACCCATGAATTAGCCAACATAAAAAATACTAACAAGCTAAGAATGAGAGAATGTTGTGGGTTTTGTTGCTAAATAGTGGAAGTAAAATGACTAAACTACCCTTATTACTCAAGATGCTCAAAGATGGAGAAGCATAGACTTTTTTGAGAAACCAAAAGAAATCTTCCTTTCTCCCAAGAACACAACCAAAGGCCCTACACTTTTATCTTTCTAAAATTACATCTACCCCCTCACAATCTCCCAAAACCTAAAATAACTCCTCTAAACTACCCAATTAGATCCAAAAGCTACTAAAGCACTTAAACATAATTAGCTAACCCAGTGATCACCTTTTAGTCAATTAAGTGTAACAATATAGTTATAACTAATCATGGCTAGTATCTAACACACACAAAACCCTAAAACTTTTAGACTGACAAGCATCCTAATTAGCCAACTTCTAACGACTTATTGGTCTATTTCTTAAAGTACATAAAAACCTCTTCACAATAACTGAATGACTAAACTACCCTTATTAAACCCCCTACTTAGTCCAATCGCAACCAAACCAGCTAACTCCACTAATTAAATGTTAAAATCTATAGAATTAGCACCTAAATAAGATTAATCTACCTCTTTTGTACTTAGTACTTACCCATGATTGAGTCCTTACCGGCATCGTCGGCATTATCTGTTTAGAGAAGGTGTTGGTGCCTTCTCCATGGGCCTTGCCTGATCCGACCAGCTGGTATGGTTGGTCCCATATGAATTAGGCTTTTTTGAGCGCCAACAGTAACAAGGTTGATATTTTGCATATACTATGTGATTGAGATCTTTGCATACCTCATTTGTGATTGGCATGGTCACAAGTTGACATGTTCACATAGTACATCAAGTATGGATGGGTCTCTACGCAAAGAGAAGCATGGAAGGTTCTACATGATTTTAAAGGACCTATTAATTACTCTTAACCACAAAGTTTTTGTACTTTAGATCTACCAAATTAGGGGTAAGAGAGAAAGAGTTCTACCCAATAAATGGTGAGAGTGGCATAAGGGAACCCAAAAGATCGAGTAAGGAATAACATCACCATTCTTGAAGGATCAGAATCGAGCACGATCGGAGATGAATGCCGCTAGGCTAGTTATCGCCGGCAGAGGTTCTTATCCAGATCTCTCTTCTATATGTGTTTTCTATATATTTCATGGATCTCACCATCCATACGTATACCACACTTGGAGAACGGATTTACCCATCAAAGCAGGGGAAGTGGCTCTCCGATTATGCAAATCGTGTGAGGATATCATGGGATTTGGTTAACTGTGTAAGATGAACGTTGAGGCTTAGTGGGCAATGAAATGTGTGGGTCCACACGGTCCAACATCTCCCACTTTGCCATAAAGCCGAAAAAATATGTCGAGGTTATTTTACCATTGGCTATTATACGTAGAGCCGGAAAACCTAGTCAAGGTTATTTTACCATTGACGATCATCATATATGTCATAAGGTTTTACTCCCACTATGTTGTGGTTTTTCTCCTCTTTTGACATATAATTATCACAAGATTTTTCACGCCTTTTTGAGGATATATTACTCATGATAAACTTTAAAAAATCTCATGATTTATGAGTCCCTAAGTCCCATCAGGCTTACATGCTTTGTAAAGCATTCTGCACTTATTCCCTTTGTTAAGGGGTCAGCTACCATATCAGCTGAAGGCAAGAAACTTACCATGACTTCATTTCTTTCAACAATATCTTGAATATAATGGTAGTCCACATCTATGTGTTTGCCTTGGAACTATTGGGCCCACTTTTTATTAATCTAATCGTGGACTGATTGTCACAATACATGTGGACAGGCCCGTTGGCTATATCAGGCTTCAAATATTTTATGAAGCGTTTTATCAAAACAGCAAAGGTTTTTGCAATACTACATGCTACATACTCTGCTTCTTGAGTATAGCGGGTAACACAACTCTGTTTTTTACTTGACCAAGAAATGGCTGCACCTCCAAAGAGGAAAACATGACCTGAGGTGGACTTACAGTCGTCCCTATCCCCAGCAAAATCTGAATCTGAAAAACCTATAACTTTAAGCCTATTAGCTTGGAAACATAATTTCAAGTGTTTTGTCCCCTTGATATATCTAAATATTCTTTTCATTGCTTGCCAGTGTTTGATACCTGGATTATTTTGGTATCTACTGACTATGCCAAGAGCATAACTAATGTCAGGCCTGGTGCATAACATTGCATATATAAGACTACCAATAGCATGAGCATAAGGTGCTTCTAATTTATCTTGATCATCTCTTGGACAATCTCCTTTAGACAATTTTAATCATTTTTCAACAGGAGTAGAAACTGGTTTGCAGTTTTCCATTCTAAAACGCTTGAGAAAGGTGTCAAGATATCTTTCTTGACTTAAACATAATTTTCTGCATTTTTTGTTTCTCGTTATCTTAATCCCCAATACATATGATGCTTCTCCCATGTCTTTCATTTCAAATTTAGAATTTAGCCATGACTTTATACTTTGTATCATATTTAAATCATTACTGGCTAATAATATATCATCAACATACAGAGACAAGATGGTAAAGCTACTCCCACTTTTCATAATATACACACAATGATCTAATCTATTTACTATAAAACCAAATTTAATCATTGCTAAATGAAAAGTTCTATACCATTGACGTGATAATTGCTTCAAACCATATAAGGACCTTTTTCACTTATATACTTTACTTTCTTGTCATTTTATAAGTATAAAACCTTCTGGTTGTCATATATATATATATATATATATATCCTCATTGAGCTCTCTATTTAAGAAAGCAGTTTTTACATCTAACTGAAAAAATTCTAAATCAAAGTATGCTACAATAGCAAGAATAATTCTTATGGATATAAATTTAGTAGCAGGAGAGTAAGTATCAATATAATCAATTCCTTCAATTTGAGTAAAACCTTTTGCCACTAATCTGGCTTTATATTTATCTATGGAGCCATCTGAATTCAATTTTCTTTTAAATACCCCTTTGCAACCAATAGCTTTTCTGTCTTTGGGTAAATCACTAAGTTCCCAAACATCATTTTTTACAATAGATTCAATTTCTTCATTTATAGCTGTAAGCCAATCAGTAGATTCATTTGACTTTAAAGCAATAAAGCATCATTATAATTTAATGGATCTTCAAACTCCTCAAGAATATTAGTTATTAAACTTTCATAATAGTTTGTAGGATCTATAATATCTTCAAATATATTAGACATTAAAGTATAATAGTCCTCAAAGAAACTGGAAGGTTTTTGTTCAAATAAATTAGACATTAAAGAAAAATAATCTTTTAAATAATTAGGAGGACATCTTTCTCTATGATATCTTGATATGGTGTCATATTTCGTTGCATCAACTACCTCTTTTAAGGTTTTATTAGTAGAACTCTTATCTTTTTCTATTTCCAACAATTCTACCAATTTCTTTGGGTTTCTAGTGTCTATTTGTTCTTCTAGAAAATTTGCATCTCTACTTTCTATAACATTAACACTACCATCAGAATGATGCCTTATGAATCTGTATCCTTTTGAGTTCTCTGAATATCCTATAAAAGTACATTTTATTGACTTGTCATCTAGTTTTCTCCTAAGTTGACTGGGGATCAAGACCTGAGCAGATGAGCCCCAGACTTTTAATTCACTAAGGTCTGGTTTTCGACCAGTCCAAAGTTCATATGGTGTTGTATTAGTTGTTTTTGTGGGAACTCGATTTAAAATATAAGTTGCAGCAACTAGAGCCTCTCCCCAATAATTGGTTCCTAAGTTAGAATGAGATAACATTGATCTAACCATATCTAGTAGGGTTCAATTTCTTCTTTCTGACACTCCATTTTGTTGGGGTGTGTAACTCATTGTTACTTGATGTATTATGGAATTTTGTTTGCAATAATTCTCAAATAATTCTGAGGTATACTCAGCTCCTCTATCACTTCTAAGAATTTTTATATTTCTACCCAATTGTTTTTCTACCAAATTCTTATATTCTTTAAATAATTCTAACACATCTGATTTTTTTATTAAATAAATAGAGCCAAATCTAGAATAGTCATCAGTAAAAGTGACAAAATATTCCATTTCTCTATGTGTTTTGACATTTAGAGGCCCACATACATCTGAGTGTATTGTAGCTAACAATTCAGTTGATCTTTGTCCTTTTGGAAATGGTAACCTAGTCATTTTTCCCGATAAACAAGGTTCACATGTGGGGAATTCAACATCTAAATTGGTTATTAATCCACTTTTGGACATTCTTTTCATTTTATCTTTATTTATATGTCCTAATATGAGATGCCATATATAAGGATCATCAACAAACATGGAAACATCAATATAAGAAGAAGAGCTAGCTGCAGATTTATTATCAGAAAAATTGAGTTTATACAAGCCATCAACTTTTATTCCCCAAAATAAAATACGACTATGTTTTCCAACTGATACTTTTCCAGAACGAAAACGAACTTCAAAACCTTTTTCATCCAAGCGTGGAACAGAAATCAGATTTCGCCGCATTGAAGGAGCATATAGTGTCTCAGTTAGCAAGATGTTATTTTCACCAAGGAAGGAAATACTAACTGTTCCAATTCCCAACACATCGCAGTAAGTGTTATTACCCATGTACACGCGATGATCACCGGTTTTAACTTCCTTCAATTCTACAAAATCTTCTCGAGATTTGGCCACATGTCGAGATGAACCAGAATCTATCCACCATGCATTAGTATCACAATCCGCAAGAAGAGACTCAGAAACCACACAAATCAGGTTCCTTTTTTTTATTATTGGGCCGATTATTATTATTATTTTTGACCCGACAATCTTTCTTTTGGTGACCGGATAAGAACCTCTGCCAGATTTACTAGCCTAGCGGCATTCATCGATCTAGATCTCTCTTCTATATGTGTTTTCTATATATTTCATGGATCTCATCATCTATACATATACCACACTTAGAGAACGGATTTACCCATCAAAGTCGGGGAAGTGGCTCTCCGATTATGCAAATCGTGTGAGGATATCATGGGATTTGATTAATTGCGTAAGATGAACGTTGAGGCTTAGTGGGCAATGAAACGTGTGGGTCCACACGGTCCAACAATTCTCAACCTAATAACAAAACCCTGAATTCACAAGGAAAAAAAAGTGATATTCTAAAGAGAAATTGAAATTCATATTATCCATCAATAGAAACACAATAATGACTTATATATATAGCATCCAAAATCCTAATTTTCTTGAAATAGTAACTTACATGAAAATCTTCAGACTAACTCTAAATTACTTTTAAGACCCTCCAAAAAATTTAAATTCAAATGGACTAAAGAACTCCTAAAATTACCGGAACAAAAACTTACTATAAATTGTAAGTTTTACATGAAAATTGCATCTTGACCTTCGAACCAGCCTTTTTCGCCTATGAAGATAGTACCAGTTGCAGGCGAGTGTCTAGCGTATAGAGCACGTCAATATCTTTGAAATGACTAGCTATTTGTGTGTCATGAGAAACTTGATTTCTTGCAATCTTCTTGTTTTAGAAATTGCTCTACCACCCAGTTACTAGATTTTTGTATTGGCTCCTAGCATTTATATATATATATATATATATATATATATATCTACTTTCAAATATCTTGTCACATAACGTTTTATTCTTAGATCTCATAGAGAGAGAACGTTTTGTGCTTAGATCTAAGAGAGAGAGAGAGAGTAGAGATGGAATGTAATTGGGGTAACTTCATTCTAGTTATGATAGCTTTATGAAAATTAATTGGGGCAGCTTGTATTGTCTTCATGCTAGGTATGATATGATATCCTATCACTACCCCACCTCACTTGAGATGCCGACAAAGGAAGAGAGGAAAATAGTACAAAAACAATAGATAAAGGAAGAAAGAAGAAACCCAGGTGTGGGAAATCCAGCTGATAATTGGAAGCATCCCATCTCACCATCATGCTCAGTATTATCACATCCAACCTCACCAGCATGCCCAGCGCCCCCTTTTCATCCACAACAATGCTAGTGGGATCTCACGTACCCTAGTCAATTGCAACTATGAAAACTGAGACATGATTAAAAACACAACAGCTTTTCTCCCCTTACATCCTCACTAGTTCCAACACTTGTGGGACCAAATGCTCCACCCTCCATCCCACTACTCCTGCCCAGCCAAAGCCCCACATCTCCTTCCAAACACATGAGACTCTCACTAACCGTCCTAAAGGGCCAAGCACCCAGCCCAACTATGCTCTGTCTGTGTTCCCCTCAATTTCTTGAAATAGCCTTCGCATATCCTCTCACCACCCCATCATTTCTGCCAATGAAAACTATTGGTCTTTCAGTTATTGGCTTGCATTTTATGGAGGGATGTCTCTGTCCCATATGGAGAAGATGATGTGCAAGAGAGGTTGAGTAGACTGTCATTTGTCTCTTGGGTGCTCCACTCACCTTATGGGTTTGGGAAGCACCTGAGTTGTAGTGAGTCGGTCCTAATTTGATGCTGCGAGTCAGAGATCCTATTTCAAGGCCTGTGAATCCATCACTTACAAAATCCAAACATTTATGTTCAAACATGCACAAGACCAGATATTAGCTTTGCAGTAGTAAGTAGGTATCAAAGTGAAAAGCACCTAATAAAGTCTTACGGTATTTCAAGGGTATGATGAATCATATCTATATAATATGGGAGTTCAGGTTTTGAATCCTGTGACATTTTATGCCCTTGGATCTATGTACATAAATCCAAGGGATATTTTGAACCCTTAGATTTAAGATCGGAATGCAAAACGGGGCAGCAAGTTAGAATTATTTACAAGTATTGCTATCCCCTTTTCATTTAAAATAAAAAGGGCTAAAAGTTGGATAAATTTACAAGTTTTTGCCATCCCCATCAAAAGCAAGAAGGTCAGCAAGTTTGAGTTATTTACATGTATTGCCATCCCTTCTTCATTTTTTTTTTAAAAAAGCACTACTTCATTGATGATGAGATGGGACCAAGATAAAAAGATGAGATGAGCAAAATTGGGTTAAAGATTTCATGAATGAATGGAATTATATCATTTGGCAATCAATTGGATTTTTTTTTTTGTGGAATCCATTTTATGGTTGGACTTACTTTCGAGACGCATGGAACCTAGGTTCGGTCGGTCTGAATCATATCCAGGTCTGGTGGTGCGTCGTGCCTTCAGGCACGGGAAATTTCTAGTGCTCACATATAGAAGATCAGATCACTTGAAGTAATCAGATACTCAAATGAAGATTTTGATGGATGCCTCGATACTAGTAAATCTACATTTGATTATATATTTTTCTATTAGCTGGAGGTAAGTATGGTTTCATGGAGGAGTGTTAAGCAAACATTCGTTACTTCGACTACATTTGATGCCAAGTACGTGGCGTCATACATTGTGGTTGGGTAATTTCATCTCAAGTCCGTAAATCATGGATTCCATTGGAGATTACTATAGATATTTTGCGATAGTGCTGCTGCTACAAGAATTGCTAAGAATGAAAAACGCTCAAGTCGGTCTGAATTTTTGGAATTGTCTTGTTGTGAAAAAAATATAAGAAACCGTCTAGTGTTTATTTTGAGGATCTTCACATATCGATCTCATGATTGTTAATCCTTCCAGCAAGGCATTGGCGCCAAAAGTAACTAATTAGAAAATTGTTGCAGACATGGTGCTTGTAAATTTGCCGTGATAAGGATTGTTTTTTATAGACACGGTTTGGGATTGACCAAATTTCAGCCGATATCAATCTTATTTGACGATTTCGTCTTGTTCCTTTATTTTATCTAATTTATGTACATGTGATCATGGTTAATAAAATAGAGAATACGAGATATAATAATTTCAGTGTAACCAATTTAATATGATGGTCATGCAAATAATCCTATTACCTCTATTAAAGACTTGGTCCTGTGAGGATTGTTGATGAGTTTGATGCATTGAGAGAAGCATGTCGCAATAATGATGCGTAACCATCATGATTCACATTGATGGCTTTTCATTTGATTGTTGTATAAATGCTTGGCATAAATAGGACCGGTTAGTCATATTTGACAGTTTTTGGTGACCACAATAACTAAAGTATACTTCAGTAGTGCATGTGGTCATATGGATCAAGTGGGAGAATGTTAGAATTATTAGGCTTAACATGACCACACGCCCATGTGGGTGCCCTATACTTCCGATGACCAAGTCACTTAAAGACTCCTATATGGGCAAGTCTCATTATGGAGATATTTTTTGTGTTTAGGAAAAGTTGCTAATCTAATAGAGTCTCCTATGCTAAGAGGAACTTAAGTCCTAATTAAATTAGGACTCCATAATGGTAAGGGAGTTGTCTAGGAAAACTATATATATAGAGTTTAGGGGCTATAGTTCCTCTTTACACCAATACATTGATTGCTCCATCGAGATCACGAAAAAAGGCCATAGTGGAGGAAAAAGATCTTAAAAATGCCTCATTGTCCTACCTTATTTTAAAAAAAGGACATAAGTTTTATAACTTTTCAAATTAGTCCATCAGTTTTCCATGAAGTCTTCAATTAAGGACATTCATCCGTTTAAAACTATTTTCTGACAACTTTTTTCCTATTTTTTTTTTAAAAATAACCAAATCATCATTCATTGAAATAAAACTCTCCATCACTTCCTCTATATTCTCCTCATTTCTTTTACCGACATCCTCTCACTATGATCAAGGACAACCAGCGTTCCCACAACGATCGGTTGCACGTAGTGGCTACCGAAACCATATCATGGCGTTAAATGAAGGGTGATTTAGGTATTTTCAAGATGTTGAGGGAAAAATACACGAGAAAATATCTTGAAATGGCCAGATGTCCTTACTTAAAAACTTACTAGAAAACCTAGGGTCTAATTTGAAAAGTTTTAGAAACTTGTGTCTTTTTTTTAAATAAGGAAAAAAATTAGGGCCTTCCTTGAAAATTTTCCTACAGGAGGAGTGTAGTAAATTAATCCCCCATCAATGATAGCTGTTCAACTCAAAGTGAACGCAATGTAGTTAGGTATACGTATAGATTTCAGTTTTATATCGTGTTATTCAAAATCAATCCTATCTAGCATAATAGATCTGACTCAAGTTGTGTTAGTCGCAAACTACTTAGTAAAGAAAGAGAAACATGAAAAATAGAATTTGAGCATTGGGAGCATATGTGTAATTTAACAGACCCTTACCTATAGGAATCACTCTCAAATATTTCATCATTTTTTTCTATAATTAGAAAAAAGGGTTTCTTTTGAAAATATCATTTCCTTTTAAGAACCTATTTGATAAAAAAAAAGTCACTACTTTAATTAATATTGAAATGGTGCATCAAGTTGCAATATGCTAAGAGCATATGGATATTGATACTCATTAGCATTTCCACGATTAGTCAGATCATTGATAGATGTGGAAGATATTGGAGTTGTTAAATTAGGAAAATGCTGTTTGTTGGGGGTGATGGCGTTGCTTGCCAAGAATCTATTGGCTGAACTTTATAACTGACGTGTGATGATACTTGAGATCAGAATACTAGAATCTAATATAGGAATCCCTCTTGCAATTTGCACTTGGAATCTCACTCAGCACTTATCCAATAAGCCCCAAGGTTCTGGTTTCCAAAATGTTATCTTCTTCTACAATTTGAGATGACAGAGGTGACAGACACACTATAAATTTTATAAAGATACTGGAAAGGCAATTATTTGGTGTCTAAAATCTACCATATTGGTATCTGATCATTGGAGAGAGAGAGAGAGTGAGAGGCGTGTAAATTAAAGGGCACAGCTTGGGTCAGTTCAAACTCGAACTCGTAGAGTCTGACCTAGCCAAATATTAAAAACTATCATGATAGACAATATGTACAAGCTCTATTTGGGTTATGAAATGTCTATTGTTAATTTATTTCATATAGGATTTTAAATCAGGCTTAGGCTCAACTGATATTGGGTTAAAAATTTAGGCATAGGCCTGGGTCTTGATGCCATAATTCACCATTCTCTCTAGCTTGTGCTAGCGTAAGGATAAAATAGTGTGGAAACTTAGCATAAACTCGGCTATTACTGGATTTTTTTTATTTTGTTTATGTCATTTTTTTTTATTTTATTCATATTCATAATCCTCCTACGAGAGAAGAGTACACAAAAATATTCTTTAAGTAAGTTGACAAATGGTCTAATTGAGAAAAAAGAATGAGAATGAATTATTTATACAATGAGTATAGTATACGTTTTTTTTAAATAGTGACTAATATAGAAATAGAATAACAAAGTCAATAGAAATAAAATAAAGTTTTCATAAAAATAAAAAAACATTATATCAAAATAAAAAGATACACTCCAGAATCAGGTATGGGTATAAGTTTTAACTACAATAAAAAAACAAAAGGGTTGTGCGGGTTAAACGAGCTAACCCTAACCCGGTTCATTTAAATGCGGGTTAGGAAAGCTTGACCCACATAACCGACCCGTATATTATGCGAGTTGGGTTGGCTTTTGCCAGCTTTACAGTCATGTCCACACACACGGTGGCACTAGAAAAAAATGCATCAAACTTCTTAGTATGACCCATCAAGATGCATGATGATCACGGAAGTCGGTTTGATGGAAAGATCTATATGAGACATAGCCATGCATAAAATTTAGACTCCATAAGATCACTCTAACTCTTTGATCATGACCCTAAAATTTAATGATTCTAGAGGCATCATTTTCTTACAATTTCAATCCAATGGCGAGGAAAAGTGGGATGAGTGTCAAATTTGGACTTGTGACTAGTCATGAGATTAGTGTGTGAAAAGATTGATTTGGCTCAAGATGGGGCCCATGCAAAAAAAAAAAAGGAGCGAAAAAGGTACATTTTGGAGAATTACCCATATATACGGATGAAGGGGTTAGGGGCATGGGTTTGGGGTCAAACTTGATATATACTTGGGGTGGTCTCACATAGATCTTTCCACAAAAAAGTTCTCACCTGAATATTCCGATATATATATATATATATATTAGTATTGGACCCGGCCCAAGTATGTACATTTAATTGTTTTGGTCCTGGTCCACATTACCCAACCCATTTAGATCCATATAATTTAGGGGTGTCAACTGGGTTGGGTAGGGTCAAAATGGGTTTCGTAACTTGTGTTGTCTCTAGCTTGAAGCTCAACTTGTATCATGGTCGTTTTTTAAATAGGTCACACAACTCCAATCTGCACCCAACCTGACCCACATAACTCCCATCCAGCGTGGACAACTCGATTAACTCGATTTAACCCAACCCACCTTGTAGAAGTTTGGCCAAAGCCTAGCTAGGCCATTTCAAGTATTTAGGTTCTCTTTGAATATGATGGTAGGAAACAAAAGCCTAAAGGACAACCATTTAAATTGTTTAAGATATGTGGGTCAATCAAAACATGATCCACAATTAAGTGGGTTGTGAGGGTCATGCCGAATCTGATCCGTTTTATTGTAGGCCATTTTTGTCACCCTTAATATTACTACTAGCATTAAAGCCTGTGTGATGCACCGGCGAGATTTTGATGCAAATTAAAATAAATAATAAATATATTTATATTTTAATTAGTTAACAATTAAAAAATATTTCATTGAATGATAAACCATTCGTATAATCATCAAAATATAGATTTTTATCACAAAAAGTTAAACCAAGATAAAATTCATCATAGTACTAAAATAATATGTGAGTCAATATCTATAGCACTAAAAGGAACAATTAATTAGCTTTGGAATTGGGCTCAAAATCTATTTTAGACACAAGGACTAGGGCAAAGAGTTGATGGAGATTGCTTGGGATGAGAGGATGCTGATGATGATTGATCGGACCCAAGTGTAGGGTGCGATTGTAGTAATAAAAATGGTGAGACCAGGTCGATCCACAGGGAGCTTTTAAAAATAAGGCTTTCCAACTTTTTCACCTGCCCTAAATAAAATCTAATTTTAGCCTAAATTTTAGAAAAGTACATTCATCATTCCTACTTCAAATTAAAATTAAATACATTTCAAAAAATAAAAAAATCTAAATCTAAAATGATTCACAAGTTGCTACAAAAGAATACACAAATTAGAAACAAGCCAAAATAAAAGTTACCAAAAATAATACTAAGAAGCTAAATTAGAAACAAAATAAACCTAAGTTAGAAACCAAATTAATCAAAACATGTTCAAAACAAAGATTGGTAACAAATCAAATCAATCAAAAAGGAAACAACGTACTTTTTTACCAAGTTAATCAACTCCCTAAAGTTAAGGACTTTCCAAATAAATAATGATTTTCAAATCATAATAATCTTAGAAAGCATTTAGTCAATCAAACCTTACATTAGAATTTCCAAATATTAAGAAGCTTCCTAAGTTAAAATGTTCAATTAAAAAAAATCAGAAAGATCTTTTATTTCTGGAAATTATCTAAATAATAAAAAAACACAAAATTAGAAACTAATCCTAAAGTTAGAAAGTTAGTAATGCAATGTATGTCATGAGATGTTAGAAAATTCTAAGGCTAGAAAACTAGTATGCAGGGCTGTTTTTATGCATGATTTTTTCCTAATCTAATGCAACCTAAAATTGAGTTTAATGGCTGGATTTTGAACTACAATGATGCATGAATCAAATAAAAAAAACGGAAGTGGAAAACGATTTAAAAACGAATGAGATATGAGTGCATGAATATGACCTAAAAAAAAATCTGTGTAAGAATTCTGCACACAGGTGGGTCCGACCAGCCATGTTTGAGCCAATGGTTCACCAACTTTTCAAGTTTATTTTTGCATGAAATTCTGGGGTTTGAAAGTACACTGATCAAACTTTAATTTCCCCAAGTTTCATCGAAAAATAATGTGTTTTGATCAGGTTTTAATTGCAAACTTTTCACACAAAATTTGTCCTAAAATTCCTGCAACAATGTGTTGAATTGTGCACTTTATGTTGGGATCCGAATTTCCAAAAAATATTTGGCCAAAATTATTGACTCAAATCTCTGGTTTTTCTTGCTTATTCAATTTAAAACTCTAATTCCAGCAACTTAAATATATCTAAACTCCACCAATATATGCTTACAAGTTCCAACCATAAACTATGCATAAAAATTCACATAAACAAATAAGAAGCATAAGAAGAAAAGAAAGCAAAAAGTACTTGAATTTAAATGTGTAGTACAAAAAAAAAAAAAAAATGTGTGGATTGCATAAAATTAAATGTGTGATAAGTGTGCTCTTTTTTTTTATTCTCAAATCGAGTTCATAATTACTTATTTCATGCCCTTAGGATCTTGGGTTGTCAATCCAAGAACAACAATAAAGGAAACACAATTCAAGCATTAACCACATAAGAAAAAGAATAATTAAAAAGAATCACACTTTTACTAATATGCAATATTTTTACATAAAAGATGGAGAATTAAAATTTCAAAAATAATTACATACTAGGATGAAAGGAACCTCTCTAGTTGAAGCATCAAGTTGGGACAAGCCTTCTTGAAAAGAAATGGGCTATGGTAGAGAAAGGAGATGGGTAGAATGGTGGAGGAAGTAAACTAGTGAGGGGGCTTTTTCCTTCATGAAAGGAGTGGACGTCCAAGAGCCTCTTTAAATAGGGTATGGGCTGCCCTATTCTTTCTCCCTAGTCCCTTCTTTATTTCAAGAATCTTCTTCACTTAGTAAGTCTTCTCCATTCTTTTCTCCATTCTATCTTCATGCAAATGTCATATTTCCTTTTTTAGCAAATCTTCCTTAGACTTGACATTTATGAGAGATACATGAGGTGGCAAGCTCTAAGTTGGAATCAAGAGAAAATTGAATGCCCAATATGTGTAGATTCTTTCCACTTTATCTCTTTGGAAATCTTCTTTCTTGATTTGGCCTTTCATGGATTTTCTTTGATTATCTTGAATTATCTTCAAAATTAACTTGGGATTTTGTGCTAAGAAAGTGGGACCCCCTCTTGGACGCCCCACATGTGTGACCTACACATGAGCAAGTGTGGGACCCTTTTTTTTCTCATTTCCTGCAAGCCAAAAAAATAGAAAAATAAATTTCACGTGAAAAGACAAATTTACTGTTAATTCACAATTGCATGATTGCGGGCCCATCTCTCATGAAATAATGAATGAATGCACTTGATGATTAATTAATTTCATGAGAAAAACACGTTTGAAAAAATCTTTCTAAAAATAAAATAAAAAATGGCAGGTTTCATGATTTGATGCAAAAATGATGGTTTTTGAGCAAATTATGCATGAATGTACTACAATGGATAAAAAATGCATAAAATCATGATATGACACAAAATGAGGCTCTCTTGGCTTGATAAGTCCTTAAACTTACCAAAAATAACCATGAAAATGTGTATTTTTAAGGACTTATCGATGATATTATAAAGATCGATCCCTAATTTAGTAGTGAAATCCAACGGCAATGGAAGCATTCTTTCACTTTTTAGCTTCTACAGTATACAAGCTCTCATTCTGCTCTGTTTCTTACTCAGTTTTCTTGTAAACTTGAACATGGCGAGATTAATGTTGAGGTGAATTAGGGGTGCACATGGGCTGTTCGGATCGGTCTAGAGGGAAAACCATCAATCAAACCGAACCCATCGGTTTTCTATTTTTCCAAACAGAACCGAACCACCCATATGCTCAAACCAAAATGACTGGATCGGTTTGGTTACGATTCTTTTTGTTTTATTTTATTATATATTTTTTTTCACAAAAAAATTGCAGTTCAAACTTGGTCCATCAAATGGAATGAAGAGAATCTGTAATGAACACTAAAATATATTTCATAATTCATTTCAACTAAGGAAGCATACATCAAACGATGGATGAACTATTTCCATCTATCATCCGGTCGTGTGATTGAATGGACCTGACTAGGTTCGGCTAACTTTTTAGGCTAATGAGCTGAAACAGTTCAAATCTTCTGGTAAAATACACCAACAAAACGGTCAAGCTCGTACCTATTTCTCTGCATAAAACCCGAACTAGACTACATTGCTTCATCCAGACCAATGAATTCAACACAAAATGAACTATTTTTTTTTTTCTGCCAACAAGATGGGTTCGAGTGGAATGTAGTCCCAATTTTGAACTAATTGAGATGGGCCTCTTCATAGTTCACTTTCTCTTAGGTCGAACCAAACCCTCGGCAGCACTACTAAAAATTCAATAATGCACACTTCATGTAGAACTTTCATCAAACATGTAACATGCAAGTAGAACATACAAGCGCTTCTCCTAATGCTAAAATAGTTAAAACTCAATACTCAAGCTAATACATACAGTTGGTTCTGTTTAGGCGGTTAACCGTGGGTTCAAACCGATAATCGACCGAAGTAAGGCGGTTTTTATGATTTTCCAACTATTGACCGAACTGATTTACATAAAACCGATACAAACCGTCCGGTTCGGTCCGATTTTGCGGTGATACTAGATTTTTTGTGTAGCCCTAAATCAAATTACTCTCACTTCAATAAGATGAGCATTAAGTCAGCCTCAATGGATTAATGACTCACCTCAATAAAATGATAATTAAGTGAGTCTTAAAGGGTTGAGAATAAGATGTGTGATGTAAATAAATATTGCGAGACACTATGCCGAGGAGAGGAGAGATAGCTGATTTGGCATAGGAACTCATGGGCTCAAGGAGAGGCAAAATTTGATGGTTTTTATTCAACTAACATCCAACTTTAATACCCCACCAGGAAAAAAAAAAAAACATCCAACTTTAATATATAAATATAGATTTTTGAAATATTTAAAACAGAATTTATTTCAAATAATCATGTGGTGTTTTCAAATGTAATACTAGTGGAGGAAAATATTTGTTGGAATGGTTAGAAAATTTGCATATCTTCTAATGCTAGTTCGACCCTTTTTTCTAGTAAACAAACTAAATTTATCCTAAGATTTTCTTATCATCTTTGTGATTTTAGATTTGGATTTTGTATGCCAACAACTCTGCTATAGAGACAGGTCTTTATAGACCGGATCAGAACTCTGCTATAGAGACAGGTCTTTATAGACCGGATCAGGACTGGCTAATCGAACTTACTTCGCCCCGACAACTTTACCAATCTGGCTAGATCAAAACAAAGTTATTGGTCAAAAACTGCGCAAACCGAACTTATTGAATACCGCCATTAATTATTTTAGGATAATTTTTAAAAAAAGTACAAAATTTTTGGTTCGTTTTCAAAAAAATACATGAAGACTTGAATATCTCATAAAAATATAAAAGTCTTCTCCAATTCTTTCAATCAAGTCATCTCCATAAAATTTTTAATCCATAATTATTAATACCATTCTCATACACAATTTCCATTTGAGAAATCAGAACCCGACTTAACACCAAAGTACCTCAACAATTAAATCAGTTTGTCAAGATGTGCTTTCTAGTAAAGTGGCATTAGGCATCTCGCCTAAGGTAGCCGCCCAGATATCAATCCCTAGGCATGTAGGTAGTTTTCATGTCCCAATACAACTGATACACTAGAGATGCTAATGGGTCGAGCTCAACCAAACTTGATTGGACTCATACCTGCTCATCCAGTGACCAACTTAAATGGTGTTGGGTTCATAATTTGCTATATCAAACCTACCCATGATGAGTCTAGGTCAGTTTATTGCCAGACCCTTTTTTATCTAAAAACAAATGAGAAAATTTAAATTATATTCCTTTTCTCATGTTAGAGGATTCGAATTTAAGCCTCCAGCCATACATTTCACCTCTTTCAAACGTACATCCATCACTGCACTTGGAAAAACTTAAGGCCTTGTTTCTGGATTCTTGCCACCTTTTGACCTTTGGAAATCCAGGAATTCCACTCCCTATGCATTTTTGTGGAATTCCTGGTTGCTCAAGCCCAAAGAGGCATCCAGGAATTCCACTTTGTCAAGAATTCAGGAATTCCCTAAATTCCAGCAAAAAAATAGGCCCTAAATATCATTAGCTTATTAGGAAATATCTAAAAAATATATATATTTTTAAAAATATCTAAAGTAGTTATAAATGTGGAGGGCAGCTAAAAGCCTAAAACATCCTACGAACCGTACTGGTCCCAATATTTAGAAACCCTTTACTGTCCTGAATCCAAAAAAACCACTACGAAACCCACTTCTAATAGGTGTGAATCGGGGCAGGTCACCAATGGAACCTTACCTGTTGCCTTCACAAATTTATGGACGCTCATCCAAACCTGCATGAAAACAAGAGACCAAGAGTGGAATTACTTTATTAGAAACTGGCCCCTCATCCTCCCTAGGTTTACTTATGCACTCTGATTTACCCTGAGATTCTGTTGTACAGAACTGAAACAAAGAATAATGACATTGTGCAATAGTTGCACTATAACCCACAGTGACCCTAGTTGTATTTTGGAACATATATGAATAGTGATTATGCCGTTTCTCATAGGCCAACTGTCGAAATTCATGCACCATCAATCTTCTATGGTAGAAAATGGAGTGGTTAGTATTGTCTGATTGGCATAATCCACGGTGGGCCATTCTAAATGGATAGTTAACCTGTTAGCATTGTAACTTATTTTGTAACAGAACAATTGGAGCTACGCATTTTAAGGTATTGATTGATAATTGATTGGTGGTAGACATCATATCTTTGTTCCTTTTTCCTCTAACTGGCCAATGAAAAGTGAAACTGAACTAAATGGGATGCAGTGATTGGTGATGTGAATGCGTAGTGTCAAAGTGCCAACGCGTGCAGTGTCAAAGTGCCAACGCCGCGTGCAGGAGTGCACTTAGATTATAAAGCTATTACATTATCAAGTCATTAATTACTTGTTGGAAACATGTAAATCATGATTTGAAAAGGGTAAAAATGGGTTGGGTCAAACCCTAGACATGTTATGCTCAAAATAATGCGTTATGAGTCTTATGGTCAAATGTCAATCATATAGTGGGGCCAACTCATGTTGGAGTAAAAATTAGAGACACCTCATGCATTGTGAGGGCGTCTTGTAGAATTCCACTCCTTCAACTTGTAAATTCTCTAGTATTTGAGATACATATGTTCTAAATATAGCAGTGGTTAATTGCTAGACTCATCAATGATTGAAGTGAAATTTGAAAGATTTCCAATTAAAAGCAGGGCATGTAGTAAGTGTAGCTTGTATTCATCAATGGAGAGCATGTGCTTGACTTTTAGAGCTAAGTTTGGGTGAAAGCCCTCCCAAATCATATTAGACCCAAATTTGACACTTATCCAGACCGTGCAATTTGATCAATCAATTCTTTTTTTATCCTTGACTTGAAATGACCTTATTTTCAACATCCCAGATATTTCCACATCTCAAATTTTGGTGTGGCACTAATCATTGAACATTACGAAGGAGAAAAAGGTTTCCAATCATCCAAGCAGTAGGCCCCGGGCGGCACCAAGCACGTGCGATGTGTTGGTCCCACACATGCGAGCCACTACCCACACCATCACATTGGTCTGTGCGCATCAGCATGCACAAACCTCGCCTCCCTGTCGACGCCCTCTGATCATATAAATTGTTTGCCACTAAAGCTTACGTGTTTGCCAAAAATCCCCCTAACTTTCCCACAACTTGCTTACACGTATGATACCAACACTCCTCCCTTCAATGCAGCATAGGGAAATGAGAATATTCAAATAGAGCTCAGGTGGGCCAATCCACATGCGTCCAAGACCCAAATAGTCTTGACACCCTTGTGCAACGAACACGTGTGAGAATCCCTTTCATTCCCCCACAGAATTATTGGTAATGGTTAGAGGGCTCCCAACATATATAAATATGTGTGTGAGGGTAGCCATTTTTTATTAGGAGAAGAACAAGGGCCTCTTTGAGTTCTCTTTGCTCTCCTCTTCAATTCCCTCTCTACTTTCTTTCTCATTTGAGTATTCCTTTGTGCCTTGCCCTTGGCCTAAGTGAACTTTTTTTTTTGGGTTAAAAAGAAACTTTTGAAAATGGAAAGCCAAGGATGTTGTAGCAATTTCTTCCAACGGTCCAAGCCGTATATGGCAATGATCTCGCTCCAATTTGGCTACGCTGGGATGAATATCATCACCAAGGTCTCCCTCAACAGGGGGATGAGCCACTATGTGCTGGTGGTCTATCGCCATGCATTTGCTACTGTTGCCATTGCACCTTTTGCGCTTATCCTTGAGAGGTAATAACAAGCTCTAATGGAAAAGTTTACAAGGCTTTTTTTCTTTTTGGCTAGACAAGGCAAAATTTATGACTTTTGTTACATTTAGTTTACAAACAATTTGAGTAATGTGTGTTGGATTGGTCCGGTACAGGAAGGTACGGCCAAAGATCACATTTCCCATATTCATGCAGATCTTCGTACTGGCTCTTCTTGGGTTAGTACAATTGCGTGCTTAAATCATGCTTCATATGGTGAAAGATGGAAATGGCCATCAATCTTAATAGAAATTTGTGTCACTCATTATATTTTTGGACTTTGCAGACCAGTGATTGACCAGAATTTTTACTATGCGGGGCTTAAATTCACCTCCCCTACCTTCTCTTGCGCCATGAGTAACATGCTGCCGGCAATGACATTTGTCATGGCCGTCCTTTGCAGGTATGTATATAATCATCACCACGACCACAACCAGCGCCACCACGGCCACAATTAGCACCATCATTTTCTTCTGCTTCTTCTTCTTCTTCTTCTTCTCTGTTTCTTTTATTGTTTCTTATTGGGTATGTTGTATGATTACTGTGGTAAACTAGGATGGAGAAAGTAAACATAAAGAAAGTAAGGTGCCAGGCAAAAGTGGTGGGGACTATAGTGACAGTAGCTGGGGCCATGTTGATGACCCTGTACAAGGGACCAATCGTAGAGATGGTGTGGTCTAAGTATGTTCATCCCCGCCAATCATATGTGACTAACACCACAGCAACAAGTGACAAGGACTGGTTCAAGGGCTCCATTTTCCTTATCATAGCTACCTTAGCTTGGGCATCCCTCTTCATTCTACAGGTAAAAACATTAAATGAGATAATAAAAATAGTGACCTCTCTCTCTCTCTCTCTCTCTCTCTCTCTCTCTCCACAACAAAATAAAGAAAAACAGAACATTAACTTTGTTTCAAGATGCCTCTCCTTTTGTCTTGTTTCTTTCGGGGTCAGCATCTTTTTCATGGATGCATGTACCTAGTAGGACACGAGAAGCTTTAGGAGTTAATGGGGTACCTTTTTCTATATGATCTTTGTGGTTTAGAATGGAAGATTTTTTTGTTCTTGTGATTGAGTTGAATTTTTGGTGCATGTGTTTTCAGGCAATAACAATGAGGAAGTATTCAGCTCAGCTCTCTCTTACTGCATTGATATGCTTTGTGGGCACTCTACAGTCCATTGCTGTCACCTTTGTCATGGAGCACTCTTCCCATGTATGGGCCATTGGGTGGGACATGAACCTACTTGCTGCGGCCTATGCTGTGAGTCTCTCTCTCTCTCTCTGTGGAAGTTAGAATATGGAGGGAATAAAATGGGACTTTAAAATAGAACCTAGGTTGATATTGTTAGGAAAGTAGACCACCACAAACTCCACATTGATATGATATTATCCACTTTGGGCCTAAGCCCTCATGGATTTGTTCTTGGGTTCTACCCAAAAGGCCTCATTTCAATGGAGTACTTAGTCCAACTTATATGCCCATGATCTTTTCCAATTCTAGCCGATGTGGGACTTTGGTTGCACATCCCCAACAGATATGAGAGCATATTATTATAAAATTTTCAATTACTAATTAAACTATGCATGTGCAGGGAATAGTGTCTTCTAGCATTGCATACTATGTCCAAGGCCTAGTGATGCAAAAGAGAGGGCCTGTTTTTGTTACTGCCTTCAGCCCTTTGATGATGATCATAGTAGCCATCATGGGATCTCTAATCCTTGCTGAAAAGATCTACTTTGGAGGGTAATTTCCTTGACCCATTCACATAAACCCCCGAAAAATAAAGTAACACTAAACCAACGGTATGAAATTCCACATTCCTTTCATTATCCCACTAACATGCATAAAACAAAGTTGCAGTGGAGGAGCACCAAAGTTCAAGTCTTAATCTGCATATGCAGAGTCTTGATTGGGATCCAACTCTAGGTAGATCGGATTAAGACTTATTTACACTGAGAGATTACCTTGGCACTTAGCCAACTGCTTAATTTGACATGGGCCCATCTGACACGGGCCACACCATTCTTACACAAAGTCCCAAGGTGGGTACATTTGTACTTGTCCATGCCATTCAAATGGTGTGTCGCTAGTTTGGTATTTCTACTTGTAAAGTCAAGTAGAGTAATGTCAAAAAGTCACTTATATTTGATTCATACTCTCTCCACCTTTTCCAACAAAAAGTCAAAAGCCAACAACAATTACTCACTAAAAGACAAAAAAACTCCATTTCTCATACCAAAAGTCAACAATATTCTATCCCCAACAACTAAAAATAAAATACCATCATAACTCACTATATTTTTTATTCATACTTTTTATTTCACTTCACTCCACTTGATTTTAAAAGTAAAGTGCCAAACTGGCCCCAAGGGACCAGTGCACATGTCCCAATTGGACCAAATGAGAACTTAATTCGTGCCACAACAGGCAGCCCAAGATACAATTGGTGCTCTAGCAGTGTATGCCATAGAATCCTCCACAGCATACATCACTATCAAAGAACACAACAAACACCAACCCCAAAAGAAGTCCTTTTCTGAGTTCTCCCCAGGTCTCCAACTTATGTCTCTACTTGTGTGTGCAGAGTCTTGGGTGCCATCTTGATAGTTGCAGGCCTATACTCGGTGCTGTGGGGCAAATACAAGGAACATAAAGAGAAACAAGCCCTGGAAGCAATAGCAGAAGCAGTTAAGGGAGGTGTTGAAGAGCATCCTCACGTGATCAATGACATTGAGAGCATTGACATAGAGTTAGAGAAAGCCAAAGCTAATAACAAGCTCTGTTCCTCCATCGACGCCGCAACTGTTACCATTGCTGTCCCAATACCGGAGCCACCCATGAAAGCCAATGGTAGAATGTAACTGTTACAGTTTGTAGCTGCCAAGGGAGGACATTTTTGTCATCTCCCTTCACTTTTTTCTTTTTTGATCTTTAGTTATGGATCTTTGTTTTCTTCATCATGTATGAAGTTTGAATGAAAGGAAACTTGAAGAGATTAGTGGAATCTGCTTTGGTATTTGGACTGTGATTGATCTTTAACTTCACATTTTCTCACACTTGCTGACGTCCTCTTCGGTAGTGACCTAGTGGTCGACTTGATAGGAGGCAATGGACCATAGTACACCATTTTGCATCAGATTCCAACCAGCTGTACTGTCCTCCCGACCTGCAATGAATAATAATAATAATTATGATCAGATGAAAATGAAGATGATGGTAATGGTGATGACGATGGCGACCACGACGATATAAATTTATTGACTTATATTTAAGTTTATGCTAAATTGTCACCAGTAAAAGAGAAATGAGAAATGTATAATTAATTTTGAAGATGACCCAAAATTGATATGTTCAAATGCGTTTCCATCTGTGTGTGTACCAAAATCAAACTGAACCCAAATTGATATAATAAAGGGTAAGATGACTACTAATAATATATATCTAAGTTAATTAATCCTTTAAAAATCATCTCATACCTGTGGAATATGACTTTTATGCCTTCACTTTTATCCACTCTTAGTTTTTCAATCAATATTCCTGCCTATCAACATGTGAACCAATATAATATTTTGAAATGGAGTAAACTCGATCGTTGATAGACTGAATGATAATTTTCTTTGAGCTTTTTGTATATACCCCCCTAAGATTTGTAAAATTTGTAAATAGGCCCCTGAGATTTTAGTATTTGCAAATAGGCCCCCGTATTTTCATTTTAATATCTTATGTGTCCTCAAAATCAATAGTCTTCCAACCACCATAGGTTTTTAGAGTGAGATGACACTTTTGTCCATCTTTTTCATCCTTATATGCATAATTTCAAAACCTTGGACTCAGTTTTTTATATAACGCACATAAAATTAACAAATGCACTTAGTGAGAGAGAATAACCCTACATAAATTCATATATATATATATATTTTATCATCCATGGCTCATTTCATTAAATCCAAATTGATCATGGCGACAATCAACACATATACTTATAACAGATTATGATTTATCCAATCCATACATGACACACAGTTGGATTGATGAAAGTTTCAAAATACATGATTATGCTTCATGTATGTATAAAAGAAATATTGGGGGAACGAGCAAATATAAAAAAAATACTAATTTTAAGAATTTGCGAGGGGGGCTGGGGGTGGTGTTTGGCTCTATATAAAAGAAATATTGGGAGGAATGGGCAATTGTAAGAAAAAAATATATTAATTTTTAGAATGAGCAGGGGATGAAGGATTTAAAACTTTTCTCATATATGGGTGGGGCTTCAGTCCTCAGGCCTTTGTACTTGGGTCCTTGGTGATGTGCATGAGAAAGTTTTTTAGAGAAACCACTGGAACTTGAGATAAAATAATGATATTTTTGTAAATAAAAATATACTCATTTTTGTTTGATGGATGTAAGGGCAAAGTTGTCATTTATATAAAAACCCAACACAAATCTCACGGTGGCTGCCCATTCTTGTTAGGAATATTAATTTTGGGGACATGAAAGGTATTAGAAAAAAGCAGGGGCCTATTTATTATAAATATACTAAAATCTCAGGGTCTATTTACAAATCCTACATAAAACCTCAGGAGTTTATTTACAAATCCTACAAACCTTAGGGGGGTATATACAAAATGCTCATTTTTCTTTTTATCCAGTAGAACTTTAAAGGCGCCGCTTTCATGTGTCAAATTTTTTGAAATATTCTAAATTTAAGCCCCAGTAAAAAAGAAGGATTGTCCCTATGATAATAACCAACATATCGAATAATCTCTAGTGATGGAGATGTTAATGATGGAAAATGGTTTCTTGCATACTTATTGTGAGAAGATCATTGACTATAGCATTATCCATGTCAATATAGGAATTAGTTGTCCCTACAAGTAGTGCACATCTCTATCATTGTACCTAACTTTAATCACATCACTCTGCAGTAGCCCAATTGTGCGACGACAAACCATTTCTACCCATGGAAAATGCATATTCCATTGACACTTCCCAAGCATGTTGATCAATTTTTATGTGGAGATGATTTGTACAAGCCTTGTTTTCTTAATGTATATAAGCTGCAAGTACATCTCTCCGGGGCGGGGCCCACCTTAATGCTACCAATCTCATGATTAAGCAGATTTGAGTTGTATGTTGTGGAGTAAAGCTTGTTGAATAGAACTCTAATTGGATCTTCCAAAAATCCTGTGTTTTTGCTAGGGCTTATATGACAGTTTACATGTTTACGATAAGCGCGAATATTTTATTGTTGATTCAATGTAATGATGATGAATAATCATTGTCAAATTGGAGTGTGTGCCAATTCATGAGATGTCCTCCAAGCATAAATAAACCAACTGATATCGCTTTGAGCTACACCCTAGCAGCAGCTGATCCTATTACTGAAGAAGGGAAAGAAAGATGGCCTACCCCCATTGCTAGGGGTGCTCATGGGCTGCCCAACCAAAGCCTGACTTAAGGCCTACAAGGGCTGGATTTTTTTAATGTAATTTTAGGCCATTAGTCTTGGCCTGGGCCTAAATGGCCCAATGATTAAAGGGACCAGGCCAGCCTTATACATATTTTGAAAGGGCTGTTCTGGCCTGACTTATTCATCACTAATGGGTATTTATATTTTGCCAATGGGCTTGGCCTCAGCCTGACTTTCAGAAGTGTGGGTTTCATCCTGGAGCATATATTGGATCCAGGTTTAAACAAGCTTTGGGCTTGCCAGATACAGACAATGAACTCCTACGGCCGACCCTATTAAGGGCCCTATCATGTGCATATTTGGTGTTTTTCAGATCATTAGTTACTCATATAAATTATGCTTTATGCTAAATAATCATTAGGTGCTGGCCCATGTTTGTAGTAGTAACATTGACAGTTGACAGTTGTGGTGCAAATGGGTCAGGTCAGGTTGGATCCATGCCTATCAAATTGAAAATGAAGTAGATGGGAATCTCACAAAAAATGGAAAACAAAGATTTCTGGCTTCAAATCCAACATCTTTTTAGAGCTTACATAAGATTTAGATTCCAAGTTCCATTTCCCACCTACTAAGTGGCCAAATTGTAGAGTTAGGTTCTTAAAGAAGCTTGCCAACCTACGGCAGGGCTTCCCATCTGCTTTAGGTTCTTGCATCTGAGATTCCAGCTCTAGTAGTGGCTGATGTGCTACTTATTCTCAGTTACACTCATTGACATTTGCAATTTTTGTTATATATCTATGGATTATGGAATCATGCTCCATTTAATAATAAATATTAGCTTCTTGATTAGTTATGTTATTGCATTTTATTAGCGAGTTCCAAGATTATGTTAATCCACTAGAATATTTCCTGAGTGACATGAAAGTTATAATGTTTGATTCTTCTTTTCTCTTTTTGTTGGAAGATTAGCAAATATATATGCGGGTCCCTAGTTATAGATTTTTGTTATAAAAGTTTAGAAATGAACTTATTCTAATGGTAAAGGTATCTTATTCGATCATATTACAAAGAATAGTTGTTATGTTCATGACTGGGAGAAGGGGAAATAATGTTTGAGGAGAAACACATATGCTAATGACCAATGCAATCACATATTGATTTTATTTTATTGTTCTAAAAGAAAAGGTGAAGAGAGGAAGCTAGTTTCAGTGATTGATCATTAAGCCAAGTTGGGTTTTGATTCTCATCAAAATTGACTAGGCAAGGACTATTGCTTATCCAATAAAATTTTATGTATATTTATCAGATTAAGTATTTCATTGCTCAATGTCTTGTATATATAGTTTAATGGGTCTCTCTAGATTAAACACTATGATATGAATCAATGAATTTTCAGATCTGTAAAGTGACCTTGGACTATTATTTCCACTTGCAATGATCTTTTCTTGATAGCTGAGGAAAAATCTAAAATTGAAGTGACCAGGTTTGCCCTCCAATGGTCCCTTGTTTATTTCCCCGTAATCTTGTGATGTGCCATGCATATATAGGCCCCATATCATGTTGAAGAGAGCACAAAGAAGGCACAATTTCAACAGGGAGGGGTGAGTGGGGAGCACCCTTTCATGGTGCATGTCATATTCAGCAAACTGGATAAAATCATGACACTGCTGGACCCCTAGAGGAATCGGGGATGATAACTAAAAGCATATAATGCACTTAGGAACAAGTTTAATCTGCATGGGACATCACTAAGGAGAGAGGAAGGGTATGATTATGTGACAACGATTCTCCCCATCTTTTTTCCCCATACCTGTCTCATTGTTTTGTTGCAAAAGACCCCCTTGGGTTATTTGTCCTATTGCTAGGGGACACTTAAGAGCTTAAATCTAAGATTTACATCATCCCACTACTAGATATTTTTATTATTATGTGCAAAGCCTATGCTAACATGGGTCTTGTTTTTTTTTTTTTTTTTTTGGGTTTTTCTTTTGTAATACACTTGTATTCATCCCATCCCATAACAGGATTTGCCTACCCGGCCAATATAAAGAAATTTAAAAAAGCAAAGAGGAATAAGTATTTTTACAGTTCCCCCATATATGAAAACGTCTAAAACATCTAGCCAATATTGAAAGAGATGGGAGAAGAGGGGAAATGCTTGTGCTCCACATAAAAAATAGCACCCACCTCAATATAAAAAAAAAAAAAAAAATCGGGCCCATTTAGAAGGTCCAGGGTGTAGCTTCTATTTTAAGGAGCATAAGCTCGGCCCAACCCAATCCATTTAGGCCCTCCAAACTCCTCTCTAGTTGGATAATATAATCTCATAATGTAAAAAAGAATTTTATTATGTTCTTTGTATGAATGGTGATTAGAATGTTCTGTTATACAACACACTCTAACTGGTCCTGAAAATCACATTTCTTGATGATCTTAGATGCCTGATTAACTTCATTAAGAGGGACGATTCAAAGACAATTAGAAATGATCCATTATTAGACAATTGTAAAGCTTGGTAAGGTTTTGGGAATGTTGAGCCTCACATTGAGGCAAACAGCACATGACCGGGCCTGAAAACAATTGGGCCGGGCTCAACATCCTACATATATGCGGTCATTTCTTGGCCTGCTAAAAATGGAAAACATAAAAAGGGTTTTGCAATATATGAGCAAAACACCATAAATTTAATGGTTTTGATTGCTTGACCAGTATGCTTTGCGCACCATGCACCAACATAATGGAGCCAACATCCAGGAAATGAATGATTTGGTCCAGCTGGGTTGTGCAATATATGAAAAGTATATGAGCAAAACACCATAAATTGAATGGTTTGGATTGCTTGATCAGTATGCTTTGCACGCTGCGCACCAACATAATGGAGCCAGGACCCAGGAGATGAATGATTTGGTCCAGCAGGCCCCATGTCATGTATGATAGAGGTGATTATTACTATGTGGATCTAAATAGGCCTCCAATTAATTACCTGAACCCAAAAAAAAAAAGATGTAACCAGATCGATAATCTGGTCCTGCGTCCGACCGGTGCAATCCCAAATATCTGATTGATGTGTAATACATTTATCTGCAAATATATGTTAACAACAAGTAATTAAGGCCATCAAATGGTGCAGATGACTGGGTCTGAGTACTCATATTTTTGCCTGATTTGTGCTAGCTAGGTTTACTCGTGTCCATAGAGGTTTGTAGAGATTTAGCTGTGAAGTTTAATGTTAGTTCTTCTAGTGCTCTGTTGAGGGATTCAACTCTTACCTAAGATTCATTGATAAGTTTGGGCTTTTGTTGGTGTTTCTGTGTGTGACTCGATGTGGTCTATGTTGTTTGTTGTTTGCTTTGATTTTATCTCTTAATGAACTCTATTTACAAACAAGGAAAAACAAATAAGAATCAGCAAAACTCCACTCTGGCCACCGGTCTCACCCACAATGACACAGTTATACCCTGGCATTGGCAGAGTACTACCCCGAGTGTACTTGAGCGGAGGGCGCCCAAAGGAGGATGAAAGAAGGAAGCACTCACGCGGAGGACAAAGGCAGAGCCTACTAGGGCGAAGCCGCTCGTGCATGGTGTTGGGCTTATGTCTTATATTTCGGGTTGACCAAATTGGTTCATTGGGTTGGCCAATGACTAGGTTTAGAGCCAGGGAATTATGGTCTAGAGGCAATGGATTTAGACTCACGCTTCCGCACACAGACGCATGATACATGGAGGTGCATGGTGAACCCTGGGGCTGACCCCTGGGCTAATAGATCAGGACTCTATCCATCTCATGTAATGGCAAAAAAAAAAAAAAGAAGCAAAACCCCATTCATAAGAACATAGGGATAGGATAGCCCAGTTGGATTGATATCCCATTTCTCACTTAAGTGCCCATATCTCACTTCTTTCCTTGTTTCTCTCCAATGAGTGGGCGTTGTCTTCCCATGGCTGAGGTCTCTCATGAGTCGTGGTCCCCTTTTCTGGACAGGAAAAAAACACAATCATAATTCACCACCAACATCCTATACACATGAAGCAAACAAATAATGATATATAAAAAAACCTTTCACACCCCCATCATATTCATATTATTTACATCTGCACAGTTACTGATGTCACAGATTCTAACAACCTTTCACGCCCCCCCATCATATTCATATTATTTATTTTGTGGTTGGGTCACTCATTAGGCACCCACTAAACTGTCATTTTAACCCTAGTGCAAGTGGACCCGTTGCAGGTTCTAGTGCATAGCGTCATCATATCTGGTTGCAAAAGATGAAAGCTCTATGAGAATTCTCTCCTGGATGCTGATTGCTGAGTGCATGTGTTGGATTTGCATTACACAATACACAAAAACCTAATCATGAAAAAAGGTGGGAAGATCAAATGATATTTGTAGATCATGCAATATGACCAAGCACACTGTACCCACATTCCAATTCAATGCATTATGGCTGCTGTTTGATGTCACGAGCAATCAAACAGGAAAAGGTTCAAGTGTCACCCATATTATTAGTGTTATCATCATACATGATATGGGTAAGACTTTAAAGATTCCATCTTAGTCTCTAACATAGGGAGATTCTAAAAACTAGGTGGTCATGGGCTGGGCAAGGCTGAGCTAGCCTAGCCTAGATTAAACTGAATTTGGCTAGAATTTTTGTTTCGGTTGGTCCGGCCGGCTAGCTTTAGGAGTAGCCTTTGGTTTGATTTCCTTCCAAGTAGGCCCCATAGCTAAGGGATAAAAACGGCTGCTTGGATACCCAAAATATTAAAAAAACACACCATGGGTCCAATATTTAGACCATTTTTAATTCAGGTATGGTTTTGTTTCCATAGATTTCATGCTTGACAACCTGGGTACATACCTGATGCTCAGGGGCGGACCCAGGATTTCATCTTTTAGGGGGACCTAACTTAAATAAATATTTTTTAATAAATCAATTTTTATATTTTTATATTTTTATTCTGGACATATCTCCAAGTTCAAGCATGATAAATATATTAAAATCAAATATTAAATTTTGCATTAAAAATAAAACCAGGATCTAGCTGACATAAATAATTGTATTTTAGTACATTCCGACTTCCATAATCCATCAAAATGGAACTCGACGTTCTTTTAAATCTTGAAAGTCTTCAATGATTAATTATGTTCTAAACTTCTCCGCAATTTCCCTCTCAATGTACACAAGACAAGAGTCTGTGAGAAACTCATCCTCCATTTTGCTGCGAAGTCGAGTTTTAATAAGGCTCATGGCTGAAAATTATCGTTCAGTAGTTGCAGTGGAGACTGGAAGAGTAAGCACAAGCATTATCACTCTAAAAAAAGGTTGGTAGACTGTTGATCTTCTAGTCCTTACCAACCATTGGCACAATGCAGAAATAGTTGACAATTCTTTGAAGTCTTTATGTCGAACTACATTATGCTCATAATGGTTCAGTTGTATTCTCAGCTGCATTTTCTCATGATCTGTGAAGTCTTGGGGATAAAACTTCTCTATCAACTGGCAAATGTCGTCGATTTTAAAAGACTCATGTGAAAGTCGATGATGCAAAGCTGAACTAAGCATAAGCAGACGAGGAGTTGAGGAGATGAAGCATCGATTTGTACTTCTTCTTTTTTTTTTTTACTTTGTGCAAACAATTGGGAGGGGGGGGGGTACTTGTTATAAAATTAATATATAAATTAATTAAATCATATATAATATAGGAAATAAAATTTTGAGAGAGGGGGCCATGGCCCCTCCGGGCCTACACCTAGGTCCGCCACTGCTGATGCCACAGCCATATATTAATAGTAGTTATGATAAAATGGAATGTGATTTTTATTGTGAATATTCTAGATACCTTTGGTTTCCATTCAATGTATTGTTAAGGAATGCATGTCATCACTGACAGACTCCATCCTCGTAAAGATTTTGGTCTGGGCTTTTGAATCCTCTATAGGCCTTAGACAAGGAGATTCTTTATCCTATGTCAATGCATTTATTGGGGCTGAAGTTCTACCCATTTGTTGTGGTTATGGTTAAAAGCAATTGCTAGAAGCCTAAGTGCAAGCCATGTGTTTTTAGGTGCACACTAGTTTCATTTTCATTAGTACTTCAGTAAGTGACATTATAATTAAGGGACTTTGAGGACACTTTAGACGAATATTGCAAGGCTTTTGGATGGTTAGTTTCGGATTCGATAAATCAGCCTACTATTTTAGTAGAAGATGTACTACACTTATCAGTTGCATCTTACCGCGTTTGGACCCAATAAACTGTTGGGCCTAAGCTCGTAAAATTTTTGTGGGTTTTATATGCCAACAAGGCCCCAAATCTTTGTGGTCCAATTGAAGAAACAATTGCTAGAAGCATAGTGAGAGTCAAATGTTTAAACCTGGTTTGGGAATTGATCAGGCTCAAACCAATGCCTGGTTACTTCTCTTATATCTTAAACTTGTATTTTTCTTTTTTTTGGTAAAAGGAATATTACATTCAACAAAGAAAGGATCAAACAAGAACAACTTGAGAACACGACAAACAAGAGACTATGGCCTACAACAAAACAACATTAGGACTATCTATGAAAGTCTTCTTAGCAAGATAATAGGCAATCATGTTGAAAAGGTCTTGGGATATGAGCAAAAGGCTAAGAATTCAAAATATTTGGGAAGCCCTTAAATGTTCTACAAAATATGTTCAAGCGACCAATCATAACTTTTGTTAATAGCTTGGATTACTTCCAAAGCATCAGACAAAAAGATAGGTTTGGATAAACCTCGCTTTATGGCTTCCCTCATCGCAAAAAGGATGGCCTTGGCTTATACTTCTTTAGCAGAAGGAACATTTGGACCATCCGACAACCCTGCAAACAAAAGAGAACTATTAAACCAAATTGCATAACCAAAGCTTGCCTTTTCCATCTAAGGCTCTACAGGCGGCATCTGAATAGATGAGGGTCATGTCCTCTTCTATTCTCAAATTAAAGCTATCATTGTCCCTTTTACTCAAGGGTTTAGAGTTACCAAATGAAGAGTAGTCCTCAATCACTTTTCTTGCCATATATAAAGAATTAAGGGGTCGAATTTCTTTACCCCTAAAGATGAAGTCATTTCTATTTTTCTAAATTGTCCACTGGAGAACTAGAACCCATAATTTAGATTGGGGACTAGAAAGAGAAGTAATAGAATCCCGCGGTTCACAAAAGGTCCTCCACTAGTCCTGGATATGAATGAAAGAAAATGAATGAGATAAGAGACCAAGATGAGAACCAAACCAAGTGACCTGGCATAGTCACATTGAAATACTGCATGTTCAATTGATTCTTCACTTGACCCGCAAATCAGGCATAGATCACTATGACTAATATTTTTGGCATGAAGTGATTTGCAAATGTGAATGGCCTTATTAAGGCATTTCCAACCAAAGAGGATCACTCTTTGGGGGAGAGGGATTTTCCTTAAGGATTTCCACTTGATAGGTGGAGTATTACTAATTATTATCATTGTTGTCCTTGTATATAATCTTATAAGTTGACTTAGAAAAGAGCTCACCATGCTTGGTTAAAGGCCAAACTCCATTGTCATCCTTTCTTTCATATGTATATAGATTCTCAATATATTATCAACATCCACATTGTTATTGAAAATTCTCCTTAACAGATGTTTGTTCCATCATCTTTCACTATTCAATAGATTTTTTACGACTAAACTTGGGATAGACACATTGGATACTGGCTTTCTTAACCCTCCCTCAGTAGGGATCCAATTACATTCCCAAATTGAAATCTTTTCCTCATTGCCTATAATCCATCATATATTATCATTAATAAAATCAGTTGCTTTAGTAAAACCTCTCCAGAACCATGAGTTGCCCCCTTCTAAATTTAGGTTCCCAAAGAGTTTTGTTTGGGCAATACTTGGCTTTGAGGACTTTAGAACTTAGAAGGTCTTGGTTAGGTAAGCATCTCCAGCAAGTCTTAGCCAAGAGGGCTAAATTCTTTTTTCCTTAAGTCACGTATTCCTAGATCCCCTTCCTCAATAGATTTACAAATTTGCATCATTTAATAGTATGGAGTTTCTTCTTGACCTTAGAGTCTCCCCAAAAGAGCTGTCTAAACATATTTTCAATGGCTCCTATTGTTTTAGAGGGGATTTAGATAACTGACATATTATAAACCGGAATAGCATAGGCAACCGATTTTCTAAGTGTACTTCTACTAGCTTGGGATAAAAGAGGAATCTGCCAATTTAAAGTTCTAATTTTGATTTTTTAGAGATAAGGTGTTCAAAGCTACTGGCTTTATATCTTTTAATATGAAAAGAGGGTTGCCTAGATATTTTTCATCTCCAGTCATAAGTCTAACACCAAGAGTTCTAGTGAACTCTCTACTCCATAGGCGACAAGTGCCCTTGCTAAAATAGGCAGCAGATTTGTCAAAATTCACTGCCTGTTACACATAAAATAGTAATCTTCAAGAATGTCTTAATGGCTCTAATTTCACTTAAAAGCATCTCTATAGAAGAGAAGACTATCGTCTGCAAAACATAAATGGGATGTGGTTGGAGCTTCTCTCGCTACTCTAGCCCCATGGATTATCCCTTTTTCCTCTGCTTTGATGAGCATGCAAGACAAAACCTCTACTCTTAAAATAAAGAGATATGGAGAGAGGGAGTCTCCTTTTCTTAGGCATCTATTAGGTATAATTGTAGGAAATAGGATGGGCCTCTAGGATAGGTTTCAAAAACTTTTGACCCACTTGACGCAGGGATCAACTATCCAGAAGGCTATAAAACCCAATCAAAGATCCATGTCCTCAATCTCAGTCATCATGATCAGTAAAACAATTTATCTAGAAGATAAAAACAGCAACATATAAGCAACAAATAAATCTACAACATGCATGGAAGTAGATTATACCTTTGGAGCTCGGTTGTGCTCTAATGGAGGAGTTGCGTCTTTCTTTGATGATGAAACGCTTTCACTAATCAAATAGGGATCTCCAAGACCTCTTGATCTTCCACGCTATGACCCGTATCAGATTCTCCTTTTTCTCAAGAAGATGGTGGGATCTCCAAGAGAAAACTACTAGGAACTCTAGGGAGGAACTAGAAAGAGAACTAGAAGAGGGAAGAGGAGAAGAGCTCGTGCAACACTTGCACTAAAGGGGGCTTGGGCGTGAATCCCTAGGTGGATTTATGCATGGACGTCCAAGGCCTTGTTCTCCTCTTATTTATAGCTTTTGCAAGCCAACTTACTAATTTCCATTAGAAGTCTTACTTCCAAAAATTAGTAACTATCTCTTCTTAATTAAAATAGAAGTCTTACTTCCATTAATTAATTAGTAACTTACCATATCATAATTAGAAGTCTCACTTCAAATATGATTAGTAACTTTCCAATTCCTTTCTAATTAAAATAGAAGTCTCACTTCTACTAAAATTAGTAAGTCTACTATTACCACTATTAGAAGTCTCACTTCAAATAGAAATAGTAACTTTCCTTTTTAGAGTTCTACTAGAATTAGATACTTTCTAATTATTGGGCTAGCGTGGGGACCACTAGGGATTCCTTAGAAAGCTGGCTCCAACTGGGACACGCGACCCCACATCTCATGTGTAATCCGGGCCCACAGTTAATTGCAAATAACTCCACTATATAAATGCAATTGAACTCCAGTCTTAGGAATATTACATAGAAGACCCTAAACTTCCACATTACCACAAGTAGACCCCTCTATCAATATCCATGTATCAATTGGACCTGTCTTCCAAACTTGATCCATATCTTATTATCCTTGAGCCCCAATTAATTATAATGATCATAGGTACCTTTCCAATTAACTCTTAATCGGAATGGGTGCGCACTTACCAATGATAAATCCATTAATTGGCACAAGGGGATATTAGAGATAGATTCCTTCTTGACTATTGAATGTTCCCACAGCTCTACTACCATGTACCCAAATCACCGAGGTGTTGACCTACAGTTGGCCTCACTCATTGGTGACTCAAAGCAAAGGAATAGATAGAAACTTGAGTTCATTAATGTCTCAGGATTGAGAGCCTATTGCTAGGGAATTATGAGAGCAGACCTTAAAATAAAGACAGTGTTTATAAGGTGCTTCTCATGGTCCTTCAATACATCCAATGTACCAGCACTATGATCTAGAATCTTCCATTCTGATGATCGAGACAAATCACACTATCTCATAGTGATCAAAGTACTGCAACCTTATCAGTATGAGATGTCCAGTCTCATCACTGGTTGTGATAATATTTAAGTATAAGATTTGCCACACATGTCTCCCATATGTGGATCTCATCCATACACATGTGTTACATCTAATATACTTGTGGACCCCGGTTCATCTCATGAACCATCATGTCATTCGTATTGGTTATGTGCAAGTATATAATAAATCACCATTCATCTAATGAAAGGAAAGCATGAATATATGAATAAATAAAGAATTTAATCAATTTATTATATCATCTACTGGATTGAGTCCATAAAACTAACAATAATAATTCCAAAAGGGGTTCCATTACGAAGAATTAAGAAAGAGACCAAGGAGATACATTCGTACTGACTTAAACTTGTACTTATTGGATAAAAAAGCCAACTCTCACCGTTTTAAGTGAAATCAACGGTAAAATTTATTCTTTACAATCTTAATTAACTTAAATATCTAGGCCCCACTAAACAAACACCCTTCATATCATGCTTTCTCTTAAATGGGATCAACCATAAGAAACCCCCTTACCCAAACCATTCTTTATCTCCATACACATGGGACCCGTCATAACCAATCTATCCACCCCTCTATAGAAGCCATTCACATATTTCAGAAATGATATTATCTCCATATAAATGGGACCAATTACATCCAACCCATCCACCCTTCTATAGAACCCACTATTCACATATATCAGAAATGGGTCTCGGAGGCTTCTAACAAGAAAAAAAGGGTCTCATAAGTGGATAGGTTGGTTGGATATAATTGGTATTGTGAGTCCCTTATCATTTAAGACGTCCCACTTTCATTACACTAATTCTTATTTAGGTTATCCTACCCTAAGATTTGATTTGATTATCTGTCAAAACACATCTTTATAATTCAAAGGTTATTTTTTCCTAAAGTATGGGGAAAATGCTCGCCTACGAGCAGATTGGATATACGGTCCAACTCTAAGAGGCCCACCTTTGATCAATACAACCACTTTGAAACTCTGGCAACCCCATGATTTGGCATCATTTTCAATTTTAGAATCATTGAACCTTCACTCACGATTGGAATGAATGCAAAAAACTTGTAGACATTAAGATTTAAGGTTGTTAAATTAAGGACTAGGATAATTTGGTGGGGCATTTTTTGGCTCCCCATTGCCCATTGTCCATAAGGAGAATTTCCCATTCCCCCCTCCCCCCATTGACAAACATGAATCTAAGAGTGGGCCCATGAACTAGACTGTGCATGAACAATATGTAGTTTGCCCATAGGCCCAAGTAAGATGTGTATACTCTATAAGTTAATATTTAACTAAATATACAAATAGTTTTAGCTGAGAGAGTTACAAATATTTACTCACATACTATTAAATTTTTATATATAGAGTTCCTTTTTATTATTTAGAGGATTTTACCTAAAAAATCCCTTTGACTCGTTAAAGACCAAAAAAGACCTTCAAATCTTAATATAGACCATATAGGTCCTTCCGCCACTTTCTTGTCCTTTTTCCTACGTTTCTGTTGATCGACGATATCCCTGTTGATTTATACATGAGAGGGGAGGATACTACTTTTTTATCTTTTTCATTTTTTCGGTGAGCAGGGATATCCCCATTTAGTCGTTCACGAGTGGGCAGGGATATCTCTCTTCATCATATTTAAAACACTCACCTAACTGAGTGTTTTGAATATGCCGGTCCGAGGTATCCTTGCTTAATTGAGTGTGCTAAATGTGCTGGGCAAGGAATATCAGGTGGATGTTATTTCTTTTCTTCTTCCATCTCAATCTTTATCAATGCCTCTGACACTGTTTAAAAGGGTTTGAAAAGTTTTGGATAAAAGGAGATTTTGATCCATTTTTGTTAGGAGAACTGCACTATAAATTCGTTATCAAGTCAGATAAGCAAATTTGATTTTGTGTAGAGAGTCTGAAACAAGTGTCCCAATTATATGGAGTTTGCAGCGCCCACACTAGACAAATTGAACCATGGAATTATATGAGGTAAGAAGAATATGCTACACAAATGACTTGCATGTTTGGTGATCTCAAATATGAATATGAAGTGCTTTTGGTAGCAATTATTTATGGTAAGAATGCCCTTATAGGTGAAGGATAGCAACATGGCCTAGTTGGGGTTGGCCATGGTCAAGGAAGAAAGAGGGAATAGAAATCGAGGGAGGGAAGAGAAATAACTTAGGGTCACCTTGTGGTGGCCGGTAGTCGCCATTGATGGAGGAGAGTAGAGGTTGAAGACAAAAGAATGAATAAGGAAGAAGGAGATGAAGAAGAAAAAGAAAAATCGTGGAGAAGAAGAGAGGAGGAGGTAGAAAAGAGGGAAGCATGTGGAGGAGAATAGTAGAAGAGGAAAAAGAAAGCTTACGGAAGAGAAAAGAGGAGGAAGAAGAAAAAAGCTCATGGAGAAGAAAAGGTTTGGGTGGATTTTACAGAACACGGAAGCGAGGATATCCCCCGCTCTAGAAATTTTAAAAAGAAAAAACTGAAAAAGGGGCCCTAGGACCACTATGGTGGATAACTATACTTTGGATCATTTTTTGTCTCCACTCAATCTAAGAGGATTTTTCCGGTAAAGTCCTCTAATATTTATGTTATAATATGAATTTAGATTCTGATTATTACACAAATAGATTCATCATTCAATGAATTCATGTGTTTTTCATTAGTTAATCTGAATATCAATTTTAATTTATTATTCAATTAGTGTGAGATTTAACCCATGCATTGCGCCAACTTCATGGTTATATACTATTAAGAGATGTCTGATATATACATAGTGGAGTAATAATATAAAGTCACCCTTATCTATAAGGTAAATTCCCTTAAATTAAAATCTATCAATGTGGGGGCTGCCTTCCAAATGTCTAAATGTTTAATGTGCTCATTTAACCCATTTTACCTTAGTCAAATTAAGATTTGGTTCGATATTCATTGTTGGACTAATAAAAGCGTGATCAAACTAACAATAAATAACATTTATTTTCAATAAATCACAATTTCATGCAATAGGGCTAATATTTTATGGACTCAATCCTTTTGTATGATGTTCATTCATAACTATATGAACTTCCAATTTAGTCATAACCTTTGAATTGAAAAAGATGTTGATGCAAAATCCTGGGAACCATCAAAAGAGGACGAAAGTTCAATTGCATGGTAATAATGTCTATAAACTTGGACCCCATTATGCTAAAAAAAAGATTTTTTCATAAGACAAAAGGAAAGATGAAGCCAACCCAACATCTGTGGAAAATGAAGTCAACCTTAGTGAAAAACTTGAGGAATATGTTTGTGGGGGAAGAAGAGATGTGGAGACAAAAATCTAGATAGTTATGGTTGAAGGAAGGGGATAAAAACACAAATTCTTCCACTCAAGAACAATCAATAGGAGGAGAAATAACATGATCGAGAAAATAATAAAAAAAGGGGAAATGGGTGGATAATAGCCAATTATGACATCTGGTGGCCCTAGAGATCTCAATGAAATAAAGAACTTGATTAGTAAAATGGTTTCTCTGGAAGAGAACCATTGGAGGAGGAGGTTAAGAAAGGTGTGTTTCAACTTGGGCCCCTCAAATCCCCAGGCCCTAGTGGGTACCCAACAAAATTTGATCAACACATGTGGGGCTCAATCGGACCTAATGTTAGTGTTCTTGTGCAAAATTTTCTTAAAACTAAATCCTCTCTTAGGAAACTCAATGAAACCTTTGTTATCTATATTCCCAAGAAGAGCAGGCCTCGAAAGGTGAATGATTCTAGACGCATTAGTCTATGCAATGATATTTATAGAATTATTTCTAAGGTAGTTTTCAACAAACTTAAAACTTTGCTAATAAAATTATTGGCCCTACCAAAGTGCATTTGTGGGAGGTAGAGCTATATCTGATAATTATATTGTTTTCCATATATAATTCATTCTTTTAAAAGAAAGAGAAATGAGAAAACTATTGACCTAAAATTAGATAAGGCAAAAGCGCATGATTGAATGGAATGGGATTTCCTAAGCATAGTCTTGGAGGCCTATCGTTTTCATGAGGAGTTTATTAAAATTATTCAAGAATGTATTTTGTCGGTCTCCTTTTCTATCTTATTTAACAGATCTCCATTTGGACTAGTTACCTTGACGGGAGAGATGAGACAAGGGAATCATTTCTCTCTTTATTTGTTTATCATGTGTGGTCCTCTCTTGAATGTTGTTGAAAGAAGAAGAGGAAAAGGGTAATTCATGGAGCTAAAGTTTCTAGATTTGCAGCTAGCATTTCCCACATCTTCTTTGCCGATGATAGTCTCCGCTTTTGCAATGCAAAAAGAACTAATGTCAAACCCATACAAGACACTCTTGATGATTTTCGTTTTCTCTCTAAGAAGCTTGTCAATTTTGATAAGACTTTAACAAAGGGACTTGTAATATTAGGAAGAAAGAACTTGCCAAGATACTATTTGGTCTTTTTTACTCCTCATGAGTTTGGGGGCCAAAAAACACTTGATTGGGCTTTATATGCTCAAAAGAGATTGCACAATAGTTATATTTGTGGGTGGGCTTGTTTGAAAAGCAAGTTTTCCATGTAAGGGAGTCAAAAGGGCACCTTTTATATTGGTTTTTTATGAGAAAACCAGGAGTAGTAAAGAAAAGGGGGATTTTTTGCATCTCCCTCTCAAGCTAGGGTTTGAAGAAGAGAAGAAGATCAAAGTTGAAAAAAAGTGAAGATGTAATCCACTCACAACTCCAATGAGCAATAGGTTTTCCCATTCCATTATTTAGTTTGGAGGAGTTTTGTCTTCCCCTTTTGAGGTATTCTCTTTGTCTTCCTTTTTAGTTGTAATCCACCATGGAGGTTGGTGATGGTTATTGATGTTTTGATATACTCTAGTTGTGTCTAGAGAATAATTTTGTAATACGTTTTCAATAGTAGAACTTGTGGACTTTGGTCTATGGTTTTTCCCTTTTACATAAAATTTGAGTGCTCTTGCTCTCTCTCTTTTTTCTATTACTACTTGTAGATTAATGTTGTTGCGTTGTTCAATTTTCTCCATTGATTTGCACATAGAAGGGGAAAGGTGTGGTGCCTTCCCATCAAGATTCTAACAAGCGGTATCAGAGTTAGGCTCTAATTTCGCATACAAATCATGAAGATAAGCACAACTAGAATGATTAGTTTAAATGGGAGCAATTAGATGATTTGAAAGACAAAAATAAAAGATTTGTTATAGTGCAAGGACTTCTATCAGCCAATAAAAGGTCATGGGGTTAAACCAGAAATATGTCCGATGATGATTCGAAGAAACTTCATTAAAAAGCTGTTGGATTAATTATTCGAAAATGGATAAATGATAGTGTTTTCCACCATGTAACTACAGAAACCTCGACAGTCACTTTTGAAAAGAATTAGAAGGCTAATATGAGAAGAAAACCACATGCAACAAGGCTTTCCTGTTTGGCTTGTGAATTTGAAGTACAAAGATGGAACTTCAATTACAGAGCATTTGAGTGCAATGAATAGTATTGTGAACCGACTCTCCTCTATGGAAATGGCACTTGATAATGAGCTACAAGCCCTTTTACTGCTTAGTCCTTTGCTTGACAATTGGGAGACACTGGTGTTGTCTTTAAGCAACTTCACTCCAGATGTGGTGGTTACAATGGACCCAAGTAGCTGAAAGTTTATTTAATGAGAAAACAAGAAGGCAAACCTTGGGTTCCTCTCAATCAAAAGCACTTGTCATAAAAAATCGGGGGAGAAGTAGAAGTAGAAAACCTCATTACCTTGAGAAATCAAAAGGACGATCAAAGCCTAGAAAATAAATTACTTGTTTCAATTATGACTAGTCGGACCACTACAAAAAAGAGTGTCGAAAGTTCAAGAAGGAGAACAAGAGAAAGAATGAAGGTAGGAGGCAAGATGATAAAATACCACCTCTGTTGCTTTAGAAGGTGATCTTATAGTTTTCTTGGATTGTGAAGAATTAACTTGTCTTAATCTCACATGTAAATGTCACGTCCCCCGAACCCGATTAAAGAATAAACCAGATCCGGGGAGTGAAATTTAGGACTAATTAAAATTTTGTCATTTAGGCCCAAAGATCGTAAGTCCGCTGTAAGGATATTACATTTCAAGCCTCATGTAATTCAATAAGTGCGGAATTCATACCACTCTAGGCATATGGAATATCAACAGTGAATAATAACTTCATTAAATTTAAAGTTGCACATAAAAATATAAACAAAGCTAAACAATGGAGTTAATTTAATTACAATGGCCAACCCAATATCCAAGGTCATTAAAGAACAAAGTCAATGAAATGAAAGTTCCAACGAGGGATAACAAAAGAATGAATATAAATCTAGTGAATATCCCCATGTGACTCTCTCTTATGCTGGGAATGATGACACTACTTTACGTCATCGGCATGCCACTCTCGCTCCTCCTCAGCTGGTTGGAGATCCTCTGGGATCTCCTCACCGGCTTGCTCCTCGTAGTAGTAATCACCTGAGGTGTCTGCACACCAAGGAACAGAGTCAACGACATGTTGAGTAATAGATAAGCAAAGTACATTAAACATGACATGCTTCAAGTAAAGAGTAATGACAAATAACATAATCAAGTGAATACAAGGAAAGCGAAGCTAAGTATAAAGTAAGAGTAATAATCATCAGAAGCAACAACGAGAATCATAGCAATCATCTAGCAATAACCACTATCCAGACAATGCAATGCAAGTATCAAGAGGGAGACTCCAAGGATGTCCTAACCACCTCCCGGAGTACCAGTAACAATCCAATCCAGACTACTGATACTAAAGTCCGGCTCTAGTAGGATCCTAGCTCCCAGTCCTGTGAATAGCAGAACGGTCCTAGCCCGCTCCCAGCTATTCAACGCCATGGACGCCGTCCTACGCCGACTGCCCACCCCGACGACCGAGTAACCGGTCCGTCAATAAAACTCCAAACTATAGTTGGCCATGATATACAAATAGTAATAAAGTGGTGTTGACATAAGGACAAACAAGACAAGCAAGTCTGGCTAGCTCAGTATACAAGACATGTTCATATCGATTATCTCATTTAAACAATACAAGACAAGTCAATCACCTGATAATCCCTTCCATGCTAGCCAGTTATGTTTATCAAATACATGATACCTGGTTCCTAAAGTACACTCTAAGTCAGGTCCAAGTCCTAAATCTTATAAGGAATTGTGTTTCATAGTTAGTTAAGTATTTTATGCCAAGAGAGTATACAATGAATAGTAACAACAGATACAAGTCACAAGTCAAGGAAGAATTACAATTCAATCCTAGGTAAGCGGTGTCATCCCTGCACTCCACATATTCTAACGGAGTACGTAAGGAAATTGGATCAACGATGCGTCTAAGGAAACCCCTTGGTGTACAATCATGTTAAGCATTGAACGATTCAGTTCCATACGTATTCAGTTACACCATGCGTAATACACGAATACCTAGACAACCCATCGAATGCACACCAAGCCACGTGCTTCAATTTCAATTCACATTAATAGTCATGAGAGAGTAAGTTCATGGTTTCCAACATCTAAGGCCCAAACCTAGGTTAACAGTCTTATTCCCAAGTAAACAAGAGTTGGATCATTAATCCGAGTAATTACATCACTTCCCGATCTTCGATCGTAGTGAAACCAAAACCATTGGATTCTACATTACAAGGGCTTTCCAACCGTATTGTTTATAGAAATCCAACGGACGGATTACAAGTTACAAGGCTTCGAAGTTTCCAGAACACCTCTCAATTAGTGTACAATCCAATCGATCGAACAGAGTGCCCGATCGATCGGCACTGAACGCGTCACTGTTAACACACAGTCCGATCGATCGGACTGCGGACCTGTAACTAGAAAATGGGTTTTCTGCCCCTTTTCCCTCCGGCCAATCCATGGCTAACTTGTAGAAAATGAGCCTCCATGCTCCTCATTCATCACATACATCATAATTCATCATTTCTAGCAATTTAAAACAACCTGGTATTACCAATTTACAAATTATCAACCCAAATCCCCAAAACCTAACCTAACATATAAATCCCCAAATCAATATCAACACATGCTTGGAATTAAGGAAAATCTAACAAGAAGCATAACCAATCAATAATAAACATACACACATACTCAAATATACAATGCAAACCCACTTGCCTCAATGAAGAAAATGATGAAAAATGGAAAAACTTGAGGAGAAGCTCTACTACCACGAAATCCCAAATCTAACCCGATAAAACGCAATCTAGAATGCCAAGAAAAAGAAAGGAAGGAAGAAGATCAAGATCAGACCTAATCTAAACAAAGAGAAGCTGACTGAAAAGATAAAGTTATGAGAAATCTTACCAAATTGATACCAGAGGAAAGAGGAGATCGAGAGGATGAAGATTAGCGGTTCGGATCGCGGAGATGATCTCTCCGGGGTCGAGTTCTGGGCTTGAGAAGAGAAGAGGAAAAAGAAGGGCCTGTTGTAACTTCTTTCGTCACAGAGATCGAATGAAGGATTAGGGTTAATCATTGATTAAGAATAAGAGAGGGAGGAAAAAATTGAATTACCCCTTAAGTGGGTCCGGTGAATGAATGGACCACTTGAAAGGTTTCTGATCGTCGGATCGCGATGAGCCAAGAGACAAAAATGATCAACGCGAGAAAACCTTTCCAACGAACCCAAAAATTACGGTGTTTGAGATTTTTCATAAAAACACTCAATTTTTCTTAAATTGCAAACTACCCCCTGCTTTGATCAAACGAATTTGGAATCACATGAAACTTCACTGACACAATTCTAAACCCACTTAAATATCTAAAATATAATTAAATATAATAATTACTAATTAAACGGGTCAATGGGCCTGCGGTTGGGCCCAACTGACCCAGTAAGGTCGAGGACCTTACAGTAAAGATACAAATTGGGTGATTGACAGAAGTGCTTCACACCATGCTATTCCCTGCAGGGACCTCTTCACATCTTAGAAGTCAGGAGACTTTGGTGTTGTGAGGACGTGTGATAGTGGCACTTCAAAAATTGTGAGGATGAGCGATGTGTGTATCGATCGAGACCAATGTTGGTTGTAAATTTGTTCTCATGGATGTGATACATGTTCCCGACCTTTTCCTTAATTTAATTCCAACTAGAAAGCTAGATGAGGAAGACTACAACAATCACTTTGGTGGAGGACAATGGAAGCTCACCAAAGGGTCTCTTGTGGTGATAAGAAGAAAGAGCTATTGCACTTTGTACGACAAAAGCACAAATATGCAAGGTTGAGGTGAACATAACAGAAGATACTTCTATTGATTTGTGATACAAGCAGTTGGGTCACATGAGCGAGAAGGGGTTTCAAATCCTCGCCAGAAAGCAAGTCCTCCCTAGGATAATAGGCATACATTTAAATAAATATGATCATTGCTTGGATGGTATGCAACATAGAGTTTCATTTCATAAAAACATTCATAATAGAAAAATAATGTTTTGGAACTTGTTTATTTTGCATATTTGTGGTCCTATGAAAGTTAAATCACTTGTTGGTGCTTCTTCTTTTGTGATTTTCATAGATGATGCTTCTAAAAAGGAGTGGACATATGCTATGAAACCTAAAGATAAAGTTCAGATGTTTTTAAAGATTTTCGTACTCTGGTGGAAAGGAAATAAGAAAACCATTGAAGTATACTCACACAGACAAAGGTGGTGAATATATTGGATCGTTTGATGAATATTGTAAAGATCATGGCATCAAACATGAGAGAATTGTTCCTAAAACTCCACAACATAATGGTATAGTTGAAAGAATGAATCACACCATTATAGAAAGCATTGGTTGTATGCTCTCACATGCAAAATCTCAATGTTGGTTGTCAATTTGTTCACATGGGAACTGCATGTTATTCCATATGCCTCAGTCGTAGGAATCTTAGTGTATGCTACGATGTGCACGAGGCTTGACATCGCACATACCGTTGGTTTAGTTAGTACATTTTTTTATCCTCGCAACGCTCATTGGAGAGCAGTGAACTGGATTCTCATATATCTTAGGGGTTCCTCCAATATATGTTCGCGCTTTAAGGGTTGCACAGGCTACATGGATGTAGATATGGCTCAAGATATTGACTCCAAGAAGTCTACATTGGGATACTTATTTACTTTTACAGGGGGGACAATATTGTCATAGCAATCCAAGTTGCAAAAGTGTGTGGCTTTGTCTACTCTAGAAGCCGAATATACTACAATCTCAGAAGATTGTAAATTAAGAAGTTTTGTGGATGACGAGGTTCCTTGAAAAGAACTTGGCATGAAGCAAAAAAAAATATGTTTTTCATTGTGAGAGTTAGATTGATGTGTGATATCACTGAATTCAAGTTGTTCTTGAAAAGAACCTTATAAGACTTAAGAAGATTTACGCCGACAAGAATGGCTTGGATATGATGACAAAGGCCTTACCTAAAGACAATCATGAATTTTGTAGAAGTATGGCAGGTTTGGGTATGGTAGAACCTTAGTGCCTGGAACCGTCCATCCCACTTCTCGATCCCACTCCGAAAACACGGATCAGCATTTTCGGAGCGAAATCTCCCATGGAGTGCGGTTCAAGATTTTATGGAGCACGGTTGCGTTTTTATGGAGCGCAGTTCGACGAACGACGGAGCGGGAGTCGGTGAAACCTGGATCACCGTTCAATGAGGGAGAGAGCGCAAGTCGATGGGTCTCGAACCGCGAATCGAAACTATTTGGAGCGTGGATCCAAGGTAGGAGCGTCGAATATCCACAGATTTTAAAACTTGGATCCTTATTTTCAAAGAGGAGTAAAAGAAAAAAAAATTAAAAGGAGAAGTGTGACGCCCTGGAGTCCCACATCGACTATAGAGAGGAAAGTGAATGAGATTATATGTAGATCTCACATCCTTACCTTGTATGACACCTTTTGATGGGTTGAGGCCCATCAGAAATAAAACCGTGAGGCCAGTGGGCCAAAGCGGACAATATCATGCATGGGTATGGGGTGGGGCATTACAAATGGTATCAGAACCGACTCTCGACTAGTTCGAGTGTGGGTCCCCTGCCGTGGTCTGGTGCAAGTGGGCGGGTTTCCATGTGGGCGGGCCAAGAGGGCTGGCAGGCTACAGGGGCTGGCATACTGAGGCCAGTGGGCCAAAGCGGACAATATCATGATGGGTAAGGGGTGGGGCGTTACAAGAAGTGAGGCTAAAATCTGAAAGAGGAGCAGATCATCGGTTGTCGCAGGTCTTCTACGTTACAGCAGTAGCAGGCAGGATTGAACCCTTGCCCTCCCTCCCCATCTCTTCCCCACCTCTCCGTGAGTCTGTGACTCTGTGTACTTGGGCATTTGGGCTTCACTTGTTTTTATCCTTTCCCTCCGCTCCTCTCTGTCCCATCTCCATCTTCTTCCTTTCTTTAAATAAAACAAATATTGTAGTCAACTTGATACTTCAGTCAGTGACACAGTAGAATATAATGAGTAGCAAAAATTAAAAAACCATATGTGGTGCAAGTGGGGTGTCTACTGGCCCCATGACTGGTAAACAAACTTTTGGGATTGGCAATATCAACAAAAATCAAGCATTTAGATTTCAGAGCAATGATGAAAAACTGACACAAGATTTTTAGTTTTGTGCTTCATATCTCATTCACAACTATCTCAAGCCCGTATTTGTAGTTTTGTACATCTTGATGGCTATGGAAATTATAAACAATAAAAGATTTCCATCATATCCCTAACATGTTGTCTTCTCGGTTGTCACTCTTATTTATAATTTATAAATGTTACAAGTTTTTTTCTCCATTCTCCAATACTCTTTTAATATATGTAAATTATAAACAAGATATTGGAGAATGATTTGACCTTTATAACCAATATTATTTCTTTTTTAAGACCAAAATGAATGAGCAAGAGGAGTTACAAATTATAGAGAATCCACTTCATCAAAGGGATAATATTGAAGATGAGAATACAAATTTGACAGCCACTCCTCTCAAAATGTGCGCAACAATTGTTGGAGATAGAAAAGATGGAAGTGATTGTAAGTGGATAAGATATATTTGTGCCCATTAGTTAATTGTTTATAAATCCATATATACTATATATTGCATAGGCGCTCCGGACATATAATTACTTTAAAATTTAGGGCTTCGGCGCTCCCGCTCCCGATCCCGCTCCGCGCTCTGGGCACTTAGGGTAGAACCCTCCTCATGAAATGTAAGGAGGAGATTTATTGGGTCTTTTTACTCCTCATGAGTTTGGGGCCTAAAAAGTACTTTATTGTGCTTCATATCCTCAAAAGAGATGGCACATTAGTTATACCAATGGGTGGGCTTTCTTGGAAAGCAAGTTATCCGTGTAAGGGAATCAAAAGGGCACTTTTTAGATGGGTTTTGTGAGAAAATCGGGAATAGTGAAAATAAATGGAACTTTTTGCATCTCTCTCTCAAACTAGGGTTTGAAGAAAAGAAGGTTAAGATTGGAAGGGAGTGAGGATCTAATCCACTCAACTCCAAGGAGTAATAGGTTTTCCTATTCCATTATTTGGTTAGGAGGAATTTAGTTTTCCCCTTTTGAGAAATTCTCTATCTTCCTTTCTGTTGTGCGTGTGTATGCGGAAACGTGAATTAATGCGATCGAGCAATCAATAAACCACACAAAAGAACAATCAATCACACACAAGAGAATTACGTGGTTCGGCAATCTTGCCTACGTCCACGGGAAAGAAACTCGACTCTCCTTTAGGTTCACTCTTCTGTCTGTATGTATCATGGGTTACACATTACATCATATATATAATGTTCTCTTTCTTATTCCCCAAGAAACCCTATCTTAGTCAATAAGAAAGTCCCGGTACAATTACCAAAATACCCATGACCATGAACCTACTTGGTCTGGACCCACTAGGCCCAACAATCTCCCCCTCCAGACCATGGGGAAGCGCCTCTGAACCCCTTACTAGGAGTCCAGTCCTACCAACTCTGAACACAACTCCAGCTTTCCCTTAGACACGACCTTAGTCATCATGTTAGAGGGATTCTTGTCAGTGTGAATCTTTTCCAGCTTCATGAGATTCTTCTCGATGACCTCACGAATCCAATGATATCTCACATCAACGTGCTTTGTGCGGGCATGGTATGTAGCATTCTTGCTAAGATCCATGGCACTCTGACTATCACAGTAGACTACATACTCTCCTTGCTTCAAACCCAGTTCTTTAAAGAAATTCCTCAACCAAATCATCTCCTTCCCTGCTTCATTAGCAGCTATGTATTCTGCTTCGGTTGTAGATAATGCTGTACACTTCTGCAACTTAGACTGCCAGGAAATAGCTCCCCTTGCAAAAGTAAATAAGTACCCAGAAGTAGACAATCGACGATCAAGATCGCCTACAAAATCAGCATCTGTAAAGCCTTCAAGTACTGGTTTTAAGCCTCGGAAACACAAGCAAAAATCTAATGTACCTCTCAAATATTTGAAGATCCACTTCACTGCTTCCCAATGCTCTTTTCCAGGGTTAGAAAGAAATCTACTCACTACACCCACTGCATGAGCAATGTCTGGCTGTGTACACACCATGGCATACATAAGACTCCCAGCTGCTGAGGAGTATGGAACAGACATCATCCATTCCTTTTCTTCATCTGTAGTAGGACATAATCTCTTACTGAGCTTGAAGTAACTGGCTAAAGGCATGCTAACTGGCTTAGCATCTATCATGTTGAATCTCGCTAGCACTCGTTCAACATATTTCTCCTGTGACAACCACAGCTTCTTGGCATTCCTGTCACGACGTATTTGCATTCCCAAAATCTGTCGTGTGGGACCCAAGTCTTTCATGTCAAAAGTCTTTGACATGTCCCTCTTCAATCTGCCAATCATCTTACTATCTTGTCCAACTACCAACATATCATCTACATATAAAAGAAGGATGATAAATTTGTCATTACCAAACTTACGAACATAAACACAGTGATCTGTAGCTGTCCTTTGGTACCCATGACTCACCATGAATGAATCAAACTTTTTGTACCATTGCCTCGGCGCTTGTTTCAGCCCGTATAGACTCTTTTTCAACCTGCAAACCAGCTGTTCTTTTCCTTCTACCTCAAACCCCTCCAGCTGAGTCATGTAGATCTTTTCTTTCAGATCACCATGAAGAAATGCAGTCTTCACATCCATTTGTTCAAGTTCAAGGTCCATGCTGGCAACTAGACCCAAGACAATTTTGATAGAAGTCATCTTCACAACTGGAGAGAAGATTTCATCAAAGCCAAGACCCTTCGTCTGCGCAAAGCCTTTAACCACTAGCCGTGCTTTGTGCTTTATCAGTTTTCCACTATCATCTCTCTTCAGCTTGAGCACCCATTTGTTCTTCAGAACCTTCTTGCCTTTTGGGAGTTCCACCAGCTCATAAGTATTGTTCTTTTTCAAAGAACTCACCTCATCCTGCATAGCCTCCATCCACTCATCTTTATCTGCATGAGTTTTTGCTTCTGGGTAGCTCTCTGGCTCCCCCTCATCAGTAAGCAAAATATAATCTGCTGCAGGATATCTTGTTGATGGTTGACGCTCTCGAGTAGACCTCCTAACCTAAGGTTCCGTGGTTTCTGACTGAGGAGACTGCTCCCCCTACTCAACACCCTGTTCATCTGGCAACCCCTGCGCCTCATCACGATCTGGATCGTTTTGTCCACCTTCTCCACCTGTAGTCTGCACTGGAGAAGGAGTCGGTGTTAGATCAACCACTCCATCAACAACTTCTTTAGACTTTTCAGTCTTTTCAATATCTCCAAAGAATTGATCTTCATGAAACACAACATCCATACTTCTGATAATTTTTCTCTTCTCTGGATTCCATAACCTGTAGCCAAACTCAGCTCCACCATAGCCAAGAAAAATGCAACACACTACCTTATCATCCAGTTTTAAACGTTGCTCCTTTGGTACATGTGCAAAAGCCTTACACCCAAACACCTTCAAATGAGAATAAGAAACATCTTTACCTGTCCATACTCTCTCTGAAGATCAAAATCCAAAGGAACTGAGGGAGACCTGTTAATCAGGTAAACAGCAGTCAGAATAGCTTCACCCCAAAATGGCTTGGGTAGCTGTGCCACTCTAATCATGCATCTCATCCTTTCAAGAATAGTGCGGTTCATTCTCTCTGCTACACCATTGTGCTGTGGAGTACCAGGAACTGTTCTTTCATATCGAATACCATGCTTCGAGCAATAGCCTTTAAACTGGTTGGATGTGTACTCACCACCATTATCTGTGTGAAGACATTTCAAGAGCTTTCCTGTTTCTCTTTCAACCATGACATGAAACTGCTGAAATACCTGGAACACCTGATCCTTCTATTTCAACGCATAAACCCAGACTTTCCTGGATGCATCATCAATAAATGTGACAAAAAACTTATTGCCACCCAATGACTCCACCTCCATGGGACCACAAACATCAGAATATACCAAATCCAACACATTAGATTTTATCGTTGATGTTTTCGAGAAAGAAACCCTATGTTGTTTACCAAACAAGCAATAATCACAAGGGTCAAGGGATGTACCTTTGGAGTAATTAATCAAATCTTTCTTTGCCAATAACTGCAGTCCTTTCTCACTCATATGTCCAAGTCTCTTGTGCCACAGATTTGGAGAGGATCTGTCTTCAACAGCATTCAACACACCTTTGCATAGCTTCACATGTGTCTTGTACAGCGTATTACACGCCTTCAATCTCGCAAAAATAAGAGACCCTTTAGTGAGTTTCCACCTGCCATTTCCGAAGTAACTTTCATAACCTGCACGGTCCAATGAAGTCCCGGAAATCAGATTCAACCGCAGATCAGGAATATGTCGCACATCTTTCAGCGTCATTGTACAACCAATATCGGTTTGAATGCAGACATCACCGATCCCAACAATATTTGAATGACTTGTGTTGCCCATCTTCACAGTGCCAAAGTCTCCTGCTTTGTACGTCGTGAACATCTCCTTAGAAGGAGTAGCATGGTAGGATGCTGCTGTGTCAATAACCCACTCAACCTGATCATCTGCAACACTCAAACACTCTTCAACTTCACTAGTCAGAATCACTACTTCATTATCCAAAGTAGCTGTAGTGTTAGTGTCATTCTTCTGCTCATTGTTGGTTTCTTTCTTTTCCTTCAAAGTAAAGCAATTCTTCTTAATGTGACCCTCCTTGCCACAATGAAAGCATTTTCCAGACTTTTTCTTAGTCTGTGATTCCTTGCCACCTCTGGACTTGCCACGACCCCCCTTTGGTCTCCTACTCTTACTTCTCCCTCTATTCTCGTAACAAAGGCCTGTGCATTATCTGTCCATACAGTTTTCCTTCTTGTTTCTTCATTTAACAAGCTGCTAGTTACCTGACTCATTGATAACACGCCATCTGGAGTAGAGTTGCTCACGAAAACAACCAATGTCTCCCATGTATCTGGTAAAGAACTTAGAAGAAATAAAGCTTGCATCTCATCATCAAGGACCATCTTCATTGTAGCCAGCTCATTCACAATGCATTGAAGATAATTTGTGATCTTCAATTTTACCACCCTCCTTGAATTTCATGTTCACAAGCTTTCTAATCAGAAAAGTGTTGTTTACGGCGGTTTTCTTCTCATATCTTTCTTCTAACTTCATCCAAAGGGTTCTCGCATTGGTTTCATTAGACGCGTGATGAAATATGCTGTTATCCACCCACTGTCTGATGTGACCAATGGTCTTTCTATGCATCTTTTTCCAATCTGGATTAGACATCTCTTTTGGTCAGGCACTATCCCCCTCAATGGGATCGTAGAGGTCTTTGCAATAGAGTATATCCTCCATCTTAGGTTTCCAAATCAACCAATTGGTATGGTTGAGTTTGATCATGGTAGTGTTCACAGTGTTGTTCTCCATCTTAATTAAAATAATCAAGAAATATAAACACCTGTCACTAACCTCGATTTCTACACCAATTCGTAGATCTTGTCACCAAGAATACGCTGGAAGAAACGGATCTGAAATCCGACTCTGGATGGCTCCGATATCGCAAAAATAGTTTTTTGCGCTCCGATTAGTCAAACTTTCTTGTTGACCGTCAAACTGCCAATTTTCTTCCACAATTACGTAGATCTGCTCGCAACGAGTCTGTAGGCGCAAACGGATCTCCGATCTGACACCGGATGATCAAGATATAGAAGAAACAATTCTTATTAGTCGATCTGGTCAAACCCCTGCTGACCGTACGTTCTCCTGACGTGGCGCTGATGTCAGCAACTGCTGTAATGGGCTTCCTACTTCGTGGATCAGGCTGAACTGACCCAGACAGACCTGACCTGGTCTGGGTTGTGGGCTTGTTGAGCTGGGCTTCTGTAAACGAGTCAGGTCAACCCGACCCGAACCTAACCCGGACTCCTTCTTCCCAAACAGAACTGGGTTCTTCTTCTTTCTGGTTTTGTAACCAGAAAACGATGAACCAGCAACAGGACTAACTGCAGTCCTTCAGTCTTCTTCCTTTCCGGCGATGGCGCAGCGCAAGCTGGACGGCGGCGGTCGACGTTGATCAGCAACGACGGTCGACGCCGGGACGGTGAGGGCGGCAGCGGGGATTCCGGGACAGTGAGGGTGGTGCGCGGAAAACGTCCAGTGACGGGCGGCAGCGTTTTCCGATGGAGGCGCTGTTCCGATGACAGCAGTGAAATGGCGGACCTTCTTCTTCGGCGAAGATCTGCCCTCTGTTTCTACAAGTAGAAACCGTAACCCTTTCTCTGTTTCGAATTAAGAGATTTGATCCGTGTGGCCCAGCAGAGATCGGAAACGATCTCTCTTTTCTGCGACGAAGAACCACGCGCAGAAATTCAGATACCCTTGATCCGATCCGTCGATCACGAGCACGGCACAAACCAAGCACTAGAAACCAAAAGCTCTGATACCACTTGTTGTGCGCGTGTATGCGGAAACGTGAATTAATGCGATCGAGCAATCAATAAACCACACAAAAGAACAATCAATCACACACAAGAGAATTACGTGGTTCGGCAATCTTGCCTACGTCCACGGGAAAGAAACTCGACTCTCCTTTAGGTTCACTCTTCTGTCTGTCTGAATCATGGGTTACACATTACATCATATATATAATGTTCTCTTTCTTATTCTCCAAGAAACCCTATCTTAGTCAATAAGAAAGTCCCGGTACAATTACCAAAATACCCATGACCATGAACCTACTTGGTCTGGACCCACTAAGCCCAACACTTTCTAGTTGGAATCTATCATGGAGGTGTTGGTGATGGTTATTGATGTTATGATATCCTCAAGTAGTGTCTAGAGAAGACTTTTGTAATCATATTTTTAATTCTGGAAGTTGTGGACTTTAGCTCTGTAGTTTTTCCCATAACCTATAAGGGTTTTCCATGTAAAAACTAGTGTGCCCTTACTCTCTTTTCTATTTTACTACTTGGGGATTGTGGTTGTGGTGTTCAACGTTTTCCATTGATTTGCGTATAGAAGGGGAAGTGTGTGGTGCTTTCCCATCAAGATCCTAATAGATATTGGGTGCTAGGCTCACAACAGATAATGAGAGATATCTAGGAAACCCCTCATTGTGAACAAAAATAAAAATGTTAACTTCTATTCTTTAATTGGGAAAATTAAAAATAGAATTATGTCCTACCAAGCCACTCTTCTATCGCAAGTAGGGAGATGTATTCTAATAAAATCAGTTTGTTTGTAATACGTATTTATAATATATATGGCAGTGCTCCAACTTACATAAAAAATGATTGATACAATGGATAAAATGTTTAGAAGCTTGTTTTGGGGTGATTCTCCCACCAAAAAGAATAATCCACTCAATTAGATGGAAAGAAATTTATAGCCCCCTCAAAGATGGAGGTCTAGGAATTCGAGTTACCAAGGACAATAATCTAGCCCCTATTGGCTAGGATGTATTGGCGGTGACACTATAATGAAAACAGATTAAGTTCGAAGACTTAGAAAATAAATTATTGTTCGAGTAAACCTTTATGGGAGGCAAACTTCAGGGATATTATTAGTTTTGGAAAGGATTTGTAGAAGCCATTAGTTTTATCAATGATAGGTTGGGGTGGATCATAGGTAATTGGGATCAAATCTTAGTTTGGAAATGCAATTGGATCCCTTTGAAAAGGGGTCTTAGGAAACAAATGATATAAAAATATCTTGAAAATCTATATCCCCTGCACCAGTAGAGAGGACGGGAAAATATATCCCTTTTCCAAAGAAGGCAAACTATGTTCAAAATCTGTTTATAGAATTATTCATGAAGACAGTAGGGATACCCACAATAATTTCCCATTAATTGAAAGACGCCGTGGCATCTCCCTCTATCTCAAAGATTCCTTCTCTTCTAGTTGAAAATGCCTTAATAATGCAATCTAGACACTGCAATTACCGCACAACAAAAATATTATTGATAATGCCATTTGTCCTATCTACACGACATCCAAAGGTAGCGTTTGGTTCGCCGTAATGAAGGTCGGAATGGAATGGTGATTCCAACGGAATGGTCATTACTGCGTTTGGTTTGCAAAAAAGTGGCGTAATGACCATTACCTCCGGAATCCCATTCCCTTATGTAGAGGAATGGTCATTCCATCCGAGATGGGAAGGAATGGCCATTCCATTCCTTTCTACTTTTTTTTTAGACCAAAAGACCCTTATTCACATCTATACATTATTATTAAAATAATAAGATTATAAAATAGAAGAACTTGTGTAGGCCCCACCAATATAATAATAATATAATATATACATTATTATTATAATTATTATTATTATAAGATTATAAAATAGAAGAGCTTGTGTGGGCCCCACCTATATAATAATATAATATATAATAATTATTATTATTATTATTAGTATTATAAGATTATAAAAATAAAAGAACTTGTGTGGGCCCCACCTATATAATAATATAATATATACATTATTTATTATTATAAATAAGATTATAAAGAGAGAACATGTGTGGGACCCACCTATATAATAATAATATAATCTATATATATTATTATTATTATGATTATAAGATTATAATTAGAAGGAACTTGTGTGGGCCCCACTTATATAAATATATTATATATACATTAAATTAATTAGTGTTATAAGATGATAAAATAGAAGAACTTGTGTGGAGCCCACCTATAAATAATAATATAATATATACATTAATTATTATTGTTATAAGAGTATAAAATAGAAGAACTTGTGTGGGCCCCACCTATATAAGAATAATATAATCTATGGATTATTATTAATTATTATTATTATTATAAGATTATAAATAGAAAGAGCTTGTGTGGGCCCCACCTATATAATAATAATAATATAATCTATATTATTATTATTATTATTAGTATAAGATTATAAAAAAAGAGCTTGTGTGGCCCCCACCTATATAACAATAATATAATCCATACATTATTATTATTATTATTATTATAAGATTATAAAATAGAAGCGCTTGTGCCCACCTATATAATAATATAATCTATATATTATTATTATAAGATTATAAAATAGAAGAGCTTGTGTGGGCCCCACCTATATAATAATAATATAATCTATACATTATTATTATTATTATTATTATAAAATAGAAGACCTTGTGTGGGCCCCACCTATTTAAGGATATTATAATTTATACATTGACTGAGCCAAAGATAAAATTCTAACAAGGGTATTTTGGTCAGTGTTATGTAAATTTTATTCCATTCCAGGACTCATTCCAGTATACCAAACGCAGGAATAGCAATCACTAGGTTGATTCCTCAGCGTACCAAACGCTGGAATGGAAATGCACATTCCTGCCTCATTCCATTCCAGACTCATTCCGGTCTCCATTCCATTCCCCCCTACAACCATTCCAGCGAACCAAACGCTACCAAAGAATCTATTGAGCACGCACTTTTTAGCTTGATCATGTCAGGGCTCCTTGGTTTGGCTCCAACGTAGGTATGTTTATCACACTCTGTTGCTCCTCTAAGGATGAGGGATTGATGGAGTTCCTTTATGGATAGTTGTGACACAAAAGGCCCACCAAATAATCCTCAAACAAAATATTGGGCTTTGGCACTTTAGTGAAAGTGGGAATTATTTAATATTTAAAGGCACAAAAATTGAGCCTATTGGCACAATCATATGCACTAGAAGAATGATTGTTGACTTGATTCCCAAGAATGAAAAGGCCCGCCAAGGATCCTCATCCATTTCCTAGTATTTTATTTTGAGGATCCTAAAGGCATGTCTAAGGTGTCCTCAATGCCTCTTTCAAAGCTTTGGACAATAAAGCAAGCTTTGTTTTTGGGTGCATGCAGGATGGATGCATGGATGGATCCAAGGTTTCTTCTTCAAAAGAAGCCGATGCAAGGGCTATCTTTTAGGTGCTAAATGAGGCTACTTCGTGGGGATTCTACAAGATCCAAATTTTAGCTGTTTCCCTCGAGGAGATTCGAGCCATCGATCAATGGGCTGATGGATTGGATTGGACTATCCATCCTATGTTATTGGATATTAAAGATTTGAGCTCCAAGTTAAAAGACACGTACATTTCCTTTTTCCATGTTCCTAGAAATCTTAATTGATCGTTTTGCTCATGAACTTGCCAAGAACTTGTATGGATCAAGATTTTTGTGGGATTGGGAGGGAGCGTGTATAACTCTTTGTAGTTATTGCAAGGTTGTTCCTTTGTTTTGTCTCTAATGCAACTATCATTTTTACTTAAAAATAGAAAACCCAATTCAGTAGAACCGAACTTTGACTCAATTTTACGATGGGTCTGACTACTTGATCCATGGACTAGGCACAGATAAAAAAATGAGCCCATTAAAATTTGTGCCCGGCCTGAATTAAGGGATAGAAGTCCAGAAGCCTGGCTTGGCCTAACCTTTGAATAAGGAGCGCTTGCAATTTATGGATAATTTGTCGAAATAATTGTCAGAAAGCAAGAGCATGGTTCGGCCTGGCCTGGCCCAGTTGACAAAATGGGTGGGCTTGGGCCTGATATTTGTGGCCCCTGTAGGGCTTGGGCTGGATATGGGCCTATGTTTTCAAAATTAGGATGGGCCTGGGTCCCGGGCCCTGAACCCTAGTCCAACTGTGGCCCATCGGGTATTCGGGTATTCCGTACCACCCGCATCCATGAAAAAAAATCTAAAGAAAGGGAGGGAAACAAACAACGGCTTATCTTCAACTGAAACCAACAGCTTTATCTTCAGCTGAGCTGAAGCGCTCTCTCTCTCCGATGGCTCTACCATCTTCCGATTTTCCTTCATCCCAAGAGATAGAAATCGGCACTCAAGGCCTGAGAAAGAGCATTCTCAAAGAAGGAATCTCTTGGCAAACCCCTTTCAAAGGCGATGAAGTACAAGGCATGCTCCCCACCTCTCTCTCTCTATCTCTATCTCTATCACTCCCTCTCTAATTTTGCAATTTCAAGTCTTTTCCAGTATCACTCCCTCTCTAATTTTGCAATTTCAAGTCTTTTCCAGTTCATTACAGTGGCCATGTCGACGGTGGATCGATTCTGGATTCAAGTCGAGATGTAGGAACCCCTTTCCGATTCAAATTAGGACAAGGTTAGTAAGTAAAACAACTCACTTGAATACTTCCCTGTTTTTGTTGAATTCATTACAGTGGCCCCTGTTGGCATATTTAACATTTCGGTTGCTTTGCACTATAACTGTAGAAGTTAGTATATCTGATTATGTGCGAGTGAGTGGCGGACCCCCGGGATTTTCCTTTGAGGGGTGAGGACCTATGATGCACTGATACGTCATTGATACGGCGAGGACACTCCATAGACACTGTAGGAATACGAATTTTAGACATAAAAAGTGAAGTATCGGATACGATACAACACGATGCGTTGTCCATTTTGAAGTATCCGTGCATCATAGGTGAGGACCCAAACCCGTAGTTGGTTCTCGGGCCAAAGCCCTTCACGTGGGTTTTGAAGGCAGACCCAGAATTTTTATGTGGGTTTTGGAAGCGGACCCAAAATTTTCATATGGTTTTTGAAAGTGGCGGAGGTCCAATGGGGCGACTGCCCAAAAAAGCATACGTGTATGTCTGCGCCTGCGTGTAACTCCATATACTTTAATTGGATGCAAAGTAATTAACATTTTCTTAAATTTTGTGACATGAGTATGCGTTGGTAAACATTTTGATCTTAACATGTCTTATAGGTTTGCATGTCATGTTTCTTCATTTTGTGGATTAGAATATGGTTAACAGTGTAGTGTATATGATGTTCATTTGAGGCCAGATCCAGCAATGAGCCTAATAGCCATTCCTGGGCCGGACTTACTACTGAAATATTTTCATGTCCTTTGAATTTTTCAGCCTGGGCTCCTCGCATTTACTTGAACTTTAGGCATGCATAGACCTAGATCCAGCCCTAAAAGCTCAGCCACTATCCAGTCAAAATTATGCGGGGATGGCCAGCGCATGCCAAAAGCCCCAGCTAGTTCATCACAAGAAGAGAATATTTCCTCTAGAAGAAAATTTATCTGGTTTTTCGTTTGTGCCATATCTCGAAACCACGACCTAATGGTATATACCATAGGTTTCAACCATCTTGACAAGGCAGAGAGATTGGGGAAAAAATTTATATTGTAACATTCTGGAAATAGTTTTCTTCCTGTTGGATAAATTTTTATTTGGAGAATAGATGGAACACAGGTGGCTGAGAAGTGCCTGTTTTAATGACATCCTTGATCTATTTTGGCCAAGAATTTTCATAATCATAATTTTTTAGCAACATCCTTGATCTATTTGGGCTAGTAATTTTCATAGTCAAATATTTTTTTTCCAGAATAATCCCATTTTTTCCATGATCAGATAAATTGAACCGGAGGATGCGATTTTGTTTTAGTATCTGATGAAACATATCTACAGTACAGCTGTTTGTTACATAGAGTATAAATGTCCCCTGTTTTTAACCAGCATTCATATGTTGTATATGTTAATATCTATTGTTATGACGTTCACTAACAGCTCGAGCTTTCAGTGTTTCCGGTTTTTAACATGGTATTAGAGCCAGAGGTCACGAGTGTTCCGTTCTGTTTGTCTGTTGTGTTTCGAATTCGTTCTGTTTGTCTGTTGTGTTTCGAATTCGAACGGCCTCCGTTCGAGGGGTGGTATTGATATACATTGTTCTCAAAGAGAGTTTCCTTCAAAAAAGACCTCAGTTCCTGAGGCCAAATTTTAGTAATTGGTTGTATGTAGAGTAAGAGAAGGGATGCAACTAGACAATAGATCATCTTTATTTAGTTCATACTTATGTGAGAAGCAAGAAGTTCTTCCATTCATGTAACCATCTGATTCCTTTCATCCTTTGGTCATTAAAGACATTTGATATTTGGTTATGCTTCATTGGCATTTTGATTTTCAGGTGATGTTATCAAAGGATGGGATGATGGGATTGCCACCATGAGGAAGGGTGAGAGAGCAGTCTTCACCATTCCACCAAATTTGGCTTATGGGGAGTTGGGTTCTCCTCCACTCATCCCTCCAAATTCAACACTCATCTTTGATGTGGAGTTGCTGTCCTGGAACACAATAAGGGATCTATCTGGTGATGGGCGGATCCTAAAGAAGATAGTCAAAGACGGTGAAGGGTGGGCCAGTCCTAAAGAGGCTGATGAAGTTCTAGGTAATATCTACCATTGTTATGGTGTTTTTCTCTTTTCAACAACTGTCAGAAAATTGCAAATGGGTAGAGAAAACCAGTTGGAATGCATACCACTTGCAAATTAGTTTTCTTGAATTCAACCAAATGCACCTAAATTTACATACCTAGGATGCCTTGGTTAATTTATTCATTTTGCTTCTTTTGGTTCAAATCAGCTTCAATGATACCACAGGCATAGATTTGGGATGTAAAAAGTATGAAGACAGTATCCAACCTAATGTAGCTCCAAATCTACACTGTGCGCCAATGCACTATAGCTTTGAAACTAACTGTGATCTGGACTAAAGCCCAAACACAGCATGTGGTAATTGCTATTTTGATGCTTATGCTTTCACTATGCAGTTAAGTATGAAGCAAGGCTGGACAATGGAACAATTGTTTCAAAGGCAGATGAAGGTGTTGAATTTCATATCAGTGACGGTAAATTAAAGTTTATATTCTATTTTATGGAATTCTTCTTTGCCTATTGTGCCTTCTTTCAGAAAAGTGATGGTCTTTCATGTTAAAAGGGTGAGAGAGTGATTATAATCACTGAACATCTCCAATGTTTACTCTCTTTAGTTGGTGTTCCAATATTCAGCATCATTTTTTGCTGAATGGTTCCATATTAATTACTCATGTCAAAGCTTTAAATTTAACATTGCAATTTTAATATTTGACCTTCTGTCTAACATATGCTCATTTTAGTTGTTGTCCTTGTAATTCTGTGTTCTACTAAACAGGTTATTTATGCCCTGCTATCAGCAATGCTGTGAAAACAATGAGGAAGGGAGAAAAAGCAGAATTATTGGTGAAATTCTCACGTAAGTTGATATTGTTGCATAATTCCTGTTCTAGATGTCTTATTAGATAAAAGCTTGAGGATCAATGCTGATTTGAATTTTTTTTTATTGACTTTTTAAATTTAGATTAGATTAAGATAAGGCGGCAGTTCTTATCTTGATGAGTTTTTAGTTGGAGTTACACGACTTAAGGAAGACAAAGATCATCCATATAGAGTTTGTCTCATTCTGTTGAAAATCAATAAATAGGTTTCATTGCACAAGGATTCAGTGTGTACTCAATAAAGCGCAAAAACTCCAAAGTTTCTCTCATTTTTTAATTTCTTTTTCCCATTCTTCTTGTATTCAAGTTAATAAGTGTTTCCACCTATCCTCATCTACTGGGATAAATCCTACATTGTTATCACCACAGTATTTCTTATAACTATCGAAAGCAACTGTAACTTTGTAATTGATATTAAATCATATAGATAAGATTAATAAATATGTGCTGAGTAATGTGTGATGATTCTGCATTTCTTAGAGGAGCCCTAAAATGCGTACCGCTCTTACTCAACAGTACTTCTTAGTTTGTTTAGGCATAGTTTAAATATCAGTATTGGACGCCATAATCCATATGCATATCAGCTGTATCAGTGATAGTAAGAGTGAGATTCTAAAAAATGGTCGTTAAAGAATAACTGAAGAATCAAGAAGAACATAAAATCCTGGAATTTGTACTTTTTAGGTGCTTTCTGCCCCATTTTATGTGTCCCAATCTTCATACTACTATAGTTTGCTGTCTGCAACCACATATAGGTTCTATATAATTTTCAACACTTGAGAGTAAATCTTTCACTTTTTCAAAGCATAATTAGCCATGAGTTTTGAGTCATTGCAGTTGGGTGTGTTACTTTGTAGATTGAGTGTTCACCCTTCACAGTATGAGGATGATCTCATAACCATGCACCATCCTTTTGCTTTTTATTTTTTTGAGGTTGTAAATTAGACTTTAAGAACTTTCAGATAAATACAGCAGTTGTTTTTAGACATATTTCCATCAATTACATCACTAGTGAAGTTAGTGACCTTTAATATGATGAATCAGTGAAGATGGATATCACATGTACAACTCCAAGCAATGTGGTGTATCCTTTGTCACTTCTTGTGGGCACAAAATAGAAAACAATCAAGGGAAACAGAGGGTTGAATTGGACAAGATACAGATAAGGAGTGAACTCAATGACATCCCATCAAATGATCGTAGCCCATGATAAATTCTAATGGCGACTTAATGTACAGTTTAATGTTAAACTAGACTAGTGCCAGTTCAAAGGGGATAAGAAGCCATTGGTCGAGACCCTACCGGGGGTGGGATTCGCAACCTTCCCTGGAATTAAATCCAACAGCAATTGGCTATCACAATGGAATCAAAGCATATATCCTTTTTTAGTTCTAACTATGTTCTTGTGCAAAGGTTTGCCAGCTTAGGTCATTTCTTAGTCTTCACTCCTTCATTTTAAACTGCCAAATATTAAATCACGAGGTCTTTGTCAACTGAAGTCCTTCTTTTCTTTCTTGTGTTTTAATGTGCTACTCCTGCTCGTGGCCAGCTTGACTCTCGGTTGAGATTGATCTTTCGTTTTAGGGTATTCTTTCTAGAAATCTACCTTTGGTAGTTAATATAATCTTACAATCTCTTCCATTCTGCTATGGCACTAGGAACTGATGTTCCTTAGATACTGGTATATGATCTAGATACTAGCATCACCAAGATGGCCAACACCACAAGATATCATCACCATCATCTGAGCCAAGTTCCTTTATGTTGGGTCTCATGTTATATAACCAAATCTCGTGTTAGTATGCTCATAATACTCGAGCTCCACATAGTTTCCTCATGTTTCTCATAAGAAATCTATTAAGGCAGCTAAAGAATAGACTTCCTCTGTTTTCTCAATGTAAAATCTTCAAAAATTAATAGTTTGTTGAAAGTGATGTGCTAAGATTATAAAAACAAGTCTCGTTCTATAAAATAAAGAAAATTAACACAGGAAAAAAATTTCCTATAAAATTATAAAATTAACTGACTCATATTTTTAGTGACTGCATATTGGTGCCTAGAATTTGGGAAACAAGGAATTCTATGCCTTTCATCTCTGTTTCTCATGATCTAGGCAAAGGTATATTAGCTTCTAATTAATTTTCAATGTTTGTTGACCATAGTCATTATTTGAACTGTGTTAGCTTCTATTCCTATGCTTTCATTTTTTATATTGGGCAATCACAGCCATATTATTTTGCAGATCTAATACAGAATGGTGATAAGACTAGTCGAAGTGATATTCGAGTTCCACTCAATTCAAACCTAGTGGTAGATCTAGAGCTGATTTCATGGAAAAGAGTCATCGATGTCACAGGTGATAAGAAAGTTACTAAAAAGATTATGAAAGAAGGTGAAGGTTATGACTGTCCCAGAGAAGGATCCCAAGTGAAGGGTATGACTAGCTTCTATATCATTCACATATAATAAGCATATTCATGTCATTTTACTAAATCTTCACTGAAATATACTCAACAGCTAGATGGAACTAGCTCTAGTTTTATTATTTTAAATCTACTTTCAGCAATTTTTACTCAGGCTACTCCCATTGACAAAGGCTCTGCTATATTCACTTGCATACAAGTTGTCTGGCATTCTATCTAGGTACACAATTCATATGTGTTCAATATGCAGACCATCCATCTGCGTGGTTTACTTTTTAGATGGCCATACCAAAAATTACAATCAGGTAACACTTGGCATCAATTTGAAAATTTTAAACAACTGAATTGTAAGAACAGAAAAGATGGACTTAAATTTGTTCCTCATTGAATGGGAAAAATATCTGCCACCATTGAATTCAATTGACAAATGTATCTTTGGATAGCTGATCCACCTTAGCACCAAGAAAATGAACAGCCTCATATCCATCCATGTATTCCAATAAAGAGATACTGTTTTCGAACTTAACACCTGAAAACAGTTGTGTTAATTTGGAAATACAGCTCAACGGCTGAGATTCCAAATCAAAGTTATTGTGAAATCTTTTTTGATGTGTATCAAATGATAACATAGTGATTTGACTGTGAGAGCTTTAAACCACATCCTTTAAAAGATAGAAGCAATAGGTGGAGACATGATGTGGGGCTGGTCAAGTGCACAGTCTTGTGGGCTTTCAGATATTTGAGTCTGATCAAGAACAAGAAGAAGGTGAACACTAATCTGCTACTGCCGAGGTATCAAGCAAGCTCCGGTCTTCCAACAGCGTTAGCTAGACTCATGCTTGCTTTGACAATAAATGAAGTCACCTTTGCTGGTCTGGAATTGACAATCTCCTGTTCTGCTTCTGATCATCACTGTCATCTTGGGCTTCATTTGATGATCTATTCTTAAATTCTTTACCCTTGTTTCTCTTGATCTGTTGTATCTCTTCCAGTTTCTTTTATGCAAAAAGGCCTCCTTCACAGCAGCTGCATAAGTGGACAATTCAAACATGGCAACTTCCCTTTTCACAGCTGACTTGAGTCCCTTCATGAACCTGCTAATCTTTTTCGCCTCAGTTTGGGACAAGTTGCGGTGTATAATGGGACAATTCAATGAGTTTTGCTTCATAATCGGCCACAGACTTGGATCCTTGAATAAGTGTTAAGATTTCAACTAATTTCTTATCTTTCATATGAACTGGAAAGAACTTGTAATTAAATTCAGTCTTGAGAAAATCACAAGGAATTGGTTTAGCTCTCTTAGCATGAGTCCTCTTAGTAACGTTCCGCCTTGTCCTGAAGCATGAAAGCAGCAGAGGTAACTTTCTAATTTTCGGGGCACTCCATAATGTCATAAATCTTTTGTAGTTGCTACATCCATTTGTCAGTGGTCCCGCTAAAGTGTGTGGGACCGAGCACCTGGAATCTTGTAAAGAGACCATTGTCTTGTTTTTCATAATGTCCTCAATGATTGTATTATTATTTAAAAATTCCATAAATTTCACTTGGATCTGCATTTGAAACTACGACTATTATTGGAAAGCTGGGACGAAGTATTGGAACACTTGTCCGGCATTGTTGAATCCAGACTTCTAAAAACCTTGAAATCCAAGATCATCAGGACCTTGGATCCCGATGCGCTAACGGTCCCACTTAACAAATCATAGTCAAATCACAGAGCGGAATCATTCAATCCATCACACACTAGGCACTATAATCATCCAAGCTTTATTAAATCTAAATTAACTTACCAATTATGAACACTAACCAGAAATATACATCATACTAAACTAAAAGATTACAATTGCTTTGACTAACTTAGACACTAATTTCTACTATCATCAATCTCTTAAACTCGTGTCACCACTGAGGAGATCACACTTCTCCCGCAGCACACCAAAACAGGTCCAACTCTAGATCTGTTGGAAGGAAACAAAAGAACAAGAAGTAACTGATGGCGCCACAAGTAAACAAACTATAAAACCATAGCAAATGGGATTATCAGCCAATTGATAGAAACATGAATATAGGTGCATGATTACGGACACGACACATGTATGTAATAATAATTCATGCAATTGAGGCAATAAGGTCAGGTAATTCAGGTAATAGGCAACACAATGACTGACCCATAGCTAGGCATGAATATGGGAATAAAACTCAAAAGCAATGATAACTTCGGCTTAGGTAACTCTGGGTGGACACTAATCAAGGGATGAACATAGAAATACAATTTGTAACAAATCAAAGCAATGCTCTAAGATAAGCTATATCTTTAGCAACACGAATAGTACGAAGCATTGCTTGCTAAAAATTAAGCTTAGTCAAGCATGTGTACTCTCAACTCTCAAGTGAACCTAGACCAAGTACAAATGTCATCCTTTTTATCAATCATATATAACTAACGCAAAGCTAGCATTATTGATGGTGAACCCATACCAGTAATTTAAGTCAAATCAATATTGGGAGTTTAAACTTTAACTTCAGTAACTCACGAAACATGGGAGCTAACTGCAGATTAGTAATCGTCACACAAAGGAGTTCCCAATCCCAATGTCATTCCTAAAAAGGGCTAAAAACCTCATATGAGCGTCGTCATGGTGCGTTGCCCATATTTTAGATGATGCTTTTAAGATAGAAAAGAATGTAACACTCAACAATGCATAACATGACACATAGATCGATACCACATAGCATAGTTCATTAAGGATCTCATCCTAACATCCGCACAGTTCAAAACATGATAAATCACTTGATCAACATGAGACATAAGGTCTAGCAAGGATTTAGATCATTTAGATCACAAACAGCCATAGGAGATCAAAACATCAAAATCTAGACACTTGTAAAAATTTCTGAGGTTTTCCTATGCACATAGGTCCATTAAGAAAATACACCATAAATCCAATATAAGTGTGATTGGGGTGATTATAGATTAGTGGAAAACTACAGCAGTTCACTAATTTAAAACAAAAGATCTCATTCCAGTTCGACCAATAAACTGGTTTTACTACACACTTAAGTATAGTGAAGTTCAGATCCCCTGCAGCTAGATAGATTTGCCCTTGTAACTTACACGGGTCAGAACTTGGTCATTAGACCTCGGGACTGCGCAATCTTTATGTTGGTTTTATAGTATTCAATGAGATGAACGTAACAGTATAGCTGGATTGTGATTTCCAGGACGTTTGAATGACAAAAAAGGGCGTACAAGACAAGATTCTGCTCAACTACATTGATTCTGAATCACAGCTAAAATATAACTCATACATTCTATTTTGTTCAAAACCATCACGGAACCACACAACAACCACATACATATTAGATTCAGGTGTGTATGCATCTAAATCGAAGTGTATGACACAACTAGAACATGATAATCATAAGTAGAGTACCAATTTGATAAAACAAGATCAAGAACTCTAAAAATCCTAGCATAGGGTGATGGAATAGAAATACAATCAAAACCATCTAAAACGCCAAACAAAGATGTTAGAATATACTAGAAGCATGCATCTTACACTAAAGTAGGCATCTTTGCATTACATCACGAAAAGACACTACCAAAGCCCTAGATTCTAGTATATTGGAAGTCTTGGAATAGAAAACTCAACTACTAGGGCAATATGGTAATGGTGAGTTTACTTGCCTTTAGTGATGATCAAAATTTCAAGAAGATGATGGCAATAGATGGAGATGGTGGTGCTTGACTTGTGATGAAGATGCAAGACCCAAGCCCAAACCTTCCTTTCTTCTCTTATTATTCTTTGTCACTCTCTAATGTGGGTGTGTGCAAATACGTATGGCTCATGCTTTTTACATAAAGTGATGATGCCTCCTTTCCTTTTTGACATCATTATCATGATAAATACACTAAATTAACCATCTAATATCATTAAGCATGTTCAAATAATAATATTGATTATTTTATTTAAATAATCATACTTACCATATTATAGATAATTGCAATAATTATTATCAAAACAACCATTCCGAAGCACACACCCGGACAAGACTACAACGCGGCATGGGGAAGTTTTGCCCTACGTGGTTTTCAAACCTGGGACGTGTTAGCTCTGATACCATCTCAAAGTTGCTAGCCAGTAATCCCAAAACCAGTTGGTGATGGGAAACTGCACAAACAACTACTTAACAATTTTGTCCTCCAATTCTTCCTAAAGTATTGGGTTATCACATCGATTTAGAATATTGATCTTGTTTTAAGATGCAAGTTCCTATAGTTTGGGCCATACATCTTTAACCATTGGATCTTGCTTTTTTGATTTGCAGTGAAATACACTGGTAAACTTGAAGATGGAACCATTTTTGAAAGGAAAGGATCTGATGAAGAGCCATTCGAGTTTATGTGTTTTGAAGGTATTAGTTCAACTATTGTGCATAATATATAATTAGAAAATATTTATTTGCGAAAAATTCCGAGGATAGAAATGAAATTGACAGCTAGAGTGAATACTGGACAACAAGGATCTTCAAAAAATGAGTTAATCTCAGATCATCCTGGATCCATACTAGGGGCCCAAAAGTCAAGATTTTAAATCACTAAAACATGGACCACATTTTTGCGAACTCTAGTCCTCAAGTTCAAATACCATGAGTTACTACTGGAGACCTGCCTAAAAATTTCTTTTTTAACCCATTCTTTTGCAGAACAGATTACTGAGGGTTTAGACAGGGCAGTCTTGACAATGAGAAAAGGTGAAATCGCGGTGGTGACAATATGCTCAGATTATGGATTTAGAAATGCAGAATGCCATAGTGCCTTGGGCATGGTTCCAGAAAATGTAACACTTCTTTATGAAGTAGAGTTAATTAGCTTCACAAAGGTTTGCTATTCTCTTAAATACTTAAGCATTACCCTTATATCTTGTGGTGCCACAGAAAATTATGCATGGAAATTTGAATATGTTAATTTACCAATCACACCAGTTAGACTATCCATTTAAGTCCTTGAGGTTAGTTCATTTATGATGCTACAATATCTCCGTCAGCTAATGCATTGCATCATTTTAGTACCCCCCCCCCCCCCCCCCCCCCCCCAAAATTTTCTTCTATCTAGGCATCCATCTTTCTATCCACCTTTTTTTTTTTTGTTGTTGTTGTTGTATTTAATTCATATGGTAATCATTCATTGGAGATGTTAGTTGAATTTAAGTGAAATTGCATGAGTGAACTAATTAATCATTGAAACTATTATATCATACCACCACTTCCAATTGGTTTCTGATTGCTTTTCATTGTCTTGATCTTTTTTCGTAAAGTTTGTATTATTTCTTCCCCTATCGTTTGATGTTGTTTTTCAACCGTGCATTTCTGGAATTGATTTCTTTCATCTTAGTAATTGAACTTTAATTAATTAAAACACATGAAAGAATGCCACCAGAGATTCAAAATTATCACATTATCGCATGAGTCATGACAATGTTGTACAGGAATAATGGACCAGATCTATTGGCATCCACTGTATGAAGATTTGGTCTATTACTTGGAGCCACTGGTACACAACAATTTGTTGCCCCAGTCCTCTGTGTTTGTGTGTGGGTGGGTGGGGGTGGGGGCATTTGGGGGGTTGGGTGTTGGAGATACTTTTCTTTGTCTTTCTATTGTATAGTGGAGATTGATAACTCCTTAAATGTTGGCCTCCTTTCTATCATCCAAGGACGGCCGCATGAATTTTTTCCTTGAGGGAGGCACTATGTGAAAAAAATATATTTGGGGGCCACATATAAAAAGACCTTAAGGTTTCAAAAACTTGGGGAGGCCATGGCCACTGGTATCATAATAGCTCAGCATTTTCATCCTATTAAACTCCTAATGCAATCCTGTGTGGCAATTGGAATTTTCAGTAATCAAATATGAAATATTTGCAATATGGTAATAATTGTTTGAAGGCATTGAGAGGGCTCCTAACCTGCAAATAACCAATATCATTTTTGAAGGAGATCCACTTTTGATGCATAGAGGCCTCCATACAAATGAGAGGTTCTCATGGGATTTAATGTCTACCTGGAAGAAAATCAGCTCTTCCTTGAAATGTATCCACTGTTGGAAATCTGAATACTGCTACAGAAATGCTAACAGGATAGCATACGCTTTAGAAAAGTTTGGTCCACCATCTTTCACCATATTCAGAGACGCTTTACCACCTGATATACAGAGTCAATATATCCAGGAACAAGTGATAAACATGCAGATGAAGAGTTGATGACTTAACAAAGGAGCTTCCAACAAGTTCTGGAAACAAATGGTGCTGCAAACATGGGTCTCCAGTAGGCTAGGAGAGAGTTTTGTTACAAGTTTTGGGTGCATGTAGTTTTTTTTTTTTACTTTGTTGTTTACTGTTTTCTTTTAATACCTCCTTTTATGCTGTTTTGATACTTATACTAGATTCTGTTCTTCTGTTTCTAATATAACCACTATTAGCAAAAAAAAATTGTAATAATTAAGATTGCCAGCCCAAAGGTTCCATAATGCAGTGTTGGAAAAGAACGTTGAAATCTATCAGATCACAATTTTTTTAAAATTTGGTTTTTTTTTCCATATAATGTGATAGATTTATATTTTTTATCAATCTCTACCTCTGATATTTAAATATTTCTAATATGTTCAGGATAAAGAATTTTGGAAGATGGAAACTCTAGAGAAATTGGAAGCTTGTCAGAGAAAGAAAGATGAGGGTAATACATTCTTCAAGGCTGGAGAGTATTGGCGTGCCTCAAAGAAATATGAAAAGGTTATAATGTGCGGAGGAGAAATGAATTAGCTTTATAAAGTAGTAAAGGGCTTGTATTACCCAGATATAGATACTAATATGGGCATAGATATGAGAACTAGGATACCATTCATTTATAAAACATCAAGACATGAATATAGATATAATTATCCCATTCATTTTAAACTGTTGATGTTAATCCTATAAGAATTACTTAAAACATATAATCAGTATATGTTGTCGATATTTAGTTCTATTACATCAAACTCATTTAAGTTAGTCCTTACTTTTCTGAAAGTGTGTCTACTATTAATAACTCACAATTACATTGGGAAGATTGTCTTGGATTAAGTCTTTTTTTTTAAAGCACTACATTAAGATTCAGCTAAAGCTACAACTGCAAGTGTCCTACAAGTGTTTGTATTGACATCAGTACATGTGATGTCAGACATGATGCTGTGAGATTATACAAGTACGCGGTATCTTTTGAGTCCAAATGAATGATCGAAGCAGAAATTTCTCTGGTGTTTTGCATATTGATTATGTTATGGGGCCCTCTAGAAACTGAATATCCATTAATGACCATATGCAGGCTGCTAGATATGTTGAGTATGATCATTCTTTCTCTGATGAGGAAATAACCAAAGCAAATGCCTTGAAAATATCTTGTAATTTAAACAATGCAGCTTGCAAGTTCAAGCTTGGAGATTATGATGGAACATCAAGATTATGCACAAAGGTCTCTCTCTCTCTCTCTCTCTCTCTCTCTCTCTCTCTCTCTCTCTCTCTCTCTCTCTCTCTCTCTCTCTCTCTCTCTCTCTCTCTCTCTCTCTCTCTCTCTCAAACTGTCATAGCTATGCCAATCATTGTTTAACTATGTTGCTCTCCCTCCCCTCCATCTCCACTAATCATTGTGTAACTATGCTTCTTGACAGGTATTAGATCTTGATCCCTATAATGTAAAAGCATTGTATAGAAGATCTCAGTCATACTTGAGAGCATCTGATTTTGAGAAAGCTGAAGAAGACCTTAAGAAAGCACTATCAATTGATCCTAATAACAGGTATGTGTATTCTCTACACAGTGCTCTTCATCAAAACCTTATATATATATATATAGAGAGAGAGAGAGACATTTCAGGGACATAATGCAATACATTGGCAGATCCGGGATGTTCGTGTGAGGGGGCTGGACCCCCACTAGAAAAAATTCTTGGGAGGGCAACATATAAAAAGATGCATGTGATTTTCAAAATATTTAAGGGATTTTTTTAGATTTTTTTTTTTTTTTTTTTGGTGGGTGGGGGGGGGGGGTGGTCGCAGGATTTTTTATGTGGATTTTGGAAACAGACCCAAAATTTTCATTGGGTTTTGGAAGCGGACGCAGGTCCGACAAGGGCAACCATGCCCAAAAGCACACACCTGGGCCCGCCAATGATGCAATATAATTTGTGTTTATTCATTGTGAATCTAGGCTGCCCGAGCCTAGCAACTTTGTGTTGCATAATAGCATACTGATAAGACGATACGCAGTCCAATCCATCGTCGTCAAATAGATTGGGGAAGGGCAAATGGTACTCCAAAAGGATCAAATGGGCAAAATCGCATGGTCTAGATTGTATATTAATGTGATTTTTGGGCTATATTGTGCATTATGAATAGGCCCATAACTTATACAATCTAAACTAGCATACATTTGCATAATGGAATAGCTTCCATTATTTGAAACACTGTAGCAGACACATTGTGGTCCACCAAAATATATTTATCTGATGTTGTCTTATATTGCTATATCCATCTGAAGGTAATCAAATTTTTCTCAACTTTCTGACCAACAGAGATGTTAAGCTTGAGTACAAGAAGTTAAAAGAGAAGCAAAAGGAGCATGATAGAAATCAAGCCAAGATGTTTGGCACCATGTTTTCAAGGATGAGCCAACTGGAGATGTAGCACCATGCTAGCTTCTTAAGTTTTATACTTGAGTCTGAACATGAAAGATGATCTCTGTCTTGATGCAGGGCTATAAGTTCATTTCAAATTTCAAATGGTGATATGACATTTAACTGATGACTCTCTTGCAGGGTTCTCTCAATGGTATCAGGCTTTTTTCAAAATAAAACTTCAAGTGGTCATATTTTCATGAATTGGTTTATCACTATGGATACTTTTGCATAATGTTAGCGTTCCACAATACCTCACAAAATGCTCTGATTTTTCATGGGCACAAAACTTCCATGGTTTCATTTGGCGCATTTATGCATAGAAAAGGAAAATTTTGAACTAATTTTCCCTAAATCTGCCAAAATCTGTCTACTGTGGCGGATGAGGCGTACAGAATCATTTTCTGCTGCAAACAGGCCCTTCATATTTTTGGCTTGAAGAGAATCTAAAACTGTTCGGTGTTCTGTAACGCTGAAAGGGGTTTTCTTGATTTGCATGTATCATTATTGAATGGATGGATGGTGAAAAAAAGTGGAGAAGAAGAATTCATATCCTGGGACAGTTTAATCATTTGCATTGATAGTCAGAACAAAAAACTCAAATAAGAGACATCTTGACACCATGAAGACAACATTTTAGGTCAAGTAAAATACTACCTCCAGAAAAGGGTGACCGAGTTTGGTTGGGCAGTGACCTCAAATAAGAGACATCTTGTATTCCCAAATAGTGGCAGCTGATACAAATTACACCTGACAATGTAGCTCAACCAAGTTAATCTGAACTGAGGACTATTCTCTTTTGGTCGGTTTGGCTAACCTAATTTCCGTGGAAGTTCATGGGAATAGCATGAAATCAGCTTTTTTCTTCGAAATAAAAAAGGGCCCCATTCTTTAGGACTGCCTACATACCGAGGAAGGCTATATTTAATCCCAAAGATCAAGCACAATGTATTTCTCTTAAACTACCCACCCTGACCAAAAGCCTACAATTCACACACCAACATTCCCTTCTAAAAAACAAGGCTAATAAACCTAGAACAAAAAAAAAAAAAGTATTATTGAAAACAAGATCTTCTCGCATTTTTAGCTGCAAAGTCACTAATCAAACTTGTATAATCAAGTTTTTCTGCCGTATTTTTTTCAATTGATATCATAGCTAATCCATTCAACCTTTCTTGTGACATAGTCGACCGAAGGTAATTTTTTATGAACTTCAACTTTGAAAAGCTTCTTTCTCCAGAGGCAACAGTAACCGGTATGGTCAACAAAATTCTATAAGCTATCCATGCATTTGGAAAAGTCCCATCCATTCTTTTTAAATAATTTAGCACATCAATTGCTTTCTTGGTTTCTTTCGGCAAGTATTATTTCAAAAGTTTCAACTCCAAATACAAATCTCTCCCATCAATATCATAAAGGCTGTCACGTTTCAGTTTATCTTCAAGGGTGTCACAATGACTCTTCAAGCTCTCATCATCTATGGAATTTAGCATTTTCAAATCAAACAAAAGTCCAAAGATTCCTTCAAAAGTTTTAAATTGTTCAAACCTACTCTTAAGTGAAGAAAGACCTTGATCCACTATATAAAAAAAGTATTCAATTCTAAACGATTCTTCACCAGATAGTGTTGCATCTTCACTAGTACCCTCATCAAATTGCTTCTTTCTACGAATGACTCGTTTTTCATGAAATACGGCTTCAATGTCCATTTTGGTTGCAACCTCTTTAGCTTCAATCATGGCTTGTTCAAATCCATTCTCTCTATAATTTTCAAAAAATGTAATAAGCCCTTTCAATTGATCTATAGCAACATCAATATGCATATCTTCCTTTTGCAAATAACTATTTTTAAGTTTAAAAAAAGAACAAAAAAAATTTACTTTACCGGAGAGGAGAACCGGCGCAGCAGCACAGCACACACCATTCCAAAAGAAAAGCCCTAGAGACTTCTTTTCTGATGCTCATGAGAAATGAGGAAAGCTGAAAAGTTTGGTGGTCTTATCTTTTGGTGGTGGGCCCATGTTTGACTTTTAAAGTCTCATCTTATGGTGGTATGGTGGTGGGCCTTAAGTTTGGCTTTTTAAATAATGGTTATTTTAAATAAGGTGGGCTTTAAATTTGGGCCTTTTAATTTATTTATTGGGCTAAATATTTACACACGTGTTATTAATTTGGGCCTTTCAATTTACATATTAGACTAAATATTTACACATATATATATACAAATACATAAAATAATATGGGGCCCTAAAATTTTTGTAATTATTAGGGGCCCAAGGCGGCGGCCTCTCCCGCCTGCCCCTTGGGCCGGCCCTGTTTACAGGTGAGAACGTTGAGTGGGGGGCAAGGCAAAGGGATTATGCAAGTGGATGGCTGTGATTCTCTAAAAGAGCATCTTTTACATAAGATCCAACCAACCTCTAGCCATTCCATCCGTCCAAGTGCCCTGCCATCTTAGAAGAACCCATCTCTTGTTAGTGGAATTTACAGATGGAAGGATTAGGAATTGGGTGATTCTAAACGCATCACAGCTATCGCCGTAGACACCCACATTCTGAACCCACCCACCATATGTTTATATTGAAAAACAGTTTGCTGAGCCCACCCATCATATTTCCCAAAGTGCCCACGAGTTTCCTCCTCCAACGTTCCCTCTCGTCGAGGGTTTGAAGGTTGAAGACAAGGTGAGCTCTTATTCTTCTTTATCTTCTTCTTCATATTCCTTTTAGGTTGTACATTCTTTTTAGGTCATAGTTTTTTTACTCAAAGATTACAAACGTTTGCATTAGGGTTGTAATTTCTTCTTCTTCTTCTCTTTCTCATCCGAAGTGCATAATCTATGTGCATTTTGAAAAAAAAAAAAAAGAACGATGCATTCATCTTGATTTGCTCGGTATCGCAGGTTCTTGCACGGGGCTTATGCACGGCAAATGTTTTCCATACGTAACATTTCTGCATGGCATACATACTTTGTGCAAATGAATTTTGCACGACAAATATCAGCCATGCAGAACACTTTTGCACGGCATACATATGTTGTGCAAATGAATTATGCACGGCAAATGTATGCCGTGCAGAACATATATGCACGGCATATATGTGCTAGGCACATGAATTCTGCACAGACTGGGAGGGTGCTAGCATATAGAATTTCTCTTTCTTATGTTACGCTTTTTCCTTGTTGACACCAAAAATGTCACTTTGCCTCTTCAAGATCCAAAGAGCTACATGAAGTCGCAACCTGCCATAAATAGGCAATGCTACTTCCAAAAAATCAAATCATGTCAGAATCAAACAAAAACTGCAAGATCCTTCAAGACAACCAAAAGAGGAGTAAACAAGAAGTTTCGGGCCATTTCAAAATCATTTGGCCTAACTTCGCTTCTCCGGCAGCTGAAAAGGAACTCCCGGCGGCGAAAGTATCGGAGACACTAAATCTTCGATCAGAGCCGATAGATGGTCTCAAAATACATCCAAAAGACTCCACGTCAAGTTCCGAGTCAAACCGACAATGTTTGACCCTACATCAACCCTCGAACAGCTAAATCAAGCCTCTCGGCGGCGAGAACCACCGATGCCATCACTCATCAGATAGAGCACATGGACGTCTTCAAAATGCTTACAAAGGGGCTACATGTCAAATTTCAGGTCATTTCGACAACATTTGACCATACTTTGACGCTCGGAAGCCAAATCAGGCATCTCGGCGGTAAAGTTCCCCGGGACCATGGTTTCCAAGACAGAGCCTATGGATCATCTTAAAATGACTCCAATAGGTTCCCTGTCAAATTTCAAGTCAATCGGACATCGGTTGACCCAGTTTCAGCTTCTGACGGAAAATCGGCAGCTTTACGCAACAAAGTCTTCGGCTTTCTCGGAAAATTGGAAACTTTGCAAAATAAAATGCAAGGATTCTCATCAGGTTTTATACAGGGAAATCAAGCCAATAAATGACCAAAAATGTCAAGAAAAAATACAGAAGAAAAAAAATAAAAAAAACAGCAAAAACGGACACAAAACGGGACAAAAGGGGGAAACCCCCCCCAGGGTCGCCGGCGACCCTGGGCCCGGGATCGCCCGGTGGGCCCCGGAAACCCCGTTTTTCGCCGTTTTTTTCACGATTCGAAGCGTCCGGCCTCTGGTATTTTTCAAAATTCATACTTTTGAGACACCAAATCCTCTGACATCCGTCAAAAACATGGGTTAATCATCAAGAGTATCGAAAATAATATTGATCGCCACCCGGTCAACCAAAAAAAGTGTGCTTTCTACCTGACCGATCAAGAAATCGACAGGACAGATGGTACCGACCCGCTGTTGGCAACCAATATCTGAAGTTACATGGTCATCCGATGTCGATCCACATGAAGATCCATCGATGATCATCGCCAGAAGAATTCCAAAAGACGCGGCACGGCCCGCGACTCTTCAACTGCTCGGCGACCACTTAATGCGATTAATTGACTAGCTTTATTACAGTCATTAATCCATTTCTTTGGACGGACCAATCAGAAGCAAGCATCCGGGAGTTACAAGTCAAGAGATTCATGGCATTTAACCCATGAAACTCCTCCCATCATGGCGATTAAAGGCGATTAAATGCCCTCAATCTCCTCCGGCCAATCAGAAGCCAAGAAAAAGGAGTTACAAAATAAAGAATTCAATCTTGTAACTCCTCCCTTTATGTAGCTTTATGACAATTAAGGCTCATAAACCCTCCTAATTGGCTACCTAAAAGCCTATAAATAAGAGAGCATTCCAAAAAAATCCAGATCGAAAAAACGAGACAGACCCAGATCAGAAAAAAAAGCACAGAAATTCAGAGAAGGAAAAGAGAGAAAACTCTGCGGAAGTTCTACACCGACCACCGCTACAAGGTGACAAAAGTTCTTTGGGGGTACCCCCCCAAGTAGGGGTGTACACCGGGTTTCAAAACCCGGCCCGACCCGGTCCGACCCGGACCTAATTGGGCGGGTGACATAGGGTCTTTTACCGGGTCGGGTCTCACCCGGCCCGATAAGTACTTATCCGGACCGGGTTCCGGGTTAAGAAAGTGTGGTTAATCGGGTTATCGGGTGACCCGATAACCCGGTTATACATTTTTTTTATATATATTTATTTGTATATGTATGCAAATATATACAAATATATACAAATAAACATTAAAAATATATATATATATATTTATATTTACTGTATGTTTACTGTATATATATATTTATAGTATTTTTTTATCTCAATTATTGAAACTTTTAGTTGTTCTAAAAAAAAATACTTTAAACTTTATAATTAACCGGGTGACCCGGTAACCCGACCCGGTTGACCCGGTAACCCGGTAACCCAAACCCGACAAACCCGGCTATAGCTAACCGGGCATTCGGGCGGGTTTTCGATGTGCATAAAATTACCGGGTCGGGTCAAACCCGGCCCGATAACCCGGGACCCGACCCGATGTACACCCCTACCCCCAAGGTCCTTGCCTTCTCCTTCTGCCTCCAAATGGCTTAGACGTGGCTTTTCAGCCCGTCTACTCGGCTTTTTATTGGACATAGGACTTCCTTTTGGTCTTTGTTCTCTAAAAAACCTGAGGTTATAGCCAAGCCAAGCGAATCAATAGCATCCTCTGTTCTCATCTGCATGGATGATGGCGAAGTCCACATATGGCTTGCGACCGTCAATCTGAACAGGTCCCCCACAATCTCCTGAGAAGTTAGATCCTCCTTTTCTTGCTTTTCATTGTAGTTTGTATTTTTTTAAAAGAGACAAAAATCACAACTCTTGTCTTTCATTATTGATAAGGATTGTAAATCGGCTATAAACACCAAAATCGGCTATAAACACCAAAAATCGGCTATAAACGCCAAAATCGGCTATAAATGCCAAAAAAATCGCCTTTCACGGCAAATTAAGAAAATGTCTCTTTTCTTAAATATATGTGCAATGGAAAACTTGAAAGAAGTTGATTTCCTTTTTACTTGCGAAGGTTGATCTCCAGATCACCACTTGCAATTCCAAGTAAAATAGAAAATCTGGCACACCCACATAAAAGAAATGTTGATGCACGCCCCTTGCCCCCCGGTTACGAAAGGGTCAGACCCAACGGACTCCCACGTCCGCCGACCTCGGTAGGACCAGGCATCAGGAGCGCGGTCCATCATTCCTCTTATTGATTTTTATTTTTAACAGGTTTGAAGAAATGCCTAGAAGAGTAGCTCGGAGTATATTGGTGGCACCTCACATCCAACAGGTGGACATGCTAGTACTTCTAGCGAGCCATCGAGAGTGCAGACTAAGATTGGTGTTGCAAGCTAGACCTCCTCGTCGAGGTGTGCATGCCAGTATGTGTTATTATATTAATGACTTGATTCATTTACATGCGACAAGTCAGTTGGGATCCGTATGCTAGTGCCAGGGCTCAGCATCCATTTCAGCAAATATCCTTCTTTTCTGTGGTTGCTTGAGAGCCCTAGATGTCATTGAACCCTACCACCCACACAGGATTCTTCGACAGTTTGGCTATATACAGACCATCCCACCCGCACCGCTCGCCCCCCATTCGTGCAACTCGGGGAACTACTGCTGGTAAATTCAATGTCTCTTATACGTTTCCAGTACTGGGTTACATGGGAGGACCATGTATTATCTTTGGCGCACCGCGGCCATCGAGCACGACATGCATGGGAGTGTTCCCCGGACTATCTCGAGTGGTACACTAGGATATCACACCCTCGTGTACAGAACCCCACTCGCCATTCCCACTATGACCCTAATGAGGGTAGAGATGACCCGACTCCAAGAACGGTGAGGGCATTGTAAATACTCTTATTCCAAACAATCTTTGCATCTATTATTTCAAACTATCTTTGACACATTGTATTGTTTCTTATAGATCCTTCGCTTGAAGGACCATATCCGTGCTACGCTTGCGCGAATGGATGAGCTAGCCGATTTCTATTATCGGGCACTGCAGACTTCCCTCGAGATTCTAGATGGCATACCGGTGATGTACCACCGACGTGCGCATCAGTGATGATAGGAGGGCTTTTGGATTTGGCAAACTAATTTTTTTTATGAGATGTATAAGTAATTTCATGAAGGAATATCTTTTTCTTTGGTTCATGTGTATCTCGAGCTCGGATATGTATTACAAACTTTAATGTGTCAATTGAAGAATTTTGCTCTTGTGTGTAAACTTTTATGATTTTTAACTTCTTATATGAAATAGTTGATTCCTTTTATTTTTTTGATGAACGTCTACCTGCATCTTCAAAATGGGATACAACATGTCCACCAACCTACAACATTGCATGGCCAAAACAATCCGCGCATATAAATTCTGCTCGGCCAACATGTACCATGCAGATGCATTCTGCTCGGCCAACATGTATCATGCAGATACATTCTGCTCGGCCAACATATACCATGCAACCAAGCAGGGGTCTTAAAGAATAAACAAACAACATAATAACATAAAAGGTTGCTTCCATTTCAACATCATGTGTTAAATTTGTTTACATCAAGTTGAAAGTACAAGAAATTAATCACTATCAAAATTAACCGACTCTTGTGTTGCGACACTCTCTCCAATTATTTCTTTGAATCGCTCGATGCTCTGAGCATATGGTAGTGGCCTCTCGGCTTCTAAATATCGTGTCAGTGGTGAACACATTAGTAAAATCCAAAGAGCACTCACTGGCACCGGTTGACTGAATCTCCTAAAAATATGATTGCTAAATCTTAGTATATCAATGCATGAGACTATATGCCGTCCTTGTGAAATATGCTCGGTTTACTATTGCCGTGTAAAATTTTTTTGCACGCCATAGTTATTCCGTGCAAGTCTAATATGTTTGATGGCATTCCGCCGTGCAATATTCATTTGCACGGTTCTGGAATACCGAGCACGACGCGCGAATTTTAATTAAAATGCTGGAAACGAAGTCAAGAGTATTGACAATGTGGTGCAGGGAGATGAGTGCCTCTAATATCTTTAAACAAATGGAGAAGACTTGAGGATACTTTTTAAGAGTTGGAGAAGATGATGAGGAAAGAGATGAAGATCAATGGGGATGAATGAGTGCAGATGAACAGTCTCGAAACAGTGGATATAAGAGATAATGAAGAATAAGAAGAAGAAGAAGCAGAAGAAGAAGAAGAGGAGATGAGTAGAGAGGAGGGCAAGAAACACCGTAGGACAACCAAAGGAAGAAGAGGGAGGAGGTTGATGTAGCGTTCCAGCTACAACTAGCCTGAGGAAGAGGAGGGAGGAAAAGGGTGATTTCGTCATTTCACCTTAGGGCATTTTGGTGATTAAAAATAAAATAAAATGTGGGTGTGTACAACAATAGCTGTGGGTGCGTTTAGAATCACCCTTAGGAATTTTGTTGGGTTTACATTCCAGGATGGGAAGGACCCAGAAGAAAGCTTTGCTGGTTCGGGGGAGAGAGCTTTGCTGGTTCAGGGGAGAGAGAGAATTAGCGACACCTTGCACCGGACTTTCCGCTGTCGCTGTTATTTGCGTCAAGTTTTGGGATTTTTATAAAAAAAATATTAAGCTTAAGTCATAATTAAAAAGTTTGAAAAAATTCATAGACTTTCTGTAAAAACAATTTTGATTGGTGGAACTCCAAAATGCTCCTTTCTACTTGAGCATCTAAGAAAATTCCATCTGAAAGTAAAGTGGGTTCAAATTACTAAACTATAGACTTTTTAGGTGGTTGAAAATTTGAAATACTTCTAGAAAAGAGCTTAAACAAGATGTCACATCATGTAAAAAAAATAGGGGCATTCGGGGATAGGTCCCTCAAAATTTCACTTTCTCGTCTTAGATTATAATCTTTTTTCCTAGTGTGATAGGTCAATTTTCCAAATTTGAAGAGCTAAAATATTTAAAACTTTTTATTTATTTAAAGATAAATCATATCTCATGATTAGTGAGATATGTCATTAATAATGGTCAACTACCATTTCAAAAGACAAATAAAATTCAAAAACACAAATAGATTTCAAAAAACTTGAATTCAAATCCTCTTGGAAGATTTGAAATTCAAAATCTCAAATTTTGATTTTTTAGAAAATTCAAAACTTGCCAAAAAACTCAGATAAATTTTCCAAAAATTTACCTTTTTACTAAACAGAGTTCGGATCCTCTTGGAAGATTTGAATTTAAAAGATTCAAAATTTGAGTTTCTAGCAAATTCAAAATTTGTCAAAAAACTCGGATAAAATTTTAAAAAAATTCAGATAAATTTCACAAAACTCAGATAAATTTCGCAAAAACTTAGATAAGCGGTGGTCTCCGGGCAGAGACTTCCCTCTTTCTCCGGCGATGGTGAACGAAACTAGGAATCTTCTCAGATTTTCACTGCCTTTGCCCCGACTCTGATTTTCTCTACAACTTCCGGTCATCTTCTCCGCAAACTCAGATTTGCGTCTTCCTCTCGGAAACCGTGCGTAGTAGTAGAGCCCCAGACCACCTCTGTTCTAGTTCTACAACAGTAACCAAGAGACGACAATCTGTTCTCTTCCTCTTTGCCGATGATGGAGCAACACAGGCTACGGCTGGGACTTTAGGCCTTAAACAATTATATTGTGTACTAGAGACTTTATAACACAATACTCAAGGATCTCTCACTAATTTACCCCAAAAAATACGTGAATAAAGAGTTTCAAGAATCACTTATTTCCCATAAATTTCACCGTATGTTGCATTAAATGAAATGGCTACATTTATAATCAAGTAATAAACTAACCTTATCTTAAAGATAACCTTATCCCAAGGATAAGGATAATCTACTAAATCCTAACAACATTCTGTTTTCTCCAACACCCCCCCTCAATTACATGATCTTTTTAGAGAAAAGATGTGGTTGGTAACATGAAAATAAATTGATACCTAAAATAAGAAAAAAAATGGTAAATATCTTATAAAACCGATCATCATATTTTCTTGGTGATCGTCGTTTGTTCGTAAATCCATCACTGTCGCAACCCACACCTTTTTTAGTCTGTCGGTGTCGGTGACCCACTGGATTAGATCTGTCACGATTTCTTCCAAAAGCTTCGATCGTGCAATTTTGATAAAGATGGTGAGATCGTAGGACTTAGATGAATGGGTAGTAGGAGAAGATGATCATTTCTTTATTGAAAAAGAAAAAAATTGACGGTGACTATAGCGGAAGATAGGACTGTGCCCCAGCTTTACCGTAAGATCATCACCGACCTAGCTCTGATACCATAAAGAGTTTCGAGAATCACTTTTTTCCCATAAATTTCACCGTAGGGCTATATTTATAATCAAATATTAAATTAACCTTATCCTAAAGATATCCTAACAACATTCTGTTTTCTCCAACACTGAACACGGTAAATTCCTATAAAAATTTGGCAAAATTAGTGAAAGGTCCCTATAAGTGAATATATCCAGCCTCCAGTCCAAGGAAAAACTCATTAAGGTCCGTGGTCCACACAACTAGACTGTTTGCAACGAGGAGTCCCTCAACCCACATGATCTCATTTTTCAGGACTAATATGCCCTTTCAACCGTTTTAGGCATTAATTTTGAAATTTGAAAATTCAAATCCCCCCCCCCTCATTCGTTCTTCCTCTTATCCCATTTTGGTTCTGAAATCAGAACCATACCAGCGCATCAAACACGAGACTTCATCTCGGAACCCAGTTATCTTCCATTATCTCCGTTCTTGGAACCCAGTTAAAGAGGAATCGTTGCCTAGGCTCTGCTGCACCATCTGTAGTGATTATTGAACTCAGCCCTTCTCTGAAACATCCACTCCCATCAGATCTCTCCTCCATCTTCCACGACCATATCTTCCTGTCCTTGTGCCCGCTCCAAACCAGTTCGGCCGCCAAATCCATAACAAAACACAGCGCCAGCGATGTCAGCTCCGACTCACGAAACGGCGCCATCTCCTCATCTCCGTTCAGATCCGGGTTCTCGCTCGGCCGGAACAAATCGTCGAAGCTCCAGCACCTCAGACCGCACTCCGCCGCCGCCCACAATTGTCGATCAAAGGCGACAATGGTTCTCAGATATGATCCGACCTGCATCTCCCGCAGCGGATCGCTAAATCTTCCAGTGATCACCTGTCGATTGGACGCTGGGCCACACAGGTTGGTGATGATGATTATTGGATCTGCCGAATTTTATGCGTCGCCGAGAAAGATGAGTCTTGCCGTCGCCGTCTGAAGATTCCGGAGAAGCTCTGTCCGCTTCTGCCGCGCCCTGCCTGCCGTGACCGAAGGAGGAAGCACTGGTTCTGGTTTTGATTCCAGAACTAGAACGTGAAGAAACCCAATTCTCTGGGTCTTTTGGTCTAGGTCTAGGTCGGGTCAGGTCAGGTCGACCCAGTCCACTCAAATTTATCTATTTAGTCAAATTTATTTCAGTTTTTATCAAATTTATCTGAATTTTTATGAAATTTAATTGAGTTTTTTTCAAATTTATCTGTCTTCTTTCATACTTCTCTATGTTTTTGGCAAATTTATCTAAGTTTTTGTTAAATTTATCTGAATTTTTATCAAATTTATCTGAGTTTTGTTCAAATTTATCTGAATTTTGTTCAAATTTATCTTAGTTTTTTTTAAATTTATCTGAGTTTTTGTCAAATTTATCTGTCTTTTGTCATATCTCTTTGTATTTTTGGCAAATTTATCTGAGTTTTTTTCAAAACTTATCTGAGTTTTTAAGCACATTTATTTACGTTTTTTTAAATCTATATGCGTTTTTTAAATTTATTTGTGTCTTTTCAAATATATTGAGTTTTTTGAAATTATTGCATTTTTAAAAATTTATTTTCGTTATTTTAAATTTATTTGCATTTTTTAAAATTATCTTTGGATCTTTTGAGATTTATTTTGAGTCTTTTGAATTTTATTTATATTTTCTTAAATTTATTTGGATATTTTGAAACTTATTTGCATATTTGTAAATTTATTTGCGTTATTTGATTATATATTATTTTTTTAATTTATTTCATTTTTTGAAATTATTTCATTTTTTAAAATTTATTTTTGTTATTTTGGAATTTATTTGTTTGTTTTTAGAATTTATTTGAAAATTTGGGGATTCCATTAATCGTGGGCAATTAAATGTTACTTGGCCATTATTAATGGGATATCCTACCAATCATGGGTTATGATTTAAAGAAAGAGTAAATTAGACATTTCATGTATGAAAAAGTGTAGGAAAAAGTGTAGGAGGGACCTTTGGCTCTATGACTTTTTTTTGTTGATCTAAGACCATAAAGTGAAATGTTGAGGGACCGTCACCGAATGCCCCTAAAAATTTATAGTAAAGAAAAAGTCCTTTACACTATCTTAAATTCACCTTTCATTTTAATTCACTCTGTAAGCCACTACAAGTAAATTACCCAAAGAATCCTTATGTGCTTTGGTTCGAATCACTGTGATAAGGGCCTGTTTCTTTCCAAGCATTTCTGACAGGAATTCAGGCTGTCTGTGAATTCCTGAATTCCAGTCAGAAATGCTATGTTCATTTACTAGAATTCGCAGCATTTGAGGCAAACAGTATTTTGGAATTCCAAAAAAGTGGAATTCCCAAATGCTAGCCCTTGCTCCAGCATTTATAAATTCTGGCATTCCGGGAGGCTTCCTTAGAACTCCGGCTCTCTCTGACGGTGCAAGGTCATCTTCTCCACTGCACCTCTAAAAAAAAATCAGATCTGGTTATCTTCTTTCTTTCCACTCCTTTCATATATCTGGTTCATGAAACCCAAAACCTCCCAAATCCACACCTTTCTTTTGATCTAATCTCAATTTCATTTTCATCTGACATCTTTCAAAACCATACCATCCTCCTCAATGCTTGTACAAGAAATCCATCTCCTCCTACATCGAGACCGAATAAACTCCAGAATTCATGTATCCAACCTCTTTGGACAGAACTGAGATGAAGATCATTACAATGTACAGGAAGATCATTACAATGTACAGAGATTCTCAGGCAGGAATTCTAGGTATAAAAGAAACGGAGAATTTAGGAATGCTAGAATTTGTAGCATTTCAAAATTCCAGCTTCTCAAATTCTACAAAATCCAACTGAATTCCAAAAATTCTTCCAAATAAACAGGCCCGAAAAGAGTAGTCTTGAAGTTGATGGGTAAAAACGGTGGTACCAACATGCATTTCCGCCAATATTGTAAAAATCGCTAGGCGGACGCTAGGCGGTGGGCATGGACTAGGGATTAATTTTCGATTAATCCCTGCCTAGCCCGATTAATCCCCTCTTAGTCGGATTAATCCCCGTCTAGCGTGCCTAGGCGGTGACCGCCGCCTAGACGGCCGCCTAGGCCGATTTTTACAACAGTGATTTCCGCCAACATTCTGCCCTGCAGGCTCAAAGAGTCCCGAGGCACTTGTATGATAAATGCCCAAAAAGAATGGAGAGAATAAAAAAACAAAAGAATGACAGTGACTCTTTTGTTTCGAAGGAAACGTAAATTTTTTCTCGAAAACGATTCTGTGTCCTTTCAAATTTTATATTCAATGAGCAATGAAATTTCATTGAATATTCTTTCAGAATGGTCAAATAATGAAAATGCATTCACACATAGGTGTTCCCTCCGCTTCTTGTTTCTCTTCTCATTAACAAGAAACCGGGATGGAAAGTTCCAATCAACCCAAAAAGCTCCAAAGATGAGACATTTTCTTTCCAAGGAGCAAAACATCTTTTAACTTTTCTGATGCAATCTTCTTTTGATCTGAACTGGGTTTCTTCGTTAATTTAAGAAAAGTGAATTTGGATTAGTATTTGGAGCTCATGGGGCGATTTCATGGCTGCAATCTAACGTTATGAAGCGGCAGCTTGGCACCTGGTTTATAATTGCATACTCTCTCTAATTAAGTGAAGGTACTTGTATTCTGGTTTTTTCTTTATGGTTTCTTTGATTGGTTTTTCACTAGATGGATGTGGTTTGGGTTTTGGGTGAGAGAAAAGTATCTACTGCTTCTGGATTATTAGTTGGTTGGGGTTCTTGTGTTTCACTTGGGGTGTCAAAGTCTGTGTAATAGAGTTTTTTGTGACTGCTTTCTTTGAGTTAGGTTGTATTTGGATGTCTGCAAAATCATAGTAACTTCTGTGGAAATGTGTTAATACCTGCTGTCCTACCTGTAGAATTGTGCTTTTTCATTTGAATTAGCTTTCTGGATAATTTGAATTTGGAGTTGATACTAAATGAAAGGGAATTTTGGTGGAGAGAATCAACCACTTTACCAAACAGGGATACTAAAAAGTACTCTAATTGATACATTTGTGTGTTTTATTTGAATATTTATTGGTGTGTTTTGTGATGCATTTGTGTGGTCTGATGATTTTTCTGTTCTCACTGTTTAATTGATAGAGTAATCATTCTCTTTCAGGAAAAAAAATTTGAAATAGTATGTGTAAGAAACCATGTGCCAACCCAAAAGCAGCGGCGTTGGATGTGGGACTTCCCAACAGTATGCCCTACATGGATGTTCCCCTCTTGGAAGTAGAATCATGTTGATATGTAAATCTAGGCACAAACATTCTAACCTTTTGTATTGCATGTAACATCCATATCTCAGTTCTTTTTATGGTATTGTTGATCTTAATTTTACTTTTTAATATTACAGGGAGCTTTACCTACTTGTATGCATGTGTGATGTCCATATTGCCACTGGAAACAAATCTATAAAATGTTAGCAGGCTTTATAAAAAAAAAAAACAGAGTATATGCTCTGTAGTAAGTGTCTAGCAGTTTCATATCTATTTTCATGTGAGAAGCTTTCCAATAGTCCTTTCCACTTGTTCTCTCCACCTTTTCTCCTCATTCTAACTATCCCTTTATATATATTTGTTCATTGGCAACCACAAGTTGCTTTCTGGTGGAGCGACCTTGAACTGTGTTTGCATGTTTAAAGTTATCACTTGCCTTTTTTACATTTTTGCATGTACCATAGTCTTGGGTCTCTTGTATTTAGCCTTGGCCTCTGATATTGTATGTCCTTGGCAGCCTCAAATTAAAAAGATTATGCAAGCAGATGAGGATGTTAGGAAGATCACAACAGCCATGCCTCTATTAGCATATGAGTGTCCATAGGTCTTATGCTTCTGTTGGTAATGAGAAGCCTGACCTATTTAATATTTCCAGCAGTTTAGCTCTAGGTGCAACATTTGCTTTATTACCCATCAAGAAAAGGCTTTCTGTCATGTCCTATTCTTGCAGAGTTTATGCTTTCATCCTTTTTCACCTGCATTCATCCTTATAAGTTGTTTTGCAATATCTTTACATTGCGATATATTATTCTCGCAAAGCTTTTTCTTCCTGGTATTATATTCTTGCAGCTATAGCATTATAGTTGTTTCTGCAAAACCTCCGTGAATTATCCTCATTCTACTTCTGCTGTTGGTGCCTGGTCCTTCAGAGTAGCCTGTCCCTGCTTTTACTGCCCCTCGTGCCCCAAGCTAGACCGTTCTCTCAACAACAACTCAATCTAGTTCCTTATTGCTTCCACCATGCGTGATGTGCGTGCTGCTTCTTCCGGGCAAATTGAATCAAGCCCCACTACTGTTCCTGTTGTTAAAGTCTCTTCGAATTTTCCAAAGCAGCCAAAATTTGCCCCCGATACTAATCCTATTCTAAGTTTACTGAATGCTTCGAGACAAACCAAGTCTGCTCCAGTTGCCTCTTCTTCTCAAGAAGTTCTACCTCGACCGACTATTTCAGCAACTACCACTGGTATCTCCTAGTATCTTTCACAACTTATCACAATAGTTGTTGATTCTCTTTTTCTTCATTTTACTTTGTTCTTTCCTGCTTATTTTCTTCAGGCAGCATCGTCTCTGGCGTGGATACTTTCCTTGAAGGTATTCATTATCATTTGTGCATTATATGAATATTTTACATTTTGTCCCCCATTGTAGCTCACCTGGTTACGGGCACAGGTGTGAGTGTGCGTATTTGAGTCCTCCATGTAGCAGTATATACATATCCTACATTTCATAGACATTTTTGTTGAATCATTTTTAATTTCTAATGATCATTTCAGACCACTTCCCTTTGGATGGAACTCAAACATCTTCAGCACCCCACGCTCAAGGGTTGACGTCTAAACCTAGTCCTGTTCCCGCTGTTGAGACAGCTGGTTCACTCCCCTCTTCGCTTTCCTTGCATCCCGTAGTTGGTGAAGAACAACTTCACTTCTCGACTAGGGTTAACCTCCATACCATTACCAAAGGAAACACGAGTCGATCAGTGTTGGAGGAAGACGAGACTCTCCACAAAGAGACCGTCCCAGTGGAAAAAGTGAAGGCAGCTCATGCCAAAGTTTCTATGATCGACGAGCGAAAAGATGTTGTATTGATGTGTCAACATGAAATGCCTGCTGCTAAAGTAGTTGTGGAGCGACAAGAAGAAATATCTGAACAAACAAATGAGTTCACTCCTGAGACATCTATTCGGACTATGGTTGCTGCCAGCGGGAGCTCAGTTCCAAGGGAAATTCCAAAACTTGTTCCTATGTCTGCGTATCAATCTGCTTCTCCTGAGCCTGCTGCTGCCTCCATTGAGATCATTTCCACCGCTCTTCCAACGGAGTTCAGTCCCGAACAGCAAATTGCATTAGAGGGCTTTAAGGCCTTTGTCTCAGCTTTCAGAGGTCGTCCTCCAGCTTCTTTCCTAGGAGCCAGGGCTCCCCTCTCTAGCATTTTGACATATGTATGTGAGTCAGGGTATCCAGTGAGACATCTAGAGACTCAATTGCAAGAAATGTTTGTTTTATGTGAATCTTATGCAGACATTTCAGCCAAAAGCTTATCTGAAATTGGTGAGGAGTCGTGTGCTGAACTTTTGAAGGAAGTGGAGGATCACCTTGCTGCTACCAGAAATCAAAAGGCCCAAACAGAAGTGACACAGTTTGAGGCTCTGACCACTCTTCAATCTTTAAGGACTGAATTCATGGCAGTTTCGAAAGAGGTGGAGGATCTTCAGTCCAGGCTAGCGGCAATGAATGAGAGGAAAGTAGCACTTGTGTCTCAGATTGGCCCTCTGGAACAAGCTACAATGGATCGGGAGCAGGTGCTGCAGGACTTAACTGTTAATGTGAACCAAGCGGAAGAGAACTCTGATAGAGTCGCTCAAGAGCTCGCATATTTGAAGGAAGATTCCTCGTTTTGGGAAGCTAAGCGCGCTGGCTTGCTAAGTGATGTCAAAATGAGAATCAACAACTCACTAGATAAAATTTTGTCTTCTTTCTCTTGATTTTGCTCAACTTTTTTTGTATGTAACAGAATTTTCTTTTTCTGGAACATGTACTTTTCTTGTCAACTTCGGGTAACTTGATGAAAATATCAGATGCACCCATTTCCCTTTGTTTATGCTTATTGTTATGCTTGAGTCGCTTGAATGGCCTTTGATGTGCTTGTATAGATAGCCCTTCATGACTGCCAAGTTATTTTGTCTTGCAGGTGAATATAACCTGCAAACTTATCATTAACTCGGGAAATTCTTAGGAACTTTTTACAATTAGTGTTCTGTACTTCATGTAAATGTAATTTTCTCTATAACTTACATTTGAAGTTCGCATGGAATTGGCTGATTAGTCCTGTCTTTTTATCTTATCATTTGACTTTGGACATGGTTGATGTGCTCCTCAGACTCCAGGCTGTAAAAATTTTGGTGCCTCTAATTCTGGCAAACTCCTTAATAAGATACTGTTGAATGACTTTCAATACATCATCTTTACTTCAATATAATAAAATTATGGCTATCCTGGCTTGATACTAACACATTCTTTGGGAGCATCTATTAGAATGCCATATTGTATATAACTTATGCACGACTCCCTCCAAATGTGGTTGTGTTTATTGTGAACAACTGAGTCGTCAATGCTTCTTGTTAAAACAATCTACTATGGCTTCAATGGTGTCTGATGGAGGCATAATACGTTGGTCACAAACAGTTATCTCCATTGATTCTCTGTCCAGAATTGCATTGTGGTGCCTAGGCTTACTAGAGCATCGACTCATGAGTTCTGCCCCCAGTCTCATACTTGCGGGTGACTTTAGTAAACTAACTTGATAAGCTTCATACCTTCTTATAGTATAGAAGTATATCAGGATTTTCTTGATTCATACCTTCTGGTAAGTGTACTAGTTATCAGCTTATAGCCGTTGAGGGTTTTTATAATAGAAAGCCTGAGATTTTCAGTGATTTCTAATCTTAAATCAAAGCCTAAATATTGATAGCAGGGCCAAAATATGACAACTATGATGTGCAAACCTCTCTTTACTACAGGAGCAAGCAGTTAATTGGGACCACATTCTCTGTATAAACATCTCTTCATTTGGCAATGATGTGATCTTTATCGATCATAAAATACCGCAAGTGCATAGCTGCCTAGATGAGACAGTGGCAAGAACGGGTCAAACCCATCGTGAGCTAATTTAAAGAAACTTTTAGATTAAGAAAACTAATTAATTAACAATTAAGGAAAGTTTTGAGTATTTAGAAATAAAAACAAGCAGCTAATTTAGAAATATGAAATCTACCAATTAATGAAAGTGATTAGAGCATAAGAATCCAATAAGCATCCACCAATTTTTTATCAAGTAACCCTAACTTGTCCCAATTTTTACTTCAAATCAAAGACAAATCAATGTTTTTAATTTGGAAAATCTAACTTTTAAAAACCCTTTTTAATTATAAAATCCAAAACCCAAGACTTCCTTCACCTCATAAAAGAATAAAAATAATATAAGCACTACCCATCAAAAGTAATCATAAACCATCAAAAGATCTAAATCCTAAGCATGAATAGTCAAAAATTAATTTTTTATTTTTAGAAATCAAGAATGGAGATTTGCCTATGGCACAAAGACAAGCCTATTAATCATTAATCACATAAACATGGAACACAAATTAGAACTACTAAATAAATAAAGTGGAGATTACTTATCTTCATCCATAGCTCTAATCAATGGCTTTAGCCCGCCATTGCAAAGAAAAGTACTTGATTTGTCATTAGAATTTGCATCTTTACAACTTCTCCTTCACAATACTTCTCCTTCAAAACAAGTCCTTGGACATGGCCCAAGGCTACCAAAATAAAAATAAAAATTAATGAAAAAGGGGAAAAGAGGGAGAGAACATCCAAAGGAGGTTTTTATCTCTTGTATGCTTCCTTTTGGTTCCTTTTATAACTCCAGTTATCTTACAGATACATTGAACCTGGACACTTTCTCTGCGTATTTGATTTATCTTCTTTGATAAGGTAAATGTCTTATCCTTAGATGGCTTGGCTAATCTTCAAATGAGGTCCCACAAGGGATGTGCAGCAATGGATTATCAACGGTGTGGATTTAATTGCAATCCTGCCTATAAAAGAGCATGAAGATATCCGGGCCCATAACTTTGTTAATTTAGCTCAGATTTGCACAGTCTTGGGCTCCACGAATGTCTACTCTGAATAAGCTTCCCAATGGTAGGTAAATCTCATCGATCCGACAGTCGAATTGAAAGTTATGGTCATTTAAAGATGAGTTATCCTGAGAAAAATGGGATTAACTTTTGAAATTTGATTTGCAATGGACTCTATCTCTGCACAACTTTCATTTTTGAAAGGAGATCAGATGTGGATGATTCAAATTATTATTCTTTTATGCCAATCAAACTTGTACTCTTTGAATTATCCATTAATAATTTCAAATCTGCAACTATTACGGACCTTGCCATGTGGGACATTTCATTTGCTTGAACAATGGGCCCTATGAGAAGTCTTCTACTGTAGTTAGGACTCATCAACTGATGTGATGACCCGACCCCCCCCCCCCCCCCCCGATTGATTTTCGTGTGTGTGGGGTCTACTTGGTGAATTCTTTAACTTACTTCTTTTCAAGCTTCAATTCAGCAATACAGGGCCCAAGATGACTGTGTGCTTGAAAGTAGGTCCCATGATAGAGGCCTTCAATTCTCATTTTCTGCACATTCCAATTCAACACATCAAATTCTGAAGAGCCTATATTGAAGCGAGACCTATCCGGACAGAGATCTACTCCAACTGGGACTCATCGGAGAAAAATTGCATAATATTCTAAGTTAATGCAGAAGGTGTATGAAAAATATGAAAATTCAGGTTTCTAGGTGAAAATGCATGAAATGATGCAATTCACCAAATAAAACCCCTAATTCATCCTATGCGTAAATATGCAAATTCATGAACTCAACATGCAACATGTCCTCTAGGGTTCAGGAACTTCTAGAATTTTCCAGATACTGTTGAAAAATGGAATATTCAGAGATCCTTATATTCAAATCTGAATAATGTGCCTCAGAATCTCTCATTCTAGTACCCACCTAAGCAAACCTGCCATGCATTCAATCTATCAGGTGGAATGAGTAAACCCTCCTCTCATCAACTTTTCTTTTCATTTCATAATTTCCCTTCCCAAAATGAAATTCTGAATATTCATTACTTTCCTGGCACCCAATTGTGCACATGTAATTGAATTCCTTGGAATTTATGGTAATCCAACTAATGAATTTTAAACAGCTGAGGGGTGAGGGATAAGATGGAAACTTGACTTTGCTAGGATTTGATATGGTAGGGTGCTGGTTGCGTATTCAATTTCCACCAAAAGGAAGACTATTTGATGGCCATTTGTGGATTTTCACTTTTTTTTCTTCAATTTCGGCCACTTTGATATGAATACATTTCTTAGATTCCAAGGAATTCAATTCCATGAAAACAAATGGGCTTTTATGGAAGGAATCATGAAGTGTACGTAGATATCAACATGGGATCTTAGGAAGCTAATCCAATGGTAGCTCAGTTGGTGCGACAACTCCCTTCCACATAAATAATCAAGGATCAATCTTTGGTTGTACTGCTGATGGTGAGGGACTTGGGTGAGAGTGTGTGTGATAGGGGGGAGGGCGGTGATTTTTTTTTTCTTAAAGGCAATTGTATTGAGGAGGAGAGAAAACAAGAACTTCAAAAGGTCCCCAAAAACAAACACCGGGAGGAAACTGTACAGATAGAAGTATACAAAAAGACCTCAATGAGAGGAACAAAAACCCGTTAGCATTTGTTGGTTAGTGGAACTTGAACTCCCAAAAGATTGAGGATATGTTGAAGGTGTTCTCCTCTGAATGTCCTTGTGATTCTATTGAAAGAGAAGAGAAGCGCGTCAAGGATCCATTTCTTGATTCTTGTTATGGAGGGCTAAATGGAGTGGAAAGTGCACTCATTTCGTGCCTTCTAAAAAAAATATGTTGTTGACAAAAAGACTGAAGCCATAGCTTGCCTGGCTATGTTGTCATAGTTGCTTGATAGCATTCTAGAGAAAAGTGGGGGACAACGAAGAGGAAACTAAGCTCCGGTTATTTGAAGGATCCAACTCTAGATATGCTTGGCAAAAGAGCACCGGAAGAAGAGATACTTGGTGGATTCCTCTGCCTTATTACAAGGAAAGTCCCACAGATTGGGCCCAAGCATGAGTAGGGGTCTTCTTATGCATCAAACGCCAAGTGAAATAAGATATCCTTGGGAGCATGAATTTGTTTCAAATCAGCGGTGCCCAACTGACAATAAAGACTCTAATGCTTAGATATTGCCATGCCGTTTTGATGGAGAGATTGACGTCTGAAGATCTTTTCCAAAGCAGAGTGTCCTCTGAAGTTTTCTTTGGAAGGAGGGATTGAGACGCCTGGGAAATGATATCTAGAATGGCTTGGGATGTTCCAGCTATTACCGTTGAGCATTGAAGAAAGCCTGACTTCAAGTGGGAAATGATAGTGAGGGAATTTGTTTGCATTGATGATGTTTTCCCACCACTCATCATACCATATGTCAATCAGACGCCCATTTCCAAGTTGCCATCTACTCCCAAGTTTAATAAAAGAGGACAATCGCCTTATCTTTTTCCAAATATAGGAGCCAACAATGGGGTTTTGGTAGCTCCAAATTAAATTTGGTTTGAAATATCTACGTCTATACCAAGAAGCCTAAAGGGAGGACGATGAAACATATTGCCATCCGAGTTTTATAAAACCTGCTTCATTCATTTTGGCAACTTTCCTGACCCCGAGACCTCCTTCAGCCTTTGGAAAGCATACTAGGGCCCATCTAACATAATTCTTCCTCGTTGGAGACTCATCACCTGACCAAAGGAAGTTTCTCATTAACTTCACAATTTGAGCACAAATAGAGCTTGGCAACACCATTGTTGTGTGAATTTTTAGGCTTGTCAAGATGTGGTTAACTAGAACAAGGTGACCTACAAAAGATAGGGCTTTGGCTTTCCATCCAGTTAGCCTTGCACGAAACACATTAAGGAGAGCTGCAAAGTGGCGATTTTTCGGGCTACCAAAGAACAGGGGCATGCCCAAATAAGCTGTTTGGTTTCCGACAACTAAAAAACTCAGCACTGAGATTGTCATTACTCTTTTCATGTTGTTACATTTCCCCATATGCATCTAACTTGTATGCATGTTGAAGACCTAACCTGCAATGTTCTAGTATTTGACCAGCAAGTTCTTGATGGCTAGAAGGCTAGATTTTTTGGCTCTAGTAACCAGGATATCATCTGCATAAAGCAAGTGACATGGAGTGTTGGTGACTATAGAGATGGAATGGGTAGTTCCCATCTATTGGAGTTTCTGTAAGCAGTGCAAGCTCAGGAGTTCCTCTGTCAAGATAAAGAGGTAAGGAGACAAGGGGTATCCTTGTCCTAGACCACAAGAAGAAGCAAAAAAACTATGAGGGACCCTGTTGACAAGCATCGAACCACGACTAGTGCATATACATTCCTTGATAAGAGAGATGGAGCCATCAGGTGTGAAGAATGTTAGCGTGTTAAAGAGAAAGTCACAATTCAATTTATCAAAGGCCTTGGTAATGTCTTACTTCAAGCATATTGATCCATCTTGGATCGTTGAATTCGACTTTTGGAATAGTTCATGGCCCATGGCAATATGGTGGTGGATGGACGACCTTCTTTTGATGGGAGGAAATGAGGGGAGGATTTTAGACAGTTTATTTGCTAGGATTTTGGAGAGGATTTTGTAAGTGATTGAGGAGACTAAATGGCCTAAACTCAAAAAAAGGTGGAGGGAGATGGCATTTTGTGAATGAGTGCAATGAAATAGGCATTAAAGGGTCTATGAAGTTTACCAAACTTGAAAAAATGTTGGATTTCTTAGGTAACAGAGTTACGTGTGATACCCCAAGTGGCTGAGAAAAAAGCACCAGTAAATCCATCCAGGCCTGGAGAGACACTTTGGTTAAGGAGAGTGTTGAAGAGTGGGCTCCACCCAAAGGGGAGTATTGAAAAGTATTTTCGCTGTCTCTACTAACGCCTCGAGGTTTTGGTATCAATGGTTAGCTAAAGAAATTCAACAAGGTATCAGAGCCAACTGGTAGCGAGTTCGAATCCCAAGAGGAACAACTCGACGCAAAAAATAAATTGTGTGCCGCCAAAAGTGCGCCGATCGGGTTCCATTTGAGGGAGAGTGTTGAAGAGTGGGCTCCACCCAAAGGGGAATATTGAAAAGTATTTTCGTTGCCTCTACTAATGCCTTGAGGTTTTGGTAGAAATGGCTAGCTAAAGAAATTCAAGAGAGAGGACTGTCTCTTTAATCTCTTGAGTGTCCGGGACTTTTATTAGAGATTGGTTTTGGTCACTTCTCATAGATGGACCTTCAATGTTGAAGAAATTAGGATCTGGTCTACAAGGGTGAGAATAGAGAAAAGGTCAACAATGTATGAGTTGATAGGGTTCAGGTCCTTTGCAACGTTGCCATTAATTGAGATTTTGTCAATGCGCTTGTAGGAGCTTCCGGCCTTTGCAAAGATGTGAAAAAAATGAGTGTTCCTATCCCCATAGTTTAACCAATTTAGCCTAGGTTTTTGGCACCAATGATCTTCTTCAGATTGTAGTTGTGTATACAAAGCAACCTTGGTCAAATTTAGATCAAAGAGGACATCTTCATTAGGGTCCTCGTCATAGGCATATTGTAGTTGTCGGTCAAGCTATTCAGTTGAAGCTATCCTCTGGTAGAAGTTACCTAAATCCTCTATATTCCACCTTTTGAGATTCTGTTTGAGAACTTGAGTTTGTGAGCTAGCACAAATTGGGGAGTGCCTTCAGAAGGAGTGTCCCAAGTGGATTTGGCGACTTCCATGAAATTTGGGTGATGCAACCACATTTCCTCAAATTTGAAAGGGGCAGCTTGGTGTGGGAGAAAATTCATGTGAAAAGGGAGGATGGGACTCTGGTCTGAAGATAATCTTGGCAGGTGAGTAACCTTAAGATCCTTGAAATTTACTAACCATGTAGAGTTTGCAAAAGCTCTATCCAATCTAGCAACCACAGAAGTCTGTCCTTTCCCATTATTTGCCCAAGTAAATTTATAGCCACTGAAGCCTAGGTCGTTTAAACCAGCTGCCAGCACCATGTCATTGAACTCTTTGACTGAGGGAATTAAAGGGGGACTAAGACTTAGTTTTTCATGAGACATTATGATTGCATTGAAGTCTCCTATCACACACCAAGGATTTGTGGAGGCTGGATTTTGGACTTAGTAGCTCCCAAAGCTCCCTTCAAACCCTATAGTTAGAGGACCCATAAAAACCAGTGATGAGGCTTGAAGAATTAGTGGAAGAATCAAAACACTTAATAGAGATATGCTAAGGAGAGACGTCTAGCATAGAAATGCTGAAGTTTAGACAGGTTTTAAGAGAAGCACCACAAAGAGTACTGAAGTTCGAAGAAGTTTTAGAGAAGCACCAGAAAGAGCTGACTTTAGAGGAAGGAAAGTTGGAGGGGTGATAATAAAATAGTTTGTAAATTAAGAAAATCGATATATGGTCTTGGACAGTCTTCTAGACAATGGTATTTAAAATCCAATCGTATTATTATGTCTTTCAATTTTACTAGAAAATACCGTTGATCATTGCATATATCTCAAGGTTAGTGGGAGCCGGTTTACGATTTTAGTCCTATATGTCGATGACATCTTATTTGCTAGTATGAAACCAAAGAATATCTTAACAACAATTTTAATATGAAATATATGGGTGAAGCGACCTATGTAATAGGAAACGAGATTTATCGAGATAGATCTCGAAGATTACTTGAATTGTCACATGAAGCTTATATTAAAAATGTACTTAAGAGTTTTTGTATGGAATGGTGTAAAGCATAAAATGCACCTATGACAAAGGGTGGTAAGTATGGGAGAGAACAGTGTCCAAGAAATGAAATTGAAAGACAATAGATGGAAAATGTCCTTATTCAGTTACAATTGGGTGTTTAATGTATTTACAAACATGTGCTAGGACCGATAACAGTTTTATAGTTGGCATGATTAGTAGATATCAAAGTGATTCATGAATGGCACATTGGGTAGGAGTTAAGAAAGTTTTGCGATACCTTAGTGGCACTATGAATTACACGCTCCCTTACAGAAGCTTCAATCATTTTGAAATGGTTAGTTATTCAGATGCAGACTTTGCTGGTTGCCCCAATACTAGAAAGTCAATTTCACGATACATCTTCCTGTTAGCTGGCCGGGCAGTTTCATGGAACAGACCTTAGTGACTCCATCCACATTTAATGTTGTATACAAAGGTTTTTGTTTAAAAAAAAATTGGATTCCAAGTCTAGTCCGTGTCTAACTTGAAGTAAATTTCCTAATAAGACTAAAACACATGGAAGAAAATAGGTGACATGGGGTGAGGAGGAGGAGGAATGTTTTCCTACAAGCATACTACATTTAGGTTAAATGCAGTCTAGCTCGTGAGGCCCACTTAGATGCCTACTTTTTAGTGGAGGTTAGGAAAATTGAAAGGTTTCCTTATGGATAAGGGTAAACCAAAAATTCATCCTCATAATAAAATCCTAGCCCTTGATTAAATAGCATTAAAGTTTGGTGGTCTTTTAACTATAGATTTTTTAAGATTCAATCTAATGGTGGATAAATGTTTGAAGAGAGTGAAATTAGGCTTGGTGCTTGATCATAGGGGGTTAAAGTGTGAAAGGGCTTGCACTAATCAAAGGTGGGCTCAAGTAAGCCCCATAATGTTGACTGCATTTGTTATTGCACGTAGGTAAGGTTGGAAGACTTGTGGCTCGGACTTGACTCGACTAATGCAAAAAAATCAACTTAGATGGATTCAACGCGGAGACTGGGGAAGAGTTATATTTATTTTAAAGTATTTTAAAAATATTTAAAAATCAACCAATTACTTATAAAATATAAATATTCATTTATTTAGATGCATTCATGATAATCAGTTCAAATTACTAAATTTATAATATAAGAAAAGTACTATAATAGGGAAAATAAAAGAAAAAATATTTCATATTACAGAAGTTTTTAGTTGAAATATTGAATGTAAAAAAACAAATATATGTTTCAAGTTACATTCCAATCATCAATTTTAAATTGTTGACTCCAAACCTCATGCTGAATTACTTAAAAATCAACATTAATTGTTCAAAATTAGATCTAACTATCAAACGGCTCAAAATACAAACATCTTATTAAGATGAGATGACTCGGCTGAGTCTCCCCTATATTTGACTCGGTCCTTTCTCAAAATGTGATGACTCGAGAGAGTGAAGATTCAACTCGGAGAGTTTTTTAATCATGCGCGTAGGAGGACATTTCTCTAGGGAAGAGTCCTTCCTCTATAATGCTAATTGCATACAAAAGTTGTAAGAGGACTTTTTTTTTATATCTCTATACCAATTATCATAATTTTTATGATACGGTTTTCTATCTTCAATAATTTTGTAATGCAAAGTTAGAAAACTAGTGACTCATACTCGACTTTCCCAATGCGAAAAAAAAAAGCCAACTAGGATAGAGTCAACGTGGAGACTCGGAAGAGTCATATTTCTTTTAAAATAAATTTAAAAATATTTTAAGATAAATACATTACTTATAAAATATAAATATATACTTATTTACATGTATTCATGATAATGAATGTAAATTAGTAAATTTATATGTGCAAGAAAAGTACTATAATAAAAAAAATAAAAGAAAAAATATTGCATATTACATAATTTGCTAGTCCAAATACTGAATGTAAAAGAAGAATAAATATAAGGTTCAAATTACATTCCATGCATCAATCATTTTTAAATTGCCAACTCTAAACCTCATGCATAATTACTTGAAAACAACCATTAATTGTATCAAATGGTTTAGAATACAAAAAACTTATTACGATGAGATGGCTCGATCGAGCCTCCCTTGTATTTGACTTTGTCCTTCATCAAAATGAGATGACTCGGGAGAGTCAAGAGTACACTTGGAGAGTTTTCCAATCGTTATAGTATAATGATAGATTTTTAACAAAATAAAAACCATGTTCATAACCTAAAGCACAAAATCTGTCTCCCGTTGTAGCTCGGCTGGTTTGAGCCCTCAGTGTCTGCGCTTCAGAGGGTGTGAGTTCAAGTCCTCCATTTAGAAAAGCATAAATTCCAAATTAAAGGCATCATGCTATAGTCCATATTAATGATTTAAAGATGACCCCTTCAATCGTTGTCCTTCTATCTGACAAAAATGAAGTGGAATTAATTACAACAGGGTAACTCCAGACTGCATCAGCAATAGGACAAAAAGTCAATGTTCTGAACATTGGTTGTAACTAACTGGACAAACCAAACAGCCCTTCAGAATATAAGCTTAAGCTAAGCTTGAACTATTTAAATGTGTATTCTTACAATCAATGTCATCGTTTCATCTCAAAGTAGTTATTGAACTACTGTATAAGCAATACATGTAGTTTAACAACCAATGTGTGTTTGCCAAATTGTGATTATCATTTCCCTAACAGTGGTATTTCATAGAAACTACATCTGACAATGTAGCTCAACGAAGTTCATCTAAACTGCCCTTTTTGTTGAGTTTGGCTAACCAGATTTCAATGGAAGTCCATGGAAAATAGCAGGAAACCCACTTAAAGTAATATGAGTGAAGTGTATGTAAGTCAACCATTCCATCAATATGAAATCCCAAATCATAGATGGAGCTTATCCTATAAGAGGATCATCACCATCCAATTGGTGCACATCAATTAAATGGTTAACAATATTGTGCATGATTCATGTTTACAAGTTATTAGTTTGGACAGGTGAAATCACATGCACAGTTAAGCGGGGACATGATCTAATTGTGCTGAAACATTTATACCATCAGTTTCTTTTGGGGTACATTTGGGTTGGTAACTAACAATTCATGGAGGTGGGTGCGGGTGCGGGATGCAAATGGATCAGGCTAGGTCAAGTTTGATGGTTGTGAGCAACATGTATAGGTCTTGACCTGTCTATTTATGGAAAATGTCAACTTGAATATAAGCTAGAAGTTAAGTAGGTCAATTGGAGCTTAAAATGTTTTGAAGTTTAAAGAAAAATGTATCTTAGGTTATCGTAAAACTCGTATTTCTGCCCATAACCGTAGGAAACACATTTAGACTAAAAGATTAGACCATTAAACCCTTAAATGCCCTAGAATAATACAGCACGCTTGTTTATCCAGATGTTGACTATTGATTGCACAAAATACGATTTTCACTTAGAAATGGTTTAGAACCCCACGAAATTACTGAAGCTTGGTTTTGCCCGTAACACATTTTAAAAGAACAAAATATTCAAGAATTTTCTAGAGCGCGTATTTCAATCGTGAATTGCGTGAAATGCAGTTTAGAGACAACATTTTTCTAGAGTCGAATAGAACGCGATATTAAAATATTCCTCAAACTGTCATAGCACGCGTTTCTGTCTTAAACAACCCTAAGTTTCATTTAAACCGTTCCAAACCTTACAATCGCATGAAACCAATTTTAAAACAGAAAAGTATCTCAAAGTATATAGTGAGTCAGATTGAGATGAGTGTAGGTTAGACTAGCAGGTCAAATAGCAAGTATATAAGTCAACCTTATCCCGGGTCAATAGTGTCATGGTGCATTAAGAGTGATTTATGTTGACTTTAATACACATGATTAATTATTTGCTCTTGAATTGATATTGGTGAAAAAGGGAAATCCCTATTTATGGTCCTTCTAGCCTGTCATCTTCTCATGGATGGCCCCTCTTTAAAAAGAAGAAATATTAGAATGATGGAATAAAAAAAAGGAAATGAAGGAGGAAAAAAAATAATTCTAAAAAAGGAACAAAATCATAGGGGATAAAGATTAAAATGATGGAAGAAAAGAGAAAGAGGAAAAACAATTTTGAAAAGGTTATATTTTAATTATGATTATCTATATTAGAATAAGTCTGATTGAAGTAAATCCTTTTGACGAGATAAAGCTAGTGGGACCATCATTTTGAATGGTCTAGATTTTAAATATGGGTCATGCTCATAAATATATAATAGTGGGCATATTTGTTTATTCCAAAATAATAATCAATAATATCACTTTTGAGTACGTGCTAGTTGACGAGGGTTATGACATGAACTTCTAAGAGTCTGATTTTTCTAAATATAAGAGTAATGTAATTTCACTTTTGAGTGCTATCTATTATGTATTTAATTATTAAATTTTGTAGCTTTTTAATGGATTTTTTTCACTTTGGCCCCCCTAAAAAAGTTCTCTGGTTCCGCCCATGATCATACTAGTCCACTAGTGACTACACTAATGTGGTTAAGATAGAATTGGATCAGTTCAGCTGTACATGGCATGTGCCCATCAGTCATGGGGAGGAAAATTTCCATAAATCTTTCTCCTGTGTCCCATTTGATCCATTTGACTAGCTTCATCATGGATGGGCCATACCAAAAGAAACAGACTCCCATCAGAAAGAGAGAGGATCTAGTAAAAGAACCAAAAAAGTGAAAAGGAGAATATTCCCCTAAATGAAGAGAAAAGAAGGAAAGGCATGGAAGGCGGTTTCCCAATGACTTGCCTACTCCTACAAGTTGACCTTATGACTCAGCTGAGTTGACTCGCTCATCAAGCTGAGAGATGAGTCGCCATATACACTCCTAGATGCTCATTACTCGGCTGAGTCGTGCAATTGGCACGACTGATGGCCGAGTCAAGACTCGACTCTGTTCGTGCTCAATTTCTTCCTCTTTAATCTATGCAGATTATCCATGGAGATTACTAATCACTCGCTCATTTTGGTAGAAAATATGCGGCAAAATAAATAAATAGAAATATTGACAATACAAATTTGAACTACGAACTGCTTTCTCCACCTCAATTTTCTCTGCTGTTATCATTGTTATTCCAATAAATACACTACATGACTCTCTTTTGGAAAGGATGGGATTTGGAAATAGTCCTATTACCTAAATATATAATGAGGGGAGGTATGTCCTTGAGCTTGAAACAACCAGGCATGTGGAGCTCACTTAGGGCCTGTTTCTTTATAAGAATCCCAAGAATTCATGTCTGGAAGAATTTCAAATTCTCAAAAAGTTGTTCCCTTAGGTGGAATTCCAAATTCCTCTTTTTGATGGAGGATTTGAAATTTCAATAAATGGTATAGAGAATGGAATTCCAAGAATTCTAAAAGGTCTTTTGGGTGGTTGAAATTTAAAATTCTAATGAAAGAAACACAGCATTTCAAATGCCAGGGGACAAGATGTCACATCATATCACATCATGTCCAAAAAACCCCAATCTCTCAAATTCTAGTCATAAATTCCGGTAAAGAAACGGACACTTAGCGACACTCTAATGAAATTAAGCCTTTTTACCCCTATGACTCAATTTTTTTTTATACTAATCCAAGTTGTGTACTTCAATCAATTAATTATACAAGAATTGATAACTATAATTTATAGTCCTCAAAGTAATATCTTGTTCCCATTTTCTATACATAGATAGGTCATGGGTGGACCTTTCAACATAGTTTATCCATAGGTAAAATGCTTCCATATTTTCCCCTGGCCACTCCAAGCATAAGGATGACCTAGAGGTTCCTAAAATCTACCTTACCCAACTATTTATTTTGAGATAAAAATAAAATTTGATAAACCCTAGCTCCCAAAGATCTTTATAGGGTGTGTTTGTGTGATGAAAGGATTTCACAATGGATATAAGTTGTTTTGATTTTTGGGGTGCAGCCCATTATTTTATTACTTGGTCAACGGATTTTCCTCATAGAAGGGAGGAGATTTTACCAAAAAAGGAAAGAAATATGAGGGAGGAAAAAAACGAATTGATCTTCTTCGATAGATAGGAGTTTGATTTCCTATGGGAAGAGTTGGAAACAAAAATCTACCAAGCACGGAACCCTTTCATTGCACCACTTTTTATGACAAAACTCTCCCATAGTTTTTTTCCACTCCTATTATTGCCTTTTTGACATTTCTCTCAAATAACAGACGCGATCAACGTCATGAAACCCAGCTTTGGCCTTTGACAACATAAGATGACAAATTCACAATCGATTATATTTTTTCTCCTAATTCTTGTTACTATTTGTTATTATTATTTAAGGATTTTTATGAAAAATTAAGCTTAAGCCTTAATTAAATGATTTTATGAAGAAAAATAATAAAATGACGAGATAATTGTTCACATATTTCTTTAGGACAAAATCACCCCAGTTGACGATATCATTAACCTTCATTGCAAAAATCAATATGCTACTTCATTTTCTTCTACCTAGTGATGGAAATGTTATGAAAATCATTGCATTTTGTGTCTCAGTTGTCCTCCTTGACTGGTCTCGGCAATCTTCCTTACATATGTCGATCCTATGCTTCGTTTCTACGCATTTGTCGCGCCCTTTTGCATGAGTTTTCAGAGTTCAAGCTTGGAGTATAAGGCGTTCGGTGAAATGCCTAAATGAAAATTTTCTCATGATTGGATGGATGAATTTTGGTATACTTTTGTGAACGTTTCGAATCTGAAGTCATTTGCTTGGGGAGGAGGATTTTGTAGGTCATGATGTTCGTGAGTAACATATAGGGAGTCATGTTGGACAATCTTTAAGTAGTGAATGTGAGGTTTTCTCTATTGTATTGCATTATTTGTGTAGAGTTTTAGATCCTACGAGTGTATTTAATTTGTTTTGTTAATCCAGAGTTTTTGAACCAACTTTAAGAATGGACTTAATTGTGGATGGATTGAACACAATGAGTATGATTTGTGAAAGACTTATCAAATCCTTTTTTCTATGCATTCATCACCTCCTTTCAGTTTTCCTTCATTTCTTTGAAATGGATATTTATCTCCCCTCCAAACCTAATACAATCAGATATAAAAGCCATCGGAGAATAAGAAAAGTAACACAAAGTTGATGATATCGTCAACTAAGATAATTTCATCCAACAAAATATACGAATAATTATCTCGTCATTTTATGGCTTTTCTTTTTAAAACAGTTTAATTATAGTTTATCTCGTCATTTTATGGCTTTTCTTTTTAAAACCGTTTAATTATAGTTTAAGCTTAAAATTTTCATAAAAATCCCTATTTTTTATACTCTTTGTCAAAGCTTTTTTAATGTTCTCAACCTTTTTAAAATAAAATAAAATAAAATCACTGAGTCGAGTCCAATCATGGACTTGCCGAGTCACGAGTTGGCAATCGATGGTTCGCCTTTCTGTTCTTTCTGTTGTTTCTTAACCTTCGAACCCGGAATATAGCGATTGAGAGCCCCCGGCCCCAAGCAACCCAAAAAGCTCCAAAGTTACCAGATTCTCTCTCTCACTCTCTCAAAACAAGGAGGAAAAGATCTTTAACTTTTCTTTTGCAATCTTCTTTCGATATGAATTGGGTTTCTGAGTTTATCTAAGAGAAGCGACTTGGATTAAAGATTCGAAGTTCCCGGGGCGTTTTCATGGCCGCAATCTAACGCCATGAGGAAGAAGCTCGATACCCGATTTCCAGCTGTATGCTCTCTCTCTCTCATGAATCGAAGTTAGTTAGATTCGAACTGATTAATGCCTTTTCCTCTTTTCTGCGATTTTTCATTTGGTGGGTTTTTTTCTTTCCTGGGTGATTTTGGTATATGGGCGTTTGATTTTAGTTATTGGGATTTTGTTATGTGGGGTTTTTCCCTCTTCTGGATTTGGTTTTTGGGTTATGTTGGTGATGATGGTTGAATGCTTTAAAAAAAAGTTCTGGTTGCTTTTAGTTTTGGGTGTTTTTTTTAGATTGTTGATATAGATTTTTCTTTGTTAGGGTTTTTGGTTTGGCTTTTCAGTGGATGGAATGTGATTAGAGTTTTGGATGAGAGAAAAGTATTAGTTGGTTTTGTACGTTGCTTGGTTTTTTTTTTTTTTTTTCTTCATGCCAAAGTTTGTGCAGGAAGGCTTTTGTGAGTTAAGCTGTAATTGGATATCTGAAAAACTCACTGAAAAACTCAGTGGAGTTGCTGTTGAAATGTATAGATACCTGCTGTCCTGTATGTTGCTATTGGCAGCTTTTCAATGTTAAGTTATCTGTGTAACTATATTATACGGAATTTGATCTGAATTGCCCTTCTGGATATATTTGAATCTGGAATTGATATTAAATAAATGGAAATTTTGGGTGCAGAGTATCAACTACTGAAGCAGTGATATTATAGTGGTTTGTTTGAGTGTTATTTATTTATTTATTTATTTATTTATTTATTTATTTTGAGTATTTTCTGCAGTCTTCTTGTCTGAGATATGAAGGGATCGGTAAAACAAGATGTGTGCATCGAATTTATGGACTGTGAATAAAATAAAATGGTATGAAGGATGTAGAGTTATGGTAGAATTATTGTTGCTCAGATTGGACCTTTGACATGGTTTGGATTTATATATTCATACCACCATTCTTATTTCTTGTTAAATCATTGCGTGCTCAATGCTCACAGTCAGACTTGTTGCAGTTATTGCGAAGAGTGTAAACATTCAGATACACTAGTAGAGTGTGATGCCCTCATTAGCTTAAGGGATAAGGGCTTATTCTCGGACATAAGCAATCATCTTTAATATGAGCTTATCTTGTAGATAATTTTTTTCTTGATTAACCCTTGCACATTTCCTTTTTTATAAACCTCTTTAAAGGCATATATATGTGAGTACATAATGGTGAAAATCACTATGTCATCTTGTGTTCTCCAATGAAGGGTTTCAAGAAAAACTCTTTAAAGCCCACTGCAGTTTCTCTCCCTATATGAAACTTTTCTACCACTTATTAGTGAACTCTTTCACTATTTAAAGAATTTTGACTTTTCACACCAATGACAAAATTTCCCATCCACTGCTTATTATACTCTTAGAAATAATCAGTGCGAGTGACTTGTCACTTGTGATATAAAACATGTTGAACTAATTATTTGAAATGAGCCACATGCTGTTGCTGGATACATATTGGGGATCACTGTGTTGGATTCTTCTTTTCCTAATTTACAATTTTTTTTTGCTGTTAATTAAATATTATTACTCTTTCTTTTTATGGAATCTAACTCAAGATAGGATGCTTGTTACTTTGATTCTTAGCGTAAGATCTATACATTATTTCTTGTACTGGTTTATTTTTTTGCACATTATCTTATTAAAAATAATTACTAACTTGAATTTATCTAAATATTTTTCTGAATACTAATCCTCCATTTTCGGATATGACTTTGGTTTCAAGATGGCAGATAGACCTGCTTTGTTATATGCTGCTGAATGGTGTACATAAAATAAACAGCAATAAACGTTCATTTGGCTGAGATGCTCGTGCTAAGTTGGGTGTGCATATTATAATGTTACAAGAAATAATAGACTTAGCCACTTAGGAATGGCAGGTAGACCTGCATTGTTATAAGTGGCTGCATGTTCAATAAATGGCAATAAGAAGGTTCATTTGGCTGGGATGCTTATGGTAAGATGCGTGTGCTTATTATAAAGTGACAAGAACGAATATACATAGGAAAGGAGTATATAAGATGAAATCAATAGGTGGCTCCAGTATAAGGAAATCTGGAATTTTGTTTTAGATGGTTTGAGCATAAGCTTAGAAGGACTGAAAAAGGCCCTTGTACCAAGAATTGATGTATAGCAAGGAACTAGGAGAATGAGGATATCAAGTAGACCTTGGAATTAAGTAGCCAAAAGTGCGTGTTGCATTTTAGAGTGACTGTCTGATAAATAGTATAAATGCAACCTATGTGAGGATTTTGCCAAGAATAGACTGGAATGGACAAGCAGAATTCATGTAGCTAACCCCAACATAGGTGGGACAAGGCTCTGATGATGATGATGATGATGTCTGGTAAATAGTATAAATATCGCTATTGTTTTGCAATTCCTGACTTGGCCCATGAACTTGTCCAAAACCTGACCTGGAAAACTTGGGTTTGGTTTTGACCTTATTAGAGTTATGATCAAGTTCGGATTAAGAAACCTAACCCAAAATTAGTAAGGGGCGGATCGGATTGGGCTGGATGGACATGACAGGTCATAAACCTTATCATGACCCTATCTGAAACTGACACATTTCCAACTTGACCCCACCCACCCCATGTATTATGGCTTCGATCAGTTAAAAAAATAAAAGATAGAAAGAAAAATAACATACCTTTGGAGAGTCTTGGCCGATTATGTTCCTTGTTTATTTTTAGTCATCATTTTCATTTCTTATGTTAGGCAGGTCAGGTTCAAGTTTACCTGATTATAAGCGAGTCGGATATGGGTTGAGACTTCCGACCTGATCAACAAATGGGTTGGGTTTTTGTTAGGTCAATACCCCGTTGCTGGAGTCAGTCAACCAGGTCCAATCCCCCTTAATACAGCGGTAAATGGTGATTTGGCATTGTTCTGAAGATCAAAATCGTATCACAAATCGTTTAAGGGGATGAATTGAATCGTATCGTGAATTGTATCTCAAATAATAGGATTTTTTAATTTTTCTACAACAAATAAAAACGAAAAAGGAAAGAAAGAAAGAAAAAAGAAGTAGTTGTTCATAATCCATTCATTTTCCATTTATTGTAGTATAATTACAATGATAAATAAGACTAGGGTACAATCATATGAAGAACACAATGACATATACTAATATATCATAATGATATGATGAATAGGTAAATATGTTCAAGGTATTAACATTGCTAGGAAAAATAAACAAGTTTACTGATTTTTTTCATTCTCTTTAAATAAAACAAATAAGAATAAAACCCAAATAATAAACCTTGCATGGTTAGGATGCTTGTTGAAGTTAAAAAAGTGTTATTGAAGAGATTAAAAAAATGAAAAAAAGATTAAAAGGAAAATGCAGGACAATATCCGATACATACAGTTGAATGCTCTAGTTACTTGTTTTTTCCTCATTAATCTATGGAACCTCTTCAAAATCGTAAAAATTCTTAAGTAGTTTCACTAATCACTATATAACGTTTTAAAAATAGAGATTCTAGCAAAAAAGAGAAGAAAGTTACATTAAATACTAATATTAACCTCTACCATGGTATTCCTGCTCAGATGAATAGCTTTCATACTTGAATCCTAAGATTCACTTCTAAATAGGATTCGTGGTATGGATACAAATCTTTTTTCTTAGGGATTCAATATGAATCGTATCAACAATAATGTTGAAAACTAGAACCATCAAAGCCAACTTTAGATGAGATGAGGCTTCGATGATGGTGATAATGATGACTTAGAAGTGGGATGATACCTAAGGAGAAATCCATTGATGGCTTCATGGAGAAAATAATGAAATATCGTTTGAGATGGTTTGGCATATACCGATTCCCCACTCCTTGCATGTATGCACAAGTGCAATGTCACCTTGAGAGATGCTATAAGGCTTTGATGACAATGAATGGAATATGGTTAGTCATAGATCTAGGTTTTACCTGCTTTATGCATATTATATCACTCTTTCTGTTATTGATGATCAAACAATGAGGTGATGATGGTTACTTCTAGGGTTGATAAATTGAACTACCTTTCCTACTTTTTGATCAACTAACGCTTTGCATTCTTTTCCATATCTGAAACTCTTAAGTGCTAGAATCATTGGTTTCATTCCGACAAAATATCTTTAATTGTAAAGTTACTTCACTTGCTTTCAGAATCTCGGCCTATTCTGTTCTTGGATATCTTTTACATTTTTTAAGCTTTTTTTTTTTTAACAATTCTTAATTGATTACATTTGAATTTCTTGGGCTTCCATAATGCTCGTGGACTTGTGGAGCTCAGTGGGTTATGTGAGTACGGACTCTTCTCATTGACTATGTATCGACAAGCTGTTTGAAGTCATTGAAGTCAAAAGCTTCTGCTTGTTATATTCATATGGTTATTCTGTTAAAAATAAGATAAAGAATAAAAAAAGAAACAAATTCATGTGGGTGTTCAATACAAATGATCTGCAATGAGAGTCGCAGGAACCTAAATTAAGAGACTGATGCCATCATAAGCTGTCTTACCTAAGCAGACAATCAGTAGGTATGGGCATTGTGCTGCTATGCTAGTCTGGACTTCTGATCATACAGACACACCCCTGGACTATTCATTAGGATGTCAATTACCGATTTCTGAAGAGTGAGTAAAGAAGAGGCTAATTGAGTTGGTTCACTGTTTAGTGTGCCTCTTTTGCCCTTTTGCTTTAACTAAATAATAAAGGAATCCTTATCTTTCAGGAAGAAAAATGAAAGTGTGCTCTTCATGGATGTTCCCATCTCAAAGCAGCATTTGTTGATATGTAACCCTAAGCACGAACATGACTTAACTTTTGGCATTGAATGCAGCATCTATATGTCAGTTCTTTTCATTATCCATTTATCTTCATTTCACTTTATAATATTGTAGTTTGAGATTGACCAACTTGTTATATACATGTAATATCCATATTGGCACTGGAAACAACTTTTCCTGGTTATATTATACTTAACATGGTACAACGTCTTTAATAATATTCACAATTAAAAATAGTGAGCGTTACTGATCTGGAGGAAAGAATAGCATTCGCTTTAATTATTGGAGTTCGTGTCTAGAAGTTTTAGATCTCTTTAATGGCTGCATATGTACTGGAGATCCTATTTGTCTTTTTTGATGTGGACAAAAGGCATCCAACAGTTTTCTCTATCTTTTCTTTTCATCCTAATGATCCCTTTATGTAGCATAAGGATTCTTTCAGGCAAATGACCATGAACTGTTTTGTTTATTTTTCAGCTGTGATGTGCCTTTCTTTCATTTTTGCATGTGTCATTGCTACTGGGTTTCTTGTATTTAGCCATGAGATCTGATATTTTATATCCTTGGCAGTCTCGAATTAAAAAGATTATGCAAGCGGATGAGGATGTTGGGAAGATCGCAATGGCCGTGCCTCTATTAGTATGTGAGTGTTCATACATTTTATGCTACTCTTGGTGATGAGAATCCTGGTTTGTTGAATATTTCAAGAGTTTAGCATTCCAGGTGTAACTTTTTGTTTATTAGCCCTTAAGAAAATGCTTTCTGCAGTATCTTATTCTTGCAGAGTTGTGTTATCATCCTTCTTTTCTTCTTTATTCACTGTTACGAACTGTTAGCCCTAACCAATCCAGTCCCTTGGTAATTGTATTGTTTTGAGTCCAGATATAGCATGGTCTCATTTTTGTCCCGCTTTATTATGTTCTTGCAGCTAAAGCATTGGAGTTGTTTCTTCAAGACCTTTGTGATCGGACTTATGACATAACACTCCAAAGAGGAGCAAAGACAATGAGTTCTTTGCATTTGTAAGTCAGCATTTTTTTTTTAGTTTTAAAATTTTTTGTAGAGAATAAGTAAATAATTTTATCTATATCACTGCTTTCTGATTATACTCTATCAGGTGCTGTTTTCCTTTTTTTCCCCTGGTGAATAATTGTGATAATTTGTTGATAGAAAGTTAATTTTACCACAATGTCCAATCTAAAATCTTGAGGAAAAAATCGCGAAACTGGAAGAAAATGGCCTCATTCTTAGACTGCTTCAACCCTGTTGGTCAGCTAAACATCTAGTACTTTACTTTTCAAATTTAATATCCCTTCTATATTAGAATATTAAGAGAATGATAGATCTCATAGTTCTGGCGAAAAGCTATTAGCACTGGACAGTATTTTGAGTGACCATTGTTCTATCTCATTTATGCGACTGCTGCTATAGAACTTGGATGTAATCAAGGATAAAAATATCGGTATCGGCGGGCGTATCGGCCCGCCGCCTAACCGATACGAAGCGGGCGATACGTAGCGTATCGGGGATACGTATCGGCGTAGCGGTGCGATTTGAAAAAATCGCCCAAAAAATCTGAAAAAATTCCAGAAAATCCAGAAAATTGTAAAATGAAAGAATATGTGGTTCTTTTGCAAAAGTAAGTAAGAAAAGGGGGGCGTATCGGTGCCATCAATATATGAAGTCCTGTATCGCTGTATAAATAGAAAATAATAGTAATGATAAGTTTTTTCACATGTATTCATGTTTCTTAGTGATAGTAATTTAGAAAGTAATGGAAAACTCATAAAAAAAAATAGAACATGAAATAAAGGCATAAGACTTTAGGTCATTAGTCATTAGTCATTACTCATTATTAAACAATTGAACATTGAACAATCAAATATAAATACTTCAACATTCAAGGTTCAAATTCAATCAAGTGAATGAACTATGAAGTGATCAACAATCAACATTCAACACCAATTTAGAAATGAGTCAAATGATAAGAGTAGAGAGTTAGTGAAGGAAATAGGATTAGGAATACCTTAATCACCACCAAAAGGAATGTCTACCAAGATTCAAGGCGCCATGGTTATCCTCATCCTCATCAGTGTTTTCATTTCTATTGGCACCATATTGAATTTGATAATGATGAGCATTGGCATCCACAAATCCAAAGAAGGCAGTCGGATCATCAGAGGAAATTGGAGGAGGTGGAGGTGGATATCTACCATGTTGTGTTTCACCATAGTCACCATATGAGTAGGACCCTGAAGTTGAAGACTGTTCTTGTTCTTGTACTTGACCATGTGGAAAATAATGTGAGGATCCTTGTCCACTGTAACTAGGGTTCCACGAATCAATCCATGATGCCGCTTGTTGTCTTCCAACATCTCCACCCATATTCCTTGCCCATTACCATCTCCAACCCCAGGTGGTGAGTCTCTTCGGCGCCGTTGATAACCACGGCTTGGATCAAATCTTCCAGATGGTAACTCCTGTACTTCCTCTACAGGAACAACATCATCTTCATCATGTTGGTAGTATTCACTAGTTCCACCTGTCCCACTGTTTCCTCCTACATCTCCTCCACCATGGCTACTCGAAGAGACAGTGGTGGAACTAGCTTTCTCAGAAGATCCAATATGAGCAGGTTCTTTTCCACTCCTAGACCTACTGGACCTGGTACTAGTACCTTCTCCTTGAGGTGGCTGGCCTTCTGCAGGTGCCTCACCCATATCCTCATCTATCAATTCTTGAACCGTTCCTTGAAACCCCGGATCTGAATCTAGCAGTGGATCCTCTATCTCGGCTAGCCATGGGAGTAAGGGATCGTCATCTCTGAATATGTTATCCAAATTAATAGGACAATATGCAGGATCATCCCTTGCTTTTCTCTCCCTATTTCTGTTTCTCAACTTCAAATTGTAATGACAGTATACAAGCTTGTTGAGTTTTTGCATGGTAAGCCGATTCCTGGCCTTCGTGTGGATCAAAGAGAAAGTGCTCCAATTTCTTTCACAGTTGGAAGATGTTGTAGTTTGACTAAGGATGCGAACAGCCGCTCTCCTTAGATGTGGAGCACTCTCTCCATAATTCATCCACCAATCAGCTGAAATGCAAAAATTAAATAAAAAGTTAGATATTCGTAACCCTCAAATCATTCTAATCAATTAAGATAAATAGATCAAGACTTTTGGGTGTGGTCTTTTGTTCATAGTCATACCAGGTGGCATCCTTCCAATCGATCGTATCACAAGAGGGTTAGCAAAGGTTCCTCTCCTTTGTGTATACATAGATATCCACAATGTGAAAATTGAAAATAAGTCAGTAAACCCATACAGGCATACAGCATGTATGGCAATTGGCAGTTGGCAGTTGGCACTTAGCAGCATAATTAAATTCTCTTAAGTCTTAAGTAACCACCAACCAGTAACCACCCACTCATCTCTTGTATGGCATCAACTTGATCATCTGGGCTTAACAATCTCTTCAATACCTCCCGTAATCCTACCCGCAAGTCCGTATCTATTGCTTCGGTGTGTAGTTCGGCATTTTGGTAATAGAATTCGGGATTCAAAAAATAACCTACATTAAAAATATGTAGAATGTACAGTGAGCAAACAATGTAATAAATACATTAGACTTAGGAAAACAAAAGAGTATCAACTATCAAAGATATATATTAATTACCTGCAGCATGCAATGGATGGTGCAACTGATCGTTCCAACGGGCATCAATAATGTCTATATATTTCTGGTGATATCTAACATTTTCCATTATGGCTCGCTTTGCCCGATCCATTGCTTCATATATAAAGCCCATTGTCGGCTTGTCATCACCATCTACAAGACGCAACACTTTAACTAAAGGCTCAAAAACCTTTAATACTTTCTTTACTTTCTTCCAAAATTTATTGTCCCTCATCAGGTTTGGGACTTCAAACTCCGGACCATGAGTTGCATTGCCCCATTTCGAACGAAGCCATTCTTCCGATGCAAACATCTGAATCAGCTCTGTTCTAAACCTTACAATGCTTTCCATAGCCAGAAAATGGGTTGCAAACCTAGTTATTCCTGGACGCAGCAAGGCATGGTTATTTGTGTATGTTTTCATCAAGTTTAACACCCATGAATGATCATATATAAATCTTGTAATTCCTCTACATGCCTTGATCAATGAAGCCACTATTGTCTTTCTTCCAATCTCTTCCAACATGAGATCTATGCAGTGTGCTGCACATGGGGTCCAGAATAAATGTTCCCTCTTGTCCATCAACATCTTACCAGCTGCCTTGAAATTGGCACCATTATCTGTAACAATTTGTACAACATGCTCCTCTCCCACACTCTCTACAATTTTATCCATAAGAGTGTATATATATACGGCTGTCCGTCTATGTTCAGTTGCATCAACGGACTTCACAAAAACGGTCCCTGCGACTGAATACACCAAAAAGTTTATTAATTGTGTTTGAGTGCCGCTGGTCCACCCGTCACACATGATAGTAACACCATTCTGTTGCCACATGGGCATAAACTTTTCCACCCATGCTTTTATTTCTCTATATTCTTCTTCAAGGTATTTAGTGCCCACATCATATACGGAGGGCGCCTGTATACCCCGCCCAGCTTCGGCGGCAACATCAAGAATAGTCTGAAAATATGGGGAATCCACTGCTGTAGGTGGTATGTTCTTGTGAATTAGCCATTTTGCGGTAGCTTTGGCTAACCTATCTCTTGCAGCCTTCATTACCCCCTTCACAACACTCGATATTTTTGGTTGTTTAGCACCCTCTTTTCTATGTGCTAGAGGATCAAGAGGAGGAGGAACTGCTCTTCTAGTAGAGATAACTTCTACATCAACATCCCGTTCCCGGGTGCTAAATGCCCTACGCATAGCCCCCCCCAATGCCCTTGCCCCTGCTTGGCACAGCAGATGATGAGCCCCCTGCATCATAAAATTTGCTTCCAGCAAATGCACGACGTTCATATTCTTCTTGTTGACTCATGATGGACTCTCGGCGTGCGGCCTCCATCTGTGCATCTTCCTCCTCATCAAAGTATTCATCCCCAAATACTTCATAACGGGCAGCATCAACTTCTTGCCGCCTCTTTTCTTTTATCTCTACTTTTCTAGCTTTGTTTTGGCTAAGCAATGCTTTCATTTGTTCCCTGACTTCCCTTGGTACTTCGGTACAGCCAGCAACATTACCAGAAACATGGCCCAAGTGGTGCTTGAATCTTGTAATGCCCCCATGGATCACTTTCCCACAAAACTTGCATTTGATTTTCAACCTGTTATTATCAACTGCCTCACCAAAGCTCCATGCGGGATCAATATCACGAGGCATTTTAACTTTTCAATAGAAGACTGAATACCTGGCTATCAATAATTAAATATGGACAAGTAGTATGTTAAAAATTAAAAAAACAAAGAATTAAAAAATATAAAAAGTAAAAACACAAGCAATATATGTTGGAATGATCTATGGAATGCATCTCCAAGTGGTTTCATGGGTTGTCCATGAGTATTCACATTTTTTTTTTCAAAAAATAAATAAATCCGAAAATAAAAAATAGAGAAAAATTAGAAAACATTCAAAATGTGATGGATTGATCTATGGGAAACATAGATCTATCATTTAGAATGCATATCCAAGTGGTTTCATGGGTTGTCCATGAGTATTCACATTTTTTTTTTCAAAAAATAAATAAATCCGAAAATAAAAAATAGAGAAAAATAAGAAAACATTCAAAATGTGATGGATTGATCTATGGGAAACATAGATCTATCATTTAGAATGCATCTCCAAGTGGTTTCATGGGTTGTCCATGAGTATACACCTTTTTTTTTCAAAAAATAAATAAATCCGAAAATAAAAAATAGAGAAAAATTAGAAAACATTCAAAATGTGATGGATTGATCTATGGGAAACATAGATCCATCATTTAGAATGCATCTCCAAGTGGTTTCATGGGTGGTTTCATGGGTTGTCCATGAGTATTCACATTTTTTTTTTCAAAAAATAAATAAATCCGAAAATAAAAAAATAGAGAAAAATTAGAAAACATTCAAAATGTGATGGATTGATCTATGGGAAACATAGATCTATCATTTAGAATGCATCTCCAAGTGGTTTCATGGGTTGTCCATGAGTATTCACATTTTTTTTTCAAAAAATAAATAAATCCGAAAATAAAAAATAGAGAAAAATTAGAAAACATTCAAAATGTGATGGATTGATCTATGGGAAACATAGATCTATCATTTAGAATGCATCTCCAAGTGGTTTCATGGGTTGTCCATGAGTATTCACATTTTTTTTTTTCAAAAAATAAATAAATCCGAAAATAAAAAATAGAGAAAAATAAGAAAACATTCAAAATGTGATGGATTGATCTATGGGAAACATAGATCTATCATTTAGAATGCATCTCCAAGTGGTTTCATGGGTTGTCCATGAGTATTCACATTTTTTTTTTCAAAAAATAAATAAATCCGAAAATAAAAAATAGAGAAAAATTAAAAAATGTGTAAATCATCAAAGGAAAACATAGATCTAACAATATTACAAGGTTTCACAAGCATTATAGTAGTTAGAGAGAGATTCAATTGATGATCTCAAAAGTCAACTACAAAATATCTAAAAGAAAAAAAACCTACTTTACCTCGAACCTTTAACCTTGGAAGCTTGATGTTTCTCTTATTTCTCCTTTCTTTGATGTTTGTTGTAGTGGATCTTGTATTCTTGTGGTAAAATGACTAAAATCTTGATTTAAAGTTTAGGGCATTTCAAATGTCTTCAATGGTTTTTCTCATACTCACACTGACAATAGGAAGATGAGTGAAAGAGAGAAGTGAGTGAAAAGTAGTAAGAAATGTTGAAATGGGTCGGATGGGGGGTTTTTAAAACCCCCGGTACGTATCGGCCGATACGATACGTATCGGCATGTATCGGCCGATACGATATAGTATCGGCCGATACGGAGCGATACACGATAAAACCATTTTATCGTATCGCTGTCGGCCGATACGGCCGATATATCGGCCGATACGCTTCGTATCGGCCGATATTTGTATCCATGGATGTAATTTTTAAAATCAGATGCCCTTTAAACTGCCACTCAAGACTAATAATGGATTAATACAAACAGTTTGATAGCCAGTTGGCTCACCATCGTTACTGGTATGAAATGCCAACAGCAGTCTAATGAGCTATCGAAATCAAAGCTTTTGTAGTTGTATCAGCACCATTATTGATGGAGGGTGGATTCCGAATCCATTTTGGAAAAGAGAAACCAAGTGTAGGAACTGCTGACTGTACTTTGCACAATTCCTCGGACTTGAAGGAGCCAACTTCTTATAGTTCATGTTCTTACCTTTTATCGGTTTACTTCATATTCTTTCATTGATTAATCTTAGGCAAACGTATAATCTAGATGCAAGGGAATGGCAATCTGATTGCAGCGTAGCTCACAGTACACAAGGAAAACCTGGGATTTGAATGTGATTTCAACCATTGTTCTTAAAGACAAATTCGTTTTGCAAATCGTAAAAAGGGGTTGAATCAAATCATATCATGAGAAATAGAATTTTTTATTTTATCTAGTAGTTATTCATAATCCATCAAATTTCCATCCATATAAGCATCAACACAGGGACAATTAAGATAATGATGCATTCATATGAAAAGAATCATTGACATATATTAGTATTTTCTATGTGATATATCTCATCATCGTTATCAAAGCATTGTCCCAACCATGTTGGGGTGAGCTGCATGAATTGTATTTCGCCATTCTAGTCAATCTTGGGCCAAATCTTCGGATAGGTTGTACTTCTTTAGATCGTTCCTTAATACTTCCATCGATGTCCTCTTCGGCCTATCTCATTTCTTTGAGGGGCCATCAACTTGCATAAAAAAAAATTTACTTACCAACACCGTTGTTGACCCATGTTGGACGTGTCCAAACCATCTCAAATGAGTCTCTCTTATTTTTCACCTTTTGATACCACCTTTAAATGCTCCCGAATACCTCAATTCTGATTCTATCTTCCCTAGTTTTTCCACGTAGCCATCGTGACATTCTCATCTTTGCTTTTTAAATAATGATATATCTATGAAGAGTTAAATATGTTAAACATATTAACACTACTAAGAAAAATAAAGGAGTTGCAAATTTTTTTATCATAATTAAACCAAAAGATAAAAATAAAATACAAACCATCAATGTTACATGGTTAGGATGTGTCTCATATGAAGAAGTGTTCATGAAGAGGGAAAAAAAGAGAGAAAAGAATGTAGGATGAAACCCATTCTTTAGTCATTATGTTGTTGCATTGGAGTATACTTCTCATTCTTTAGTCATAAGAAACCTATCAAGCTGACATGTGTAAATCTCTCTTACGACAGGCGACAAGGGCGGGCCCAGCAATTCGTTGATTGAAATGAAGGAGAAAATGCTAGCATATTGGATGCAATCTACATTTCCCACTCTTCTCATCTGAAATCCTAACCATCCCAAAGTTACCCTCTCTCAACTGCAACACACACAGTGCACCGTGCGTAGCCATTGTCTTTTTCTGCATGTCCCCTAAATTTGCCCTCCGATTGTATTCATTCTGCTGCACGTATACCTGCCACCCATTGAAATCATCCTCTGTCGTCCTGATAACTGTGGTAAGGATCTTTTTAGGTGGTTTATCCTCCACCTGCAAGATGTCTTCATCCCTGATTTATAAAGTTCCTCTTGAAGCACCCTGGGATGGAACCATTTTGTAGCTTTATGTTTTGCAATTTGAAAAGCAGCAAATTCTCTTTCTTCATCTGTCCTACAGGTGTCCTCATTCATGCCATCTTTCCAATCATCTTTGCATTTACCTTTCCATGCCATTCACCACATGCGAAGTGTGCCTTTGGCATGCTGATTCCTTCCACTGACTCGGTGCTCTCGAAGGACCACGTGAATATACTCTCTCTTCCCTGTTCTATTCATTTCTGGAATGAAGCTTTTCTTCCAAAGCCTTTCAGGAGTGAAACTTTGTGGATAAGTTCTTCCTTGCTATAATTCCCTTCTTTCAGCATCAACACTTTGTCTACTGGAGATGAAGCCTTCCTCCTTGTCTCCTTGCTCATCTGCTCTCTGATCTAGTTAATAGTTCGACTGTGAAGTGCGACCTCTATCTTGTTGTAACGTAGCAAATGATATCCATGTCTAAAATGAATACAGATCTACTTCAGAGTCCATACACTCTGAGATGGATAAGGATGACATCCTTTAACGTGTTCTCTATCATTTCAGTTGCCTAGTTTGCCAATGCATTAAAAGGAACATCTGTGTTACTTAATGGATTCTCTGATTTTGGAGTTCCAAGAAAAGAGGTAAAATGAATCCCTTTTGAATTCATCCCTGTTGAACATTCTGTAAGCATGTGCCTCATCAGATAACTCCTTGAGGGCCATGCTCTCTCCCAGCTCTTCACCATTCCTTCCTATCTTCTCTATTGCAACCAGGTCATTACCTCCTTCAACTCTTATTTCTTTTTTTTTTTTTTTTACCGACTAAACCCCTTTCAAAGTAGCATTTGTTGGCTTGTTGCTTTACTCCACCTTCAGGATTCCCTCCCTCTCCTGCCCTTTTACTCGCTGCATCTACCTTTTTCATCTTCCTTGTATCCTTGGTTATGCCTTGGATGCACTTTGCCAACCACAGTTGCATGGGCCCCTTACTGTGCTACTCTTCTGCCCTTTTCTAATGTTCGTATTCCTCCCTTCTCCCTGGCCCTTTTAACCCCATTTCTTGACTCCATCCAAACAGTCTCTGCATTGCACATACACAAACCAGAATCCATTGCCGTCCCTTCTGCTCTGAGAACACATCTCTCATGATCCCATGCCAGGAAAATTGTGTGCCAAATCTTGTGCTTTTGTTTTTTGGCCAGTATGTAATTGACAAAAGCTTTGATTAAATCTTTTTTCTTATTTAGTAGATGATGTTTAAATTCATTAAACGATTAAGATCATAGAAAGTTCGGTCATACAAACCACATAAAAAGGGGTGAGTGCATTATACCCAAACCCGAGCTACACCAAACCAAACCAAACCAAACCAAGCCTTTTCCCACTAGGTGGGGTCGGCTATATGGATTTGACGACGCCAATCAAATCTGTTTAGGGCCATGTCCTTCGTTTAGATCCATGTAGGCAAGGTCATGTTTAATAGTTTTTTCCAACTGCTCTTGGGTCTCCCTCTCCTACTCCTAACAATCTCCATGCTTTCACACCTTTTAATAGGTGCCTCCGTTGGACGCCTTCTAACACGGCCGAACCATCTCAGTCGATTTTCTCTCATTTTATCTCCAATCGGTGCTATTCTTACTTTGCCCCTAATCTCCTCATTCCTAATCCTATCTCTCCTTGTGATCCCGCACATCCATCTTAGCATTCTCATCTCCGCAACTTCCATCTTCTTGACATGATTATGCTTTACTGCTCAACACTCTGATCCATATAATAATGCTGGTCGTACCGCCACCTTATAATACTTTCTTTTAACCTTGAGGGGGACTTTTCGATCACACAAGACCCCCAAAACACTCCTCCATTTGTTCCACCCGGCTTGAATCCTGTGACTTACATCAGTATCAATCCCTCCATCCTGATGCACCATAGATCCAAGGTACCTAAAGTTTTCTTTCTCTACAATCTTTTGTGTGCCCAAACTTCTATGTTACCAGGTGTCCTACTTTGACTAAACTTGCATTCTATATATTCCGTTTTGCATCGACTTATCCTAAACCCTTTTGTCTCTAATGTTTTCTGCCACAATTCTAGTTTAGCATTCACTCCTTTTCTCGTCTCATCCACTAAAACAATGTCATCTGCAAATAGCATATACCACGGCACCTCATCCTGGATATGTCTTGTAATCTCGTCCATAACTAGGGCAAACAAGTACGGGCTTAACGCTGAGCCTTGGTGTAGACCAGTCGTGATAGGAAACTCCTTAGTTTCGCCGCCAGTCGTCCTTATAGATGTCACGACTCTATCATACATATCCTTTATCGCCTCAATATATGCGACACACTCTTTTCTTTTCTAGAACTCTCCAAAGAATCTCCACTCTTTTCTTTTCTAGAACTCTCCAAAGAATCTCCCTAAGAACCCGATCATAGGCCTTCTCCAAGTCAATGAACACCATATGTAAATCTCTCTGACTTTCTCTATACTGTTTCATTAACCTCCTCAGGAGAAAGATAGCCTCCATGGTTGATCTCCCAGGCATGAAACCAAATTGATTCTCTAAAACGTTTGTTGTTCTTCTTAGTCTTCTCTCAATAACTCTCTCCCATAATTTCATCGTATGGCTCATCAATTTAATCCCGCTGTAGTTTGCACAGTTCTGAGTATTTTTTTTTGTTCTTATATATGGGTATAAGAGTACTTTTCCTCCATGCATTAGGCATATTCTTGCTCTTTAACACTACATTAAAAAGCTTTGTCAACCAACTAATGCCATCCTCCCCCAAGCACCTCCAGACCTCAATAGGGATACCATCTGGTCCAACCGCTTTCCCATTCTTCATTATTTTCAATGCTTCTTTAACTTCTTCCCTATTGATTCTCCTATAGAACATATGATTCGCTTCTTCTCTAGAAATGGTAAGCTGCCCCAATTGTATGTCACTACTACTGCTTTCGTTAAATAACTTGTAGAAGTAGCTCTTCCAATGCTCCTTTATCTCCTTTTCCTTTACTAATACCTTTTCATCCTCATCCTTAATGCATTTAACTTGGTTTTAGTCCTTGGTCCGCCGATCTCTGGTATTAGCAAGCTTAAATATCTCTCTTTCGCCTTCCTTAGTGTCAAGTCGTCTATATAGCTCCTCAAATGCCTTTGCCTTGGCCTCACTAACTGCCTTTTTGGTTTCTCTTTTTGCTTCTTTATACCTCTCCAAGTTCGCTTCATTTCGATCCTTTTGCCAAGTTTTAAAGCACTCTCTTTTAACTCTTATCTTGTCTTGGACGGCTTCGCTCCACCAAAGAAGCAACAAAAAGGAACAGTCCTATCCACCCCTTCTTTAGCTGTGATTAGATCTTCCCACCTCCAGCACTCTGTCCGTCCTTGTTTTTTCCTTCTTGTTGGTTCACACTTGAAATTCATATAGAGACAATTTTTCATATTGATCTACTTTGCAGGAACTATTATGTAAATTTATGGAATCATAGTGATTTTATTGTGATTACAGTAAACATCAGTTTTTATTTTGTAAAATTACAGAATTTTAATAAAATAAAGAGGATGTTCTGGTCTCCAGCAGTAAGTTGGACAACCAGGCTAATTCATTTCCTGAATCTCGTTCTCATCTTTATTTCCCTTCTCTTTCTTCCCGTCCTCTCAAATTTCTTTGAGTTAAGGCTTTCTGTTAACACCACTCTCCCATCAGCACTAGAAGTGATTTTCTTTCCGGTACTTATTCCAGCAGAATAAAGTCTGCAAAGCCAGGTCAAAACTTTTATTTGTTCATTGATGGGTGGAGCAAAATGTGGCTTGATCCCCCAGTCACTGTTGGAAGGTATTCATTGCCACAACCACGAGGTTGTGGGTTCAAATCATGTTACCAACAAAAAGTGAATCTCGTTTCATGAGTTTAGAAGGTTAAAAGGTCCTATTCTTTGGGTTAAATGGCCGACACATAGGGTTAAATGGCCGACACATAGGGTCTTTAACTTTTTCGTCTCAGAGATCTTGTTCTCAATTTGTTTTTCTTATCTTATTTTGTGTTTTCTTATTGGTTCTTACATTTTCAACTATCACCTTTTACTTTTAATTATCATTAGCCAATATTTCTCAACTATTTTTTTTTTATTTTTGCGAATAGGAGAATTTACATTTTTCTATTTGTAGAAAAAAAAGAATATATGTATGGTGGATTTTTTTTTTTTTTTTTTTTTTTTTTTTTATCATTGGTTTGAAACTGTCAACCCAAACATGAACCAGATGTTGAAAGGGTCAACCCTAACCCTTAAATTATAGGTTGGGTTCAGGTTGTGTTGGCAGGTTTTAGTCATAGTTACCTGATTCGTAGTTCGATGAGTTCGCATTCGAATTTGCAGTTCGTAGTTCGATAATTAATCAAATTCGAAAACTCGATAGGGTAGTTAATTCGTCTTTCAATTCGATTAATTTGAAGTTCGAATTCGACGAGTTCGATGCACTGCAACAAATTTGTAACTCAATGCGTTTGGCAGTGGTTCATAGGTTTAATATACGCATAAACAGGAGTCTTCAGTTGAGGACCATCCTCACATTTCTTATATGTGGTCCATCCTATTTTCCTGGCCACCTGGTTCACTTATCATCAAGTTATCCCCTTCACACACACTACTCCCTTTAAATTGCCATACGTCCAAATTTGTAGCTCATACAACCATTACTTCCTGTTAGATTAAAATCCAGAAAGGCATGACGACTTCCAAAATCATTAAATTTGAGTGTTTTGGATTTCAGATGAAGGCCCCAATGATGAACTGATAGGGAGGAGCACCAAATATTCTCTATGACATACAAAAATGATATGGATTAATAAGAAATATATTACATGGTCAAATGTCATCCTTTGTGCCGCACACAAATATCCAATCAGTATCTCACTAAATAAAGGCTTCCCCTGTACCTCCACTTGTTAAAAGAAATTTGCTTGCTTGGTGAGATGGTGGACATGTGACTTTGAGGAGTGGCCCAATGGTCTCGCCATACTTAAGATATAGCTTGATCGATTCACCATGTAAAAAAGATAGGCCTGATCGAACATTTCGGTTATTCAATCAAAGGCAATAATTTCTACCCATCCCATGCTTTTATATTCATCATCCGTTTCACTTTTTTTTTTAATCGGATGTTTAGTAATATTTGATAAGACTGATTCTTAATATCTAATATGCCCTTCTTTCTGTGGTGGGGGCCGTGGGGCCACTAGGACACCATCTAATCTAAGTGAAATGTATTGCATTGTTGAATGGTAATTTGGTATTACCCTCACTTTTTATTGTTAGTATCCTCATTAATGTTAGACTGCAACAAACCTTATCGTCTTATTATACCTTGCCACATTCCACCAAATCACAAAATTTATAACCTCCGAATAGAACGAACCGAATCCCGAATAATTCGAAGTGAACTATACGGAACTCGAGACACAATCCAACGAATTAGGTAACTATGGTTTTAGTACACTTAGTCTAGTTTGGTTTGGTTTAGATCGTGTTGCTGGTCAAATAACAAGCATGAATCCAGCCCATTTATTAATTGGGTCAGAAATCTCATTCCTAACCGAACCTAAAAGTAAAAAGGATAACCTGAACCCCGAATTATTGGGTAAAGTTTGGGTTGGTCGGCAAATCAGGTTAGGAATTGGCACCTTTAATCTTCTTAGTTTTTTTCTCATAAATCTATGTAATCTTAGATGTCAATAATAATTTTTTTAACTCAATAATGGTTTGAAAATTTATATTTTATAGAGCTTTCCTTTTTATTCCCTTTTACTTTGCTTCTTACTAACAAGATATAGCTAAGATTTTCCCCTTGTATTTTCTGTGTCTTTTATTTTTTATTTTATATTTCCTTTTCTCATGCATTATAGAACTTCCTATTTCCTTGAGGGGTTATTTGGTTGCACCCATTTACATATGTAAATGGGGGTTCATGCGTAACGATTACGCAGCACATGTTTGGTTGCACTAATTATGCTTGTGATGTGTAAATGATATTGTAAAAATGGTGTGAAAATGTGCCCAGAATTTTCACATCTAATGGTGTGAAAATGTTACACAGGTTATACTGTTTATGGGCTGTGCTACAGTGCACATTTGGGCAGTTCAGATTTTTATTTGTTTTTTTAATTTTGGGTGCCCCACAATGAAGATCAGTACTGTAGGGTGGCTTTAAAATCCCAATTACGGCTATGATATCAAGTTTTAGCCGTTGATTCATCATATATTTTGAGAAAATTGCCAAAAAACCCAGACAGTTAGATCTGCTAAACTGGACTTCTGTGGACCCCTTTTTTCATGATCCGAACTTTTAATCCTCTTTGGAAGGACGTTTTTGGCTAGGGTGTCAAATTTCACGTTTTGATTCATCATGGATCTTGAGAAATTTGAGAAAAATAGTAAAACTGTTGGATGTTTTCAATGAAAATGGTCCCTTATTAACATGGTTTTGAGGCAGTCCAAATTTTTTTTCAATTCTTTTACTATTGTGGGCTAAACTGTTCATCCTCTTTAAAAGGCTCAAAATGGCCAGGGTCAAATTTGAGCCGTTGATTCATCATATATTTTGAGAAATTTGCAAAAAAGTCTAGACTAGTAAATCTGATTTTTTTTTTTTTAGTCCGTGGCCCCAGAATCATGATCCAAGCGCCGGGGAAAGAGGGAAGAGGGGAGGGGGGTGGGGGGGCGTGGGGGAGGGGTTGGGGGTTGAAATGTCATGTCTTCAATCATCATAGATTTTGAAAAACTTGAGAAAAACGGTGAACCATTAGATCCATTGAGATTCACATGTGAAAATGACAAACAATGGAAATTGTTTCGATGGGATGCAATTGCATATGGTAATGAAACACATGTGCATCATTTGCACACGTCAATCGTTTTTCTTATGACATGCGTGATTGCCAAACAACCCTTGATAGACTATTTATCCTCTTAATAGATTTTTCTTATCCTTTTTATCTTTAGAAATCCTCTAAAATATTGGTTTTTTATATAAAAAGTTTTCAAGTTATTCTTTTAAAGATTTTTTGTGTAGGCTTTTATCTTTTCAAATGGAACTTCACTTTTGTTTTCAGATAGTTATTGAATTTAGAATTTCAACTTCAGTCATTAGTTTTTTGCTTCTTTCTGCATTTCTTGTTCCCTTTTTGTTTGCATGTGCTTTTTTTTTTAACTTGTAAAAGCAATTATTATTTCTGGGCTGTTAACATATATAGGAGACTTTTGATGTATGAGAGGATAATGAAATCCTCCTTACACATGGGCTCTTAACTCGAACAACTAGAACACCTTAAATTCATACCTGCAGTCCTGCACTAGATCTTACCACTAAATGGACCATAATTGATGCAAATCCTAGGGTTAGGATTTGGATTGTAGGTGCCGCAGCACAATGAGGGGTTTCCGCAGAAATAGTCACACGATGAAGACCACTCTCCAACGACAAATCCCACAAGGGAATTTTCTATTAACTCAAATCTCTGAGATTATGATCTCTACAATGCCATATAAATAATAAAGAAACTTAGGGGTTAAGGAAAGCCTAATCAAACTAGGAAAGTAAATAGGAATCCTTTAGAAATTAGAAAGCCTTCCTAGTTACAATTCTTCACTAAAACTAGAAACTAATAACAATTAAAAACCAGGAAATCTCTGACTTCCATGGGTCCCACATGTGGCCCAGAAATTTATCTCTTGGTGCTGCTGCATCATTCCTCCTAGGTTGAAAAAGAGTTCGACCTCGAACTCGGTATTTCTTGACATTGCTTCTTGATGTGCTCAAATTATTAACCACAATCACACAACTTTCTATTAAGTAGATAATGGCAAATACGGGTCGATCCACAGAGATTTGTAGAAACAAGATCCAAAAATCCTCGATCAGTTTTCACACTAGGGATTTTAAAACCACAATTAATCAAAAAATTAATAACTAAAATGATATCAAAGGAAATCTAAACACAAACTAATCAGAGAAAGAGAGATTAGGGTATTGGATTTCACCAAAATAGATTTAATCATTCCAAAATTACTTCATAGTCTTATCGCAACAAAACTCAATCCAATGTGCAAGCAACTGCCTTGGATCGGAAGATTTAGCTTTGAAAACCTTTTTTTCTTACAAATTCAATTCTCTAATTAGTACCTAAGACTCCCTTCACTTCAATATGTTGAAACTCTAATCACTATTTATCAAGATCAAGCACAAACCATTAAATGAATTTAACCAAAACATGATATGTCAAGATCAAGCATAAAAAGTAAAAGATATTCCAAATAATCTTTACAAAATCAGAAGTTGAATAACATTCATGAAGGAGAATCTATTAAATCACTAAGCATAATGAGGGAAAGACATAGAAGAATAATAAGGAATGATCTCACCGGTCTTGGTTTCCTCCTCCACCCTAATCCACGGATTAGCCAAGCATTGTAGAACAAACAACAATAAAGAAGCAAATCTCCATTATTGAAAGCCTTCAAAGTTGTTTATTACACCAGTCAATCTCCACCTTCACTTTCTAACAAAGATTAAAGAAAAATAAAATTACCCCTGGAGCAAGAGAGAGCCTCCCCTTAAAAAGAAAAAAATACAAGAAGAAAAAGAAAGATAAATCTTTCAAATTCGTCATACCCCATATCCCTCCAATTGCCAGCCTGTTTTGACCCCCAAAACGTCAGAATTGGGAGATCCTGTGAGACATGATATTCTTCTCCTTTGAGTCCTCTTTCCAACGCATCTAATCTTGCCTTAATCGGAGTCTTGAGTCAGAAGTTATGATCAAAATAGTAAAGCTTGCGCAGGATGGCTACAATTCCGAAAATCTTCTTTCCTTCATGATTTGATCACTTGCTAAAGAATAGCATTCTTATTGATGTCCATGAGATTCCTTCCCTTTCTTTTAAAGTTGATCGCTAATTTTTAGCAACCATTAGCAAGCATTAGATATGGTGGGGGCCACCAAATTCGATCTTCAAAAATAAAAATAAAAACAAATTGTGCCAAGTCTTGAACTCATGACCTCTAACTTGAACTTCCAGCTCTCCTAAAACAAGCATATATACTCTGTGTATATCTTTTCTCAAATGGGACTTTAACTTTAAACCTTTCCGAATTCAGCTCAAATATGCTCAGCGCCTTCTAATTCCTGCATAATAAGAAAATTGCTATAATTAGAACATTTAAGACAAAATAAACAACTAGTAAATTCAAATAAAAGGGTAGTTATTAGTATTATGCCATGCATATCACTTCTGAGTCATTGTGTACTAATAACAATTAAAAATCAGGAAATCTCTAGACTTCCATGTGTCCCACATGTGGCCCACAAATTTATCTCTTGGTGCTACTGCATCATTCCCCCTAGTTTGGAACAGAGTTCGACCTCGAACTCGGTATTTCTTGACATTGCTTCTGAAGTCATTGTGTACTTGAAGTGCTTCCTTGGTGAGACGGCCTCTTGAACCTGTCTTCTGTAGTTCTGGTTTTAGTGGATGGGGTGTGACCTGCTTTCCACCATGCATGAATGTATACGTGTTGTCGCGCATACCATGAGTGCATTTTTGTCATACATCCATGAGCGGCCCAATAAGATATCACCACCATCCATTGGTAGCATATCACACCAAACTGTACCTGTATAATCTTCACTAATGGTAACTGAACATGCACGGGCGGAACCAGAGGGGGGCTGGCAAAGGCCATGGCCCCACCCAAAATTAAAAAAAAAAAAAACCCTTATCTTTACAAGATTCTTATAAATTTTTTCGAACCTTCCGCCTCAAACGTCCCACTAGAGCTTGAGATATGATGTTTTCACAACTGCCTCCATCAATGACTACTGTGCATGCTTGTCCATTAATCGTACCTTTTGAGCAAAAAATATTATTTCACAGCCATTTCTTCCCATTAGGTGATGTAGACTTTTTAAGGACCATGAGAGTTTCACCGTCATATGGACCGAGGACCTCTATTTCATCAGTCTCGGCCTCAGTCTCTTTCCTTTCAGGATCATCCGGTGTATCCTTCACATCACTTTCATTCTGAATGAGGATGATGCGTTTGGGACATTTCATTGCATAGTGCCCCTGTTGTTTACTATGAAAGCAAGTGATTTTGACCTTCGGACTTGGTGAAAACTTTTTTCGAGGAACCACATGGTTTAGAATCTTGCAGAGATGAATTCTTTTGTACAACCCATTTAGATGCATTAAATTCCTGGGCTTGATAATTTGCAATATCCTCGGCCTTGATAGCATGTTGGATGATCTCATCAACATTATCAAAATTTTTGAATGCAAGGATATGTTGTATAGCACTTCTCAACCCATGAAAATATGTCAACACACACATCATTTGCCTCATTTAAGCAACAACGAGTTTGCGTTGTCATAAATTCTTCAGAGAACCCAACAACCGTCTTGGATCCTTGTTTAAAGTCTTGAAAACATGAGCGCAGATCTCGTGAATAATTGACGGGAATGAACTTTTGCTTCAAAAGATTTTTCATCTCAAGCCATGTCTCAATACGATCTATGTTTTGGCTCCTTTTCTTTTGCAACTCTGCCCACCATATTGCAACATAATTGCGAAATCGAGTTGCTACCAAAGTGACTTTATGGCCATCCGTCATTGATTTTTGTGCAAAAATATTTATCACAGACTACTCAATCCATGAATTCATCTGGCTTCAAATTTCCATCTTATTCAGGAATCACGAGTTTAATTCCTAAATCTCGATCAACATTATTTACGGCTTGATCTTGTTGATTCCGAATAGTTTCTCCATCATCTCGGCGATTATCCGCTCGTCGATTAGTTTCTGAATTGGCTATTCTAGTTTTTATTCTTGCAAGAGTGGCTTGCATTTGCGTAATCCTTGCGGACAATTCTGCAATGGAGCCAGTCAAGTTTTCCATGGATGAAAATGATTCCACTTCTACATCCTTCTTAGGAGGCATTTTTTTAATGAAATTTAGAATTTTGACTAACATGATGTGTAGATCTGCTCTCCACAAATACCCTGAAGAAAACAGATCGGAGTTCTGACTTCAGATGGCTCTGCAATTGCAAAATAAATCCTGGCAATTGATCTGGTCAAATCTGGTTCTGATTGGTCAACCCTGTTGATTGTACTGAAGGTGGTTTCTTGCTGTTGGGCTTCTTGTTCGAATGGGTCAGGTCAATCCGAACTGACCCGAATTGATACTAAGGCCCAGAACCTTATGAGGGCTAAACCAAGCCCAATATCGGCACAGGTAAGGGCCTCCTTTCGATCCGAGCACCCAAAAGAGGAGAAAAAGGGTTGAAACCCTTCCCTGCTTTCGTCTCTGCTTGTTGACGAACGATGGAGAGAGGTGGCTGGTTCCACTTAGGCGGTGAGGACGACGTCGGTGTACGGTACGCTCTCTCATCCTTTCTTCGTCTTTCTTGTCTTTTTTGTTTTTTTTTGCTCTGCTTATTCTTCTATTCTCTGATCTCACTTTTTTTTTTTCCCTATTTGGTTGGGTTCTAGAAGGGCGAGAGGCTGGGGTGGGATTTCGGGGACAGTGGAGGGGATATGTTTGGGGTTCGAAAAGGATTGAGGTTTGGCGGTGGGGTGTTGGGGGCTGGCTGTCTGAGTTTCAGATAATAGGGTTGCGGTCGTGGGGTGGTGGTGGGATTGGTTGGTTTCGATGGGATTGGGTTTTTTGGACTTTTCGCAGGGATGGGATTGGGTCGATGGGATTCGATGGTCCGGATGGAAATTGATGTACGATGGCTGATTAGGAAATTGATGGTATGGGATTTTGTAGTTTAGGGTTTTGGCAGAGGGTTTGATGGTTGTGGAATTCGGGGAAGGTTTGGGTAGTAGGGGTCTCGGTGATGGATACGAGGATGGTGAACGATGGATGATGGAATGGAGATGGGGTGGATAAGGGGTAATCACGCCGTCCGATTGCGGGATCGTTCCGTCTCTAATACCAATTGATGCAAATCCTAGGGTTGGGATTTGGATCGTAGGTGCTGCAACACAATTAGGGGTTTCCGCAAAAACAATCACACGATGAAGATCACTCTCATGATAAATCTCTCGAGGGAAAACTCTATTAACTCAAATCTCTAAGATTATGATCTCTACAATGCCATATAAATAATAAAAGAAACTTAGGGCTAGGGAAAACCTAATCAAACTAGGAAAGTAAATAGGAATCCTATAGAAATTAGAAAGCCTTCCTAATTACAATTCTTCACTAAAACTAGAAACTAATAACAATTAAAGTCAGAAAATCTCTGGACTTCCATGGGTCCCACATGATGCCCACAAATTTATCTCCTGTGGAATATTGGTTCTGCTGCATCAATAACTTCTTTGATACTTATCAGAATTGCTTAGTTAGGCTTGTTGGGATGGTGATCACATGACCCATCCAATGCTTCTAATTGTGTTCGTTGCACGCCTTTTTATGCATGAAGCATTCCTATCTCTAATGAATACGAATATGTAACTAACAAACAAATAATATTCTATTTATGAGTTTGCCACTTGTGGGGACCTTGTAGAGTGGTTTTGTGACTTCTGATTTTCTGCTTGTGTGTGTTGATGGAAAACTTAACTTTTGAGTATGGAGGAGGGTTGATTCGTAAGTCTGAACGGTTTATTGCAATAGTGACTTTGTTTGGGATTGAATTTTGTATAATGCATTTTGACTTTTGTGTTGTGAAATTGTTTTCCACTTGGAATTTCAGAAAACAGTGTGTACAAAGCTTTAATGTCTTTGATTTCCTGAGGGAAATTGTAAGCAAAGTTCCAGACATGGGTGGGTCTGATGCAGCCACTGGAGAGGATAGATCCATTACCAGAAGAAGGTTAGAAAGAAAGAAAATGTTCCATTTTTTAAATTTTTTTAAAAAGGATTTTATGGGGTCTTCTTATTACATAAATAAAAATGCATGTATTTGGTTTTTTAGTCTTGGAAATGTGTAATTGGTTCTATTTATTTAATTTTTCCTCCAGGAAAGCTGTAGATGATGAAGATTTAGACACAGATGAGGAATCCAAGAGAAGCAGGATTGTAAGATCATCTTTATCCTATAATGTTGAACATTTCATTTAGTTATTATGGGGTGTTTCGGGCGCACACATACTACATCCCAAGAGGTTAAAAAAATTCTGGTCCAAAAGTTGTTTTTACGTATTCCACTGTGTTGGGGTCGAGAGGGGCTAAACCAATTGTTTTTCAAGTTATCCAACATTATCTTTTCATTTATCACGCGTTCAAATGAAATTGAGTAGTAACTTCTCTTCAGAAGGTGAATCGCTGGTGGATATTTTTTTGGTGGAAAAAAGTTGTATTTGATTTTAAGACAGTTCTGTAGCAATTTGAAATTGTTGAAACAAACATTTTTTTGATCACTAGTTTTTTTTTTTTTTCATGACATTGCAGAATCAGGCAGGCCACAGTGGCAGCGTTAGAGGACGCGGAAGAGGCCGAGGAAGAGGCCGTGGACGACCCAGTCGAGTGGCTGAAAGAGAGAGTACCCACTATGGAAAATGTGAAGATGATCCTGACATTTCTCCTCAACATAATGGCAAAAGGAATGCAAATTCTGAAAGGCTTGATAATAGTGTGGAGGCCAAAGAATCGAAGGAAAACATGGTTAATAGTAGTGACAATGCCATGGTGCGAAACTTTGATCTGAATGTAGATTTATGCGAGAATGTGGACACTTCAGCAGCACCAGCCTCTGTACCAAAGCAAGAGATAAAGCCAGAGCCAGAGCCAGAGATCAAGCATGAAGAGTACCCCGGGTGGTCTCTTTCTGACATGCACAAGATGGTCATTGACCCAATTCAGCTTGCACAACTAAATGGAAGGATGGAAGAAGAAGAGGATTATGATGAAGAAGAATGATAGTAAAATGTAAGGTACTCCTTCCAGTTGCATCTCTCACACAGATTGGTAACTGTTCTGAATGTTAGATGCTTATTCACCTGGTGTGATTTTTAGAACTTAGGGAAGGGGGAAAAAACAAGAAAGAAAAAACTCGAGCACCCTCTTGAGATGAAAATGCTAGAGTGGTTTTTTTCCATCTCTAGCTTGTATAATATGTCAGTTATTTTACTAACAAGAACAGTGAAGTACCTTCTATTTTAGAGTACTGATATGGTCGGTCCCTGATTTCTATACTGTGATCATTGGTGGATGTGGAGTGTATTGATCTTCTGCTTCCACAGAATCATGCTTCAGTTAGATGTCCTGAGTATGTCCTCTTTTCCTTCGCATATCCTTCTAATCCTCCAGTATGTAAATATATACTCATCATCATCATCTGAAGTTGGTTGTCTCGTAAATGTGTTTTTCCTGGCGTTACATGCATGACATGCAATTGTAATGTGAGTTCATTAGTATTTGGAGAGTGAGCTATAGACCCTGGAGTTGAAGATTTTGACTCAATAACCTAATCAACTTGAGTATATTTTTTATTTTATTTTTTCCAAAAGTTTTGCTGGGCATTGTTCTGAAATTGAAATTGGTCGCAAATTGTTCAAGGGGATGAATTGAATTTTATGAAGAATCGTAGGCTTATTTTACTTTTCTTATAAAAAAGAAAAATAATTAAGAAAAATAATTAAAACAATAAAAAAAAGGATGAAGCAGTTATTCATAATCCATTAAGTTTTCATCAATAGGGACATAAATAAAAAGGGATTTTTACGAAAAATCAGCCCTAAACCTTGATTACATGAATTGATTAAGAAAGACCCTCAAACATAGAATTAGGGTGAAAAAGACCAATCTGCTCCAGAACGATATTGTTAGGGTTCATTTTTTAGAAAAAAACTTTATTAGTCTTCTTACCTAAAAGGGCCTGCTTACCAATTTACTATTAAGTAAAAGTCATGTAAAGCCTCCATTCACGGACAAGAAAAGACCAACAGTAGTATCAAAAGTACACAAATTCAAAGTTCTTTCCCTTCCGAAAAAAAAAAGTAAAACAAAGAACTTCCCTTCTCCACTAAAAAAAAAACCCGCATTTTATACAACAAGTCAAAAAGATTTCCTACTAAACAACTAAATATAAAATACCATCATAACCCACTTCTATTTTATTCTCTTTTGATTTGAGGCTTTACTTTACCTTCATTTTACGAGAAAATTACCAAACGGGTGTTCGGGTTCATTTCCAAAAGAAGAAAAAAAAAACCTTTATTAGGGTCTTCTTCCCAAAATTAAATCATTAGGACTAGTTCCTAAAAGCTTTTTCCTTCTTCCTTGTTTCCCACTTATAAAAAAGAAACCAATTGTCTTCTCTCACCTTTCTTCTTTTGCTTTCCACGACTCGAAACTACTCTCTCTTCGAGTTTTATCTCCCATTTTCTTTCCAAAATCCACAACCTCTCTATGCAGAGCGAATATATTATTGCTCTCAAGGTCATAGTCAAGCAGCAGTTGGAAAAGTACTGCTTCCATTGTCAATTGCAAAGAAAGATCCCGATCTAGAGTGCTCTCACAAGGGTAGAGAACTTATTGTTGGAGTTATAAGTACAACCTACAAGGCCTATTGAATAGATTATTAGTATGCATTTTGGTATTTGTGGCAGGAGGTTCATCTATTCCTCTGTCTCTTGTATGTAACAGGGACTAAACCTAGAGTCTCTCTTTGCCGTCATACATCAACTGCTGAATTAGGAACTATGAAGAAAGCGAGAAAACAGAGATTGGGGAAGAAAAGGGGAAAAGTCACAAATCATTTTTTTTAAGGTTTTTTGACATAATGCCCCTTATACTATTTTGAGTTTTTCAATTTAAACCCTAAACTATTAGATTTATCAATTTACCCCTTATATTAATCGATTTTGCTTTAAGTTGGCCCTTCCGTCTGCTAGCCGTCCAAATAAAAAACGGAGAGTCAAACGCCTTTCGAAATTTGTAACGGGCGACTAGACGTTGACGTCCCGTTTATCAGTAACCTGAGAGTGTCCAAAGCCCTAGGGTTTTTCTTTTGAGGAAGGAGGGTGATTAAGAGGGAATGCGAGTGAAGAGGGAAGACGACGAAGAAGGAAGGCGAACAAAGAGGGGTGGCGATCGAGAAAAGAAGGCGATGAAGAAAAAGGGCGAACGAAGAAAAAGGAAGGCGACGAAGAAAGAGGGTGACGAAAGAAAGAGGGTAAACGACGAGGGACGGCGATCGAAGAAGGAAGGCGACGAAGAAGGAAGGAAAAACAAAAGTAGGGCCAAAACAAGGCTTTGCCGCCTGGAAATTGAAGAAACACTACTGGAGGAGTACAATTGAAGAAACACATTGCTTTGTGGAAGAGGGAAATCGAAGAAATGGACTGGGAACATAGAGAATCAACCTACGAGGATCTGGCTGGTTTGGATTCTCTTCCTTATGGTAAGCATCGTTTCTGTTTTTGCATGTAATGTTTTCATTTGTATATTTAAGCTTTGTATCCATTCATATTGCAGAAGAAGGGGATGGGTATTATACCATTCGAATGTATCATGGTGGAAAGGTGGGTCATTTTGATTTTTGTCACTCAGATAAGATGTCAGCCTTAGAATTATTTGCAATGGCAAAGCAGCTTGGTGTAGGAATGGACGAAGTTATATCCTTCCAGTATAAGTTGCAAGATCATGTATGGAAAGAAGTAATTTCAGGTGTTGATGCTCTGGAGATGGGCCTATTTGTTGATTCCAGTCGAGTAATTGATCTTTATGTCAAAGAAAACTGTGTGAATGTTAATATACAGAGCCAGGTTCAATCAAATGTAGTGTGTTCTACTTCTGAATGTGAAGTTGATGTGGTGGATGGATATTGTGTCAATTCTGCCAGTAGTGATTTGTACTCACTGGATGAAGGGACTGATTCGGAGAATGGGACCGATGGTAGTTATCAACTATCAAATGATTCCAGCGTTGAGGATGATGATGACTTATTTGAGGCAGCGGTTGATCCTGAAGTTGAGTTTGTTGGGATTAGGAATGAGGATGAGCAGGGGACAGGGGAATGTCAGACTGAGGCAATATCAAAGGAAGAGACTGGGGAAGGTAATGATTCTGATGACCTAAGGAGTCTTAGTAGCTCATCAGATGGTGAAGAAGGAAAAACTAAAATTCTAAGTAAGAAAAAAATGTTAAAATATACGAGATTCAATCCAACTACTGATATGGATGATCCAAAATTTAGCCTTGGTATGATTTTCAGCATAGCAGAAGTGGTGAGGAATGCTTTGAGAAATTACTCAATAAAAAATGGAAGATATCACAAATACATTGTGAACGAGAAGTTTAGAATTCGAGCTGCATGTAAAGATCCAAAATGTGACTGGTTATTTTTTGCTTCAAAAATGCAAGGTGAGTCATCTATGCAGATTAAGACGCTTAGGAAAAAGCATAAGTACAATAGGGCTTGGAAAGTCAGTAGCATGGATTGCAGAGAATTACAAGCATATGATTAGAACTAATCCTAGATGGCCTGCAAAGTCATTGCTTGAGACAATCCAGCAGGAGATCAAGCTTAAAGTTGATAAGCAAGCTATATACAGGGCTATGAAGAAGTCAGCCTCAATGATTGATGTCTTCTCGAGACAATCCAGCAGGAGACCACATACTCGATCTTCACATGCAACAAATCTTCGCCCTGGATTGAGATCAGTCCAAGATGTCTTCTTCTCGGCAACCTTACCACAGTGACAGACGAATTCCATGGTGATCAGCTGCTTCCCACTTCAGTCAATGGAGTTACAGTCCTGACGGTGCCTTCCCAACGAAATCGTGTTCTTCCTTCTTCAGTCCTAACGTTGCCTTCCTAACGAAATCAAGTTCTTCCTTCTTCAATCCTGACGTCGCCTTCAATCTTCGCCTAATATAGGCTGCCTTTATTTTGGGATGTCAACGTCTAGTCGCCCGTTACAAATTTTGAAAGGTGTTTGACTCTCCATTTTTTATTTGGACGGCTAGCAGACGGAGGGGCCAACTTAAAGCAAAATCAATTAATATAAGGGGTAAATTGATAAATCTAATAGTTTAGGGTCTAAATTGAAAAACTCAAAATAGTATAAGGGGCATTATGTTAAAAAACCTTTTTTTAACTAGCCCTAGCTATACCGTTTTGGGGAAGAAGAGGGGAAATTAGAAAATATATATATATTTTTTGTTTATGAGACCTAACAATAACGTTGCAAGGTAAATTGGTCTTTTGGCTATGTGCTACACCCTAATTCAATGTTTTAGTGTCTTTCTTAATCAATTCTTGCAATCATGATTTGAGCCTTTTTTTGTAAAAATGCCTAATATAAAATAACAAATAAGACTGATACAATTATATGAAGAACATCATTGATATTTTATTAATAAATAGCAAACAATGGAAATTATCCCTCGAGGTGTGCATTGTGCGCCCCCATAGTGGAGCCCCACTTGATGGTCCATCTGATTGGACCACACACATACACCCTTGAATTACACACCCCCCCTAGGTTTGTACTTTGCAAAAGTATTGGACCGTTGGATTGAATGTGCGCCCGTGCGAATAGACTGGACCTGTAGGCCGTGGATGAAAGGATTAGGATGACCAAATGAGGCTGATTCTTTTTATATATGAGGAGTCCACCTATATCTTCAAATCCCCCTAGCCCCATCCCGAAGTGGGCCTACAAATGGGCCCCACAATGTGGAGTGCACATAGGACTCAAACTGTCATAAACAATATGTGTAAATAATTAACTATGTTTAAGATATCATTATTACTAGGAAAATAAACAAGTTTTTGTAGTTCTTCTTGGTCTCTTTAATTCAAAATCTAAAAAGAAAAACCAAACAATCAATTTTACACGTTAATAAGGGCCTATTCGGATATGTGCATAAGAAAATATTTATAGATTTAAATATTGACAAAATAAAATAATCCAGAATAGAATATCTGAATATTATGGTATTGTGATATTGTTGTTATTTGGCAATTCTTAAAGAATGTAACAGATTCTAAATTAAGCTGTTTGGCACTTGTTATAAATTATTATATAAGTTTGTTTTAGAAAGACTCTAATATAAGTTGAAACTCTAATGTTTAAATTTCAGGTAGTTTTATTCATGTCATTCGCATAGATATATAAGGTATACAACCGAGAGATATGTAGTAAGTAACAATTGAGTAAAAAAGAGAGAGGATAAGTTGGCTGGGTCATCTATGCAAACTAACTCTTATTTTAAGAGAAACCAATATCTACCATAGTTTTTTAAATAAAAAGTAGGTGATAAAAATAGTGATTTGATAACTTTATAATTTTGTTTCAAGCCCTTTATAAAAGGGGCCAAGGTAGATTAATTGTCGTGAAATGTCTAAAACTACCGATTACGTAATTAAAAACAACATACAAGTGAAAATTTTCAAATATTTCTAGACGGCCAATTTTAGAATTATATTTCTTAGAATTCACATGGTTCAAATCCATGCAAACAAACAGGCCCAATTTGTTATTATAAAATTGATATTGGAATGTGATACATGAATTCCATCCGGTCAAAGCTTCTCTCATAACATGAATCTAGTTATCAAGTTCTGCTCTATCGGATCTATCCAGTGGTAGGCTATGATACTCATGGACATAAATCCGATAAATATTGATTAGAGAATGAGAACCTTTGTTTGTTAGTAGCCTCTCCCTTTTCTCTTTCAACCAAACACCAACTAAAACCCATTTTCATATTGAATTACAAGGAGGGAAAGTAACTAAACTCATATATGAATCCAATGTAGACTATATCAAAGAATATAATAAAGCATCACTTTAAATTAGAGAAGAGGGTCTGGAAAAGGGAAGAGGGAGAGGAAAAGAGAACATAAGAGGAGAGGGGCAAAAGAGAAGTAAAGAAGAGGGGAGGAAGATTCTTGAGGCATGATCAATCTTAATTATGGTGTTCTCTATTGTCTTCACTGTTGCTATATTTTGCATGACTGTTTATTTCCAGCTCCTCATTGAGGCATTGGTCAGTACCATCATGGAGATTCTTGAGGCACAATCAATCTGCAGTGGGGCCTATTAGGTCAATGTGGACAGTGGTGGACCTACATGTTACAACGCAGGTGCAACTGCACCAATGAGATTCGAGAAATTTCTTAAATGACACCTTCAAAATTTTATTTTATTATTTAACTTTTTAACTTGATCATTGTCCGCAGCACCCAAATGAAAATCCTGGTCCGCCATTAATTATGTGGAAGATCACTGAACTATGTGGCACTGCTTGTACAAAGCTGAGTTGCTTGAAGATGCAAATGGCTGTTTGGTTGCCAACGGAAATGCAATATCAGATTTCTCATCAGATCTGAAGCTCTACTTTTGGTTTGATTTCACTTTAATTGGAGAATAATGAAACACCTAGAACTTAAATGTCATTATGTTCCTAGTTTCTATTTAAAGTGTACACATTGGATAGAATTATTCATATTTCAGATATCTCGAGCAGTTTCTCAGCTTATGAAAAGTGAGAGTAAGATCCACTGCTGGCCGTGCTTGACGTTTTCCCATGATTTGAATTAGGAAAGTGGTTTTGGTGAAGAATCAGTGGTGAGTGATGGACATTTACAAAATAACTGCCGATGGGAGGATGGAGAGGTCAAATATCCAGTGTTTCTTGTAAGGATTATAATCCTATTATAATTAGTATTGGCAAATTCATTGGGTATTGGATAAAATCTGAGATTTATTTACAATTATATTTTTCGTGGGACTGTCCAAGAAAGATAGCTATAAGACATATTCAATCAAAATTCCCTGGCTACATGGGTGCACTGTGCACAAGTCAGTGCTGTGAAGTTTTCTATTAGCATCACAAGTGACTTTTGTCATGATGACATCATATGGGAAAGAAAAGAGTTAAAGAAAGTCATAGTGGCTCATATCTTGTCTCCTTGTGTCTTGACATACAAGTAACAGCCGTGCTACACCGCCCGATTCTGAGACCGGGCGGTGGCACGATCCCCATGGGGGCATGAGATCGATCTCATGCCCCCATGGGGACCATGCCACAACCTGGTCTCAGAATCGGGCGGTGTAGACTTTTTCTACAAGTAATACAAAGCATGCTAGTCATATTGGCTTGGGATCCGTGCATCAAGAAAGAAGCACTTTTGAGCGAAGGCAGAACCTTCATGCGCTCGAGTGCCTCGGTTGCGGAAATTCAGATTCGGCCAGACTCTGTTTCCTAATTTCTCTCCGCTTGCCAATTCGTGTTCTATCCATCTTAGAAGACTTCATGCACGACCTAAAGGCTATGTATTGAGGATCATAGAAAACTTAAAAGAGCACCACTTATTCTTCTCTCCAATTCTAAGCCTTAGAATCAATTTGAGAGATCTTTTCTTCTCCAAAGCTTCATCAAGATGCAATGCTGAAGTTCTTTCTTTGGAGTTCCTTTCTTCTACTAATCTGAAGTAGATTCATCTTGAAGAGGCATTCAAGGTGGTTGGCTCAAGCATTGAACGACGAGTAGTCGGCAAGATCAAATCAGTCCTTAGGTTGAGTTGCAACTGGAAAAAGGTTGTGAGTTTTCTTGTAACTTTTGATTTATAGTGCTTGTTTGTCTGTTGGCCTAGACGGTAAGGCCTGTGGTTTTTTTCCCAAGTAGGGTTTTCCACATATACATCATGTGTCGTTCTCATTGTGTGGTTGCTTGCTTTTAAATCTGGATTAGTATTAATTACTAGTTTGATCACTTAGTTTGGAAATCTAATAGAGATACTGTTATTGGGACCTAAGCCTAAGTCAAAGACAGTTTTTCATTTCTCAATGTTGTTATCTTTCTCTATTTTGGGGCAAAGCCAAATCTCTCTCCACACATCCACTATTAGATTGATCACGAGTAAAATCAATTACAATACATAATAACATATGATGAAACCTAGTGCATTGGTGGGCCCATGTGTGGAATCTACATCGCTCAAATGTCACTGTACTCAACTTGATGGAGCTAGCTCAAATTTCACTTCCAATGGTGCTGAGCCCACTTTGGGAGTGAAATTATGTGGCAGCAGACGATCAATCTAATGGTGGTCCCAACTTTATTTGGAGTGAAGGAATATCTCCTCGCTTATGCTAACCCTAGGTGATGCTATAGCACTATGAATTCCACTTGAGACCGGATCAACCCCCAAACCGAGTGTTTCAGGCTTTTTTGGGGTATACTCCATGTGTTGTCTAAATAGTAGTCTAGACTTCCTATGTAGTTGCATTTCAAGAGGTATGCTATAAAAGTGCCTTTAATTTTGGGAGCTTATATTGGCACCCAAGAAATTGCTTTCCCCACAAAGAAAAAAACAAAAGAAAATTCCCTTTCCTAAATTACCCTTGCTCCTTCCTCAATCCCTCCTCCCCTCCCCCCCCCTCCCCTACCCCACTCCCAGTCGCCAACTAGGAGGGAGACCAGCCGGCAGTCCCTTCCTCCCTCCTCCACCTTCCTTTTCCTCTTTACTTCTTCTTCTTCTTCCTCTCCCTCCCATATCGACGTTCGATCGGGTGGCGATCGGACGTCGTTGTGGGAGGGAGAGGAAGAGGAAGGGAGGGAGAAAAAGAGGAGGGAGGGAGGAAGAGGGAGAAAAAGAGGGGGAGAGAAGGGGAGGGAGGCCGTTCGGGACCGCCGACCGGGGCCTGTCGGCTGGTCTTCCTCCCAGCCGGCGACTGGGAGGGGAGAGAGGGAGGAGGGTGAAGGGAGAAAAGGGGGCGGGGAGGAAGGAGAAGGGGTAGTTTAGGAAAAAAAATTGATATTTTTTCTGTATGTGAAGAGTGTTTTTTGGTGTGCCAGTAGAATATTGTCCCTTAATTTTTTACTCCTATGTAAATACTAGCTCTAATCTAATATTTGATTGCTCTTTTCTCTTATTTAATGAACACAAAAGGTAATGGGCGAAGGAGGATATGATGGAACTTGAAAGTTGTAACAATAAATCTAAGTGCAACTTATTCGAAGATTTGGCCCACGATAAAGCTGAAATGGGAGAAATGCCATTCATGTCACTGACCCAACATGGTAGGATTAGGCTTTCACAATGATGATGATTAATGACAATGTTTAATGGTATAAAAATTTGCCCCACTAATAGTTCTACTCTACAGGGCAGGATCAGAGAATTCTGGAATTATTTTGATAATAAAATTCAATCATCATCAAAGCCTTGTCCCAACTATATTGGAGACGGCTACAGGGATTCTGTTTCTCACAATCAATTATTATTTGACAATAAAAACCTGAACTAAAATAATTGGGATTTTAGAGGATCAGAACGTCAAATGTTCCATTTAAAAATTTATTAGTATAAGATGTTAAGCACGCCACAACAGATCATGGAAAGGCTATTAACGAGATTCACTTTATATTAAAGTAGCAAACAGCTCGTGATAATTGTTTGATAGAACCATTAGTAATATTCAACGGGGATGATCTTATTGGCACAAAATTTTCAATGCCTTCCCAGCCTTCATAATACAAATGCCATGTTTTCTGTTTTGTTACACTTGAAAAGATTTATACAATTTTCTAAAACCTTTTTATTGTTAGGCACACAGAGAAAAATACATGTGATCGACAATCACCATGATGCACAAACATAAACCATCAATCAATCACACATACAAGAATACAAGCAGATTATCCACAAAGATGAAGACATAGCAATGTACGTGGTTCGGTAAAACCACCTACGTCCACGGAGAAAACTATCATCAATCTTTCCTCTTCTGTGCTTTAGGATTAGAGCTACAATAAACAACAATATATATAACATGGTCAAAAGACCAAAATACGCTCAGCCTTGAATATGGTTCTGGCTAACCCTGGCTAAATCGAAATACAAGACATTCCCGATGTCACGACCCGGTCCCGAGATCTGATTAACTCGGACAAACCCCGAGTCGCGAACTCATACTTACTCCCGTAAACTCCGAATTAACATAACGTTAAAACGAAATCCACAAGAGATATCGATCATATAAACCTGTCACATGTATAGAATTTGCGTAAGATATACATTGACGAACTAATACATTCATACCATATGAGTACGAGTACGAGTTCTTTACCTTAATAGTAAAGTTCATTTACACATAATAGTGTTCTCTTAAAGTCAACCATTGTATATTTACATACAATACATGGGACTTCTAACTACTACTCAAACTAATTAAACAAAACCATTTATAAAACATTTGCGTTCATTTCACACTCCGAATTCATGATCATTCGATCCAACCTCATCTGTTGATGGCACAGACAACAGGGCCTACGATGTCATCAATAACACTGTGAACACGACAGTTCAACAATGTATATACAGTTCTATGATAGTACACGGTATCATACTATCAATCAATAAATCAATTATATATAAGAACCTGTCAATTTATCAATCTAACAGTTCTATACAAATTAATACAGTTCAGTAATGAATAGTTCTAATAGTGAAGTCAAGTAATACTAAGTACTTAAGACATCCGTAACAATATACCTTTCAATCTTATTACAGTGTACTACTCCATGCAGTCAAGTAATAATCATTACTTTATGACTACTATAGTAGAATTCATTTTGTTTCATTTCTTTTTTATTTCATTTCATGTCTTCCAACGGAAGCAGCGAGTCAAGTCATCAATCATCAGATTGATATCTACTATGACATTCATTTCAATTCTATTTAGTTCTTCCAACGGAAGCAATTCATTGTATTTGTAACATAAATACTAATCAGTTATGCTTTCATTTATATTGTCCCAGGCTCAAATTAGAAGGGCATACAATTCAAGAACCGGAAAGGACTTTCACTTTCTATTACATAATTTTGGTAATTATTTCCTTTCATAGCAACTGGCGTACAATTACCCAGGACTCAAGGATCAATAATTTATCACATAAGTGGAAAATCTACCAGCATCTTGATCAGAGATCACTGGCATGTCCACGGAGCTCCGGAACGCTCCCACATCATCTACTGCAGTAGGAATCATTCATTTCATTATTAACTTTCGTGACTGTTCATTATAGTGTTACCTTTAGTAACAGCTCATTCAATTCATTATCCTTACATTATATGAAGTTAGGCTAATTCTATACGAGTAGTCATTTGATTTCATTCAGTTCTATACGTATAGTATAGCGATTCCGTTTAGCACTATATGAGCATTTCATTCCATAATCCAGTATATTATGTTAGTATAGCTCAATAATGAGCTTAGGGCATTACATTCTAGTGTTAGACTCAGGAATTAATGCGATTAATTCAGTAGATTAGTTCAATGTAGCTCAATAACGAGCTTAAGAACTATAATACAGTGTAGGGTTCGGAATCAATCCAACTAATTCAATATATTAGTTCAATTCATTAATTCAGTACATTATGTTAGTATAGCTCAATAATGGGCTTAGGAAAGCATTATGTCAAAGTAGCTCACTAACGAGCTTAAGAACTATATAAAAGTAACTTCTATGCAGAATCTAGTCAAATCTTATTCGGATTTCTAAACAGTTCAATATCAATATCAATATCAATATCAATGTCCTATTCAATTCTATTCCGAAGTCTAAGCCAACCAATTGAGTGAAACTTTCGTTATCCAATGCACATGTTATTTTCGATGAACATCACTTATAGATATTATTTGTGCATTCCGAGAACTTAGTTTACACCTATTAGATATTAACAAAAAGCAGCATGTATACATTAGGCTTCAAATCAGGAAAATCAGGCTTGAATTTGATATTTTCCACAAGGTCGGTCAGCATGTCGGTCAGCTTTTCGGCTGACCGAACTCAGTTCGGTCAGATTTCCAGAGAGTGGATTTTATGTCCAATTTCCATCAGGAATGTCGGTCAGCTTTCGGCTGACCGAAGTCTCCATTTCGGCTAACTGAACTCAGTTCGGTCAAATTTCCAGAGAGTGAACAAAAAAATGACAAAATGCACGTCGGTCGATTCATCGATCAGCTGTCGGTTCAGCTAGCCGAACTGCACCCAGAACTCATTTCTGAGCTCGGATTTTCTGAAGCTAAAACTTGGGGTTTTTGCTTCCTAAGGTCCTAACAAGTCCTAAATACATTATAAATCATAAACATATAAGTACTTGCCTCTATGAAGATTAATTGAAGGAAAACCCCTTTGATAGCTTGAGTTTTGAGATAAAAACTCCTTTAATCCAAGCTCTTTGACTTCACAAATGAAAATCAAGTTGGGGAAGATGAAGAAAATGATGAAGGCTCTTCCAAATTCACTTGTAAAGCTTCACTTGATGCTTGAAATGGAAGAAGGAAGAGAAAAAATAAGAAAAGGGGGCTAGGGTTTGGAACAAGGGATGAATCAATTCATCCTTAGCTTATATAAGCTTATAATTTGCACTTTGACCCGCCGCCTCATATTTCATTTCATTTTGAGTCAAATGAAGGGTCATTTGATCCAATTCTCGTCGAACGAGTTCAAGTCTATTACGGAAGTTAACGTACTCGTCAAGATACGTGCGTTGGTATCACGAGTTTCCGTATTCGACAAAATACATAAAAATTCATATTTACATAAAAGTCCCTCAATTCTTTGTTTGAGTCTAAAGCTCCATTCAATTCATTTAATGAGTTCATTCTCATTCCATCAAGCATAATTCATTCATTTTGGACCAATTCACTATCATTTGGTCTTAAACCATCGTTAGCTCAATTAATCACGGTTAATTAGCTCTAATTCTGATGAATTAGAGTTAATCTCAATAACTCGGGACGGGCTCTTACACCCGAACATTTATGCCTCTCATATTGCAGATATTATGTCTATATAATTTGGTTACAGATTTCACTAATTCTCTAATTACAGTACCATGAATAGCATTAACTTGCCGTCATTAGTATAGTTATAAATAAAAATAGCATAATCAAGCATTACTAGTCATTCAATCGAAGAACATGAAAGTAAATGATAAAACAAAAAGTGATCAACTGTTAATGATCATCGCATTTCATTAAACAGCTAGAACATCAAACAACAATATTTTATTCACAGCTGTTTAAATAAAACCCAGTTTCAAGTGGCATCCTATATAAGCTTCAAAAAATTTTGAGGCATCTGCAAACCGCAATCTGGCCTTCTAGTTCAATTACATTTCAAGAAGTATCTTAGGAGACTATGACGCCTCTTCCATATAGTAGCCCAAATGTTTGCATTTTCATCAACTTTTTCCTATCATATTTAGGGGCATATAAGATGGTTTGGATATGTTCAACGCAGGCCTATGACAGTGGTGGTGAGGAAATCATCTTTTTAAAAATGACTATGCCAAAGAGGACATAGATGGAACTAGTAAGACCTACCAAACAAGTGCAACCCATCCAATGGTTTTCCTCATTAGACTGAAATGGCAAAACATAATTCATATGGACATGGTTGATGCTCCTCTGTCCCCTCAATCAGATCGTCAACCTAAATTTGAGCTTTTGGCTCCAGAGCATATAAATAAGTGCCCCAAACATCAACTCTTTTACATTGAAGACAATCGGACAAAGGAGGCGGCAACTGATCCTGAAGAAGAGAAAAAAATGAAAGGCCAAACCAATTATTGATGCAGACTATTCTGAACAAGCAATCTCTTTCAAAGCTCCAACAAAAACCACTTCAACGAAAATAATGGTCAAATGGGTGGATTCAAGCGACATTGATATATAAATGAAAGCCCAACTTCCTACTGTCCTACATGTTTAGAGTTGTTCAATCCAAACTGACTGTGGGCTTCATGATATGATTACGGATTTTAAGATACTACCGAGCTTGATAGAATAAGATCAGGAGCCATCCATATAATTTTACTAGTCTAAGCTGCATTAGTTTTTATGTACTTTCAACAATGAATATATCCCTACCTTGCTTTGTCACTTTGACTGTGAGAAGTGTATCAATTCCTGTTAGAAATTCTCAATAACCTGAAAGGATGAGAACCAGACCAACATCAGCAACCTGCAATATAAAAAGTTCCCCATACTGCCTTGCAAGCATGGGGAAAAAAAACTGCAACCTTTCCCTAGCAAAGGTCCAGTAGTTTAATTGAGGCTAGCAAGTCAAGACCTCTATTAGACAAGACCTCTATTGGACTGTGTCTGCCAAGCAAGATTTATTGCATCTAAGACAAGAAGACCTTTTGAGAACAGCTCCTTACCTTAGTGGTAAGGAGTCCTAGGTCTCATTATGAGGTCTTGGGTTCGAACATGTAAGACCCCGACCCCGCCTAAGTTTGATTAGCGCTTAATTAATTTTAATTAAGTGCGTAATGATTGTTTTGGATGGTTTTATGATGGATTTAGGTAGATTAGTGTGGTTTTGACCAAGTTAAGTAGAACTATGACCCTTTTTATTAATTTTGAGTGGTCCATGTGTGTATAAAATTTTGTGGGCTTTCATATGCATTTCATCAAACATCTTTCCTTCATCATTTCCATAATGAGACCCAACTCAGTCCATTTACAAACTCAAGCCCATTTCCATTTAAGAAGCCCTTTATCCAAATTATGTCCAAATGGGTGGACTTTTGTGCAAAATTTCCATCCTTATCCCTTTAAAACCCACCTTTCCTTTTCATTCTTTCATTTCCTTCTCTACTACTCTTCTTCTTCTTCTCCATTTCTTTTCTTCTCTCCTTCCAAATCATTGCTAAAAATAGGAGGTGCATGTGTTTTAGAGACTAGGAAATTGGCCATCTTCATCTTCTTCACCTTCCTCTTATCTTGGTTGGCAAGAACCCATTCCCTACACCACCAAATTCGGATTCCTCAGTATAGGTAAGCAACAAACCCTCTTAACTCATGATTTGAGTTACATTTTGGTCAAGGAGATTCATGATCGTACATGCATTTCATTCTCATCACTTTTTCCATGGTTTTTCCTTTGTTAGGGTTTATATTTTGGGGGTTTTTGTGCCTTTCGGAACCTAGAAGTGTAGAGAAGGCTTAGAAGCTTGGAAAGCTTGGTATTGAGGCATCTTCATCTCCTCTTACCATTTGTTGACATGGAACTATAATCACCATCTTCCATCCTTTCCAAATTCGAAATCCTTGAAAGAGGTGAGCAATGAACCCTCTCAATTTATGATTTTGAGTTGTATTAGAGTCAAAGAGACTCACACCTTTACATGCATTCATTTTCTTTCATCTTTCTATGGTTTTCCATTGTTAGGGTTTGGTACATTTGGGGTTTTTGGGACTTTTGAGCTATTTGGAGTGAAGAAGGCTTATAAGTGTGTAATTGAGGCAAGTATAAGCATGAATTTGGATATACATGTTGAGAATTACATTTGATTTAAATAGATCTCTTTATTAATGATTTTTACTTTCTCAATGAAAGAATGATTTATATGATTTTATTTGATAAATGGGTTTGGAAGAAATATATGTTATGGAAGGGAGTAAGAGACTCCATTTATGTGTTTGTAGTAGGAGGAAGTGAGGGAAAAGAATGGATTGGAAGAACACATGGAAATCCAGAAATCTGGAATTCTGGACAGTTCGCATTCGCTCGAGCGAACCTGCTTCTGAACCCTAAGCTCGAGCGACCAGCTCTCTGGATGGGGTCTGCTCGAGCGAACTTGGGTTCGCTCGAGCGAACCTGAAGCTAATTATTTGGCTTCTTTTAAACCACTAAATTGAGTGAAATTATCACTCTTAATCTTTATTAAACCACCCTAATCATCCCAATGGATAATTAGAGTGCACACCCACATTCAATAGGAAATTAGGTTCCTTAAAACCTTATGTCCCTAAAATGGTATCCTTAACCTTAATAATTTAGCCCAATGGAAAATCGCTAATCTATTTACTATTCAAGAAGATTAATTAGGAGACTCAACGTACTTTATAAATAGTGACACCAATTGAGTAATGACACGTTGACTTTCTTAATTTATCTTGTATTGGATAGTGATCGGCTATGTGAATAATTAAATTAGTTAGTAAATGTTTAAATTTCTTTAAATATTTGTGTTGTATATTGAGGTTGGAAGTTCTATTAATATCAATTTTAATTGATAAAGTAGTATACCATTTATCAATTGATTTAATCATCTACTTTTCCAATTCGTTATTTGATTGTTGTATAATTGTTTGATATTTGATGAAAGATTTGAATCGAGTAAATATTCGATCATTTGAGATTACTATTGAATTGATTTAAGAACAAGTACTTAAACTTGCTCAAATTTGATTTGGTTTGGTTGGCACTACTTAGCTTCGACCTTGTGAAGCCCAACAGGGATAAACTTGGTTTATTTATTTGAGACTACTGCAGTATGTCGTCTGGAGCATCGGAACTCCAGAACCGGATAGCCAGCTAGCCTTTGGCCGGGCCGCTGGTGACATTTCAATTAGATTCGCTCTCATTGAGATGATGAGCTTGTGTAGTAGCCAAATTTGTATATAAATTATTGATTTGATTTCGAAAATATGGATTTTATCAATTATAGTATAATCATCTAGTTATTTCTTTACATTGATGTTTTATCAATCGAATTTCAATTATTTTATTCTAAAGTATTATGTAATTCCTTTTATTGCCTATACTTGCCAAATTATTGTATTTGAGGTACTACTCTTGGTGTCACAGGGATCCATGTTATCAAAGAAATTAATTATAATCACTCAGATTAAAGATTTGATTGGTAAGTTTATCGGTTAGCTAAGACAGCCGGAGTACGTATCCGAGTGGTGATTTTAGTTGAGACTAAGTATTTTGTATTTCACTCAGTTTAAGGTAATGCACTTGATTAGTAGATTTGCATTTGTACTAGGATTATATCCCTTTGTAACAAGCATCCAGTAGAAATGCATTAGAGTACTTATATACCTTGCATTTAAGAGATTTAATTATTAGTTTTATTTCAGATAAATTGTGATATAATGAATTGGATAATGGACTGCTCATGGCTTTGATATTAATGTTGTATATGCTTCCGCATTTAAATGTTGATTGACAGATGTTAGTGAGAATCCCTCACACGTAAAATGTGGAATTTTCTCCTTCGTGAATTTGGACTTGGTCCGGAACAGGTGTGAGTTCATGGGAGTACGCGTGTCACACCTTGGGAACCAACCTAATCAAGGAATTCTTGGGTCCGGGATGTGACAGAACATATGTGAGCTTTTATTACCGCACATGTGTGAGTTGTGTTTATTCTCCTCGCATGTGTGAGTTTTCATCACCTAACATGTGTGATTTGTATTTATGTCTCCTCGCATGTGTGAGTTTCCATCACCTTACATGTGTGAGTTGTGTTAATGTCTCCTCACATGTGCGCGTTTCTATCCTCCTTGTATGTGTGAGTTGTGACTGTCTCTCCTCTCAGGTCTGAGTTCCCATCACCTCACATGTGTGAGTTGTGTCATGAGTCTTCACTAGGTTACCAAAAAAAAAAATGACAAGAAAACCTTTTGATGGCATGGTTTGCGATCCAAGTCCTTGGTAATCTGGCCTAGATGATCAGGCCACTTACGGACAAAGCTCCTTCTAATGATAGGAAATTGGGACCATCATGACTTCCAGCTTCCAGATGCACCTCATAGTTTTAAGCTTCTTTTGTTTTGTGTTTTATATATTTAGTTTTTCTCGAATGAGAAGTTTCAGTTGTTCATTGAATTTCTTAGATCTTTCTTCCTATGTATATTTGTTGTTGCTATTGATTGATCACAAGCATAATTGTTTTCCTATCACAAAAATGGTTAGGGATAGTTTTAATTTTCTCCGTATTTAATTATTATCATTCTTTTTTATAATTTTTGTATGCTGATCATCACGATATTGGACCCTAAATAATACAAAGATTAGATAAGAATAGAAGGAAAAAATACTAAAGGAATGCCGAAACAACCACGAGTTTTATTTCAAGTTTAATGCCTTCTCACTTTGCAACTAGTCTTTTTCTTTGCTTACTTAAGTTTCAATATTTAGATGGTTGTTGATGGAAACAGGAGATGAAAGTACTAATAATTAAAAAAAAAGGATTTTTGTGGGTGGGAAATGTTGTGGAGTAGGCTCCCGAGGGGAGTATTGAAAGTATTTATGCGGTCTCTACTAATGCCTCGAGGTTTTGGTAGGAATGATTAGCTAATCGGTCGTTAATTCGAAAACCAAGAAGAACAACGCGGTGCTTAAAAAATTTTGTGTTGCCAAAAGTGCGACTACCTGTTTCCACCCGTCAGGAGTGTCGAGGAGTGGGGCTGTGTCTACTAATGCCTCTAGGTTTTTGTAGGAAGGGTTATTTAAGGAAACCTCATTTGCATAACCATATCGTCATATGGGTAATTTCTTCCCAAAAACATGTATGACACCCTATCACATATATATACGGTTTTTCTTCGCTAATTTGTCTAATCAGGAGTTAAGAATAATTCTTTCATAAAAAATCCCTTTATTCTATTATTGTTGGTTTTAAGTTTTATCGATTTTTTTTTTTTTGATAACATGGGAACCCGCCGACCCTCCTTCGGTTGATCATTGGTAAAAAAAAAAAGTTTTATCGATTTTTCCTTTAAAATTGAACCCTATATGCTTCTTTTAAGTAAGGCCCTGATAGGTAGCTCAGTTGGCCGAGGACCACGGTTTGCTCTTTAAGGTTGAGGGTTCGAAACTGTGCTATACCACACTAGGGCCACGGGGAATTTACCCGGCTCTCCCTGGGCCCGTAGGGATTAGTCCAGCCCAAAGGGTTGTGACACCCTCCCTTCTAAAAAAATAGAAAAAGAAAAAAAAGAGTAAGGCCCAGATTTAGAACGAGTGTATTTGTATTTTTAATTTGTATATATATTCCGTGTCTCCTCATGGAATCCAGTTTTTTTTTTCAGAGCAGCACACATTGATTTTTCCGAGTCCAATGAGATGAATCCTAACCGAACACGAGCCTTATTCAATTTAGTTTTTCAGGAGGAATTCAATGGCACTCCAAATTCTTAAAATTCCACTAAAATAGTTTCTCAAAGTTTCCCAACCAAACAGGCCCTTAGGAAACAATTTCCCTTTTTGTTTGAAGAAAAGAAAAGGAAAACAAAAAACATTCACAAGAGTCTACAAGATTGAAATCATCAGGCGACCACAAAAAAAAAAAAAAAAGAGTTCGGTCATTAGGTGGGTACAAGATTTAAATTATAGACAAACCACTGAAAATAAAGGGTACTTTGATCAAATTTTTCAGGAGGAACTCACCTGCATTCCAAATTCTAAAAATTCAATTTTTCATAAGGAAGTCACCAGCATTACAAATTCTAAAAACTCAACCAGGTGTAATTTCTCAAAACACTCTTCTAACAAGCAGCCTTTTAATGAACCCTCCTAAAAAAACATTAAAAAACTAACCACGTATGTTAGGCCTTGTTTGATATCTCTACTTTTATTTCAAGAGATAAAAAAAGCATAAAAAAGGAGCTAAAGTTCTTATTTTACAAGCCTAGAAGGCCTTTCATTTTAAGAGGACATGCCTCTGCTTCATAATATTAGAGTTGAGTAAAGATTAGAGTTGTGTGAAAACACTCTTATTTAACAAACCTCTATCCGTTTTAGACATTCAAACAAATAGAGAAAGAGTTTGACAATCCAATACCTTTATTTTGAGACCACCAGCCATTTAACAAACGCCATGGAATCAGTGTCAATGTGGGGGATTTTTAAAATAAAAAAAGGGGAAAAAAAAGTAAAGTCAGACAGGCCTCTTTGTTGGGGCAATCCCAATTTACTATCCTAAAAGGCTATCCTATCAACAAACTAATTTTCTTTTTACTGCTATTCGTCGATGCGGATTTTCACCAACCAACAACTAGGGCTCGAACTTAGCTCTCGGCCTCACCTAGAGGGCTTTGACTGCCATTTTTTTTTTTTGCAAATTGGTAAATTTGTATTAAAGAAAGAAGGACAAAGCCCCCAGGACAGGAGAAAAAAAAAAAAAACAACCAGAAGAAAAAAAATGAAAGGCGCCCTAAAACATCAGGGGCAAAAAACAAAACAGTACAGAGTGAAAGGAACAACAAGAACTGAATGCTAACCGGCATGGAGGAGAAGAAAACCACCACTCCTCAATGCACAAGAACAGCAACGACAAAACAAACCTCAGGCAATTAGCAGCGCAAGGAGCCTCTACATTTACAGAAACTTAAACTGGCTGCAGCAGGGCCCAACAGAGAGCTACCCAAACTGATCCCAGCTGCCTCAACAAACCAAAAACCCAGCTGACCATTACCAGGTGAGCGCAACCCAATTTAAAGTATCCTGGTGCCATAGAACGGGAAATCTTCAAGGCAAGAAAGCATCCATCCATGGAAAGATTAACCTAGTTTGAATACTATTTTGATCTTTTCCACATTATTTTAATTTGCCCCCATCTGATGAAAGGTTGAGGTTTTGCACGTCTGACTACATTCGAGAATTACTTGAAAAAATAGGACTCCAAACATTTTATTACGTTGACAACACTTCATCTTTATCTTTATCGTATAACACAATAAATTGCATTTTGTATCTATTAAAGGGCATGTTTGTTTGTAAAATAGCCGAAGGAATTCAAGGTCAAATGAGTTCCACGGAGTGATTATTAAAGTCGTAAGAGGTGAATGATATGGGACTTTGACTTTTTTAAGATTTGAAATACTAAGGTGATGACTAGGCATTCATTTCCAATCCTTTCTTGATTCAATTTCTATTGCAAGGGAGGGCATTTGATGGTCATTTTTTTTGGATATTCCACCTTCCATTTTTCGTTTTTAACTAATCTCAGAAATACAAAGTCCTGGAATTTTTAGAAAATCAATTACATCAAACAAACCGGCAGTAAAGAGAGCATTATGCGCGCGTGCAATTTTGCCACTCATGTGTTTTCTTTCATTAAAAAAAGAGAATTTAAGAAGTCTTTGATGTTACTTTTGTCTTTTGGTTGCTTCCAGAAAGTCAAACAGTCATTCCCCAAATTTTAAGAAAATTTTCAAGCAAATCATCCAAACCTCCTCAATAATAGAAATCTACATACCATAGAGGTTTCTCATTTACCAAAAAGCCTATCTCTTATTTGTGCATCTTAGCTACCAATTGTATTCAAATAGGAGTTGATCCCACCCTATTTACGTTTGAAAATATCTTATAATGACCCAACTCTTATTGAAATAAAACTAAAAAAAAGCTCATTCGAGAAAAGTTCATTTATCCTAAGCAACATGGATAATTGATTTTCAACCATCCATGCCTACCACAGGCATTGTGGCCCATTAAACAATTACAACTAATCAATCAACAGATTTTCATTAATTATTTATAGGTGGTTTGCTTACATATGATCAAATCCAATACAGACTGACCCTACATTGATTAGAGTGAGAAACAACTCTCAATCCTAAAATAATGATTGATAATTATTTTGAACGGTTTGGATTCATTATAGTGAGCTCTATTACTTTCGCATGTTAACTTACCTCAATGTTTTTAAAAAATTATGTCCTTCAAAATATTGAGGTACTTTATATTTAGGTTTTCCTTTAAATAATAGTAAAATAAAACTCTGCAAAAATAAATAAATTTATTCTTAAATGATAAATAAAAATCAATAAATATGATATTAACTATTCACTCTAAAATAAATCTTGGCTCCACCAATGTTAGTTGACTATCACTTGGCCCCTCTGGAAAAAAAATTCCTGACTCCAAGACTGGCCCACAGTTTTATCATCTGATGGGCGACCATTAGAGCAGACTCCTTTTACACACACACACAAAAGAGCAGACTGTTCTCCAACCATAAGCAGCTGGAAGAGCTCTTTACGGTAGGAGCCATCCCAATTCAAACAAAGAGGTCATTGGTACATGCAAATTGGAGCCCATCATATCAGCAGTCTTGAGATCGGTAAGTAAAATGGGCCACTAGCACAAACAGATCACTAGACTGTTGCAGAAAAGGAAAACAATACTTGAAACATAGAGATTCTTACATAAAAGTAGTTTCATTAAGCAGTTTTTTAAGAGCCACTGTGCTCATTATAAAAATAACAGCAAGAGTTATACTAGCATAAGTTGCTTTAGTTTTATAGGTACAAAACAATACTTGAAACACAGACATTATTACATAAAAGTATTTTCATTAAGCAGTTTTTAAGAGCCACTGTCCTCATTATAAAAATAACAGCAAGAGTTATACTCGCATAAGTTGCTTTAGTTTTATATGTACTTTCAACATTGAATATCTCTGCCTTGCTTTGTTGCTTGTGTCGATCAGTAGTGTTTCAATTCCTGGCAGAAATCCTCAATAACCTGAAAGGATGGGCACCAAACCAAAATCAGCACGCTACAATATAAAAAAGTCAGCCCATATTGCCTTCCAATCACGGTGAAAAGAAATTGCAACCCTGACCCCTGCAACTAAGAAAGGTCAAGCAGTTTAATTGAGGTGAACAAGTCAAAACCTCTACCGGATTGTGTATTTCCAATTTCCATCAAGATTCATTGCATCTAAGATAAGAAAGACCTTGTGATCATGGTTTGTAATCATAGTACTTGGTAATCTGAAATACATGGTTATGCCACTTACCTTTCAATGATAGGAAATTGGGACAATGACTTCCAGGTTCATAGATGCACCTCACAGTTTCACACAGAATATACCCAATTTACAGTGCGGTGTACAGTGTTAGGAGAAAATGGTACAGATGCATTCGCTAAGGGTGAGAGTATAGATTTTACATATGCATAATGACAAAATAAAAGGAAAAAAAAAAACATTACCTATTGTAACTGCAGCAAATCTAATGCATGAGAATTGGACTAGTTTCACAGGTATAATGAAAAGGGTTTTAATTCATTAGAAGTGAACACTAATGATGAAGATTTTACCATGAAAAGAGAAAGCCGATTTCAGCCAGTCCACTGAAGAATTCACTGGCATGTTTTCAAAGAACACAGAAATGAGTTGCTCCCAAGGTAAGTGGGTTTTTAAAATTAGTCTCAAAAATGTGATCCACTCTCCCTCTTTCCTCATTAGATTCCTTTCCTACATCGGTTTTCTTTGGGGAAATTTCGTAAGGTACTAAAGTTTTGACTAGTTTTCAAAAGGTATATCATGAAATGGTTATATCAAAATGTACGTATTCCAAAGTTCTTTCATACGGTCCTCTGGGGTGCTTTTTCCCACCCAGTAATTTTTTTTAAAAGAAATATAGATGACAAAAGTGCCCTTACTCGGAACAACTTCTGTTCTCTATACCCCTTTGTTGCTTCCTCCCAAACCCACAGTTCTCTTCTCCTTCATCCCCCTTCACACACCACCATCCACCAAACTTCAACCCCACTGATCACCAGCAGCGACCCAATGCAAACATGTAAGTTGGGTTTCTAAAGTAGTTATTTGTCTTTCTATACTTTCTTGGTTTCTGTTTGTTTCTTCAATGAATCCTCACTGCCAAGTACAAGGTTCCGAAGCGATGCAATAAACAGTATTGGCCTATGATCAGATCTTTGTAGAAGCTTTTATGTTCCATTGTTTCAGTGTCGCAGCAAGTTGCAGGCCACGCATACATTAACACCAATCTTCTCCTATCTTTATAAATTATTCCCCAGAGGTCTTGCTGTGTAATTATGTCAAGAAAGAATCATCAAATTAGGTTGCAGTCAATCGATGGTTCTCTGTATGATGTGGTATTGTTCTGCATTTTGAGAGAGAGAGAGAGAGAGATAGAGAGAGCATGGATTGAAATAGCTCTGCATTATCAGCCATAGCGCCAAGTGTGCTACGATATTCGGGGTTCATCACTGCTCACATCCATGGCAGCCCGTATCGGCCGCTATTTTCCTTTAAGTGGCCGAAATGCACCGCTATGGTTCGTATTGGCCACTATTCTGTCCTTTTTTTACTAATAACCTAAACCCATGCTTTACATGAACAAGAAACAGTAACAAGAACCCTAAGCATAGTTGAGACTTGAGAAATTCCGTGAAGGAATAAAGAAGGAAAAGGAGGAGAAGGAAACAAAGGAGCAAGAGGAGAAGAAAAACCTATATTGTCGTGGATTAGAAGACCTGTCGGTTATCGCCTGCGTCATTGCTGCTTGTCGCCATCGGAAGGCTCTATCAGACTACATTGTTGCTACTCGTCATCGTCAAAAATCAAACCAGGTCTTCTTCTTCTTTTCCTTTTCCTCTCTTCCTTCTCCCTCGCTTTCGTTCGGGGACTTTCTGTCTCGACTCTCGAGTAAGAAATAGGGTTTGCCCTATTGAAGGGCGTTGTTTTTTTTTTTAGTTTTTTAATCCTTGTCGGCCCTGTGTCTCAATGTGCGAGATTGATGGACTTCAAATGAGGCACACTTATTTAATTTTCCATTCGGCAATACTATTTCCATACCTGTTTATCATTTCCAATGGATGGGGCAAAAATAAAATACATCTATTGTACAAAATACTAATTTGATGCTAGAGGAACAAATGGAAAATTAAAATCTATAATGCCCAGATACGGCATGGACACGGCAAGGACACGGATTTTACACGTAAAAAGTAAAGTATCGGATACGATACGATACATTGTCCATTTTGAAGTATCCATGCATCATAGATTAAAATAGTAGAAAACAAGCAGGGGAAGAGCCAAGGGGCGGTCCATATGGTGTGGATGGGTGTGTTTTTTTTTTTTTTTTTTGGTCTTTTTTTACGGAGGGGGAGGGGTTTGGGGTTAATTTGTGGTGGGTGACCAAGAGTGAAACCATTTTATTTTATTTTTTTAAGGAAGGGCGGAACTGAACAAATTTGACAATATCTGTGAATAAGATTCTCAGAAAATAGATTAAGATTTGAAAGTGGCGTTGAATTTGCTTTTGAATTTTAAATATTTTCTCTTAAGAAGCATATTATCAGTAATATATAGTTAAATCATTATGCCACTGCGTTATTATTATAAAGGGAAAAAATGAAAAATAAGAAGAATTGAAAGAAGAAAATATTATTCAGAATATATAAGAACAATGAAAATCTTATTACTAAAAATGATATTACCATTTAAGAGTAAAAGATAAAAAGGTCTATGACTCATTCCTAATGCAGATAAAATAGAAGTTTTTAAGTGATTAAAACATCTGAATTTCATTAAGGTGTGGTTAATGCATCTATTTATGACTAATTCCTCCTCCTTAAAAATGAAATTCTATTAATACCATAAAAAGAAATTAACAGAATCTCTTTTCTTTTATCATTGTTAAAGGAAAGAGAAGCGTGGCAAAGCAGTTATTGACATTATTGTAAAACTAATGCTTGCCTCTCCTACAAGAAAATTCTGGCTCCGCCATATTCAAATGTTATACACATGATCATATTAACCCTAGTAGTTTTACCATGTGCATCTCTCTCTCTTTATCAACTTTTTCCCCTTTTGAAACATATCTCCCCATATGATTTCCTTGTTATTAGTATTGTAAATATCTATCAGCAGCTGTGGACGAAACATTCTTTAGAATATGGACAATGAAAAACAAGACAGAAAAAGCCTTCTCCAATCAATCTTTATTAAAGTAACATTTTGTAAGAGGTATTTATTGATTCTGATAAGCACATAGTTGCAAAAATAAATGCACTGTAGTTTTTATTTAATACCTTGGTAAGCATTAAGCATTAGAAGAGGTGGATGAGCTATCGCCGACAGGCTTGAATTCCTCCAACCCCTTGAAATTCTCCCATGACTTCACCCATACTTTTGCTTCATAAATCTTCTTCTGACCTGCTTCAACTACCTCCAAGGTAATATAATACATAGCACCGGCAACCACTTGCACTTTTGCCTTCACAACCCTTGAAAACTCAAGAACTGTATTCTAAAGAAAGATCAAATGACCAAGACAAAAAATTAAATAAATAAGTTCATTCATGGTAGAAGAAAAATAAACTGAAGAAAAGAACAAAACAAACAGAGCCATAAAAAAACAGACATGCAGGAACTAATATTAAAACTAAAAATTAAAGGTAAATTTCCAAAAAGAAACATCAATTAGCATGTCTCTTTTCTAGATAAATAGAATCAGAAGATGTGATATTTGAAGCTAATTTTTGAAACTTTACCTTTGATCTTCATTTTTAACCACCAACCCATTCACTATTCAATTCCTCAGTATTTTAAAGCAAACAGTTTTGCACCAAACCAAGAAACAATGGGCTGCCCAGAAAATCATCACCAAATCCTCTTTATCTTATAAAATTAAAGAAACAAAGGTCAAGATCAACAAATGGCTATCAGATAATCTCCCCTCCCCTCGCCTCTATGAAAATGTAAAATAAATCAAGCACAGATATTCTGAAACATATATCCTTCACCTGCAGACATTCTGAAACATGGGGGAAAGTCTGCAGGAGAAAATTCCCCGTCTCTTCAAATGAAGCTATCAACAATTCCCACAAATTCTTTCAGGGGAATCTGCTGCCTAAAACATCCTCATAAAAGAAATCCAAAACATAAAAGAAGCCTTTAACCATCCATCTCAATAGACAGAAGAAAAAGATGAATAAGAAAAAAAAAAAATATATATATATATATATATATATACGAAGATGTTACTATGAGCAATATCTCTCGTAGGAGCTTATATATAGATATAGATAGGGAGAGAGAGAGAATGAGGGATTGAGAGATGAGACCGCTTTCTTGTTGTGTTCTTGGACAGCAAATCGAGCGAGTTCTTCGGATTCTACGCTGTTGTGATCTGGAACATCAGAAATACCTCCTAGAAGCGACATGGATAAGGCGGGAAAGCACAGATGAGAGAAATGAAGAGAGGATGGAAAGGAGTAGAAGAAGATCAGGGAATTTAACAAGGGACTTGTTCTTGTTGGATTGGATGGATTGGATTGTCTTTTTCGTCTAGTCGGTGCTTTAATTACGACTTTCTATTTCAGATCCGTGGCTATTTAATGTGTACTGGATCTGCGGGACACCGCTTTATCTGATCGCCCACCGCTCTATTCTCAGCAGTTCCAGCACACGAGAATTACCGGAGGACTATAACTTAAAAAGGGGGATTTTCTCCATAACTAACTTAAAAAGTTTAAGTTCAGTTATGCTGACTAACTCGTTGAGTTAGTAAATGGACTAACTCTGTGATTTTTTATCCCCATGAAAATTATAGGGTTAGTCCGTGGACGAGTTAGTCCATTTAGACTTTTTGGTTTAAGTTAAGGGAAAATTTTGGGATCTAATAAGTTAGTCAAGATTCCATCTATCTCCACTCATGATTTGTAGAATTTTTTATGGTAGTTACTTTTTAACTAAGCAATATCAAGAGTTAAGAGTAAATACCCAAGTGATTGGATAGTTTGAAAATGGGGAAGATCATGTGGGACAATGTAATCTCAAAGAAGGGGGATTTTCTCCTACTTGATGTTCACAGGTTGGATGGAGAATTTTCACTATGAGGTAACACGTTTCTTTGACTGGACTTGGGATAAATGGAATAGAATCATGGTGGGCTCTCATGTACTAGACGATCTGCACTTCTCCTGAAATGTGGATTTACAATTCTCATGTAAATTACACGCAGGAGAATACCTTCCTAACATTCAATAGTGAAAAAAAAATGATGGAAAGTATGGTAGTTCTCATATCACATCCATCCCTCCATCCATCATAGGCTCTAGACAATTCCATATCTCATTAAAATCTCTTAAAATTTTATTGGTTTTCATTGCAGGTTCCATTTCCATCACAAAAATGCCCAAAAACGACTCATTCCAATCCGTCGGTCCCCTTAACCTTATTGATGAATGATGACACTCCCACCAGATTCCCCACTCCACCATCTAAAAGCATCTCTCAAGATAACGACGACCACAGGTAACAAAAGCTTAAATCCCAGACTCGTACGGTCTCAGAACTCAGTCCAATCCGAGTCGTATCGCCCGGTTTCCAAAACGCTTCACCACAACCGATACCAATATTCTCTGTTGGGAAATATTCAGAGTATCGGATTTTCTCTGATACGAAATCCCAAAACAGTATTCAAAAATAAAAGACCATCAAACTGCCTCTCTATCTAGAATGTCAAGAATTCCAGTGGGCTACCATTGGAAGGAGGCTTTTTTAAGGGGAAATTTCCACATCAGCTCATTATTATCGAAGAGATTAGAGATGTACATATATCCCTGATTTTTGGATTATCCAAAGGTTCTAGCCTTTTAAGATTTGAGTTTGGATTCTTATTTAGGCCCTAATAAGTAGATGGGTTCGGGTCCTATTTTGGACCAGTGACCCAAACGAGTTCAGATCTGATTCTAACTTAGTTTCGACTCGTGGACCCTAAACCCAACATATTATCTCAATTCTCAAAAATCTCTCCTAAACACTAAGTTTTCTTTTCTTTCTTTTCAGATTATTTCTATCTAAACCTGACCCAGACCTGTCCCATAAGGTTTCGGTTCCGGTTCCATTTTCTCAATAATGGTTCTGTTTCCGAAACCAAACAGCCGGTTCCAAAACGGTTTTGATTCCGGGTCTCGACCGAACCGACATGTTTACGTCCCTAAAAGAGAGAGATAAACAACTCAATGCAACCCTTTATTATTAATTCAAGACTGTTGCACACCTTTATTATGAACGGAAATATTCGGGTGGGAACTAATCCTCACCTATTATATGAGAACTTTCAATGGGGCCTAACTGTGGGTCCCATTTGGGGATGAGACTAGGGAGGATGGGAAGATCTATATGGGACCACACCAAGTATCAAGTTTGACCCTAACCCTGTACCCCTAACCCCTTCATCCGTGGCCCACAAGTTTAATGGCTTCGTATTCAGAAAAAGACCCAACCCTTGATCCAACGGTTCAGTCCATTCGGATGTGTGTCAATCCTTAGGATTAATGACTACCAGGAGGTCCCTATTTGTGCATAGTTTGAATGGGTTGCTAGGTGGGCCCCACCAATAGTTCTCACGGAAGCATGGTTCTCACCTAAATATTTCCATATATCGTATATATTCAGGTGACAACTATGAATTTTCAATGGGGCCAAACTGTGGGTCCCATTTGGGGATGTGACTAGGGGAGGTGGAAAAATTTATATGAGACCACACCAAGTATCAAGTTTGATACCAACCCCGTGCCCCTAACCCCTTCATCCGTGGCCCACAAGTTTAATGGCTTCGTATTCAAAAAAAGATTCAACCCTCGATCCAATGGTTCGGTCGATTTAGATGTGTGCCGGTCCTTGGGATTATTGACTACCATGGGGTCCCTATTTGTGAATGATTTAGATGGGTTGCTAGGCGGGCCCCACCAATAGTTCTCACAGAAGCATGTTCTCACCTGAATATTTCCATATGTTGGATTTATTCGGGTGAGAAATATATGAGAATTTTCAATGGGGCCAAACTGTGAGTAGTCCCATTTGGGGATGAGACTAGCGGGGATGAAAAGATCTATATGAGACCACCTCAAGTATCAAGTTTGACCCTAACCCCATGCCCCTAACCCCTTCATCCGTGGCCTACAAGTTTAATGGCTTCGTATTAAAAAAAAAAAGATTCAATCCTTGATCCAACGGTTCAGTCCATTCGGATGTATGCTGGTCTTTGGGATTATTGACTACCATGTGGTCCCTATTTGTGCATGGTTTGGATGGGTTGCTAGGTGGACCCCACCAATAGTTCTCCTAGAAGCATGGTGAGAACTAGTTCTCGCCTAAATATATTTTTTCGTGTATATATATATATATAGGAGTAGTCATGGGCACCTCATTGTGGGGCCCCACCTAGAACCAAGACCTGGGAGGATCGAAAGATCTCCCTGGGCCCTTCTACCATGCAAAGAATCAATCCTACCCTTAAATCTTATCATCTTCATGGGGGCCCCACAAGTCTGATAGAGTACAGTCCATTCGAATGGGTGTACAGTTGATCCAACGGTCCAGTCCATTCAAATGGCTGCCAAACTCAAGAGATGTTTGCAATTCAGGAGTTTGTGTGTGGGATCCAGTCGAATGGAGCATAACGTGAGTCCCACCCCTAGTGCACAAGATGCACACTAGGCGTGCACATCTTAAATGATCCTTTTAACATCAGGCCATAACAATATCCAAAGAGCCCACTTATTAAAATTTAAGCTACTCAAAATAAATTTCTCATTCTAATATTAACTACTAGTGGAGCAGGCTCATGTTAAGTTTTAGCCGTAATTAAAAAAAAAACAATATATAAGTATCTAATATTGAATTATGGGCTCTTTCAGCTCTTTCGGGAAAAGAATGAAAAGTGTTTTAATTGAATGATAAATTCTTCTTTGAATATTTTTAAATCATGACATCATTAGTGGTTTTATCACATTTTCAGTTCTTTTTAACTTCTTTTCTCGATCCAATTTGGTGGGTCCCATATTTTGTATTAATTTTAACTTATGAAAATCAATTCTTTACTTGAAAAACATGCCCATGCTTAGCACGGGCAATATATTCATAATATTAAAATTTATAAAAAAAAAATTTACGATCAGTTTCTTTAAAATTCAATGCAAAAAGTTTTAGTCTGAGAGAGAGGGAAAAAAAGAAGAAGAAGAAGTCCATAAGAATTCAATACCTAATACCATATAATTTAAAAAAAAAAAAAACAAGCCCATGAAAATTGAAGATTAATTATCAAGAAAACTAAAAAAATAAAATCAAAACAAACAAACAGTATAAAATATGAATAAAATCCAAAGAAATTCGAAAGACACATAAAAATAAAACATAGAAATGAAAATCCATAATCAACTCAATAACATAAGCAATTTAAAAGAATCAAACACTCATGAGGAAAAAAAAAAAAACTCAAAAATGGAGAACAAAAGGGCAAAGACAAAAGAACCCACAAATTCATGAAAAAACATCATAAATAAAAAACTAAAAACCCATCACAATTGAGAAATTATAATAAAAGAAATAAAAAAATGAAATAAGTTTTACTAAAAAGGCTATAAAAATATATAAATAAAGATCCATAGACAATACAATGATAAAAGAAACTTAGAAGAACCAAACCAATCTAATACTAAAAAATGGAAATTTGAAGCCACAAAAGAAACAAGAAAAATCCATAAAAAGATTTCACAAAGAGAACATAAAGAATCCAATGGAAGTAAAATAAATAATTAACTCATAATAATAGGCATTAAAAAAAATAAAAAAATACAACAGAAAAATGAGAATTCACAGAAAATCCCATGATAAAACGTGATTTAAAAAGAGAAAGAAAAAACCAAGAAGAACCCAATACCCAAAATTTGAAACAAGAAAGGGGGAAAAAAGAAACTCACAATCTATGAAAACCATACAAATACAAACCATAAAAATATTGCAAATCTATAGAAATTTTAAAATGATGATTCTTTTGTATAAATCATATTAAAATGACATAATTAAAATTGCTCAAATAAAATATGATGAACTCAAAAGTAAATGAATTCAAAAAGGTTTACCTCTCAAATTGAAACGTTTAGTAATTGCATCAATTGTCTCAAGATGCTCACATTTTAAAATGAGTTGAACAATGATCTAAACTAAGCATGCAAATGAGACCTGAGACGGTACTAAAAAGAGACACAAAGAAACAAAAGAATTGTTGAAGTTGCTCCAATAAAATACAATGAACTTAAAAGTAAATGAATGGAAAAAATGAAAGTTCTCTTGTTGACATAGAGTAATGGAATTATATTGGAGAAAGTAGAAAATGATGATGATAAGAATGAGCTTAATTCTTTATTTAGATGGACCAATATTATTGGAGATTCTTTTTACCATTAACTCCGCATTCTTAAAAAAAAAGTGTACAATCAAAATCAATAAATAAAAATGAAACAAGACAACCAAGAACCGAGAGTGGATTAAATAAAAAAGACTAAGGATTAAACAAATGAGGCAACCCAGAAATCAACATTTCACATTCTAAAAAAAAAAGGAAAAAATCATATAATCAGAACAAACAAAAATACTTGAAATTCCTTATATTATTGGCACTTAGACCTTGGGACCCATAAACACTCAAATGCTATTGCCTTGATAGAAATAGGATGATATTGGGAGTTTCTTAATAGACAAAAGGCGTAATGGAGAGTCCAAATCACAGAAAAGATATTATTTGAAAATTCTCAATATTTTGTATTTTTTTTATCAGATGATCAATTTGACCGTGGAAATAACCCAGAATGAGGTGAACTTTTGAGGTATCCCATAACTAGCAAGGATGTTTTGCTTGATGATTGTGATTTTTAATAGATGGGGTCTATCGTAGTGTTCCACTCCATTTACATTACGATTTATAAAATTTAAAGCCACACACACAAAAAAGAAAGAAAAAAAAAAACCAAACTCCACCCTTTCTCCTCGGCAAGCGTGTATGGTAGCACATCAGTTCCATGGAAAGTTTATCGCCTCCTCTTTAGGTCCACGCTGTTATCGCGAGTTTTTCTTTGTTCTATAATATTATCATTTTCTTATTAATATTATGAAACTTATTATTTTTGTTGATCAATTCCATATATTATATATTCATTTGAGTTTAGTTTTATTATAAAATGGTTGCCATAGGAAATTAATGACTATATAGGAAATCATATAAAATAGTTATTTCAAAAGTTTGATCACCTATGCTTAAAGTACAATGCATAAGTATGAAAATAATAACAACAGTATTTATCAGGGTCGATATTCTAAAAATATAGTTATTTTTATAAATATGTAGTAGATACATTCCAACTCCCGGTCAATATTCCAAAGTGGGGCTGCTGAGCAAGGGACATACAGTGATCCCCCGGTGTCTAGCTGCTGAGCACACATTTTTAGTCTTAATCTTTTTGAAAACAGGTTGTATGGTTGTCATGGGTTTGGTATGATCCGGTCTGATGTGGTTATCCCACATGAGAAAGGTTTTTTTAAGTGCCCGCAAACACCACTTACTTTGTACTCCTCTTCATACCACTTTCTTTTCATCCTAAAAAGTGTAATAAAGTATGGTATCGTAAACTTTATGACAGAAAATGCTTTTAAGTCCACACTCCCTCCCGTGCTAGGCTTGGGCTCAAAAATAAAATTATTTTTAATTTTAAAATATTTTCGAGATACTATTGAGAAAAAAAAACCTAGAACAAACAAATATACTATTTATTATTTTATTGGGAATAAAAACATTTTAGTAAGGACAAATATTATTATTTTTAGAATTCCATTTATTAAAATTTATTTAAAAGTAAAATGTCTAGAAAAACCAATAAATTGAAAATCAAACCTGAATTTATAAAATTTAATGTATTTTGATTTTTCATGTAAGAAGTCTACATAATTTTTTTTAAATACAAAATAAATTATAACAAAAATATAACAAGATCTTTGAAAAAATAACCAGAACTTTTATATGAAATTGATGATTTGGTTTATGGATATCACATAATTATATATAATGAAGCGAACTGGTTTCAAATTGAAATCAACTCCTATTCGCTCCAATTGATTTTGACTCATCCAATTTAATCAAGTTTGACCCTGGCAAACGGGTCAGATCGGGGTAAATCGGATCGGGCTAGAGGTAGAGCACACCTTTTGGACCACCAACCTGTGACCGACCCACGTCTGAAACTGATTTACAAACTTGCAACCCGCACCCATTAAGTCTCGGGTCGGGCTAACCCGTCTAGCTCGCATTAGACCCGACCTGTGTATTCTTAATGATGTGGTAAAATTAATCATGGTATATGCTAATACTCGAACTCAGAACAATTTGGATTTTAAAGGGGTGACCTTGCGACTACACCATAGATAATCCTTTTGCTAATAGTTATAAAAAAAACTAAAATTAGTTAATGAGGAAGGCTTATGGTGTGTGCTTGTGATTTTATTTCCGCTGCGTAGATTATTATTTTTTACACACTAGTGTGCTGATTTATTGAGTGAATCAATCTAGAGATCTCGAACCCTAAATCTTCAGAGTCATTGTGAAAACATTCTGTGTGGCCCAACTGTGTGTCTCATCTTAGAAAAAGCCTCTCCAATCAATCTTTACTAAAGTAACATTTTGTAAATGGTATTTATTGATACTGATAAGCACATAGTTCCAAAAATAAATGCATTGTAATTTTTTATTTAATACCTTGGTAAGCATTAAGCATCAGAAGAAGAGGATGAGCTATCCCCGACAGGCTTCAATTCCTCCAACCCCTTGAAATTCTCCCATGGCTTCACCCATACTTTTGCTTCGTAAATCTTCTTCTGACCTGCTTCAACTACCTATAACGTAATATAATACATAGTACCAACAGCCACTTGCATTTTTGCCTTTACAACCCTTGAAAACTCAATATGTGTATTCTAAAGAAAGATCAAATGACCAAACCAAGCTTTTTCCCACTAGGTGGAGTCGGCTATATGGATTTGATGACGCCAATCAAATTTGTTTAGGGTCATGTCCTCCGTTAGATCCGTGTAGGCAAGGTCATGTTAGAAGAAAGATCAAATGACCAAGACAAAAAATTAAATAAATAAGTTCATTCATGGTAGAAGAAAAATAAACTGAAGAAAAGAACAAAACAAATAGAGCCATAAAAACAGACATGCAGGAACTAATATTAATGCAAGAGAAACAAAGGATGTCAACCAAAAAAAGATTGACAAACTGGGAAAAAAGTGCGGTGAGACGAGAAATTTATCAAGCGGCCTGTTTTGTTCATCTTTGGTACATTGTGGGTACTCTCTCTAAGCCTATCTATACTTCCATTTCTTAATATATACTTTCACCTTCCAGCCGGAGAAAAAAAATTGATATTTTTTCTGTATGTGAAGAGTGTTTTTCGATGTGCCAGTAGAATATTGTCCCTTAAGTTTTTACTCCTATGTAAATACTAGCTCTAATCTAATATTTGATTGCTCTCTTCTCTTATTTATTGAACACAAAAGGTAATGGGCAAAAGAGTATATGATGGAGCTTGAAAGTTGTAACAATAAATCTAAGTGGAACTTATTCAAGGATTTGGCCCACGTTGAAGCTGAAATGGGAGAAACATCATACATATCACTGACCCAACACGGTTGGATTAGGCTTTCACGATGATGCTGATTAATGACAATGTTTAATGGTATACAAATTTATCCCAATAATAGTTTTACTCTACAGGGCAGGATCAAAGAATTCTGGAATTATTTTGATAATAAAAATCAAATATCATCAAAGCCTTATCTCAACTATGTTAGGGACGGCTACAGGGATTTTTTTTTCTCACAATCAGTCATTATTTGACAATAAAAATCCGAACTAAAATAATTGGGATTTTAGAGGATCCGAACATCAAATGTTCCATTTAAAGATTTATTAGTATAAGATGTTAAGCACACACCACAACAGATCATGGAAAGGCTATTAACGAGATTCACATTATATTAAAGTAGCAAACAGCTCATGATAATTGTTTGATAGAACCATCAGTAATATTCAACGGGGATGATCTTATTGGCACGAGATTTTCATTGCCTCACCCCAGCCTTCTTAATACAATTAAATGCCAAGTTTTCTGTTTTGTTACACTTGAAAAGATTTATACAAGTGTCTAAAACCATTTTATTGCTAGGCATGCAGCGGAAAATACCTGTGATCATTTTATTGTTAGGCATGTAGCGGAAAATACATGTGATCGACGATCACCATGATGCACAAACATAAACCATCAATCAATCACACGTACAAGAACACAAGCAAATAATCCACAAAGATGAAGACATAGCAATGTACGTGGGTTGGGGAAAACCACCCAAGTCCATGGAGAAAACTATCATCAATCTTTCCTCTTCTGTGCTTTAGGATTAGGGCTACAAATAACAACGATATATATAACATGGTCAAAAGACCAAAATACGCTCAGCCTTGAATATGGTTCTGGCTAACCCTGGCGAAATTGGAATAAAAAACATTTCCCGACATTTATGCCTCTCATATTGCAGATATTATGTCTATATAATTTGGTTGCAGATTCCACTAATTTCTCTAATCACAGTACCATGAATAGCATTAACTTGTCGTCATTAGTATAGTTACAAATAAAAATAGCATTATCAAGCGTTACTAGTCATTCAATCGAAGAACATGAAAGTAAATGATAAAATAAAAAGTGATCAACTGTTAATGATCATCACATTTCATTAAACAGCTAGAACTTTAAAGAAAAATATTTTATTCACAGCTGTTTAAATAAAACCCAGTTTCAAGTGGCATCCTATATAAGCTTCAAAAAATTCTGAGGCATCTGCAAACCGCAATCTGGCCTTCTAGTTCAATTGCATTTCAAGAAGTATCTTAGGAGACTATGACGCCTCTTCCATATAGTAGCCCAAATGTTTGCATTTTCATCAGTTTTTTCCTATCATATTTAGAGGCATATAAGATGGGTTTAGATAAGTTCAATGCAGGCCTATGACAGTGGTGGTGAGGAAAACATTTTTTTTAGAAATGAATATGCCAAAGAGGACATAGATGGAACTAGTATGGCCTACCAAACAAGTGCAACCCATCCAATGGTTTTCCTCGTTAGACTGAAATGGCAAAACATAATTCATATGGACATGGTTGATGCTCCTCTGTCCCCTCAATCAGATTGTCAACCTAAATTTGAGCTTTTGGCTCCAGAGCATATAAATAAGTGCCCCAAACATCAATTCTTTTACATTGAAGACAATCAGACAAAGGAGGCGGCAACTGATCCTGATCCTGAAGAAGAGAAAAAAATGAAAGGCCAAACCAATTATTGATGCAGACTATTCTGAATAAGCAATCTCTTTCAAAGCTCCAACATAAACCACTTCAACGAAACTAATGGTCAAATTGATGGATTCAAACGACATTGATATATAAATGAGAGCCCAACTTCCTACTGTCCTACATGTTTAGAATTGTTCAATCCAAATTGACTATGGGCTTCATGATATGATTACAGATTTTAAGATACTACCGAGCTTGATAGAATTTGATCAGGAGCCATCCATATAATTTTACTCGTCTAAGCTGCATTAGTTTTTATGTACTTTCAACAATGAATATATCCCTGCCTTGCTTTGTCACTTTGACTGTGAGAAGTGTATCAATTCCTGCTAAAAATGCTCAATAACCTGAAAGGATAAGAACCAGACCAACATCAACAACCTGCAATATAAAAAGTTCCCCATACTGCCTTGCAAGCATGGGGGAAAAAGAAACTGCAACCTTTTCCCAGCAAAGGTCCAGCAGTTTAACTGAGGCCAGCAAGTCAAGACCTCTATTGGACTGTGTCTGCCAAGCAAGATTTATTGCATCTAAGACAAGAAAACCTTTTGAGAACAGCTCCTTACCTTAGTGGTAAGGAATCCTAGGTCTCATTGTGAGGTCTGGGGTTCGAACTGATAGACCGCGCTTCTGCTCGGTTCTACCGAGGTCGGCGGACGTGGGAGTCCGTTGGGTCCGACCCTTTCGTAACCGGGGGGCAGAGGCGCGCATCAACATTTTTGTTGTGTGGGTGTGCCAGATTTTCTATTTTTACCTCGGAATTGCAAGTGGTGATCCGGAGATCAACCTTCGCAAGTAAAAAGAAATCAACTTCTTTCAAGTTTTCCATTGCATATATATTTAAGAAAAGAGACATTTTTCTTGGTTTGCCGTAAAGGCGATTTTTTTGGCATTTATAGCCGATTTTGGCGTTTATAGCCGATTTCTGGCGTTTATAGCCGATTTTGGCGTTTATAGCCGATTTACAATCCTTATCAATAATGAAAGACAAGAGTTGTGATTTTTGTCTCTTTTAAAAAAATACAAACTACAATGAAAAGCAAGAAAAGGAGGATCTAACTTCTCAGGAGATTGTGGGGGACCCGTTCAGATTGACGGTCGCAAGCCATATGTGGGCTTCGCCATCATCTATGCAGATGAGAACAGAGGATGCTATTGATTCGCTTGGCTTGGCTATAACCTCAGGTTTTTAGAGGACAAAGACCAAAAGGAGGTCCTATGTCCAATAAAAAACCGAGTAGACGGGCTGAAAAGCCACATCTAAGCCATTGGAGGCAGAAGGAGAAGACAAGGACCTTGTGGGGGTACCCCCAAGGGACTTTTGTCACCTTGTAGCGGTGGTCGGTGTAGGATTTCCGCAGAGTTTTCTCTCTTTTCCTTCTCTGAATTTCTGTGCTTTGTCTGTGTCTCTGTGTTTTTTATTTTCTCCGTCCCTCCTTCTTCTTGGAGAGCTCTCCTATTTATAGGCTTTTAGGTATCCATTTAGGAGGGTTTATGGGCTTTTATTGTCATTAAGCCGCATAATGGGAGGAGTTACAGGATTTAATTCTTTATTTTGTAACTCCTTTTTCTTGGCTTCTGATTGGCCAGAGGAGATTGAGGGCATTTGATCGCCTTAATCGCCATGATGGGAGGAGTTTCATGGGTTAAATGCCATGAATCTCTTGACTTGTGACTCCCGGATGCTTGCTTCTGATTGGTCCATCCAAAGAAATGGATTAATGACTGTAATAAAGCTAGTCAATTAATCGCATTAGGTGGTCGCCGAGCAGTTGAAGAGTCGCGGGCCGTGCCGCGTCTTTTGGGATTCTTCTGGCAATGATCATTGATGGATCTTCATGTAGATCGACATCAGATGACCATGTGACTTCAAGTGTTGGTTGCCAACAGCGGGTCAGTGCCATCTGTCCTGTCGATTTCTCGATCGGTCGGGTAGAAAACACACTTTTTTTGGTTGACCGGGTGGCGATCAATGTTGTTTTTCGATACTTTTGATGATTGACCCGTGTTTTTGACGGATGTCAGAGGATTCAGTGTCTCAAAAGTATGAGTTTTGGAAACTACCGGAGGCCGGACGCTTCGAATGGCGAAAAAAACGGCGAAAATCGAGGTTTCCGGGGCCTTCCCGGCGATCCCAGGCTCCAGGGTCGCAGGGGCCCTGCGACCCTGGGGGGTTTTTCCCCTTTTTTGTCCCGTTTTGTGTCCGTTTTTGCTGTTTTTCGATTCTTTTTTCGTCTGTATTTTTCCTTGACATTTTTGACCATTTATTGGCTTGATTTTCCTGTAGGAAACCTGATAAGAATCCTTGCATTTTGGTTTGCAAAGTTTCTAATTTCCTGAGAAAGCCGAAGACTTTGTCACGCAGAGCTGCCGATTTTCTGTCAGAAGCTGAAACTGGGTCAAACGATGTCGGAATGACCTGAAATTTATTGTGAAGCCTCCTGAGCAATAAATAAGACCAACCATAGGCTTTTGTTTGAGTTTTGAAGCCGTTTGGGGTCCTATCACCAGTAGACTCGCTTTTGTCGCGGTTTGATGTGCGGTCAACCGATGTCCGATTATTTTGAAATTTGACAGGGAACCCATTGGAGTCATTTTAAGATGATCCATAGGCTCTGTCTTGGAAACCATGGTCCCTGAGAGCTTTGCCGCCGAGAGGCTTGATTTAGCTGTTCGAGGGTTGATGTAGGGTCAAACGTTGTCGGTTTGACTCGAAACTTGACGTGGAGCCTTTTGGATGTATTTTGAGACCATCCATCGGCTCTGATCGAAGATTTGGTGTCTCCGATGCTTTCGCCGCCGAGAGCTCCTTTTCGGCTGTCGGAGAAGCGAAGTTAGGCCAAATGATTTTGAAATGGCCCGAAACTTCTTGTGTACTCCTCTTTTGGCTGTCTTGAAGGATCTTGCAGTTTTTGTTTGATTCTGACAAGATTTGATTTTTTGGAAGTAGCATTGCCTATTTATGGCAGGTTGCGACTTCATGTAGCTCTTTGGATCTTGAAGAGGCAAAGTGACATTTTTGGTGTCAACAAATGCCCCCTCGAGGTACAGCGACGAGTTGCTTAAATTTTGTAGTCGATGTGCCTCGAAGAGATTTTTGAAGGAGAGCCTGTGACTTGACCAAGAGTCTTTGAGCAGTCTTTCTTTTTGGTATTTGTAGCCTTTTGAACTTCCAGGGGAATTTTATGGTGGTGAAAGGGATCACGTACCATCTCGAGGCAAAGTTTTGAAGATGACATCAGGGATGTAGATTTGAGTTTTGACCTTGTGACCTAACAGGCTGTATGTGGCAGGTTAGGGGGTCGGGTTTGGCTTTGACCGTGTGACCCAACAAGCTGTATGTGGAATGTTGGGGGATCAATTTTGGTTTTGATCTTGTGACCTAACAGGCTATATGTGACAAGTTAGGGGATCAGGTTTTGGTTTTTGGTTTTGGTCTTGTGACCCAACAAGCTGTATGTGGCAAGTTAGGGGACCAGAATTTGGTTTGATTTTTGTGGAATGTCAATTTCAAGATTTTGGCTCAATTTGGTATATGAGGCTGGATGGTTTGATTTTTGGAAGCTCATGGGGCTTGGAATTCTCTTTTGTATGGTCGAATCAACTCAAAAGAGGCATGGAACCATTTTTGTATACTCTTGGTAAGAGGGATTTCTCTTTGACTAAAAGCCCAATTTTTTTTTTTTTTTTTGTGCCTAGGTGGTCAAACCTGGCTCATATGGGCTAACCCATGGGACCTTAAGCTTTTGAAATGGCTTAGATCTCATATGGTGTCATTTTTGTAAAGAATATCCAAAAATATCTCATTTGGATAGAGAATATCTAAGAATATCTTTACTTGGAGAGAATCTCTCATGTTCCCTTTATTTTGGGATGGGATATCTCAAGATATCTTTCTTTTGGAAAAGAATCCTTCTAATCTCTTTCTTTTGGTAAGGTTACTAATTAGTAACACTTACCTCTTTCTTCTTTCCTTCTTTGGTTTGCTCTCTTTTATAAAAGCAAGGAGGATGTTGGATCTCTTGCTCTTATTACTTTCTTCTGCAACAATCCCAATAGGGCTTCAAGAACAAGAGTTCTTCTTCTTCAAGATCTTCAAGACTTTTCTTCTTTTCCATCAATGGCTTCAAGTAAGTTCCCTTTTTCAAGAAAACCCCATTATAGGAAAAAGATTCTTTCTTTTTTTTTATTTCTTTTCTTCTTTTTTTTTTACGTGTTTGCTTCTTTTTTTTTTCACACGTTTTTTTTTCTTTTTCTTCTTTCTTTTTTTTTCATGTTTTTTTTTTTTTTTTTTTTTTTTTGTGGGCCGTACGGACAGATCCGTACAGATCTGGCAGTACGGCCACGTGGCCTGTGGGCCATCCCCTTTTTTTTCCTTCTTTTTTTTTTGTTTTCTTTCCCTCCGTTTTTTTTTTTTTTTGGAGAAAGTTTCTTTTCTTTTTTTTCTTGTTTTCTTTCCCCTCTTTTTTTTTTTTGAGAAAGTTTCTTTTCTTTTTTTCTTGTTTTCTTTCCCCTCTTTTTTTTGAGAAACTTTCTTTTCTTTTTTCTTTTTTTTTTCTTTCCCCTCTCTTTTTTTTTGAGAAAGTTTCTTTTCTTTTTTTTTTTTTTGCTCATCATGATAATGCCCCTTTTTTTTGGCAAACCTAGATGTTCATGCATGCATTCAATTGTAAATTAAATTTGTAGCATGATGTGATAGCATACCTGAAAGTTTTCGCAAATTTGGAAATTTGGATCTTGCAGCGATGTTGAGCCCTTCCTGATTTTGCGGGGACTTTGAGGCTTCGAAAGTTTGGAGTTTTGGAGCTCGCAGCAATGTTGAGCCCATCTTCAAGCTTTCTATTTCTTTCGGGATAGTTCCTTTTCTTTGGAATTGCTCCGTCATCATGTCAAAATTTCGCCAAAATTTTTTTTAGCGAGATTCTGTCATTTTGATGTTTGATCTTTTTCTTTTCCATCCTTTACAGGTGGTTCCTCTAGAACGAACAAGGGTAAAGAGCCTGCTACAAGCGCTCCTCGTCGATCTGCTAGAACTTCTAATCCGGTCGTTCAGCAGGCCTTTGAGAAGGTCCAGTATGTTGAGAGAAATCTGGAAGAGTGCGACTCCCTCAACAGAGATGAGATGAGGCAGCGACTGATCACTCTCAAGGGAGAGGAATTCTATAAGATCATGGTAAGCAGTCGTCCATGGGTGATGGAAGATCAGAGCGTTTTGCCCAAGCCTACCTTCTTCTTTGGTGATGCAGTCCCTGATGACATGACATACCAGAGGAGATGTTTTTCAGTTCTCTTTCACAGCAGATGGTGAGAAGAAGACTATTGCTACCCCGGTCGACGTTTGATCGCACCGTCTCGATCATGAGCCTTGTCACCACGTGCTCTAAGAGGGAAGATCCTCCAAGCTGGGTGACAAGGACAAATGTAATCAAGACCGGGGTTTTTGTTGGCGGTTCTCCTGGATATACGGAGAGGTCGCCTGTTGACATGGACCTGTTAATGCCATCCAGCGGCTACCAGGGTTCTGATTATCCGTCGGTCGATTTGAGACCGGTGGGCCTTGGTATTTTTAGCGGTGACGGCAGCAATTGGATCAATCCTTTTCGACTCCGTGGCCGTTTCAATGCTGACTCCGAGTGGAAGTCGTGGACTAATCGCGTCCTGCTGATTGGTGGCGCCGTTTTGAAGGAAGCCGGGATTTTTGATGCGGTCCGTGCCTTTAGGGAGACCGTGATCTTTTCCGACGAGGCTTTCATGGCTATGCTGGAATCATTCCTCCCACAAACCAATACCTTCATTGTGACGAATGGTGAGATTGGTTTCTCTTTGAAGGAGCTGAGCGTCATTACTGGATTGCCCATCCTCGGCAAACTCTATGAGGAGTTTATGCCAATTGACAGCGTCCTTGAGGGGCAGTCTGAGGAGTTCAGGCTTCTGTACTTTCAGCTCGTCGCCTTCTATGATTTTTTGAAGATCCAGCAGTTGGAAGAGTTCTAGCTCTTCATTCCCCAACTTTTTTTATAGCAGGGAGTCTTCTGATAGCGTGACCCAAGAAGCCGGAGCTCAGGATCCAAGTTCAAAGAAGATCTTGGCCATGCAAGAAGAGTTGAGAGATTTCTGTGCCAGTACAAACGCCAAATGTCCTGACATTGCACTGCAGAGAGATCTCGCTGTTTACCTCACTTATTGGCTTGGTGAGGCTCTTTTTGCTGGAGGAGATGGAACACACATCAGGCCGCATTGTATTTTTTCGGCTTGTCAGATGGCGTTTGGAGAGCAGCTTGCTTTGGTGCCAGCTCTTTACTCCTACCTGTGTACCGAACTTTCAGGCTGCTGTTTTTTTTGGTTCGGCTTGGGCTTCCCATGAATAGGGTATTTTCAGCCCATATCTTTTATTCGTGGTACGTGTACCACTGTCCTGGCTTCCACCGGCTGAGTGCTGCACAGGATGATGATCCTCTGATGATTCGACTGGCTAAGGGCAAAACCGTGTCCGAATCACTTTTGTTTACCCGCATGAGGATCCGACGGTTCAGGGACGTCGATGAGGTAGTGACGGATCCTGTCGGGGCACCTGAAGAAGAACCGAGGGACTCTGGAGTGAATCCAGAATCTCCAATTGGTACGACTTCTTTTGCTTTCTTTTTTTTGTCTGTGACTTGGTTTGCTAACACATTTCTTGCCAGCTGACTTGCCACAGGATTCCGATGACTTTAAACCATCGATGGATCCAAGTGTTGATGATGCTTCCGATGAGTTCATGGAGGAAGAAAGTGTTCCGCCAGTCGTCGAAGAAGGTATTTTGTAGTTATAACCCTGATAATGATTTTCAAACAAGATCATATTCATACCTTTTTATGTTTCTTTGGCAGGTTTTGAAGTGACAGAGGAGGGTCCGTCGCTTCCTTTAGAACCAGAGCAAGGGATGCCAGAGGTTGATCCAGAGGTAGAGACTCCTGGGACCAGTTCTGACAATGTCGAGGAGATACCTCGTGCTGAGATTCCTTCGCGAGCAGGAGCAGCTTCAATTGGAAAGAGTTCTTTTGTTACTCTTCCAACAGATGATGACATGAGCAGCCGACCAACGGAGTTGGGCGAATCTTCAGCTGGGCCATCTCTTCTTTTTGCGAAGAAGGTGGTGGTGCGAGTTCTGAGCTCTTGGATTGAGACTCTGCTTTCTGGGCACTTAGATGCCGGATTTGGGATGATCCAGCATGTGCGTGAGATTCTCGGTGATGCTGAAGAGGCTGGTCTAGATGTCACAAGTGTCAGGGCGATCGTTGATAGGATCATTGAGCTGGGTGACAGGTGGTTTGAGACCATTGGTTTTCCTGATGACCAGTTCTTCAAGGAGATGTTCCTGGACCCTGCGGATAAGGCTCAGTCTAACTTGGATGAGGCTACAGAAAGCAGGAAGCAGGTAGTCCGAGAGAAGAACTTAGAAGAGCTAAACATCATTGGACTGACACATGACCTTAACATCCTTGATAGGGAGGTCGATGAGGCCAGGAGACGTCTTAAGCATCTGCAGGCACAAGTCGCTGCCAAGTGGACTGCAATAACAGAGGCTCGTGAAAGGGAGACTGCTCTGATTCACCGGGTTGCAGATGCCAATCGAGTTCTTAAAAGGAAGTCTGATGAGAACAAACAATGGCAAACTGCTCGAGATAAGCTTCCCAGTGTAAAAGAAGGGGTATAGCCTACTCCAGCATCTCATGGCAAATTCCTGAATAAGCGTACCTTAGAATCCTTGACGGCTGAGGCCAAAAGTTTGCTTAAGGAACTGAACTCTTGGCTGGAGACCATTTTTGATTGAGCTCCTGATTTTGTAGCAGAAACTATCCTTCTCTCTCTTTTTTTTTTTAGTACCACTTGTATTTTTTGGTACTTTTCTCTTTTTTTTTTGTAGTGCTTGTGAACACTTTTTTTTTTTTTTTTGGTACCACATGTATTTTTTTGGTACTCCTTTTTTTTTTGTTTTGTAGTGCTTGTGAACACTACCTTTTTTTTTGGTACCACATGTATTTTTTTGGTACTCTTTTTTTTTTTTTTTTTGTAGTGCTTGTGAACACTACCTTTTTTTTTGGTACCACATGTATTTTTTTGGTACTCTTTTTTTTTTTTTTTGTTATCCCTACGCTCACTTGAATCTTTTTGTGATAAAAGTAATTGCTAAATGGGATTTGATCAAAAGCTTGTCATTTTGTGAAAATCTTTTGTCAAATGATTGTTTTGGCATGGAAGCCAGATTTTTGCTCGTGGCATGGAAGCCAATTTTGGCATGAGAGCCAGCTTTTTTTGTGGCATTGATAGCCGAATTTGTGTCATTGATAGCCGGTTTTTGGTTTGTGGCATTGATAGCCAAGTTTGTGGCATTGATAGCCGGGGTTTTTGAAAGCCAATTTTTTGTTTATGGCATTGATAGACGGTTTTATTTTGGTGGCATTGATAGCCGGTTTGTGGCATTTATAGCCTGTTTTGGTGGCATTGATAGCCGGTTTTGGTGGCATTTATAGCCGTTTTGGTTTGGTGGCATCTATAGCCTGTTTGGTTTTCAAAAATGCAAGTATCGACTAAAAGTCGCCTCCCTGCTGAATGTTCTTGCAAGTATCGATGGAATGTCACATCCTTGCTCATTCGGTTGCGAGTATCGATGGAATGTCGCATCCTCGCGGATTTGGGTGCAAGTATCGATGGAATGTCGCATCCTTGCTTTTCAAAAATTTTGGTTTTGTGGGTACTGACTTGATGTCGTTTCCCCACGATTTTTGAAATTTGTGGTTTTCTCGAACCTTTGGGTTATGGATATCAACTGAAATGTTGCGTCTCCACGGTTTTTGAATTTTGCAAGTATCGACGAAATGTCGCTTCCCTGCAATTTTGGAAGTGTCGAACGTGGTTCGCATGCTTCCGATTTGTGCGAGTATCGACTAAGCGTCGCTTCCCCGCGGTTTTTTGAAAAAATCATTTTTTTTTGTTTTTTTTTTTTTTGTTTTAAAGACACGAGGGTCATAAGTTTTGACCTCAAAAACCATTTTGGCGGTAAAAGGCAGGGTAGACTAGGGTGGAAATCCCTGAATCCGGATTTTTTTTCTAACCATGAATTTTGGGTTCAAGGGTTGAAAATTTTGGTCAAGTTAGGGAAAGGTTCCTAAACTTGGGTTTTTTTGAACAATGGAACGATGGAAGTAAGCATTGTTTAAATTTCTAGAAATTTCAACATTTGACATGAAAATTCTAAAAAAGGGTGGGTTTAGCGAGCGTGTACCTGGAAACCGGTTTTGGCCGTACAGGCATTGCTCTTACCCAATTGGGTAAGTCTTCAAGGGTAGTACCGCTTTAAGAACTTGCCGTTGATGGGCAGCATACATCTGTCACCTTCCATGTTTAGAAGTGCGTATGCGCCATTGGAGAAAACCTTGTCGATGATGTAGGGTCCCTCCAATTTTGGCTCAAATTTGCCTTTGGACTTGTGAGCGAAGACGATTGATCTTTTTACCGCAAGAACCAAGTCACTCTTTTTGTAGGCGCGTTGCCTGACCTTTTTATCGAAAGATCCTGCCATGCGTGCTTGGTAAAGTTCAATGCTTTGTTGAGCTTCGAGCCGTCTCTCATCGAGATTGTCCAGCTCATGGAGTCACAATTCGACATTACTTTCTTGAGTCATGTCATTTTGCAAGGATACCCTCAAGGAAGGAATTTGTACTTCCAAGGGCACGACAGCTTCGCATCCATAGACCAAGGAGAATGGTGTGCTATGGGTTGGTCCTCGAACGGTGGTTCGATAGGCCCACAAAGCTTCAGACATTTTGTCGCTCCAGTCTCTTTTGTGACTAGAGACCATTTTTTTGAGGATTTTGCAGAGTGTCTTGTTGAAAGCTTCTACTAACCCGTTTGCTGCCGAATTGTATGGAGTCGAAGGACACCTTTGGATTTTGTATTTGTCGCAGAACCTGTAGAATCGATGATCCCGGAATTGTGGTCCGTTATCATGGACGGATCTTTTGGGTATGCCGAAGCGACAAATGATGTTGGTGCGCAGGAACTGAAGGACTGATGAGGCCTTCATTTCGTTGAACGCAAATGCTTCTGACCACTTGGAGAAATAATCCGTAGCGGCGAAGATGAAGCGATGACCTTTGCTCGAAGGGGGAGAAATAGGACCTATGATGTCCATACCCCAGGCTTCGAAAGGCCATGAGATCGCTGTAGGATGCAGCCATTCTGGATGCATGTGAATGTAATCTCCATGAATTTGGCATTGTTGGCAGCGCTTAGCAAATTGCATTGCGTCAGCTACCATGGTAGGCCAGTAATATTCTAACCTTTTTATCTGATCATAGAGCTTGGGACCAGCCTGATGAGCTCCGCAAAGACCAGCATGAACTTCTTTGAGTGTTTCTTCAGCCTCTTGTTGTGACAAGCAGTGTAGAAGTACTCCGTTTAAGGATTTCCTATAAAGGATTTTTGAAGGAATATCCAAATGAAAGCTTGGGGTTCGCCTTTGGGTGCTTACCCATTCTTTTGGATCTTCAGGTAGGATTCCGAACATAATGTAATCAATGAACGGATCCCTCCAGTCGCCGATTGAAGTTTGATGGATTGAAATCCTACTTCCAACCACTTGGTGGCATTCAGCAACAGCTTGGTGTGTGTTAAGAGGAGGAAGGATTCTTCTTTCGCACACTGTGATTTGCATGTTTTCCCCTTCCTGGATTGCCATGGATGCGGCAAGTCCAGCTAGGGCATCTGCACGTATGTTTTCACCTCTACGAATGTGGGTGATGTGACAGATGTCAAACTTTTGCAGAAGTGATTGTGCCTTGTTGTAGTAAGGCAGTAAATCTGGCTTCCTGACTTCAAATTTCTGATTCATCTGGTTGACGATCAGTTGAGAGTCTCCAAAGACTTCCAGCATGGTGATACCGGATTCGATGGCGAGTTCCAATCCTACGATTAGAGCTTGATATTCAGCTACATTGTTTGTGCATGGTTCCAGTAGCGAGAAAGCGTGTGGAATCATGTATTTGTCGGGGCTAACAAAGAGGATGCCAACTCCCGAGATCAGCTGTCTTTTTTCATTCGTCCTGGTTGCACCGTCAAAGTACATGTCCCAGGAGGCACTTTGCGAGAAAGTCTCCACATTGTAGACTAGTTCGTCTGGGAGATCATCTTTGAGTGGAGAATCTTTAGGCAATGGATGCTCTGCGAGGAAGTCCGCTAGAGCTTGCCCTTTGATTACCTTTTGTGGTACATACCTAATATCAAATTGTGACAGAAGGATGGACCATTTTGCCAGTCGAGCGTTGAGAGAACCTGCCTTTGACAAGGACCTTCAAGAGGTTGACCCTCGAGACCAGGTATACTGTGTTGGAAAGTAAGTAGTGATGCGGCTTTTGTACGGCGAACATCACTGCAAGGCATTCTTTTTCGACTAGAGAGTAGCGATGCTCTGCACCTACTAGCATGCGGCTGAGGTAATATAGAGCAGCTTCTTTTCTTTGATCATTTTCTTGTGCAAGCAGAGCTCCCAAAGAGTGATCAAGGGCACTTGTGTACAAGATGAATGGTTTTCCAGTGGTAGGATCAGATAACACTGGAGGTTTTGTCAGGTATGACTTGATATCTTGGAAAGCAGCTTCACAGTCAGCATCCCAGACAAAGTTTACACCTTTTTTCATCAACCGGGAGAATGGACGGCATTTCCCCGAAAGATTGGAGATGAACCGTCTGATGTAGGCCAATTTCCCTTGAAGCACTTTGAGTTCTTTCAAGGTTCTTGGAGAGGGCATTTCTAGAATGGCTTTGACTTTTATGGGGTCAAGCTCTATTACAGCTTTCCGAACTAAGAATCCGAGGAACTTACCCGATGAGACGCCGAAGAAACATTTCAAAGGATTCATTCGCAGTTTGTGTTTGCGGAGCCGGAGGAAGACTTCTCGAAGGTTTTCGAGATGATCTTCTTTTCTTTTGCTTTTGATGGCGAGGTCATCAACGTAACATTCAACCGTCTTGTGCTGTATATCTTGGAATATTTTCATCATAGCCCTCTGATATGTGGCACCAGCATTTTTCAGACCAAATGGCATGACAGTGTAGCAATACACGCCAAATGGGGTCCGAAAAGATGTATGTTTTTCGTCTTCATGATGCATCTTTATCTTATTGTAGCCAGAGAAACCATCCATGAATGTCATTCGCTCGAATCCACAGGTATTATCGATCATTACCTCTGGTATGGGGAGCGGAAATTCATCTTTAGGGCATGCGCCGTTCAGGTCTCTATAGTCAATACAGACCCTGATCTGCCCGTTTTTCTTTATCACGGGGACAATGTTGGCCAACCATTCAGGATGTTGTTCCTCACGGATGAAGCCGACGCTTTTGAGTTTTTGAACTTCTTGTTCAATTTTATCCATCACATCTGGACGGAATCTTCTTTGGCCTTGTTTGACAGGCTTGATGTCTTCTTGAAGGTTGAGTTTGTGAACCGCTATTTTGGGGTCTAAGCCTGGCATTTCAGCGTAAGACCATGCAAAGCAATCAACGAACTCACGAAGAAAGGCGATATACTCGGGTAACTCATCATCCTTTACATTCTTGCTTATGAATACAGGACGTGGGTTATCTGGTGTTCCCAAGTCTATCTTTTGAACAGGATCTTCTGTTGGAAGGTTCGAAGGTGGTTCCTCCACCATATTTTCGGAGGCTTCCAACTCAACGAAACCTTCTGGGGTTTCAAAGGCATTTCCAGACCAAGGTTTTGTTCCTTTCCACGGGTCTTCTTGATCGGTAATTTTCCCCAGGCTTGCTATGAGATGATCCCAATCGCCTGTTGAAACCGGGTTGAAGTAGGCTACTTCTTTTGGAGATGAGGGTTCTTCTGGGTCAGAAGACCACACGTCTGTGCCATCGGACAACTCCTCTTCATTTTGGAGAAATCGTGCCAATTGGATGAGCTTCGTGGATCTTTGTTAGGTGACTCATCAAAGAGATATCCAGGGAGATCGATGTCTTCATGGACTTGAGATGTTGAGGCTTGGTCAGTATATTGACTTTTAAGCCTTTGTGTCAACTGTCTCAAGGGAGTGTCAGGATCATACCCTAACCCGTGTGAAGACTTTTCTACATAGCCATAGAGTCTCCAATTTTCCAGCTGGCTTTTGGTCAAGACGGGCCCCAATGGCGTGAGAATACCGCGTCCTTCTCCCAAACCGACTGGGTTTTGAGCGTCATAGCCCATTTTCTTCATAATAGCTTGTGCCACAGAACTGTATAAGGATAGTTGAGGCATACCTTTATTTTGGAAAGGTTCAAGCATGGAGTTTGATGAAGAAGCATCCGATCTATGGAAGAAGATCGGCTTTTCCTTTGCTGAAGTTGCTGGAACAACGAAGGAAGTTGACGTAGGATCTTCTATGTCAGAAGTTATCTCCATTTGAGTGAGAGCAGGCTGAACTTGCTGAGTGTCAGCTTGGCTTGACGATGCGTCGTCTTCTGGCTTTGAATCCAAATCCGTGTCTTGCATGATAGACACGAAAGAGACAACAAATTTGCCCCCAGGCTTTTGCTTTGCCTTCTTCATTTTAGTTGTGATGACCAAAGGCTTTGAAGGTTTGAGGGAGATGATGAAGGGAGTTTGAATGCTCTCTGCAGATTTACCGGATGATTTGTTTTCTTCCGGTGATTGTTGAGGAGCTTTACCTTTATCTTTCTGGAGATTTTCGGCAAAGGATGCTGTGTGCTTATCCTCTTCTTCTTTTTCACCTTCATACATCTGTAAGTCTGCGAAGTGGACTTCTTTACCTTTGAAGGGTTTTCTGTCCGCAAAGACTCGATGTATCATGCCGTCGTCGCCGACAAACTTGATGCATTGATGTAGAGTTGAAGGGACAACACCATTCTCGTGGATCCAAGGGCGTCCGAGAAGGATGTTGTAGCATGAAGGGGTTTTTATTGCATACACAATAACCTCAGAGATAAGATCACCGATCTGCAACTTGAACCTGATTTTGCCGATAGGCCTTTGAGTACTCCCATCGTATCCAAAGATAGATACAGATGTGTGGCTAAGCTTCCTGGGTGGGATGCCCAACTCTTCAAGAGCCGATGTGGAGATGAGGTTGAGTGCAGAACCTGGGTCGATCTGAACTCTGTGCATAGGCATTTCCTTGATATACCCTGTGAAGTACAGGGGTCGGTTATGCCTGGTTTCGCTAAGTAGGAGGTCGTCCTTTGTGAAGGCGATGGTTGCACTGGCTGCTTTTTTAACCGAGAGGCATTCAGTGCATGATCCTTCAGTTTTCTTCTTTTCTCCTTTTGAGGAGGCTTCTGAGTTTTTGACCCGGTAATCCATTTCAATTTGGAGGACTTGCGGGGCATATTTGTCGACATCCTCATTCAGCTTTTGTAATTCCGAGATGAGATTATCACGATTGTGCGGAGACATTCGCAACAAATCTAGGATGTGCAGACGTGCAGGTATGTGCTTGAAGTGTTCAATCAAGTCATACTTGAAAGCCTCCTTAGGGCCTGCATGTTCATCATTGTTGCCACTAGGGGCGCTTACAACATCTTTTCCCGAAGGATTTACATATGTAAAGGAAGATTGGTTGTAATTTTTGTGGTAGTCCCGGCCAGAGCGGGTGCCTCTACCAACTTCGAGAGCTTCTTGAGAAGGGTCTTCGTTTGGAAGATTATCTTCAGGATCAAGAGGCTGTTGTTTTTCATTTGCTGAGGATGAATCAGCAGTAGAGTTGCCATCCTCGGTGATTGTGTTGCACGGAGCATTTTTCGGGAACAAGTCCTGAACAGCATCCAGCAACCTTTCTTCTTCGTTGACTAATTCATCATCCCAAGCATCAATGGCCGGGAACTCTTCAGTCAGGAAAGGTGTGAACTTTGAAGTCACAGTCTCAGGAGAAGAGACCTGAGAGGGTGTCATCTCAATGAAAGTCATGTGAGACGAGGTGGCTCCAGAAGATACATTGTTAGACGTCGCCGGAGTGTAAGTGCTTTCATCAGACGATGCTTCAGAAGAGCTATAATCCCGAATTATCACATTATAGGAAGCTCTGACGGGAGACGTTGCCTGATCGGAGTCAGACTCATCCTCGGATGTAAGAGGATCGTCTATCCAGCAATTTTCTCCATTTTCAGGAGTTAAGGGAGGATGTACCTGATGGTCTTCAGGGACTTCAGGCTCTGGATTGCGAGGAGGCTCGTTGACGCGGTCTTGCTCTTGCTCTAGAGCGAGTCGCTGCAAGATCCTTGCATATTCTTCAAGATCAGGCATGGGAGCCGGATCTTCTTCTTCATCAACTCTTGTGGCTCAACATGGTTGATTTCCACTGGAGTAATGAGAGGTGTTGGGTCAGCAGCATTTTCTTGTACAGCTTCTTGGTCTTCTTCATCATCAGACCAGGATCCTTGTGGCTGTAGAGGGTTATACCAGATTACTGGCATAAGATGAGACTCAGGAACCCATTCTTCATCGGAGAGATATTCTCCTGTTTCAAGGGACTCCTCCTACTCATCTGTGTAGTTGGATTTGAAGGGTGTCGCTGGACTCGTATCCATCAATGGAGAATCCAACTACCGAATTGCAAGAGTATGATGCCTCCTGCATGGCTTCTTTGAATTGAGGTGGCATGAAATCACTGAGATTGAATTTTCTTACCCCCTTTGAAGTCTCTGGAAGGGATGTTTTTGTTGCCTCCAGTGAAACGGTAGAGGAAGCCTCTGCCTTTTCTTTGACCTCTTGTTTTGGCTGGGTTTTCTCTTGCCGTTTAAGCTTGAGGAGATGTTTCCTAGCCTGCCTTCGCTGTTGAGCAGTAGGCTTTGTTTTCACGACCTCCCAATTTTCATCTTCCAGGAGATCGGGATGTACCCATATCGGTTGTCCGTCTGGTGTCGGGTAAGGAACCAGTTCCTCGGACGCTTGGATTGAGTTTATCACCTTGAAGGAAGTAGTGATCTTTTTCTTCGGTGATTTTGATGTTTGTCCACATGTCACCATGTTGACGGAGGCAGGCCCATAGTTTTTGTCAAAGGTGATGACTCCGTTTTTCCACATCTCATTTATTTTCTCCCTCACAACGAAGCATTGATTGAGAGGATGCGAGATCATCTGGTGGTATGGACAGTACCGAGGATCGTTGGTTTTGCCAACATCACCCGGTCTTTTTGGTTCAGGCAAGGTGAGCTTGCCGTTTGCCACAAGAGCCCCGAAGATTTCATCAACATCTTCATCAAACGGGTATTTCTTCTCTACTCGTTCTTTGAAGGCATCTGAGAGCTCAAGTCTTTTACCAGCAACTTTATTTTCAGCTTTCTTTGGTGGCTGAGGAGCTGACTTGGTCTGCACATTGAGGACCTCTTTTTTCTTTGGTTTAGAGGTTGCAATGGCAGTTGGCTCTTTTCTTGATGATTTCTGACTGTTGAGGTCTTTAATCACCGTTTCAGCTTCCATGGAAGCTTCTAGGAGTTCTCCCAGGTATTTTGATTTGTTACCGATGATCATGGAGTGGATTCTGGCTCTCATGTTGTTTCGGCAAATGTCGACTAGCGACGCTTGTGGCAATACATCAGAGCATTTGTATGCCATTGCTTTCCACTTGTGAATGAAGTCATATGTGGATTCATTCTCCCCCTATTTTAGGCTGCACAGCTGAGTCATAGTAGCGGGATGATCCTCACCTTTGAAGTGAGTCAGGAAGCGTGTCTCTAGCATGGCCCAGTTTTGGATTGAGTTTTCCGGCAGAGTGGAAGTACCAATCGAAGGCCCTACCTTTTAGGGTACTTGCAAAGAGGCAGATCTTGAGTGCATCTTGATCCGCGATAGCTCCCGTCAGGATCTTGAAGTGGATGACGTGCTGTCTGGCTGATCCTTTCCCCGTATATGTTTGGAGAGTAGGATGCTTAAATTTGGTGGGGAACGGGACCGAGTCCATCCATAAGGGATATGGTGGCTTGATCCCATGCTCCTTGAGCATATCCTCTTCTTTTGCTTTGGCGAGGATACTGTCTACGTCCTTTTTGGTAAGGGCGCGTGACTCATTTTCTTCTCCATTTACCTCGTCGTTTTGATGATTCGGAGGAGGTTCATTGTTCGCCTGATTTTGGAAGGCGAGGAGAAGGTTTTCCATCAGAGTTTCAATCCTCTGCTGGCCCTGTTCCAACTGCTGGATGCGGGTGATCGCATCTTCAGGAGGTGGATTGCGGGGTGGTGGCTCAGAATTTGTAGCCAAGACATTCATCCTTCGTGATTCGAACGAAGAAACTGCCCTGGTGACTGAGCTGGGGCTCATTCTTTTTGAAGAAGAGCTTGAGGAAGGATCACTCTGCTGTCCTTTGCTTGAAGGAGCAGGGGATTCTTATAAATGTCTTCTTGTCCTGGAGACGCTGCGGGTCATCGGACGTCGGACATGGATTTTTGTTGCTGATTTTTGGCGCCTTCTGGTTTTTTCCAACCATATGGACAGCAGCAATTTGGTTGGGTCTTTCTTTTTCGACCCATTTGGGAGAGACTTGAAGTGTAGGAGGCTGGGGTCCTTTGCTTCTCTGGTCTTTTTTGCCGGTATGACGCGCGGCGGCGTATACGACGAGCAATTTGAGCTTCGGTCAGCTCTGGCTGGGCTTTGACGATGAAGGATGTGCTCCCTCGGGCGCAGCAGCCGAGCCTGTCTTCTTTGTAGCTGGGCAAGGACAGGATGCGAACCTTGTCCTTCACCTGTTGCAGCGAAGCTTTGAATTTTCGGAGTTCGGCCCCTGTAGAGATGAAGGGTCGAACTGCAGGTTTGTAGGCCTTAGCAGGTGCTTGCAGAGGCCTTGTGATGCATGATTTGATTTTGGGCTTGTAGGAACAAGCCGGCTCATGCTGGGTTGACTTGAGAGTCAAGTTGGAGATGGGTCTCTCCTCTTTCATGTAAGCAAGAGGGTAGAACTGGTTCTCCTTGAGTGGGGCCAGGAATGCTGGCTTAGTGGATGTTTGGGACCTTCTTTGTTTTGGTGAAGGTCTTGGGGACCAAGTCTTGGGATAGACCTAGTTGCTTGCAGGTCGAGGCTTCGTGGGGGTGCCACGGGCTTCAGGCCTTCTGGTGCTCGCCTTTGGTGTCACGGTAGTGACACGTTGAGAGGCGATTTTCTGCTTCTTGGAGGGAGCAGTTTGTTCTTCGGGAAGTGGGAATGGTCCCAGCGTCCCAAAGACGATAGTCCGGGGAGTCGAGGTCGACCCGGAGTTCAGAGAGTTGCCGAAGGAGTTGACACTTCGGCAGCTGATGGGGCGCTTGTAGGTGCGCGTAGTTTGCTTCTGTTGAAGCATGATTTGGTGCTTGTTCTCATCGAAGGTAATGGTAAGCGATGCTGCCATTGTTAGTTTTTTTCGAAAATTTCTGAAACAAGACTACATCCATTAGTAATCACAAGAATATAATGATCATAAATGGGAAGTTCTATGGTTTCGTCTTTTCAAATTACTCGAGGGAGATGACCCAAGCAATATGAGGATGGCAAAATGCCATAGAGGGTACAATTGTTCTGATCGCAGGTATGGTAAGCCTAGAATGAGCGTCCCAGTGACTGCTAGAAGCAATTGTGAACTTAAATTCGACTTATCGAGAAGCAAAGCTTGCTCGAGCTTAGAAGAATATAAAGTTTGTAGTTACAGATGTGCCGGTCGCAATACAGTAGACCCTGAAAGGGCGTACTAGTACCGCTAGACACAAATGTTTTGAGACCGCATCCATGAGATGAGATTCTCTGTTTTGAAAGGTTAAGATTGGATTCATCAAAGAGAGCAGATGGTATTCCAATCTGAATACAGGCTCAGCGATTTCCGCGAGCGCCAGTGCTCAGAAAGAAATGAACCATAATTTCTCGAATCTGAATCTAAAAATGACGAGTTTTTTTTTTTTTGAAAGGCCAATATCGGGTTCATAAAAGAGAGCAAAAGGCACTCCAATCTGAACACGGACTCAGCGATTTCCGCGAGCGCCAGTGCTCAGAAAGGAGAAGACCAAGATTTCTCCAATCTAAACCCAAAATGACGGAAGTTTTTTTTTTTTGAAGATTTTGAAGATTTTTTTTTAAATCCTTTTTTTTATTTAATTTTTTATTTATTTTTATTTTATTTTTTTTTAAGATTTTTTTTTTTGAAATTTTTTTTTTTTTTTATTTTTTATTTTAAATTTTTATATTTTTTAAAAATTTTATTTTTTGAAAAAAAAATTTATTTAAAAGACGAGAGAGTACACATAGGCCTCCTAACCCGGTCTTATGAAATCTTGATTGATAGAATTGCCCCCAGGTAAGGGTATGATTACTTAATGAACCCGTTTGGAGGACCCTTGCCTAGAACAGTCAAGCTGCCTCCACACTCTGGATAAGGCTTTTCTTGAATCAATCATGATCAAAGAACGCAGTTGGTTTAACCTTAGTGGTCTATGTCTTTTTTGTTTTTTTTTATTATATTTTTATTTTATTATATTTTTTTAATGAACTCATCGAAGAGAAACGATGGCCCAAAACCTTAGTCGAACAGGCTCAACATTTCTGCAAGCGCGATGAACGATAGGAACGGATCAAGGTTTCTCAATTTTGAATCCAAAATGAGAAATCTAATTTTTTTTATTTTTTTATTATTATTATTATTTTAGATCTTTAATGAACTCATCGAAGAGAAACGATGGCCCAAAACCTTAGTCGAACATGCTCAACATTTCTGCAAGCGCGATGAACGATAGGAACGGATCAAGGTTTCTCAATTTTGAATCCAAAATGAGAAATCTAATTTTTTTTATTTTTTTATTATTATTATTTTTTTTAGATCTTTAATGAACTCATCGAAGAGAAACGATGGCCCAAAACCTTAGTCGAACAGGCTCAACATTTCTGCAAGCGCGATGAACGATAGGAACGGATCAAGGTTTCTCAATTTTGAATCCAAAATGAGAAATCAAATTTTTTTTTTGTTTTTTTTTTTTTGAAAAGAGAAAGAGTGGAAATAAATTCAAAGAATTAGAAATTTCCAAAAAATCTCATCTCATTTTTTTTTAGATTCGGAATCCAACATAGGCCACCAATTATAAAGTAGCCAAGGAATCAAGAAAAGAAATATAAGCATAGAGCAAAATATATGATATGCAAATATTTCATTTCTAGCATCGTGTTCTCAAATGAACGTGTCCCACCAGGTGGGCCAGCTTGATGGACCGTGCTTCTGCTCGGTTCTACCGAGGTCGGCGGACGTGGGAGTCCGTTGGGTCCGACCCTTTCGTAACCGGGGGGCAGAGGTGCGAATCAACATTTTTGTTGTGTGGGTGTGCTAGATTTTCTATTTTACTCGGAATTGCAAGTGGTGATCCGGAGATCAACCTTCGCAAGTAAAAAAAAATCAACTTCTTTCAAGTTTTCCATTGCACATATATTTAAGAAAAGAAACATTTTTCTTGGTTTGCCGTAAAAGGCGATTTTTTTGGCATTTATAGCTGATTTTGGCGTTTATAGCCGATTTCTGGCGTTTATAGCCGATTTTGGCGTTTATAGCCGATTTACAATCCTTATCAATAATGAAAGATAAGAGTTGTGATTTTTGTCTCTTTTAAAAAAATACAAACTACAATGAAAAGCAAGAAAAGGAGGATCTAACTTCTCAGGAGATTGTGGGGGACCCGTTCAGATTGACGGTCGTAAGCCATATGTGGGCTTCGCCATCATCCATGCAGATGAGAACAGAGGATGCTATTGATTCGCTTGGCTTGGCTATAACCTCAGGTTTTTAGAGGACAAAGACCAAAAGGAGGTCCTATGTCCAATAAAAAACCGAGTAGACGGGCTGAAAAGCCACATCTAAGCCATTGGAGGCAGAAGGAGAAGACAAGGACCTTGTGGGGGTACCCCCAAGGGACTTTTGTCACCTTGTAGCGGTGGTCGGTGTAGGATTTCCGCAGAGTTTTCTCTCTTTTCCTTCTCTGAATTTCTGTGCTTTGTCTGTGTCACTGTGTTTTTTATTTTCTCCGTCCCTCCTTCTTCTTGGAGAGCTCTCCTATTTATAGGCTTTTAGGTATCCATTTAGGAGGGTTTATGGGCTTTTATTGTCATTAAGCCGCATAATGGGAGGAGTTACAGGATTTAATTCTTTATTTTGTAACTCCTTTTTCTTGGCTTCTGATTGGCCGGAGGAGATTGAGGGCATTTAATCGCCTTTAATCGCCATGATGGGAGGAGTTTCATGGGTTAAATGCCATGAATCTCTTGACTTGTAACTCCCGGATGCTTGCTTCTGATTGGTCCATCCAAAGAAATGGATTAATGACTGTAATAAAGCTAGTCAATTAATCGCATTAGGTGGTCGCCGAGCAGTTGAACAGTCGCGGGCCGTGCCGCGTCTTTTGGGATTCTTCTGGCAATGATCATCGATGGATCTTCATGTAGATCGACATCGGATGACCATGTGACTTCAGGTGTTGGTTGCCAACAGCGGGTCAGTGCCATCTGTCCTGTCGATTTCTCGATCGGTCGGGTAGAAAGCACACTTTTTTTTGTTGACCGGGTGGCGATCAATGTTGTTTTCGATACTTTTGATGATTGACCCGTGTTTTTGACGGATGTCAGAGGATTCGGTGTCTCAAAAGTATGAGTTTTGGAAACTACCAGAGGTCGGACGCTTTGAATCGCGAAAAAACGGCGAAAACCGGGGTTTCCGGGGCCTTCCTGGCGATCCCGGGCTCCAGGGTCGCCGGGGCCTGCGACCCTGGGGGGTTTTCCCCTTTTTTGTCCCGTTTTGTGTCCGTTTTTGCTGTTTTTCGATTCTTTTTTCTTCTGTATTTTTCCTTGACATTTTGACCATTTATTGGCTTGATTTCCCTGTAGGAAACCTGATAAGAATCCTTGCATTTTGGTTTGCAAAGTTTCTAATTTCCTGAGAAAGCCAAAGACTTTGTCGCGCAGAGCTGCCGATTTTCTGTCAGAAGCTGAAACTGGGTCAAACGATGCCGGAATGACCTGAAATTTGGTGTGAAGCCTCCTGAGCAATAAATAAGACCAACCATAGGCTTTTGTTTGAGTTTTGAAGCCGTTTGGGGTCCTATCACCAGTAGACTCGCTTTTGTCGCGATGAAGATGTCGCGGTTTGATGTGCGGTCAACCGATGTCCGATTAACTTGAGATTTGACAGGGAACCCATTGGAGTCATTTTAAGATGATCCATAGGCTCTGTCTTGGAATCCATGGTCCCTGAGAGCTTTGCCGCCGAGAGGCTTGATTTAGCTGTTCGAGGGTTAATGTAGGGTCAAACGTTGTCGGTTTGACTCGGAACTTGACGTGGAGCCTTTTGAATGTATTTTGAGACCATCCATCGGCTCTGATCGAATATTTGGTGTCTCCGATGCTTTCGCCGCCGAGAGCTCCTTTTTGGCTGTCGGATAAGCGAAGTTAGGCCAAATGATTTTGAAATGGCCCGAAACTTCTTGTGTACTCCTCTTTTGGCTGTCTTGAAGGATCTTGCAGTTTTTGTTTGATTCTGACAAGATTTGATTTTTTGGAAGTAGCATTGCCTATTTATGGCAGGTTGCGACTTCATGTAGCTCTTTGGATCTTGAAGAGGCAAAGTGACATTTTTGGTGTCAACACGAACATATGTGAGCTTTTATTACCTCACATGTGTGAGTTGTGTTTATTCTCCTCGCATGTATGAGTTTCCATCACCTAACATGTGTGAGTTGTGTTTATGTCTCCTCGCATATGTGAGTTTTTTCTATCCTCCTCGCATGTGTGAGTTGTGACTGTCTCTCCTCTCAGGTCTGAGTTCCCATCACCTCACATATGTGAGTTGTGTCATGAGTCTTCGCTGGATTACCAAAAAAAAATGACAAGAAAACCTTTTGATGGCATGGTTTGCGATCCAAGTCCTTGGTAATTTGGCCTAGATGATCAGGCCACTTACGGACAAAGCTCCTTCTAATGATAGGAGATTGGGACCATCATGACTTCCAGCTTCCAGATGCACCTCATAGTTTTAAGCTTCTTTTGTTTTGTGTTTTATATATTTAGTTTTTCTCAAATGAGAAGTTTCAGTTGTTGATTGAATTTCTTAGCTCTTTCTTCCTATGTATATTTGTTGTTATTGTTGATTGATCACAAGCATAATTATTTTCCTATCACAAAAATAGTTAGGGATAGTGTTAATTTTCTCCTTTTTTAATTATTATCATTCCATTTTATAATTTTTGTATGGTGATCATCACGATATTGGTGCCTAATTAATACAAAGATTAAATAAGAATAGAAGGAATGTCGAAACAACCACGAGTTTTATTTCAAGTTTAATGCCTTCTCACTTTGCAAATATTCATTTTCTTTGCTTAAGTTTCAATATTTAGATGGTTGTTGATGGAAACGGGAGATGAAAGTAGTAAAAAAAAAAAGGATTTTTGTGGGTGGGAAATGTTGTAGAGTAGGCTCCCGAGGGGAGTATTGAAAGTAGTTATGCGGTCTCTACTAATGCCTTGAGGTTTTGGTAGGAATGATTAGTTAATCGGTCATGAGTTCGAAAACAGAAAGAACAACTTGCCGCTTAAAAAGATTTTGTGTTGCCAAAAGTGCGACTACCTGGTTCCACCCGTGGGGAGTGTCAAGGAATGGGGTTGTCTCTACTAATGCCTCTAGGTTTTTGTAGGAAGGGTTGTTTAAGGAAACCTCATTTGCATTACCATATCGTCATATGGGTAATTTCGTCCCAACATGTATGACAACACCCTATCACATTGATATACAGTTTATCTTCACTAATTTGTCTAATCAGGAGTTAAGAATAATTCTTCCATAAAAAATCCCTTTATTCTATTATTGTTGGTTTTAAGTTTTATCGATTTTGCCTTTAAAATTGACCCCTATATGCTTCTTTTAAATAAGGTCCGGATGGATAGCTTAGCTGGCCTAAGACCATGGTTTGCTCCAGAAAGTTAAGGGTTAGAAACTATGCTACCACACTAGGGCCACAGTGGATTTACCCAACTCTCTTTGGGCCCATAGGGATTAGTCTGGCCCAAAGGGCTTGGACACCCTCCCTTATAAAAAAAAAAGAAAAAAAGAAAAAATGAGTAAGGCCCAGTTTTAGAGCGAGGGTATTTCTGCTTTTAATTTGTATATATATTCCGTGTCTCCTCATGGAATCCAGTTTTTTTTTTTTTTAAGAGCAGCACACATTGATTTTTCCGAGTCCAATGAGATGAATCCATCTACTGACCAAATTTGAAATCCTAACCGAACACGAGACTTATTCAATTTAGTTTTTCAGGGGGAATTCAATGGCACTCCAAATTCTTAAAATTACACTAAAATATTTTCTCAAAGTTCTCCAAATTCAATGGCCTTAGGAAACAGTTTCCTCTTTGTTTAAAGAAAGGAAAAGGAAAACAAAAAACATGCACAAGAGTCTACAGGATTGAAATCATCAAGCGACCACAAAAAAAAAAAATAAAGAGTTTGGTCATTAGGTGGGTACAAGATTTAAATTATAGAGAAACCACTGAAAATAAAGGGTACTTTGATCAAATTTCTCAGGAGGAACTCACCTGCATTCCAAATTCTAAAAATTCAAATTTTCATAAGGAAGTCACCAGCATTACAAATTCTAAAAACTCAATCAGGTGTAATTTCTCAAAACACTCTTCCAACAAGCAGCCCTTTAATGAACCCTCTTAAAAAAACATAAAAAAACTAACCACATATATTAGGCCTTATTTGATATCTCTACTCTTATTTCAAGGGATCCATAAAAAAAGGCATAAAAAAGGAGCTAAAGTTCTTATTTTACAAGCCTAGAAGGCCTCTCATTTTAAGAGGACATGCCACTGCTTGGTAATATTAGAGTTGGGTAAAGATTAGAGTTGTGTGCAAACGCTCTTATTTAACGAACCTCTATCCGTTTTAGACATTAAAACAAATAGAGAAAGATTTTGACAATCCAATACCTTTATTTTGAGACTGCGGGCCATTTAACAAACGCCACGGAATCAGTGTCATAGTGGGTTTTTTTTAAAAAAAAAAAAAAAACCAAACATGCCTCTTTGTTTGGGCAATCCCAATTTACCATCCTAAAAGGCTATCCTATCAATAAACTAATTTTCTTTTTAGTGCTTTTCGTCGATGCGGATTCATACCAACCAACAATCAAGATTCGAACTTAGCTCTCGGCCTCACCAAGAGGGCTTTGATTGCCATTACCAGGTGAGCGCAACCCAATTTAAAGTATCCTGGTGCCATAGAACGGGAAATCTTCGAGGCAAGAAAGCATCCATCCATGGAAAGATTAACCTAGTTTGAATACTATTTTGATCTTTTCCACATTATTTTAATTTTCCCCCATTCGATGAAAGGTTCAGGTTTTGCACGTCTGACTACATTCGAGAATTACTTGTAAAAGTAGGACTCCAAACATTTTATTACGTTGACAACACTTCATCTTTATCGTATACCACAATAAATTGCATTTTGTATCTATTAAAGGGCCTGTTTGTTTGTGTAAAAGCCGAAGAAATTCATGGCCAAATGAGCTCCACAGAGTGATTATTAAAGTCGTAAGAGGTGAACAATATGAGACTTTGACTTTTCTAGGATTTGAAATACTAAGGTGATGACTAAACATTCATTTCCAATCTTTCATTGATTCAATTTCTATTGCAAAGGAGGATATTTGATGGTCATTTTTTGGATATTCCACCTTCGATCTTTCGTTTTTAACTAATCTCAGAAATACAAAGTCCTTGAATTTTTAGAAAATCAATTACATCAAACAAACCAGCAGTAAAGAGAGCATTGTGCGCACTTGCAATTTTGCCACTCCTCATGTTTTTTCTTTCGTAAAAAAAGAGAATTTAAGAAATCTTTGAGGTTACTTTTGTCTTTTGGTTGCTTCTAGAAAGCCGGTCATTCCCCTAATTTTAAGAAAATTTTCAAGCAAATCAATCCAAACCTCCTCAAAAATAGAAATCTACAAACCATAGAGGTTTTTCATTTACCAAAAAGCCTCTCTCTTATTTGTGCATCTTACCTACCAATTGTATTCAAATAGGAGTTGATCCCACCCTATTTACGTTTAAAAATATCTTATAATGGCCCAACTCCCATTCAAGAAAAGTTAATTTATCCTAAGCAACATGGATAATTGATTTTCATCCATCCATGCCTACCACAGTCCACAGGCATTATGGCCCATTAAACAATTACAACTAATCAATCAACAGATTTTCATTAATTATTTATAGGTGGTTTGCTTACATATGATCAATCCAATACAGACCAACCCTACATTGATAACAGTGAGAAACAACTCTCAATCCTAAAATAATGATTGATAATTATTTTAAACGGTTTGGAATTTGGATTCATTATAGTGAGCTCTATTACTTTCGCATGTTAACTTATCTCAAAGTTTTTAAAAAATTATGTCCTTCAAAATATTGAGGTACTTTAAATTCAGGTTTTCCTTTATATAATAGTAAAAAAAATACTCTGCAAAAATAAATAAATTTATTATTAAATGATAAATAAAAATCAATAAATATGATATCAACTATCCCCTCTAAAATAAATCTTGGCTCCACCAATGTTAGTTGACTATCACTTGGCCCCTCTGGAAAAAAAAAATTCCTGACTCCATGACTGGCCCACAGTTTTTATCATCTGATGGGCGACCATAAGAGCAGGCTCCTTTTACACACACACACAATAAAAAAAAAAGAGCAGACTGTTCTCCAGCCATTAGCAGCTGGTAGAGCTCTTTACGGTAGGAGCCATCCCAATTCAAACAAAGAGGTCATTGGTACAAGCAAATTGGAGCCCATCATATCAGCAGTCTTGAGATCGGTAAGTAAAATGGGCCACTAGCACAAACAGATCCCTAGACTGTTGCAGAAAAGGAAAACAATACTTGCAATATAGACATTCTTACATAAAAGTAGTTTCATTAAGCAGTTTTTAAGAGCCACTGTACTCATTATAAAATAACAGCAAGAGTTATACTAGCATAAGTTGCTTTGGTTTTATATGTACTTTCAACATTGAATATCTCTGCCTTGCCTTGTTGCTTGTGTCGATCAGTAGTGTTTCAATTCCTGGCAGAAATCCTCAATTAACCTGAAAGGATGAGCACCAAATCAACATCAGCACTCTACAATATAAAAAAGTCAGCACATATTGCCTTCCAATCACGGTGAAAATAAATTGCAACCCTGGCCCCTGCAACTAAGAAAGGTCAAGCAGTTTAATTGAGGCGAACAAGTCGAAAGCTCTACCGGATTGTGTATTTCCAATTTCCATTAAGATTCATTGCATCTAAGATAAGAACGACCTTGTGATGATGGTTTGTAATCATAGTACTTGGCAATCTGAAATACATGGTTAGGCCACTTACCGACAAGTACCTTTCAATGATAGGAAATTGGGACCATGACTTCCAGGCTCATAGATACACCTCACAGTTTCACACAGAAAATACCCAATTTACAGTGCGGTGTACAGTGTTCGGAGAAAATGGTACAGATGCATTCGCTAAGAAGGGTAAGAGTATAGAATGACAGAAAATAAAAGGAAAAAAAAAACCATTAGCTATTGTAACTGCAGCAAATCTAATGCATGAGAATTAGACTAGTTTCACAGGTATAAAGAAATGGTTTTAATTCATTAGAAGTGAACACTAATGATGAAGATTTTACCATGAAAAGAGAAAGCCGATTTCAGCCAGTCCACTGAAGTATTCACTGGCATCTTTCAAAGAACACAGAAATGAGTTTGTTAGAATTTTAATTGGCTAATTCTTCTTAGTTCGAACAAAACTCAAGTCCTTCTTGAGTTGTAATTTCTATTTCTTTTAGAAAAGGACTGTGAAGTAACCCTTTATCAGTGGAAGACAACTTCTGGACTCTCTATACAAGGCTTGAAGACTTCTAGACGGTTTTGAAGAGATTAAAGAGTTCTTCCGGAGCGCCACCAGACTGTGTCTAGAAGACAGTCTCGATATAGCGAGCTATAGTTCTTGGCACACACAGAACCGGGGCTCGCTATCTTTCTCGCTATAGCGAGCTAGGTTTTTGTGTCCGTTCATAACTCTATTTGTCAAATCTTTGAAACTTCTTCTGAGAGTCTTGTTATGGTTCCAAGAGACTTGTGCACGAACCTTGGACTATTTAATAACCCCTTGAAATAAGGACTGGAGCTAACTTATTCTCTCAAGCTTTAAGCATTCATCAAAGAGAGTTTTTGTGAGCTAATCTTGCAAGGGAGATTGCGCTGCAGATATATTATTTTTCCTTATTCTCTTAAGCACCTTGAAGGGGCATTCAAGGTGAGTTTCAAGCTAGCACGTGGAAGGTGAACAGCGGGTCCTCGGCAAGTTCTTCACGGTCCTTTAGGTTGAGTTTCAACTGCATCAAAGGTCTTGTGAGTTACTTGTAATCTTCGTTTTATAGTGCTTTGCTTTTAGTGGTCTCTACCACCCGTGGTTTTTTCCCGAGTAGGGTTTTTCAGGTATAAATCTTGTGACTCTTCTCGTTTGTGGTGACTGATTCTTATTTAGACTTAGGTTAATTGATTAGATTAATTAATTGGGTTTGAAATACATTTTATAATTTGAGAAAGGACCTTAGCCTATTCTAAGGCTTAAATAGAAGGTTGACCTAGGTTTAGTCAAACCTTCACGTGGTATCAGAGCAGTTGCACCACTCTAAAGTGCAATCATCTCATATTTGATTTATGGAATTCAATAGGGAAGGCACATCTACCATCAACCCACCTTTGCTTGATGGTAGTAGCAATTATGCTTACTGGAAGGTAAGGATGACTGCGTTTATACGTTCTCTTGATCATGATGTTTGGCAAACAGTTGTGAATAGTTATAAATCATCAACTGTGGTAATTGAAGGGAAAAGTAATATCAAACCAGTAGCTGACAGGACCGAAGGAAAGAACCAGACCCATTGGAATGCTAGGGCTATGAATGCTATTTATAATGGCATTACTCACTCGGAGTTTCGCAAAATCTCTACCTGTACGACTGCTAAAGAGGCTTGGGATCTCTTAAGAACAGTGCATGAAAGCACTGATATTGCTTTGCCAATTCTCTAACAAAAAGGAGGAGTAGATGCTAGATAGATTTATTACTCTTGCTTAATTATCATTCTCTTATTTCTGTGACTTTATGCAAGATCTTTTCCAAAGTTCTTTCATGCAGGTTTTCTTCAGAACTGAAGTGATTCTTTTGTGTTCAGTTGTCTTGGGTTATCTTTTTATACTGGGATAGTAGATCCATTATGTCTTACGAGTTTTGTTCACGAATTGCCAATGGGGGAGATTGTTAGAATTTTAGTTGGCTAATTCTTCTAGTTCGAACAAAACTCAAGTCCTTCTTGAGTTGTAATTTCTATTTCTTTTAGAAAAGGACTGTGAAGTAATCCTTTATCAGTGGAAGACAACCTCTGGACTCTCTATACAGCGGGTCCTCGGCAAGTTCTTCACGGTCCTTTAGGTTGAGTTTCAACTGCGTCAAAGGTCTTGTGAGTTCACTTGTAATCTTCGTTTTATAGTGCTTTGCTTTCAGTGGTCTCTACTACCCATGGTTTTTTCCCGAGTAGGGTTTTCCAGGTATAAATCTTGTGTCTCTTCTCGTTTCTGGTGACTGATTCTTATTTGGACTTAGGTTAGATTAATTAATTGGGTTTGAAATACATATTATAATCTGAGAAATGACCTTAGCCTGTGTTGAGGCTTAAATAGAAGGTTGATCTAGGTTTAGTCAAACCTTCAGAGTTGCTCCCAAGGTAAGTGGGTTATTAAAATTAGTTCTCAAAAATGCGATCCACTCTCCCTCCTTCCTCACTACATTCCTTTCCTACATCGTTTTTCTTTGGGGAAATTTCGTAAGGTACTAAAGTTTTGACTAGTTTTCAAAAGGTATATCAAGAAATGGTTATATCAAAATAGTGTAAGTTTTCCGGGGTGCTTATATCAAAATAGTTTTAAGTTTCCAAAGTTCTTTCAAACGGGTCCTCCGGGGTGCTTTTTCCAACCCAGTAGTCTTTTTTAATAGAAATATAGATGAAAAAAGTGCCCTTACTCAGAACAAAATATGTTCTCTCTACCCCTTTGTTGCTTCCTCCCAAACCCACAGTTCTTTTCTCCTTCATCCCCCTTCACCAAGGATGAAAATCGGGCGTAGCGGTGCTTTATGGAAAATATCGCCGTTCGCAACTGTGGCGGCCCATAGCGGCCGCTACACATGCATAGCGGCCGATACGGCCGCCACATTCATGTAGCGCCGCCACGTATCGGCTGGGGTTTCAAAACCCCACCAATCGAAAAAAAAATAAAAAACCCTTCTTCGTCTTTTTTCTTCACTGCTGCTACTTTTTTTTTTTTTAAATGGCTAATCACAGTTTGAACAAACAACAGAAGAAGAAAAAAAAAAGGGGAGACAGTGGAAGAAAGGATAAAAGAAAAAAAAAAGGGTGAGTTGCAGGGCAGCAGAAGACAAACCTGTGCACCAGCAGCGTCGCAACAGTAGCAACAGCAGGGCTGTAAGGTCTGTGACCTTACTGGGTCAGTTGGGCCCAAAACCCGGCCCGTTGACCCGTTTAATTTGTTATTATTTTAATTAATTTTATTTTAGATATTTAAGTGGGTTTAGATCATGAGCGAGTTTCTTTTAGCATTAGAATAGTATCTGCGAAGTTTCGTTTGATTCCGAGTTCGTTTGATCATAGCAGGGGGGTAGTTTGCAATTTAGGGAAAATTGCGTGTTTTTCCGAAATTTTCCAAACGCCGTGATTTATGGGTTCGTTGGAAAGGTCTCGTCGTACTGATGACTTTTGTCTCTTGATTCATCGCGATTCGGCAATCAGAAACCTTTCAAGCGGTCCATTCTTTCACCGGACCCACTTAAAGGACAATTCGGTCTTTTCCTCTCTATTGTCTTCTTAAACGAGGGTTGCCCTAACTTCTTATTTCGTTCTCTGCTACGAAGTAACCCAGCAGCCTCCCCCTTTCTTCCTTTTCCTTTCTCAAGCCATATCTCAGCCCTAGAAGACCCCGTTCGAAGATTTGATCCGCTAGAAGTCATCCTCGCGTTTCCCTCTTGCTTCCGGTGTAAGTTTGGTAAGCATTCCCTCACCTTCAACTTTTTCAGTCTGGTAAGGTTTTCAGTAACTTCATCTTTCTGTCATCTTTTCTTTTGGTTAGATTTAGGTTTGATATAGATCTTTTCCTCTCTTTTCTTCTCCTTGGTGTTTTAGGTTGTGTTTGATTGGGTTAGATTGTAGATCTTGCGGTAGAAAGCTTCTCCTCGAGTTTTCCCCATTTGCTTCATCTTCTGACATCGAGGCAAGTAGATATGCATTTTATATTTAAACATGTGTGTATGGTTTTCTATTGATTGCAATGAATTCTTGTTAGAATACCCAAATTCCAAGCTGTGGTTATGTTTTGATTTGGATTTATATGATAGATTAGGTTTTTGGAAATATTTGGTTTGTATTAATTGTTAAAATGGTAGCTTTGGAGGTTGTTGATTTGATAGAATGGATGAGGATGATGATTGTGATGATTGGGGAGCAGGAGACTCATTTTCTACAGGTTTGCCATGGTTTGGCTGGAGGAAAAAGGGGCAGAAAACCCATTTTCGGGTTACAGCATAGTACGTCCGATCGATCGGACTGTGTGTTAACTGAGAGGTGTACAGGTCCGATCGATCGCACAGTACGTCCAATCGATCAGAGGGTAATTTTCTGACAGCACTTGGAAACTTCGAAGACTTGTAACTTTTAATCCGCCCGTTGGATTTCCATGTATAATATACCGTTGGAAATCCCTTGAGACGTAGAATCCAATAGTTCTAGTTTCATCACGATCGAAGGTTGGGAAGTGATGTACATACTTGGATTATTGATCCTGCTCATGTTTTATTGGAAATAAGACTATTTAACTTAGGTTTGGGCCTTAGAGGTTGGAAATCATAAACTTACTATCAGATGACCATAAATGGGATTGAGATCGAATCACGTGCTTGGTGTGAATTCGATGGGTTGTCTAAGTATTCGTGTATTACACGTAGTGTAACCGAATGCACATGGAGTTGAGTTTAATGATGCTCAACATGATTGTACACCAAGGAATTATCCTAAAAGCATCATTGATCCAATTTTCACATGTACTCCGTTAGAATACGTAGGATACAGGGATGACACCACTTACCTAGGATTATATTGTAATTCTTCCTTGACTTGTGACTTGTATCCGTTGATAACATCTCCTTGTACACTCTCTTGGCATAAAACACGTAATCAATTATGAAACATAAACTCTTATAGAATTTAGGACTTGGACTTGACTTAGAGTGTACCATAGGAACCCGTGTCTTGTTTGATGAACATGACTAGCTAGTAATGGAAGGGGATTATCACGTGGCTTGCTTGACTTATATTATTTTGGAGAAGATAATCCCTAGAATCTTGTCTTGTAAATGGAACTAGCCAGACTTGCTTGTCTTGTCTGTCCTTGAGTCAAAACCACTTTATTATTATTGTTGCATATCATTGCCATCTGCAGTTTGGGATTTAATGACGAATCGGTTACTCCGGTTGTCGGGGTGGGCAGTCGGTGTAGGACGGCGTCCATGGCGTTGAATAGCTGGGAGCGGGCTAGGACCATGCTGCTATTCCCATGACAGGGAGCTAGGATCCTACTGGAGCCAGACTATGGTATCAGTAATCCAAGGGGATTGTTACTGGTACCCCGGGAGGTGGCATAGGACATCCTCGGAGTCTCCCTCTTGCTTGCGCTCAGCCTTGAATATGGTTTTGGCTAACCCTGGCTAAATCGGAATACAAGACATTCCCCGACATTTATGCCTCTCATATTGCAGATATTATGTCTATATAATTTGGTTGCAGATTCCACTAATTTCTCTAATCATAGTACCATGAATAGCATTAACTTGTCGTCATTAGTATAGTTATAAATAAAAATAGCATAATCAAGCGTTACTAGTCTTTCAATCGAAGAACAAGAAAGTAAATGATAAAATAAAAAGTGATCAACTGTTAATGATCATCGCATTTCATTAAACAGCTAGAACATTGAAGAAAAATATTTTATTCACAGCTGTTTAAATAAAACCTAGTGTCAAGTGGCATCCTATATAAGCTTCAAAAAATTTTGAGGCATCTGCAAACCGCAATCTGGCCTTCTTGTTCAATTGCATTTCAAGAAGTATCTTAGGAGACTATAACGCCTCTTCCTTATAGTAGCCCAAATGTTTGCATTTTCATCAACTTTTTCCTATCATATTTAGAGCCATATAAGATGGTTTGGATATGTTCAAAGCAGGCCTATGACAGTGGTGGTGAGGAAAACATTTTTTTAGAAATGAATATGCCAAAGAGGACATAGATGGAACTAGTAAGACCTACCAAACAAGTGCAACCCATCCAATGGTTTTCCTCTTTAGACTGAAATGGCAAAACATAATTCATATGGACATGGTTGATGCTCCTCTGTCCCCTCAATCAGATCGTCAACCTAAATTTGAGCTTTTGGCTCCAGAGCATCTAAATAAGTGCCCCAAACATCAATTCTTTTACATTGAAGACAATCAGACAAAGGAGGCGGCAACTAATCCTGATCCTGAAGAAGAGAAAAAAATGAAAGGCCAAACCAATTATTGATGCAGACTATTCTGAATAAGCAATCTCTTTAAAAGCTCCAACATAAACCACTTCAACGAAAATAATGGTCAAATTGGTGGATTCAAACGACATTGATATATAAATGAAAGCCCAACTTCCTACTGTCCTACATGTTTAGAATTGTTCAATCCAAACTGACTGTGGGCTTCATGATATGATTACAGATTTTAAGATACTACCGAGCTTGATAGAATTTGATCAGGAGCCATCCATATAATTTTACTAGTCTAAGCTGCATTAGTTTTTATGTACTTTCAACAATGAATATATCCATGCCTTGCTTTGTCACTTTGACGGTGAGAAGTGTATCAATTCCTGCTAGAAATGCTCAATAAGGATGAGAATCAGACCAACATCAACAACCTGTAATATAAAAAGTTCCCTATACTGCCTTGCAAGCATGGGGGAAAAAGAAACTGCAACCTTTCCCTAGCAAAGGTCCAGCAGTTTAATTGAGGCCAGCAAGTCAAGACCTCTATTGGACTGTGTCTGCCAAGCAAGATTTATTGCATCTAAGACAAGAAAACCTTTTGAGAACAGCTCCTTACCTTAGTGGTAAGGAATCCTAGGTCTCATTGTGAGGTCTTGGTTTCGAACATATGTGAGCTTTTATTACCTCACATGTGTGAGTTGTGTTTATTCTCCTCTCATGTATGAGTTTCCATCACCTAACATGTGTAAATTGTGTTTATGTCTCCTCGCATATGTGAGTTTCCATCACCTCACATGTGTGAGCTGTGTTTATGTCTCCTCACATGTGCGAGTTTCTATCCTCCTCGCATGTGTGAGTTGTAACTGTCTCTCCTTTCAGGTCTGAGTTCCCATCACCTCACATGTGTGAGTTGTGTCCTGAGTCTTTGCTGGGTTACAAAAAAAATGACAAGAAAATCTTTTGATGGCATGGTTTGCGATCCAAGTCCTTGGTAATCTGGCCTAGATGATCAGGCCACTTACGGACAAAGCTCCTTCTAATGATAGGAAATTAGGACCATCATGACTTCCAGCTTCCAGATGCACCTCATAGTTTTAAGCTTATTTTGTTGTGTTTTATATATTTAGTTTTTCTCGAATGAGAAGTTTCAGTTGTTGATTGAATTTCTTAGCTCTTTCTTCCTATGTATATTTGTTGTTACTGTTGATTGATCACAAGCATAATTATTTTCCTATCACAAAAATAGTTAGGGATAGTTTTGATTTTCTCCTTTTTTAATTATTATCGTTCCATTTTATAATTTTTGTTTGCTGATCATCACGATATTGGAGCCTAAATAATACAAAGATTAAATAAGAATAGAAGGTATGCCGAAACAACCACGAGTTTTATTTCAAGTTTAATGCCTTCTCACTTTGCAACTAGTCTTTTTCTTTGCTTAAGTTTCAATATTTAGATGGTTGTTGATGGAAACGGGAGATGAAAGTAGTAAAAAAAAAAGGATTTTTGTGGGTGGGAAATGTTGTGGAGAGTAGTTATGCGGTCTCTGCTAATGCCTCGAGGTTTAGGTAAGAATGATTAGCTAATCGGTCATGAGTTCGAAAACCAAAAAGAACAACTTGGTGCTTAAAAAGATTTTGTGTTGCCAAAAGTGCGACTACCTGGTTCCACCCGTGGGGAGTGTCAAGGAATGGGGTTGTCTCTACTAATGCCTCTAGGTTTTTGTAGGAAGAATTGTTTAAGGAAACCTCATTTGCATTACCATATCGTCATATGGGTAATTTCGTCCCAAAAACATGTATGACGACACCCTGTCACATTGATATACGGTTTTTCTTCACTAATTTGTCTCATCAGGAGTTAAGAATAATTCTTTCATAAAAAATCCCATTATTCTATTATTGTTGGTTTTAAGTTTTATCGATTTTGCCTTTAAAATTGACCCCTATATGCTTCTTTTAAGTAAGGTCTGGATGGGCAGCTCAGCTGGCCTAAGTCCAGAAAGTTAAGGGTTCGAAACTGTATTACCACACTAGGGCCACAGTAGATTTACCCAACTCTCTTTGGGCCCGTAGGGATTAGTCCGACCCAAAGGGCTAGGACACCCTCCCTTATCAAAAAAAAAAAAAAATGAAAAGAAAAAAAGAGTAAGGCCCAGGTTTAGAGCGAGGTTATTTGTGCTTTTAATTGGTATATATATATATTCCGTGTCTCCTCATGGAATCCAATTTTTGTTTTTTTTTAAGAGCAGCACACATTGATTTTTCCGAGTCCAATGAGATGAATCCATCTACTGACCAAATTTGAAATCCTAACCGAACACGATACTTATTAAATTTAGTTTTTCAGGGGGAATTCAATGGCACTCCAAATTCTTAAAATTACACTAAAATATTTTCTCAAAGTTCTCCAAATTCAATGGCCTTAGGAAACAATTTCCTCTTTGTTTGAAGAAAGGAAAAGGAAAACAAAAAACATGCACAAGAGTCTACAAGATTGAAATCATCAAGCGACCACAAAAAAAAAAATAAAGAGTTTGGTCACTAGGTGGGAACAAGATTTAAATTATAGAGAAACCATTGAAAATAAAGGGTACTTTGATCAAATTTCTCAGGAGGAACTCACATGCATTCCAAATTCTAAAAATTCAATTTCTCATAAGGAAGTCACCAGCATTACAAATTCTAAAAACTCAATCAGGTGTAATTTCTCGAAACACTCTTCCAACAAGCAGCCGTTTAATGAACCCTCTTAAAAAACATAAAAAACTAACTACATATATTAGGCTTTGTTAGATATCTCTACTCTTATTTCAAGAGAGCCATAAAAAAAAAAAGCATAAAAAAGGAGCTAAAGTTCTTATTTTACAAGCCTAGAAGGCCTTTCATTTTAAGAGGACATGCCTCTGCTTCATAATATTAGAGTTGGGTAAAGATTAGAGTTCTGTGCAAACGCTCTTATTTAACAAACCTCTATCCGTTTTAGACATTCAAACAAATAGAGAAAGATTATGACAATCCAATACCTTCATTTTGAGACTGCGGGCCATTTAACAAACGCCATGGAATCAGTGTCAAAGTGTTTAAAAAAAAAAAAGCAGACAGGCCTCTTTGTTTGGGCAATCCCAATTTACCATCCTAAAAGGCTATCCTATCAACGAACTAATTTTCTTTTTAGTGCTTGTCGTCGATACGGATTCATACCAACCAACAATCAGGGTTCGAACTTAGCTCTCGGCCTCACCAAGAGGGCTTTGATTGCCATTACCGGGTGAGCGCAACCCAATTTAAAGTATCCTGGTGCCATAGAACGGGAAATCTTCGAGGCAAGAAAGCATCCATCCATGGAAAGATTAACCTAGTTTGAATACTATTTTGATCTTTTCCACATTATTTTAATTTTCCCCCATTCGAAGAAAGGTTCAGGTTTTGCACGTCTGACTACATTCGAGAATTACTTGTAAAAGTATGACTCTTAACATTTTATTACGTTGACAACACTTCATCTTTATCGTATACCACAATAAATTGCATTTTGTATCTATTAAAGGGCCTGTTTGTTTGTGTAAAAGCCGAAGAAATTCATGGCCAAATGAGCTCCACAGAGTGATTATTAAAGTCGTAAGAGGTGAACAATATGAGACTTTGACTTTTCTAGGATTTGAAATACCACATTCATTTCCAATCTTTCATTGATTCAATTTCTATTGCAAAGGAGGATATTTGATGGTCATTTTTTGGATATTCCACCTTCGATCTTTCGTTTTTAACTAGTCTCAGAAATACAAAGTCCTTGAATTTTTAGAAAATCAATTACATCAAACAAACCAGCAGTAAAGAGAGCATTGTGCGCACTTGCAATTTTGCCACTCCTCATGTTTTTTCTTTCGTAAAAAAAGAGAATTTAAGAAATCTTTGAGGTTACTTTTGTCTTTTGGTTGCTTCTAGAAAGCCAGTCATTCCCCTAATTTTAAGAAAATTTTCAAGTAAATCAATCCAAACCTCCTCAAAAATAGATATCTACAAACCATAGAGGTTTTTCATTTACCAAAAGCCTCTCTCTTATTTGTGCATCTTACCTACCCATTGTATTCAAATAGGAGTTGATCCCACCCTATTTACGTTTAAAAATATCTTATAATGGCCCAACTCCCATTCAAGAAAAGTTCATTTATCCCCATTCAAGAAAAGTTTATTTATCCTAAGCAGCATGGATAATTGATTTTCAACCATCCATGCCTACCACAGGCATTATGGCCCATTAAACAATTACAACTAATCAATCAACAGATTTTCATTAATTATTTATAGGTGGTTTGCTTACATATCATCAATCCAATACAGACCAACCCTACATTGATAAGAGTGAGAAACAACTCTCAATCCTAAAATAATAATTGATAATTATTTTAAACGGTTTGGAATTTGGATTTATTATAGTAAGCTCTATTACTTTCGCATGTTAACTTATCTCAAAGTTTTTAAAAAATTATGTCCTTCAAAATATTGAGGTACTTTAAATTCAGGTTTTCCTTTATATAATAGTAAAAAAAAACTCTGCAAAAATAAATAAATTTATTATTAAATGATAAATAAAAATCAATAAATATGATATCAACTATCCCCTCTAAAATAAATCTTGGCTCCACCAATGTTAGTTGACTATCACTTGGCCCCTCTGGAAAAAAAAAAATTCCTGACTCCATGACTGGCCCACAGTTTTATCATCTGATGGGCGACCATAAGAGCAGGCTCCTTTTACACACACACACAATAAAAAAAAAAGAGCAGACTGTTCTCCAGCCATTAGCAGCTGGTAGAGCTCTTTACGGTAGGAGCCATCCCAATTCAAACAAAGAGGTCATTGGTACAAGCAAATTGGAGCCCATCATATCAGCAGTCTTGAGATCGGTAAGTAAAATGGGCCACTAGCACAAACAGATCCCTAGACTGTTGCAGAAAAGGAAAACAATACTTGCAACATAGACATTCTTACATAAAAGTAGTTTCATTAAGCAGTTTTTAAGAGCCACTGTACTCATTATAAAAATAACAGCAAGAGTTATACTAGCATAAGTTGCTTTGGTTTTATATGTACTTTCAACATTGAATATCTCTGCCTTGCCTTGTTGCTTGTGTCGATCAGTAGTGTTTCAATTCCTGGCAGAAATCCTCAATTAACCTGAAAGGATGAGCACCAAATCAACATCAGCACTCTACAATATAAAAAGTCAGCACATATTGCCTTCCAATCACGGTGAAAATAAATTGCAACCCTGGCCCCTGCAACTAAGAAAGGTCAAGCAGTTTAATTGAGGCGAACAAGTCGAAAGCTCTACCGGATTGTGTATTTCCAATTTCCATTAAGATTCATTGCATCTAAGATAAGAACGACCTTGTGATGATGGTTTGTAATCATAGTACTTGGCAATCTGAAATACATGGTTAGGCCACTTACCGACAAGTACCTTTCAATGATAGGAAATTGGGACCATGACTTCCAGGCTCATAGATACACCTCACAGTTTCACACAGAATATACCCAATTTACAGTGCGGTGTACAGTGTTTGGAGAAAATGGTACAGATGCATTCGCTAAGAAGGGTAAGAGTATAGATTTTACATATGCGTAACCAAACCAAACCAAACCAAGCCTTTTCCCACTAGGTGGGGTCGGCTATATGGATTTGACGACGCCAATCAAATCTGTTTAGGGCCATGTCCTCCGTTAGATCCATGTAGGCAAGATCATGTTTAATAGTTTCTTTCCAACTTCTCTTGGGTCTCCCTCTCCCTCTCCCTCTCTTACTCTTGGCAAACTCCATGCTTTCACACCTTTTAACAGGTGCCTCTGTTGGACGCCTTCTAACATGGCCGAACCATCTCAGTCGATTTTCTCTCATTTTATCTCCAATCGGTGCTATTCCTACTATGCCCCTAATCTCCTCATTCCTAGTCCTATCTCTCCTTGTGATCCCGCACATCCATCTTAGCATTCTCATCTCCGCAACTTCCATCTTCTTGACATGATTATGCTTTACTGCCCAACACTCTGATCCATATAAACAACGCTGGCCGTACCGCCACCTTATAATACTTTCCTTTAACCTTGAGGGGGACTTTCCGATCACACAAGACCCCCGAAGCACTCCTCCATTTGGTCCACCCGGCTTGAATCCTGTGACTTACATCAGTATCAATCCCTCCATCCTGTTGCACCATAGATCCAAGGTACCTAAAGTTTTCTTTCTCTACTATCTTTTGTGTGCCCAAACTTACTTCTATGTTACTAGGTGTCCTACTTTGACTAAACTTGCATTCCATATGCGTAATGACAGAAAAATAAAAGGAAAAAAAAAACCATTAGCTATTGTAACTGCAGCAAATCTAATGCATGAGAATTAGACTAGTTTCACTGGTATAAAGAAAATGGTTTTAATTCATTAGAAGTGAACACTAATGATGAAGATTTTACCATGAAAAGAGAGAGCCGATTTCAGCCAGTCCACTGAAGTATTCACTGGCATCTTTTCAAAGAACACATAAATGAGTTTGTTAGAATTTTAATTGGCTAATTCTTCTTAGTTCGAACAAAACTCAAGTCCTTCTTGAGTTGTAATTTCTATTTCTTTTAGAAAAGGACTGTGAAGTAACCCTTTATCAGTGGAAGACAACTTCTGGACTCTCTATACAAGGCTTGAAGACTTCTAAACGGTTTTGAAGAAATTAAAGAGTTCTTCGGAGCGCCACCAAACTGTGTCCAGAAGACAGTCTCGCTATAGCGAGCTATAGTTCTGGCGCACACAGAACCGGGGCTCGCTACTCGCTATAGCGAGCTAGGTTTTTGTGTCCGTTCATAACTCTATTTGTCGAATCTTTGAAACTTCTTCTGAGAGTCTTGTTATGGTTCCAAGAGACTTGTGCACGAACCTTGGGCTATTTAATAACCCCTTGAAATAAGGACTGGAGCTAACTTATTCTCTCAAGCTTTAAGCATTCATCAAAGAGAGTTTTTGTGAGCTAATCTTGCAAGGGAGATTGCGCTGCAGATATATTATTTTTCCTTATTCTCTCAAGCACCTTGAAGGGCATTCAAGGTGAGTTTCAAGCTAGCACGTAGAAGGTGAACAGCGGGTCCTCGGCAAGTTCTTCACGGTCCTTTAGGTTGAGTATCAACTGCGTCAAAGGTCTTGTGAGTTACTTGTAATCTTCGTTTTATAGTGCTTGCTTTTAGTGGTCTCTACCACCCGTGGTTTTTTCCCGAGTAGGGTTTTCTAGGTATAAATCTTGGGTCTGTTCTCGTTTGTGGTGACTGATTCTTATTTGGACTTAGGTTAATTGATTAGATTAATTAATTGGGTTTGAAATACATTTTATAATCTGAGAAAGGACCTTAGCCTATGCTAAGGCTTAAATAGAAGGTTGACCCAGGTTTAGTCAAACCTTCACGTGGTATCAGAGCAGTTGCACAACTCTAAAGTGCGATCATCTCGTATTTGATTTATGGAATTCAATAGGGAAGGCACATCTACCACCAACCCACCTTTGCTTGATGGTAGTAGCAATTATGCTTACTGGAAGGTAAGAATGACTGCGTTTATACGTTCTCTTGATCATGATGTTTGGCAAACAGTTGTGAATGGTTATAAATCATCAACTGTGGTAGTTGAAGGGAAAAGTAATCTCAAACCAGTAGCTGACAGGACCCAAGGAAAGAACCAGACCCATTGGAATGCTAGGGCTATGAATGCTATTTATAATGGCATTACTCACTCGGAGTTTCGCAAAATCTCTACCTGTACGACTGCTAAAGAGGCTTGGGATCTCTTAAGAACAGTGCATGAAAGCACTGATATTGCTTTGCCAATTCTCTAACAAAAAGGGGGAGTAGATGCTAGATAGATTTATTACTCTTGCTTAATTATCATTCTCTTATTTCTGTGATTTTATGCAAGATCTTTTCCAAAGTTCTTTCGTGTAGGTTTTCTTCAGAACTGAAGTGATTCTTTTGTGTTCAGTTGTCTTGGGTTATCTTTTTATACTGGATAGTAGATCCATTATGTCTTACGAGTTTTGTTCACGAATTGCCAATGGGGGAGATTGTTAGAATTTTAGTTGGCTAATTCTTCTAGTTCGAACAAAACTCAAGTCCTTCTTGAGTTGTAATTTCTATTTCTTTTAGAAAAGGACTGTGAAGTAATCCTTTATCAGTGGAAGACAACCTCTGGACTCTCTATACAGCGGGTTCCTCGGTAAGTTCTTCACGGTCCTTTAGGTTGAGTTTCAACTGCGTCAAAGGTCTTGTGAGTTCACTTGTAATCTTCGTTTTATAGTGCTTTGCTTTCAGTGGTCTCTATCACCCATGGTTTTTTCCCGAGTAGGGTTTTCCAGGTATAAATCTTGTGTCTCTTCTCGTTTGTGGTGACTGATTCTTATTTGGACTTAGGTTAGATTAATTAATTGGGTTTGAAATACATATTATAATCTGAGAAATGACCTTAGCCTGTGTTGAGGCTTAAATAGAAGGTTGATCTAGGTTAGTCAAACCTTCAGAGTTGCTCCCAAGGTAAGTGGGTTATTAAAATTAGTTCTCAAAAATGCGATCCACTCTCCCTCCTTCCTCACTACATTCTTTTCCTACATCGCTTTTCTTTGGGGAAATTTCGTAAGGTACTAAAGTTTTGACTAGTTTTCAAAAGGTATATCAAGAAATGGTTATATCAAAATAGTGTAAGTTTTCCGGGGTGCTTATATCAAAATAGTTTTAAGTTTCCAAAGTTCTTTCAAACGGGTCCTCCGGGGTGCTTTTTCCAACCCAGTAGTCTTTTTTAATAGAAATATAGATGAAAAAAGTGCCCTTACTCAGAACAAAATCTGTTCTCTCTACCCCTTTGTTGCTTCCTCCCAAACCCACAGTTCTTTTCTCCTTCATCCCCCTTCACCCAGGATGAAAATCGGGCGTAGCGGTGCTTTATGGAAAATATCGTCGTTCGCAACTGTGGCAGCCCATAGCGGCCGCCACATTCATGTAGCGCCGCCACGTATCGGCTGGGGTTTCAAAACCCCACCACTCGAAAAAATAAATAAAAAAACCCTTCTTCGTCTTTTTTCTTACTGCTGCTACTTTTTTTTTAAATGGCTAATCACAGTTTGAACAAACAACAGAAGAAGAAAAAAAAAGGGAGACAGTGGAAGAAAGGATAAAAGAAAAAAAAAGGGTGAGTTGCAGAGCAGCAGAAGACAAACCTGTGCACAAGCAGCGTCGCAACAGTAGCAGCAGCAGGCTGTAAGGTCTGGTACCTTACTGGGTCAGTTGGGCCCAAACCCGGCCCGTTGACCCGTTTAACTTGTTATTATTTTAATTAATTATATTTTAGATATTTAAGTGGGTTTAGATCATGAGCGATGTTTCTTTTAGGCGTTAGAATAGTATCTGACGAAGTTTCGTTTGATTCCGAGTTCGTTTGATCATAGAAGGGGGGTAGTTTGCAATTTAGGGAAAATTAAGTGTTTTTCCGAAATTTTTCAAACGCCGTGATTTATGGTTCGTTGGAAAGGTCTCGTCGAACTGATGACTTTTGTCTCTTGATTCATCGCGATCCGGCGATCAGAAACCTTTCAAGTGGTCCATTCTTTCACCGGACACACTTAAAGGACAATTCGGTCTTTCCTCTCTATTGTCTCTTTTAAACGAGGTTTGCCCCTAACTCTCATTTCGTTCTCTGCTATGAAAATAACCCAGCAGCCACTCCCCTTTCTCCTTTTCCTTTCTCAATGCCAGATCTCAGCCCTAGAAAACCCCGTTCGAAGATCTGATCCGCCTAGAAGTCATACTCGTGTTTCCCTCTTGCTTCCGGTGTAAGTTTGGTAAGCATTCCCTCACCTTCATCTTTTTCAGTCTGGTAAGGTTTCCAGTAACTTCATCTTTCTGTCATCTTTTCTTTTGGTTTAGATTTAGATTTGATATCGATCTTTTCCTCTCTTTTCTCTCCTTGGTGTTTTAGGTTGTGTTTTGGATTGGGTTAGATTGTAGATCTTTGCGGTTAGAAAGCTTCTCCTCGAGTTTTCCCCATTTGCTTCATCTTATGACATCGAGGCAAGTAGATATGCATTTTATATTTATAAACATGTGTGTATGGTTTTCTATTGATTGCAATGAATTCTTGTTAGAATACCAAGTTCAAGCTGTGGTTACGTTTTGATTTGGATTTTATATGATAGATTAGGTTTTTGGAAATATTTGGTTTGTATTAATTGTTAAAATGGTAGCTTTGGAGGTTGTTGATTTGATAGAATGGATGAGGATGATGATTGCGATGATTGGGGAGCAGGAGACTCATTTTCTACAGGTTTTGCCATGGTTTGGCTGGAGGAAAAGGGGCAGAAAACCCATTTTCGGGTTACAGCATAGTACGTTCGATCGATCGGACTGTACCTCCGATCGATCGGACTGTGTGTTAACTGAGAGGTGTAAAGGTCTGATCAATCGCACAGTACGTCCAATCGATCAGAGGGTAATTTTCTGACAGCACTTGGAAACTTCGAAGACCTGTAACTTTTAATCCGCCCGTTGGATTTCCATGTATAATATACCGTTGGAAATCCCTTGAGACGTAGAATCCAATGGTTCTAGTTTCATCACGATCGAAGGTTGGGAAGTGATGTACATACTTGGATTATTGATCCAGCTCATGTTTTATTGGAAATAAGACTATTTAACTTAGGTTTGGTCCTTAAAGGTTGGAAACCATAAAACTTACTATCAGATGACCATAAATGGGATTGAAATCGAATCACGTGCTTGGTGTGAATTCGAGGGTTGTCTAAGTATTCGTGTATTACACGTAGTGTAACCGAATGCACATGGAGTTGAGTTTAATGATGCTCAACATGATTGTACACCAAGGAATTATCCTAAAAGCATCATTGATCCAATTTCCACATGTACTCCGTTAGAATACGTAGGATACAGGGATGACACCACTTACCTATGATTGGATTGTAATTTTTCCTTGACTTATGACTTGTATCCGTTGATAACATCTCCTTGTACACTCTCTTGGCATAAAACACGTAATCAATTATGAAACATAAATTCTTATAGAATTTAGGACTTGGACTTGACTTAGAGTGTACCATAGGAACCCGTGTCTTGTTGATGAACATGACTAGCTAGTAATGGAAGGGGATTATCACGTGGCTTGCTTGACTTATATTATTTTGGATAAGATAATCCCTAGAATCTTGTCTTGTAAATGGAACTAGCCAGACTTGCTTGTCTTGTCTGTCCTTGAGTCAAAACCCACTTTATTATTATTGTTGCATCTCATGGCCATCTGCAGTTTGGGGATTCACATGACGAATCGGTTACTCCGGTTTGTCGGCGTGGGCAGTCGGCGTAAGACGGCGTCCATGGCGTTGAATAGCTGGAGCGGGCTAGGACCGTGCTGCTATTCCCAGGACAGGAAGCTAGGATCCCACTTGAGCCGGACTATGGTATCAGTAGTCCAAGGGGATTGTTACTGATACCCCGGGAGGTGGCATAGGACATTCTCGGAGTCTCCCTCTTGCTTGCGCTCAGCCTTGAATATGGTTTTGGCTAACCCTGGCTAAATCGGAATACAAGACATTCCCCGACATTTATGCCTCTCATATTGCAGATATTATGTCTATATAATTTGGTTGCAGATTTCCACTAATTTCTCTAATCATAGTACCATGAATAGCATAACTTGTCGTCATTAGTATCGTTATAATAAAAATAGCATAGTCAAGCGTTACTAGTCATTCAATCGACGAACATGAAAGTAAATGATAAAATAAAAAGTGATCAACTGTTAATGATCATCGCATTTCATTAAACAGCTAGAACATTAAAGAAAATATTTTATTCACAGCTGTTTAAATAAAACCTAGTTTCAAGTGGCATCCTATATAAGCTTCAAAAAATTTTGAGGCATCTGCAAACCGCAATCTGGCCTTCTAGTTCAATTGCTTTTCAAGAAGTATCTTAGGAGACTATAACGCCTCTTCCATATAGTAGCCCAAATGTTTGCATTTTCATCAACTTTTTCCTATCATATTTAGAGGCATATAAGATGGTTTGGATATGTTCAAAGCAGGCCTATGACAGTGGTGGTGAGGAAAACATTTTTTTAGAAATGAATATGCCAAAGAGGACATAGATGGAACTAGTAAGACCTACCAAACAAGTGCAACCCATCCAATGGTTTTCCTCGTTAGACTAAAATGGCAAACATAATTCATACGGACATGGTTGATGCTCTCTGTCCCCTCAATAAGATCGTCAACCTAAATTTGAGCTTTTGGCTCCAGAGCATATAAATAAGTGCCCCAAACATCAATTCTTTTACATTGAAGACAATCAGACAAAGGAGGCGGCAACTGATCCTGATCCTGAAGAAGAGAAAAAATGAAAGGCCAAACCAATTATTGATGCAGACTATTCTGAATAAGCAATCTCTTTCAAAGCTCCAACATAAACCACTTCAACGAAAATAATGGTTGATCAAATTGGTGGATTCAAACGACATTGATATATAAATGAAAGCCCAACTTCCTACTGTCCTACATGTTTAGAATTGTTCAATCCAAACTGACTGTGGGCTTCATGATATGATTACAGATTTTAAGATACTTACCGAGCTTGATAGAATTTGATCAGGAGCATCCATATAATTTTACTAGTCTAAGCTGCATTAGTTTTTATGTACTTTCAACAATGAATATATCCATGCCTTGCTTTGTCACTTTGACTGTGAGAAGTGTATCAATTCTGCTAGAAATGCTCAATAACCTGAAAGGATGAGAATCAGACCAACATCAACAACCTGCAATATAAAAGTTCCCTATACTGCCTTGCAAGCATGGGGGAAAAAGAAACTGCAACCTTTCCCTAGCAAAGGTCCAGCAGTTTAATTGAGGCCAGCAAGTCAAGACCTCTATTGGACTGTGTCTGCCAAGCAAGATTTATTGCATCTAAGACAAGAAAACCTTTTGAGAACAGCTCCTTACCTTAGTGGTAAGGAATCCTAGGTCTCATTGTGAGGTCTTGGTTCGAACATATGTGAGCTTTTATTACCTCACATGTGTGAGTTGTGTTTATTCTCGTCTCATGTATGAGTTTCCATCACCTAACATGTGTGAGTTGTGTTTATGTCTCCTCGCATATGTGAGTTTCCATCACCTCACATGTGTGAGCTGTGTTTATGTCTCCTCACATGTGCGAGTTTCTATCCTCCTCGCATGTGTGAGTTGTAACTGTCTCTCCTCTCAGGTCTGAGTTCCCATCACGTCACATGTGTGAGTTGTGTCTTGAGTCTTTGCTGGGTTACCAAAAAAATGACAGAAAATCTTTTGAAGGCATGGTTTGCGATCCAAGTCCTTGGTAATCTGGCCTAGATGATCAGGCAACTTACGGAAGCCAAAGCTCCTTCTAATGATAGGAGATTAGGACCATCTTGACTTCCAGCTTCCAGATGCACCTCATAGTTTAAGCTTATTTTTGTTGTGTTTTTATATATTTAGTTTTCTTCTTCGAATGAGAAGTTTCAGTTGTTGATTGAATTTCTTAGCTCTTTCTTCCTATGTATATTTGTTGTTACTGTTGATTTGATCACAAGCATAATTATTTTCCTATCACAAAAATAGTTTGGGATAGTTTTGATTTTCTCCTTTTTAATTATTATCGTTCCATTTATAATTTTTGTTTGCTGTTCATCCGATATTGGAGCTAAATAGTACAAAGAATTAAATAAGAATAGAAGGTATGCCGAACAACCACGAGTTTTATTTCAAGTTTAATGCCTTCTCACTTTGCAACTAGTCTTTTTCTTTGCTTAAGTTTCAATATTTAGATGGTTGTTGATGGAAACGGGAGATGAAAGTAGTAAAAAAAAAAAAAGGATTTTGTGGGTGGGAAATGTTTTGGAGAGTAGTTATGTGGTCTCTGCTAATGCCTCGAGGTTTTGGTAGGAATGATTAGCTAATCTGTCATGAGTTCGAAAACCAAAAAGAACAACTTGGCGCTTAAAAAGATTTTGTGTTGCCAAAAGTGCGACTACCTGGTTCCACCCGTGGGGAGTGTCGAGGAATGGGGTTGTCTCTACTAATGCCTCTAGGTTTTTGTAGGAAGAATTGTTTAAGGAAACCTCATTTGCATTACCATATCGTCATATGGGTAATTTCGTCCCAAAAACATGTATGACGACACCCTGTCACATTGATATACGGTTTTTCTTCACTAATTTGTCTCATCAGGAGTTAAGAATAATTCTTTCATAAAAAAATCCCTTTATTCTATTATTGTTGGTTTTAAGTTTTTATCGATTTTGCCTTTAAAATTGACCCCTATATGCTTCTTTTAAGTAAGGTTTGGATGGGCAGCTCAGCTGGCCTAAGTCCAGAAAGTTAAGGGTTCGAAACTGTACTACCACACTACGGCCACAGTAGATTTACCCAACTCTCTTTGGGCCCGTAGAGATTAGTCCGACCCAAAGGGCTAGGACACCCTCCCTTATCAAAAAAAAAGAAAAAAGAGTAAGGCCCAGGTTTAGAGCGAGTGTATTTGTGCTTTTAATTCGTATATATATTCCGTGTCTCCTCATGGAATCCAATTTTTGTTTTTTTTTTAAGAGGCAGCACACATTACTTTTCCGAGTCCAATGAGATGAATCCATCTACTGACCAAATTTGAAATCCTAACCGAACACGACACTTATTAAATTTAAGAAAACTTTCAAGTAAATCAATCCAACCTCCTCAAAAATAGAAATCTACAAACCATAGAGGTTTTTCATTTACCAAAAGCCTCTCTCTTATTTGTGCATCTTACCTACCAATTGTATTCAAATAGTAGTTGATCCCACCCTATTTACGTTTAAAAATATCTTATAATGGCCCAACTCCCATTCAAGAAAAGTTCATTTATCCCCATTCAAGAAAAGTTCATTTATCCTAAGCAGCATGGATAATTGATTTTCAACCATCCATGCCTACCACAGGCATTATGGCCCATTAAACAATTACAACTAATCAATCAACAGATTTTCATTAATTATTTATAGGTGGTTTGCTTACATATCATCAATCCAATACAGACCAACCCTACATTGATAAGAGTGAGAAACAACTCTCAACCCTAAAATAATAATTGATAATTATTTTAAACGGTTTGGAATTTGGATTTATTATAGTGAGCTCTATTACTTTCGCATGTTAACTTATCTCAAAGTTTTTAAAAAATTATGTCCTTCAAAATATTGAGGTACTTTAAATTCAGGTTTTCCTTTATATAATAGTAAAAAAAAACTCTGCAAAAATAAATAAATTTATTATTAAATGATAAATAAAAATCAATAAATATGATATCAACTATCCCCTCTAAAATAAATCTTGGCTCCACCAATGTTAGTTGACTATCACTTGGCCCCTCTGGAAAAAAAAAATTCCTGACTCCATGACTGGCCCACAGTTTATCATCTGATGGGCGACCATAAGAGCAGGCTCCTTTTACACACACACACAATAAAAAAAAAAGAGCAGACTGTTCTCCAGCCATTAGCAGCTGGTAGAGCTCTTTACGGTAGGAGCCATCCCAATTCAAACAAAGAGGTCATTGGTACAAGCAAATTGGAGCCCATCATATCAGCAGTCTTGAGATCGGTAAGTAAAATGGGCCACTAGCACAAACAGATCCCTAGACTGTTGCAGAAAAGGAAAACAATACTTGCAATATAGACATTCTTACATAAAAGTAGTTTCATTAAGCAGTTTTTAAGAGCCACTGTACTCATTATAAAAATAACAGCAAGAGTTATACTAGCATAAGTTGCTTTGGTTTTATATGTACTTTCAACATTGAATATCTCTGCCTTGCCTTGTTGCTTGTGTCGATCAGTAGTGTTTCAATTCCTGGCAGAAAATCCTCAATTAACCTGAAAGGATGAGCACCAAATCAACATCAGCACTCTACAATATAAAAAAGTCAGCACATATTGCCTTCCAATCACGGTGAAAATAAATTGCAACCCTGGCCCCTGCAACTAAGAAAGGTCAAGCAGTTTAATTGAGGCGAACAAGTCGAAAGCTCTACCGGATTGTGTATTTCCAATTTCCATTAAGATTCATTGCATCTAAGATAAGAACGACCTTGTGATGATGGTTTGTAATCATAGTACTTGGCAATCTGAAATACATGGTTAGGCCACTTACCGACAAGTACCTTTCAATGATAGGAAATTGGGACCATGACTTCCCAGGCTCATAGATACACCTCACAGTTTCACACAGAAAATACCCAATTTACAGTGCGGTGTACAGTGTTCGGAGAAAATGGTACAGATGCATTCGCTAAGAAGGGTAAGAGTATAGAATGACAGAAAATAAAAGGAAAAAAAAAAACCATTAGCTATTGTAACTGCAGCAAATCTAATGCATGAGAATTAGACTAGTTTCACAGGTATAAAGAAAATGGTTTTAATTCATTAGAAGTGAACACTAATGATGAAGATTTTACCATGAAAAGAGAAAGCCGATTTCAGCCAGTCCACTGAAGTATTCACTGGCATCTTTCAAAGAACACAGAAATGAGTTTGTTAGAATTTTAATTGGCTAATTCTTCTTAGTTCGAACAAAACTCAAGTCCTTCTTGAGTTGTAATTTCTATTTCTTTTAGAAAAGGACTGTGAAGTAACCCTTTATCAGTGGAAGACAACTTCGGGACTCTCTATACAAGGCTTGAAGACTTCTAGACGGTTTTGAAGAGATTAAAGAGTTCTTCCGGAGCGCCACCAGACGGTGTCTAGAGACAGTCTCGATATAGCGAGCTATAGTTCTTGGCACACACAGAACCGGGGCTCGCTATCTTTCTCGCTATAGCGAGCTAGGTTTTTGTGTCCGTTCATAACTCTATTTGTCAAATCTTTGAAACTTCTTCTGAGAGTCTTGTTATGGTTCCAAGAGACTTGTGCACGAACCTTGGACTATTTAATAACCCCTTGAAATAAGGACTGGAGCTAACTTATTCTCTCAAGCTTTAAGCATTCATCAAAGAGAGTTTTTGTGAGCTAATCTTGCAAGGGAGATTGCGCTGCAGATATATTATTTTTCCTTATTCTCTTAAGCACCTTGAAGGGGCATTCAAGGTGAGTTTCAAGCTAGCACGTGGAAGGTGAACAGCGGGTCCTCGGCAAGTTCTTCACGGTCCTTTAGGTTGAGTTTCAACTGCATCAAAGGTCTTGTGAGTTACTTGTAATCTTCGTTTTATAGTGCTTTGCTTTTAGTGGTCTCTACCACCCGTGGTTTTTTCCCGAGTAGGGTTTTTTCAGGTATAAATCTTGTGACTCTTCTCGTTTGTGGTGACTGATTCTTATTTAGACTTAGGTTAATTGATTAGATTAATTAATTGGGTTTGAAATACATTTTATAATTTGAGAAAGGACCTTAGCCTATTCTAAGGCTTAACTAGAAGGTTGACCTAGGTTTAGTCAAACCTTCACGTGGTATCAGAGCAGTTGCACCACTCTAAAGTGCAATCATCTCATATTTGATTTATGGAATTCAATAGGGAAGGCACATCTACCACCAACCCACCTTTGCTTGATGGTAGTAGCAATTATGCTTACTGGAAGGTAAGGATGACTGCGTTTATACGTTCTCTTGATCATGATGTTTGGCAAACAGTTGTGAATGGTTATAAATCATCAACTGTGGTAGTTGAAGGGAAAAGTAATCTCAAACCAGTAGCTGACAGGACCCAAGGAAAGAACCAGACCCATTGGAATGATAGGGCTATGAATGCTATTTATAATGGCATTACTCACTCGGAGTTTCGCAAAATCTCTACCTGTACGACTGCTAAAGAGGCTTGGGATCTCTTAAGAACAGTGCATGAAAGCACTGATATTGCTTTGCCAATTCTCTAACAAAAAGGAGGAGTAGATGCTAGATAGATTTATTACTCTTGCTTAATTATCATTCTCTTATTTCTTGTGACTTTATGCAAGATCTTTTCCAAAGTTCTTTCATGCAGGTTTTCTTCAGAACTGAAGTGATTCTTTTGTGTTCAGTTGTCTTGGGTTATCTTTTTATACTGGGATAGTAGATCCATTATGTCTTACGAGTTTTGTTCACGAATTGCCAATGGGGGAGATTGTTAGAATTTTAGTTGGCTAATTCTTCTAGTTCGAACAAAACTCAAGTCCTTCTTGAGTTGTAATTTCTATTTCTTTTAGAAAAGGACTGTGAAGTAATCCTTTATCAGTGGAAGACAACCTCTGGACTCTCTATACAGCGGGTCCTCGGCAAGTTCTTCACGGTCCTTTAGGTTGAGTTTCAACTGCGTCAAAGGTCTTGTGAGTTCACTTGTATCTTCGTTTATAGTGCTTTGCTTTCAGTGGTCTCTACCACCCATGGTTTTTTCCCGAGTAGGGTTTTCCAGGTATAAATCTTGTGTCTCTTCTCGTTTGTGGTGACTGATTCTTATTTGGACTTAGGTTAGATTAATTAATTGGGTTTGAAATACATATTATAATCTGAGAAATGACCTTAGCCTGTGTTGAGGCTTAAATAGAAGGTTGATCTAGGTTTAGTCAAACCTTCAGAGTTGCTCCCAAGGTAAGTGGGTTATTAAAATTAGTTCTCAAAAATGCGATCCACTCTCCCTCCTTCCTCACTACATCTTTTCCTACATCGTTTTTCTTTGGGGAAATTTCGTAAGGTACTAAAGTTTTGACTAGTTTTCAAAAGGTATATCAAGAAATGGTTATATCAAAAATAGTGTAAGTTTTCCGGGGTGCTTATATCAAATAGTTTAAGTTTCCAAAGTTCTTTCAAACGGGTCCTCCGGGGTGCTTTTTCCAACCCAGTAGTCTTTTTTAATAGAAATATAGATGAAAAAAGTGCCCTTACTCAGAACAAAATATGTTCTCTCAACCCCTTTGTTGCTTCCTCCCAAACCCACAGTTCTTTTATCCTTCAATCCCCCTTCACCAAGGATGAAAATCGGGCGTAGCGGTGCTTTATGGAAAATATCGCCGTTCGCAACTGTGGCAGGCCATAGCGGCCGCTACACATGCATAGCGGCCGATACGGCCGCCACATTCATGTAGCGCCGCCACGTATCGGCTGGGGTTTCAAAACCCCACCAATCGAAAAAAAAATAAAAAACCCTTCTTCGTCTTTTTTCTTCACTGCTGCTACTTTTTTTTTTTAAAATGGCTAATCACAGTTTGAACAAACAACAGAAGAAGAAAAAAAAAAGGGAGACAGTGGAAGAAAGGATAAAAGAAAAAAAAAGGGTGAGTTGCAAAGCAGCAGAAGACAAACCTGTGCACCAGCAGCGTCGCAACAGTAGCAGCAGCAGGGCTGTAAGGTCTGTGACCTTACTGGGTCAGTTGGGCCCAAAACCCGGCCCGTTGACCTGTTTAATTTGTTATTATTTTAATTAATTATATTTTAGATATTTAAGTGGGTTTAGATCTTGAGCGAGTTTCTTTTAGCGTTAGAATAGTATCTGCGAAGTTTCGTTTGATTCCGAGTTCGTTTGATCATAGCAGGGGGTAGTTTGCAATTTAGTGAAAATTGAGTGTTTTTCCGAAATTTTCCAAACGCCGTGATTTATGGGTTCGTTGGAAAGGTCTCGTCGTACTGATGACTTTTGTCTCTTGATTCATCGCGATTCGGCAATCAGAAACCTTTCAAGCGGTCCATTCTTTCACCGGACCCACTTAAAGGACAATTCGGTCTTTTCCTCTCTATGTCTTCTTAAACGAGGGTTGCCCTAACTTCTCATTTCGTTCTCTGCTACGAAGTAACCCAGCAGCCTCCCCCTTTCTTCCTTTTCCTTTCTCAAGCCAGATCTCAGCCCTAGAAGACCCCGTTCGAAGATTTGATCCGCTAGAAGTCATCCTCGCGTTTCCCTCTTGCTTCCGGTGTAAGTTTGGTAAGCATTCCCTCACCTTCAACTTTTTCAGTCTGGTAAGGTTTCAGTAACTTCATCTTTCTGTCATCTTTTCTTTTGGTTAGATTTAGGTTTGATATAGATCTTTTCCTCTCTTTTCTTCTCCTTGGTGTTTTAGGTTGTGTTGATTGGGTTAGATTGTAGATCTTGCGGTAGAAAGCTTCTCCTCGAGTTTTCCCCATTTGCTTCATCTTCTGACATCGAGGCAAGTAGATATGCATTTTATATTTAAACATGTGTGTATGGTTTTCTATTGATTGCAATGAATTCTGTTAGAATACCCAAATTCCAAGCTGTGGTTATGTTTTGATTTGGATTTATATGATAGATTAGGTTTTTGGAAATATTTGGTTTGTATTAATTGTTAAAATGGTAGCTTTGGAGGTTGTTGATTTGATAGAATGGATGAGGATGATGATTGTGATGATTGGGGAGCAGGAGACTCATTTTCTACAGGTTTGCCATGGTTTGGATGGAGGAAAAAAGGGGCAGAAAACCCATTTTCGGGTTACAGCATAGTACGTCCGATCGATCGGACTGTACCTCCGATCGATCGGACTGTGTGTTAACTGAGAGGTGTACAGGTCCGATCGATCGCACAGTACGTCCGATCGATCGGAGGGTAATTTTCTGACAGCACTTGGAAACTTCGAAGACCTGTAACTTTTAATCCGCCCGTTGGATTTCCATGTATAATATACCGTTGGAAATCCCTTGAGACGTAGAATCCAATAGTTCTAGTTTCATCACGATCGAAGGTTGGGAAGTGATGTACATACTTGGATTATTGATCCTGCTCATGTTTTATTGGAAATAAGACTATTTAACTTAGGTTTGGGCCTTAGAGGTTGGAAATCATAAACTTACTATCAGATGACCATAAATGGGATTGAGATCGAATCACGTGCTTGGTGTGAATTCGATGGGTTGTCTAAGTATTCGTGTATTACACGTAGTGTAAACGAATGCACATGGAGTTGAGTTTAATGATGCTCAACATGATTGTACACCAAGGAATTATCCTAAAAGCATCATTGATCCAATTTTCACATGTACTCCGTTAGAATACGTAGGATACAGGGATGACACCACTTACCTAGGATTATATTGTAATTCTTCCTTGACTTGTGACTTGTATCCGTTGATAACATCTCCTTGTACACTCTCTTGGCATAAAAACACGTAATCAATTATGAAACATAAACTCTTATAGAATTTAGGACTTGGACTTGACTTAGAGTGTACCATAGGAACCCGTGTCTTGTTTGATGAACATGACTAGCTAGTAATGGAAGGGGATTATCACGTGGCTTGCTTGACTTATATATTTTGGAGAAGATAATCCCTAGAATCTTGTCTTGTAAATGGAACTAGCCAGACTTGCTTGTCTTGTCTGTCCTTGAGTCAAACCACTTTATATTATTGTTGCATATCATTGCCATCTGCAGTTTGGGATTTAATGACGAATCGGTTACTCCGGTTGTCGGGGTGGGCAGTCGGTGTAGGACGGCGTCCATGGCGTTGAATAGCTGGGAGCGGGCTTAGGACCATGCTGCTATTCCCATGACAGGGAGCTAGGATCCTACTGGAGCCAGACTATGGTATCAGTAATCCAAGGGGATTGTTACTGGTACCCCGGGAGGTGGCATAGGACATCCTCGGAGTCTCCCTCTTGCTTGCGCTCAGCCTTGAATATGGTTTTGGCTAACCCTGGCTAAATCGGAATACAAGACATTCCCCGACATTTATGCCTCTCATATTGCAGATATTATCATGTCTATATAATTTGGTTGCAGATTCCACTAATTTCTCTAATCATAGTACCATGAATAGCATTAACTTGTCGTCATAGTATAGTTATAAATAAAAATAGCATAATCAAGCGTTACTAGTCTTCAATCGAAGAACAAGAAAGTAAATGATAAAATAAAAAGTGATCAACTGTTAATGATCATCGCATTTCATTAAACAGCTAGAACATTAAAGAAAAATATTTTATTCACAGCTGTTTAAAATAAAACCTAGTTTCAAGTGGCATCCTATATAAGCTTCAAAAAATTTTGAGGCATCTGCAAACCGCAATCTGGCCTTCTTGTTCAATTGCATTTCAAGAAGTATCTTAGGAGACTATAACGCCTCTTCCTTATAGTAGCCCAAATGTTTGCATTTTCATCAACTTTTTCCTATCATATTTAGAGCCATATAAGATGGTTTGGATATGTTCAAAGCAGGCCTATGACAGTGGTGGTGAGGAAAACATTTTTTTAGAAATGAATATGCCAAAGAGGACATAGATGGAACTAGTAAGACCTACCAAACAAGTGCAACCCATCCAATGGTTTTCCTCTTTAGACTGAAATGGCAAAACATAATTCATATGGACATGGTTGATGCTCCTCTGTCCCCTCAATCAGATCGTCAACCTAAATTTGAGCTTTTGGCTCCAGAGCATCTAAATAAGTGCCCCAAACATCAATTCTTTTACATTGAAGACAATCAGACAAAGGAGGCGGCAACTAATCCTGATCCTGAAGAAGAGAAAAAAATGAAAGGCCAAACCAATTATTGATGCAGACTATTCTGAATAAGCAATCTCTTTAAAAGCTCCAACATAAACCACTTCAACGAAAATAATGGTCAAATTGGTGGATTCAAACGACATTGATATATAAATGAAAGCCCAACTTCCTACTGTCCTACATGTTTAGAATTGTTCAATCCAAACTGACTGTGGGCTTCATGATATGATTACAGATTTTAAGATACTACCGAGCTTGATAAAATTTGATCAGGAGCCATCCATATAATTTTGCTTGTCTAAGCTGCATTAGTTTTTATGTACTTTCAACAATGAATATATCCATGCCTTGCTTTGTCACTTTGACGGTGAGAAGTGTATCAATTCCTGCTAGAAATGCTCAATAAGGATGAGAATCAGACCAACATCAACAACCTGTAATATAAAAAGTTCCCTATACTGCCTTGCAAGCATGGGGGAAAAAGAAACTGCAACCTTTCCCTAGCAAAGGTCCAGCAGTTTAATTGAGGCCAGCAAGTCAAGACCTCTATTGGACTGTGTCTGCCAAGCAAGATTTATTGCATCTAAGACAAGAAAACCTTTTGAGAACAGCTCCTTACCTTAGTGGTAAGGAATCCTAGGTCTCATTGTGAGGTCTTGGTTTCGAACATATGTGAGCTTTTATTACCTCACATGTGTGAGTTGTGTTTATTCTCCTCTCATGTATGAGTTTCCATCACCTAACATGTGTAAATTGTGTTTATGTCTCCTCGCATATGTGAGTTTCCATCACCTCACATGTGTGAGCTGTGTTTATGTCTCCTCACATGTGCGAGTTCTATCCTCCTCGCATGTGTGAGTTGTAACTGTCTCTCCTCTCAGGTCTGAGTTCCCATCACCTCACATGTGTGAGTTGTGTCCTGAGTCTTTGCTGGGTTACAAAAAAAATGACAAGAAAATCTTTTGATGGCATGGTTTGCGATCCAAGTCCTTGGTAATCTGGCCTAGATGATCAGGCCACTTACGGACAAAGCTCCTTCTAATGATAGGAAATTAGGACCATCATGACTTCCAGCTTCCAGATGCACCTCATAGTTTTAAGCTTATTTTGTTGTGTTTTATATATTTAGTTTTTCTCGAATGAGAAGTTTCAGTTGTTGATTGAATTTCTTAGCCTCTTTCTTCCTATGTATATTTGTTGTTACTGTTGATTGATCACAAGCATAATTATTTTCCTATCACAAAAATAGTTAGGGATAGTTTTGATTTTCTCCTTTTTAATTATTATCCTTCCATTTTATAATTTTTGTTTGCTGATCATCACGATATTGGAGCCTAAATAATACAAAGATTAAATAAGAATAGAAGGTATGCCGAAACAACCACGAGTTTTATTTCAAGTTTAATGCCTTCTCACTTTGCAACTAGTCTTTTTCTTTGCTTAAGTTTCAATATTTAGATGGTTGTTGATGGAACGGGAGATGAAAGTAGTAAAAAAAAAAGGATTTTTGTGGGTGGGAAATGTTGTGGAGAGTAGTTATGCGGTCTCTGCTAATGCCTCGAGGTTTAGGTAAGAATGATTAGCTAATCGGTCATGAGTTCGAAAACCAAAAAGAACAACTTGGTGCTTAAAAAGATTTTGTGTTGCCAAAAGTGCGACTACCTGGTTCCACCCGTGGGGAGTGTCAAGGAATGGGGTTGTCTCTACTAATGCCTCTAGGTTTTTGTAGGAAGAATTGTTTAAGGAAACCTCATTTGCATTACCATATCGTCATATGGGTAATTTCGTCCCAAAAACATGTATGACGACACCCTGTCACATTGATATACGGTTTTTCTTCACTAATTTGTCTCATCAGGAGTTAAGAATAATTCTTTCATAAAAAATCCCTTTATTCTATCATTGTTGGTTTTAAGTTTTATCGATTTTGCCTTTAAAATTGACCCCTATATACTTCTTTTAAGTAAGGTCTGGATGGGCAGCTCAGCTGGCCTAAGTCCAGAAAGTTAAGGGTTCGAAACTGTATTACCACACTAGGGCCACAGTAGATTTACCCAACTCTCTTTGGGCCCGTAGGGATTAGTCCGACCAAAAGGGCTAGGACACCCTCCCTTATCAAAAAAAAAAAAAAATGAAAGAAAAAAAGAGTAAGGCCCAGGTTTAGAGCGAGTGTATTTGTGCTTTTAATTCGTATATATATTCCGTGTCTCCTCATGGAATCAATTTTTGTTTTTTTTAAGAGCAGCACACATTGATTTTTCCGAGTCCAATGAGATGAATCCATCTACTGACCAAATTTGAAATCCTAACCGAACACGATACTTATTAATTTAGTTTTTTAGGGGGAATTCAATGGCACTCCAAATTCTTAAAATTACACTAAAATATTTTCTCAAAGTTCTCCAAATTCAATGGCCTTAGGAAACAATTTCCTCTTTGTTTGAAGAAAGGAAAAGGAAAACAAAAAACATGCACAAGAGTCTACAAGATTGAAATCATCAAGCGACCACAAAAAAAAATAAGAGTTTGGTCATTAGGTGGGTACAAGATTTAAATTATAGAGAAACCACTGAAAATAAAGGGTACTTTGATCAAATTTCTCAGGAGGAACTCACATGCATTCCAAATTCTAAAAATTCAATTTTCATAAGGAAGTCACCAGCATTACAAATTCTAAAAACTCAATCAGGTGTAATTTCTCAAAACACTCTTCCAACAAGCAGCCTTTTAATGAACCCTCTTAAAAAACATAAAAAACTAACCACATATATTAGGCTTTGTTTGATATCTCTACTCTTATTTCAAGAGAGCCATAAAAGAAAGCATAAAAAAGGAGCTAAAGTTCTTATTTTACAAGCCTAGAAGGCCTTTCATTTTAAGAGGACATGCCTCTGCTTCATAATATTAGAGTTGGGTAAAGATTAGAGTTCTGTGCAAACGCTCTTATTTAACAAACCTCTATCCGTTTTAGACATTCAAACAAATAGAGAAGATTATGACAATCCAATACCTTCATTTTGAGGACTGCGGGCCATTTAACAAACGCCATGGAATCAGTGTCAAAGTGTTTTAAAAAAAAAAAAGCAGACAGGCCTCTTTGTTTGGGCAATCCCAATTTACCATCCTAAAAGGCTATCCTATCAACGAACTAATTTTCTTTTTAGTGCTTGTCGTCGATACGGATTCATACCAACCAACAATCAGGGTTCGAACTTAGCTCTCGGCCTCACCAAGAGGGCTTTGATTGCCATTACCGGGTGAGCGCAACCCAATTTAAAGTATCCTGGTGCCATAGAACGGGAAAATCTTCGAGGCAAGAAAGCATCCATCCATGGAAAGATTAACCTAGTTGAATACTATTTTGATCTTTTCCACATATTTTAATTTTCCCCCATTCGACGAAAGGTTCAGGTTTTGCACGTCTGACTACATTCGAGAATTACTTGTAAAAGTATGACTCTTAACATTTATTACGTTGACAACACTTCATCTTTATCGTATACCACAATAAATTGCATTTTGTATCTATTAAAGGGCCTGTTTGTTTGTGTAAAAGCCGAAGAAATTCATGGCCAAATGAGCTCCACAGAGTGATTATTAAAGTCGTAAGAGGTGAACAATATGAGACTTTGACTTTTCTAGGATTTGAAATACCACATTCATTTCCAATCTTTCATTGATTCAATTTCTATTGCAAAGGAGGATATTTGATGGTCATTTTTTGGATATTCCACCTTCGATCTTTCGTTTTTAACTAATCTCAGAAATACAAAGTCCTTGAATTTTTAGAAAATCAATTACATCAAACAAACCAGCAGTAAAGAGAGCATTGTGCGCACTTGCAATTTTGCCACTCCTCATGTTTTTTCTTTCGTAAAAAAGAGAATTTAAGAAATCTTTGAGGTTTCTTTTGTCTTTTGGTTGCTTCTAGAAAGCCAGTCATTCCCCTAATTTTAAAAAAATTTTCAAGTAAATCAATCCAAACCTCCTCAAAAATAGATATCTACAAACCATAGAGGTTTTTCATTTACCAAAAGCCTCTCTCTTATTTGTGCATCTTACCTACCCATTGTATTCAAATAGGAGTTGATCCCACCCTATTTACGTTTAAAAATATCTTATAATGGCCCAACTCCCATTCAAGAAAAGTTCATTTATCCCCATTCAAGAAAAGTTTATTTATCCTAAGCAGCATGGATAATTGATTTTCAACCATCCATGCCTACCACAGGCATTATGGCCCATTAAACAATTACAACTAATCAATCAACAGATCTTCATTAATTATTTATAGGTGGTTTGCTTACATATCATCAATCCAATACAGACCAACCCTACATTGATAAGAGTGAGAAACAACTCTCAATCCTAAAATAATAATTGATAATTATTTTAAACGGTTTGGAATTTGGATTTATTATAGTAAGCTCTATTACTTTCGCATGTTAACTTATCTCAAAGTTTTTAAAAAATTATGTCCTTCAAAATATTGAGGTACTTTAAATTCAGGTTTTCCTTTATATAATAGTAAAAAAAACTCTGCAAAAATAAATAAATTTATTATTAAATGATAAATAAAAATCAATAAATATGATATCAACTATCCCCTCTAAAGTAAATCTTGGCTCCACCAATGTTAGTTGACTATCACTTGGCCCCTCTGGAAAAAAAAAATTCCTGACTCCATGACTGGCCCACAGTTTTATCATCTGATGGGCGACCATAAGAGCAGGCTCCTTTTACACACACACACAATAAAAAAAAAAGAGCAGACTGTTCTCCAGCCATTAGCAGCTGGTAGAGCTCTTTACGGTAGGAGCCATCCCAATTCAAACAAAGAGGTCATTGGTACAAGCAAATTGGAGCCCATCATATCAGCAGTCTTGAGATCGGTAAGTAAAATGGGCCACTAGCACAAACAGATCCCTAGACTGTTGCAGAAAAGGAAAACAATACTTGCAACATAGACATTCTTACATAAAAGTAGTTTCATTAAGCAGTTTTTAAGAGCCACTGTACTCATTATAAAAATAACAGCAAGAGTTATACTAGCATAAGTTGCTTTGGTTTTATATGTACTTTCAACATTGAATATCTCTGCCTTGCCTTGTTGCTTGTGTCGATCAGTAGTGTTTCAATTCCTGGCAGAAATCCTCAATTAACCTGAAAGGATGAGCACCAAATCAACATCAGCACTCTACAATATAAAAAAGTCAGCACATATTGCCTTCCAATCACGGTGAAAATAAATTGCAACCCTGGCCCCTGCAACTAAGAAGGTCAAGCAGTTTAATTGAGGCGAACAAGTCGAAAGCTCTACCGGATTGTGTATTTCCAATTTCCATTAAGATTCATTGCATCTAAGATAAGAAAGACCTTGTGATCATGGTTTGTAATCATAGTACTTGGCAATCTGAAATACATGGTTAGGCCACTTACCGACAAGTACCTTTCAATGATAGGAAATTGGGACCATGACTTCCAGGCTCATAGATACACCTCACAGTTTCACACAGAATATACCCAATTTACAGTGCGGTGTACAGTGTTTGGAGAAAATGGTACAGATGCATTCGCTAAGAAGGGTAAGAGTATAGATTTACATATGCGTAACCAAACCAAACCAAACCAAGCCTTTTCCCACTAGGTGGGGTCGGCTATATGGATTTGACGACGCCAATCAAATCTGTTTAGGGCCATGTCCTCCGTTAGATCCATGTAGGCAAGATCATGTTTAATAGTTTCTTTCCAACTTCTCTTGGGTCTCCCTCTCCCTCTCCCTCTCGTACTCTTGGCAAACTCCATGCTTTCACACCTTTTAACAGGTGCCTCTGTTGGACGCCTTCTAACATGGCCGAACCATCTCAGTCGATTTTCTCTCATTTTATCTCCAATCGGTGCTATTCCTACTATGCCCCTAATCTCCTCATTCCTAGTCCTATCTCTCCTTGTGATCCCGCACATCCATCTTAGCATTCTCATCTCCGCAACTTCCATCTTCTTGACATGATTATGCTTTACTGCCCAACACTCTGATCCATATAACAACGCTGGCCGTACCGCCACCTTATAATACTTTCCTTTAACCTTGAGGGGGACTTTCCGATCACACAAGACCCCCGAAGCACTCCTCCATTTGGTCCACCCGGCTTGAATCCTGTGACTTACATCAGTATCAATCCCTCCATCCTGTTGCACCATAGATCCAAGGTACCTAAAGTTTTCTTTCTCTACTATCTTTTGTGTGCCCAAACTTACTTCTATGTTACTAGGTGTCCTACTTTGACTAAACTTGCATTCCATATGCGTAATGACAGAAAATAAAAGGAAAAAAAAAAACCATTAGCTATTGTAACTGCAGCAAATCTAATGCATGAGAATTAGACTAGTTTCACTGGTATAAAGAAAATGGTTTTAATTCATTAGAAGTGAACACTAATGATGAAGATTTTACCATGAAAAGAGAGAGCCGATTTCAGCCAGTCCACTGAAGTATTCACTGGCATCTTTTCAAAGAACACATAAATGAGTTTGTTAGAATTTTAATTGGCTAATTCTTCTTAGTTCGAACAAAACTCAAGTCCTTCTTGAGTTGTAATTTCTATTTCTTTTAGAAAAGGACTGTGAAGTAACCCTTTATCAGTGGAAGACAACTTCTGGACTCTCTATACAAGGCTTGAAGACTTCTAGACGGTTTTGAAGAAATTAAAGAGTTCTTCCGGAGCGCCACCAAACTGTGTCCAGAAGACAGTCTCGCTATAGCGAGCTATAGTTCTGGCGCACACAGAACCGGGGCTCGCTACTCGCTATAGCGAGCTAGGTTTTTGTGTCCGTTCATAACTCTATTTGTCGAATCTTTGAAACTTCTTCTGAGAGTCTTGTTATGGTTCCAAGAGACTTGTGCACGAACCTTGGGCTATTTAATAACCCCTTGAAATAAGGACTGGAGCTAACTTATTCTCTCAAGCTTTAAGCATTCATCAAAGAGAGTTTTTGTGAGCTAATCTTGCAAGGGAGATTGCGCTGCAGATATATTATTTTTCCTTATTCTCTCAAGCACCTTGAAGGGGCATTCAAGGTGAGTTTCAAGCTAGCACGTGGAAGGTGAACAGCGGGTCCTCGGCAAGTTCTTCACGGTCCTTTAGGTTGAGTATCAACTGCGTCAAAGGTCTTGTGAGTTACTTGTAATCTTCGTTTTATAGTGCTTTGCTTTTAGTGGTCTCTACCACCCGTGGTTTTTTCCCGAGTAGGGTTTTCTAGGTATAAATCTTGGGTCTGTTCTCGTTTGTGGTGACTGATTCTTATTTGGACTTAGGTTAATTGATTAGATTAATTAATTGGGTTTGAAATACATTTTATAATCTGAGAAAGGACCTTAGCCTATGCTAAGGCTTAAATAGAAGGTTGACCCAGGTTTAGTCAAACCTTCACGTGGTATCAGAGCAGTTGCACAACTCTAAAGTGCGATCATCTCGTATTTGATTTATGGAATTCAATAGGGAAGGCACATCTACCACCAACCCACCTTTGCTTGATGGTAGTAGCAATTATGCTTACTGGAAGGTAAGAATGACTGCGTTTATACGTTCTCTTGATCATGATGTTTGGCAAACAGTTGTGAATGGTTATAAATCATCAACTGTGGTAGTTGAAGGGAAAAGTAATCTCAAACCAGTAGCTGACAGGACCCAAGGAAAGAACCAGACCCATTGGAATGCTAGGGCTATGAATGCTATTTACAATGGCATTACTCACTTGGAGTTTCGCAAAATCTCTACCTGTACGACTGCTAAAGAGGCTTGGGATCTCTTAAGAACAGTGCATGAAAGCACTGATATTGCTTTGCCAATTCTCTAACAAAAAGGGGGAGTAGATGCTAGATAGATTTATTACTCTTGCTTAATTATCATTCTCTTATTTCTGTGATTTTATGCAAGATCTTTTCCAAAGTTCTTTCGTGTAGGTTTTCTTCAGAACTGAAGTGATTCTTTTGTGTTCAGTTGTCTTGGGTTATCTTTTTATACTGGGATAGTAGATCCATTATGTCTTACGAGTTTTGTTCACGAATTGCCAATGGGGGAGATTGTTAGAATTTTAGTTGGCTAATTCTTCTAGTTCGAACAAAACTCAAGTCCTTCTTGAGTTGTAATTTCTATTTCTTTTAGAAAAGGACTGTGAAGTAATCCTTTATCAGTGGAAGACAACCTCTGGACTCTCTATACAGCGGGTCCTCGGTAAGTTCTTCACGGTCCTTTAGGTTGAGTTTCAACTGCGTCAAAGGTCTTGTGAGTTCACTTGTAATCTTCGTTTTATAGTGCTTTGCTTTCAGTGGTCTCTATCACCCATGGTTTTTTCCCGAGTAGGGTTTTCCAGGTATAAATCTTGTGTCTCTTCTCGTTTGTGGTGACTGATTCTTATTTGGACTTAGGTTAGATTAATTAATTGGGTTTGAAATACATATTATAATCTGAGAAATGACCTTAGCCTGTGTTGAGGCTTAAATAGAAGGTTGATCTAGGTTTAGTCAAACCTTCAGAGTTGCTCCCAAGGTAAGTGGGTTATTAAAATTAGTTCTCAAAAATGCGATCCACTCTCCCTCCTTCCTCACTACATTCTTTTCCTACATCGCTTTTCTTTGGGGAAATTTCGTAAGGTACTAAAGTTTTGACTAGTTTTCAAAAGGTATATCAAGAAATGGTTATATCAAAATAGTGTAAGTTTTCCGGGGTGCTTATATCAAAATAGTTTAAGTTTTCCAAAGTTCTTTCAAACGGGTCCTCCGGGGTGCTTTTTCCAACCCAGTAGTCTTTTTTAATAGAAATATAGATGAAAAAAGTGCCCTTACTCAGAACAAAATCTGTTCTCTCTACCCCTTTGTTGCTTCCTCCCAAACCCACAGTTCTTTTCTCCTTCATCCCCCTTCACCCAGGATGAAAATAGGGCGTAGCGGTGCTTTATGGAAAATATCGTCGTTCGCAACTGTGGCAGCCCATAGCGGCCGCCACATTCATGTAGCGCCGCCACGTATCGGCTGGGGTTTCAAAACCCCACCAATCGAAAAAATAAATAAAAAACCCTTCTTCGTCTTTTTTCTTCACTGCTGCTACTTTTTTTTTTAAATGGCTAATCACAGTTTGAACAAACAACAGAAGAAGAAAAAAAAAGGGAGACAGTGGAAGAAAGGATAAAAGAAAAAAAAAAGGGTGAGTTGCAGGGCAGCAGAAGACAAACCTGTGCACCAGCAGCGTCGCAACAGTAGCAACAGCAGGGCTGTAAGGTCTGGTACCTTACTGGGTCAGTTGGGCCCAAAACCCGGCCCATTGACTCGGCCCAACTGACCCGTTTAACTTGTTATTATTTTAATTAATTATATTTTAGATATTTAAGTGGGTTTAGATCATGAGCGAGTTTCTTTTAGCGTTAGAATAGTATCTGCAAAGTTTCGTTTGATTCCGAGTTCGTTTGATCATAGCAGGGGGGTAGTTTGCAATTTAGGGAAAATTAAGTGTTTTTCCGAAAATTTTCAAACGCCGTGATTTATGGGTTCGTTGGAAAGGTCTCGTCGTACTGATGACTTTTGTCTCTTGATTCATCGCGATCCGGCGATCAGAAACCTTTCAAGTGGTCCATTCTTTCACCGGACCCACTTAAAGGACAATTCGGTCTTTTCCTCTCTATTGTCTTCTTAAACGAGGGTTGCCCTAACTTCTCATTTCGTTCTCTGCTATGAAATAACCCAGCAGCCTCCCCCTTTCTTCCTTTTCCTTTCTCAAGCCAGTTCTCAGCCCTAGAAGACCCCGTTCGAAGATCTGATCCGCCTAGAAGTCATCCTCGTGTTTCCCTCTTGCTTCCGGTGTAAGTTTGGTAAGCATTCCCTCACCTTCATCTTTTTCAGTCTGGTAAGGTTTCCAGTAACTTCATCTTTCTGTCATCTTTTCTTTTGGTTAGATTTAGATTTGATATAGATCTTTTCCTCTCTTTTCTTCTCCTTGGTGTTTTAGGTTGTGTTTGATTGGGTTAGATTGTAGATCTTGCGGTAGAAAGCTTCTCCTCGAGTTTTCCCCATTTGCTTCATCTTCTGACATTGAGGCAAGTAGATATGCATTTTATATTTAAACATGTGTGTATGGTTTTCTATTGATTGCAATGAATTCTTGTTAGAATACCCAAATTCCAAGCTGTGGTTACGTTTTGATTTGGATTTATATGATAGATTAGGTTTTTGGAAATATTTGGTTTGTATTAATTGTTAAAATGGTAGCTTTGGAGGTTGTTGATTTGATAGAATGGATGAGGATGATGATTGCGATGATTGGGGAGCAGGAGACTCATTTTCTACAGGTTTGCCATGGTTTGGCTGGAGGAAAAGGGCAGAAAACCCATTTTCGGGTTACAGCATAGTACGTTCGATCGATCGGACTGTACCTCCGATCGATCGGACTGTGTGTTAACTGAGAGGTGTACAGGTCTGATCGATCGCACAGTACGTCCAATCGATCAGAGGGTAATTTTCTGACAGCACTTGGAAACTTCGAAGACCTGTAACTTTTAATCCGCCCGTTGGATTTCCATGTATAATATACCGTTGGAAATCCCTTGAGACGTAGAATCCAATGGTTCTAGTTTCATCACGATCGAAGGTTGGGAAGTGATGTACATACTTGGATTATTGATCCAGCTCATGTTTTATTGGAAATAAGACTATTTAACTTAGGTTTGGTCCTTAGAGGTTGGAAACCATAAACTTACTATCAGATGACCATAAATGGGATTGAAATCGAATCACGTGCTTGGTGTGAATTCGATGGTTGTCTAAGTATTCGTGTATTACACGTAGTGTAACCGAATGCACATGGAGTTGAGTTTAATGATGCTCAACATGATTGTACACCAAGGAATTATCCTAAAAGCATCATTGATCCAATTTCCACATGTACTCCGTTAGAATACGTAGGATACAGGGATGACACCACTTACCTATGATTGGATTGTAATTTTTCCTTGACTTATGACTTGTATCCGTTGATAACATCTCCTTGTACACTCTCTTGGCATAAAACACGTAATCACTTATGAAACATAAATTCTTATAGTATTTAGGACTTGGACTTGACTTAGAGTGTACCATAGGGACCCGTGTCTTGTTTGATGAACATGACTGGCTAGTAGTGGAAGGGGATTATCACGTGGCTTGCTTGACTTATATTATTTTTTAGAAGATAATCCCTAGAATCTTGTCTTGTAAATGGAACTAGCCAGACTTGCTTGTCTTGTCTGTCCTTGAGTCAAAACCACTTTATTATTATTGTTGCATATCATGGCCATCTGCAGTTTGGGATTTAATGACGAATCGGTTACTCCGGTTGTCGGCGTGGGCAGTCGGCGTAGGACGGCGTACATGGCGTTGAATAGCTGGGAGCGGGCTAGGACCGTGCTGCTATTCCCAGGACAGGAAGCTAGGATCCCACTGGAGCCGGACTATGGTATCAGTAGTCCAAGGGGATTGTTACTGATACCCCGGGAGGTGGCATAGGACATCCTCGGAGTCTCCCTCTTGCTTGCGCTCAGCCTTGAATATGGTTTTGGCTAACCCTGGCTAAATCGGAATACAAGACATTCCCCGACATTTATGCCTCTCATATTGCAGATATTATCATGTCTATATAATTTGGTTGCAGATTCCACTAATTTCTCTAATCATAGTACCATGAATAGCATTAACTTGTCGTCATTAGTATAGTTATAAATAAAAATAGCATAGTCAAGCGTTACTAGTCATTCAATCGAAGAACATGAAAGTAAATGATAAAATAAAAAGTGATCAACTGTTAATGATCATCGCATTTCATTAAACAGCTAGAACATTAAAGAAAAATATTTTATTCACAGCTGTTTAAATAAAACCTAGTTTCAAGTGGCATCCTATATAAGCTTCAAAAAATTTTGAGGCATCTGCAAACCGCAATCTGGCCTTCTACTTCAATTGCTTTTCAAGAAGTATCTTATCAGACTATAACGCCTCTTCCATATAGTAGCCCAAATGTTTGCATTTTCATCAACTTTTTCCTATCATATTTAGAGGCATATAAGATGGTTTGGATATGTTCAAAGCAGGCCTATGACAATGGTGGTGAGGAAAACATTTTTTTTAGAAATGAATATGCCAAAGAGGACATAGATGGAACTAGTAAGACCTACCAAACAAGTGCAACCCATCCAATGGTTTTCCTCGTTAGACTAAAATGGCAAAACATAATTCATACGGACATGGTTGATGCTCATCTGTCCCCTCAATCAGATCGTCAACCTAAATTTGAGCTTTTGGCTCCAGAGCATATAAATAAGTGCCCCAAACATCAATTCTTTTACATTGAAGACAATCAGACAAAGGAGGCGGCAACTGATCCTGATCCTGAAGAAGAGAAAAAAATGAAAGGCCAAACCAATTATTGATGCAGACTATTCTGAATAAGCAATCTCTTTCAAAGCTCCAACATAAACCACTTCAACGAAAATAATGGTTGATCAAATTGGTGGATTCAAACGACATTGATATATAAATGAAAGCCCAACTTCCTACTGTCCTACATGTTTAGAATTGTTCAATCCAAACTGACTGTGGGCTTCATGATATGATTACAGATTTAAGATACTACCGAGCTTGATAGAATTTGATCAGGAGCCATCCATATAATTTTACTAGTCTAAGCTGCATTAGTTTTTATGTACTTTCAACAATGAATATATCCATGCCTTGCTTTGTCACTTTGACTGTGAGAAGTGTATCAATTCCTGCTAGAAATGCTCAATAACCTGAAAGGATGAGAATCAGACCAACATCAACAACCTGCAATATAAAAAGTTCCCTATACTGCCTTGCAAGCATGGGGAAAAAGAAACTGCAACCTTTCCCTAGCAAAGGTCCAGCAGTTTAATTGAGGCCAGCAAGTCAAGACCTCTATTGGACTGTGTCTGCCAAGGAAGATTTATTGCATCTAAGACAAGAAAACCTTTTGAGAACAGCTCCTTACCTTAGTGGTAAGGAATCCTAGGTCTCATTGTGAGGTCTTGGTTTCGAACATATGTGAGCTTTTATTACCTCACATGTGTGAGTTGTGTTTATTCTCGTCTCATGTATGAGTTTCCATCACCTAACATGTGTCAGTTGTGTTTATGTCTCCTCGCATATGTGAGTTTCCATCACCTCACATGTGTGAGCTGTGTTTATGTCTCCTCACATGTGCGAGTTTCTATCCTCCTCGCATGTGTGAGTTGTAACTGTCTCTCCTCTCAGGTCTGAGTTCTCATCACCTCACATGTGTGAGTTGTGTCTTGAGTCTTTGCTGGGTTACCAAAAAAAATGACAAGAAAATCTTTTGATGGCATGGTTTGCGATCCAAGTCCTTGGTAATCTGGCCTAGATGATCAGGCCACTTACGGACAAAGCTCCTTCTAATGATAGGAGATTAGGACCATCATGACTTCCAGCTTCCAGATGCACCTCATAGTTTTAAGCTTATTTTGTTGTGTTTTATATATTTAGTTTTTCTCGAATGAGAAGTTTCAGTTGTTGATTGAATTTCTTAGCTCTTTCTTCCTATGTATATTTGTTGTTACTGTTGATTGATCACAAGCATAATTATTTTCCTATCACAAAAATAGTTTGGGATAGTTTTGATTTTCTCCTTTTTTAATTATTATCGTTCCATTTTATAATTTTTGTTTGCTGATCATCACGATATTGGAGCCTAAATAGTACAAAGATTAAATAAGAATAGAAGGTATGCCGAAACAACCACGAGTTTTATTTCAAGTTTAATGCCTTCTCACTTTGCAACTAGTCTTTTTCTTTGCTTAAGTTTCAATATTTAGATGGTTGTTGATGGAAACGGGAGATGAAAGTAGTAAAAAAAAAAAGGATTTTTGTGGGTGGGAAATATTGTGGAGAGTAGTTATGTGGTCTCTGCTAATGCCTCGAGGTTTTGGTAGGAATGATTAGCTAATCGGTCATGAGTTCGAAAACCAAAAAGAACAACTTGGCGCTTAAAAAGATTTTGTGTTGCCAAAAGTGCGACTACCTGGTTCCACCCGTGGGGAGTGTCGAGGAATGGGGTTGTCTCTACTAATGCCTCTAGGTTTTTGTAGGAAGAATTGTTTAAGGAAACCTCATTTGCATTACCATATCGTCATATGGGTAATTTCGTCCCAAAAACATGTATGACGACACCCTGTCACATTGATATACGGTTTTTCTTCACTAATTTGTCTCATCAGGAGTTAAGAATAATTCTTTCATAAAAAATCCCTTTATTCTATTATTGTTGGTTTTAAGTTTTATCGATTTTGCCTTTAAAATTGACCCCTATATGCTTCTTTTAAGTAAGGTCTGGATGGGCAGCTCAGCTGGCCTAAGTCCAGAAAGTTAAGGGTTCGAAACTGTACTACCACACTACGGCCACAGTAGATTTACCCAACTCTCTTTGGGCCCGTAGGGATTAGTCCGACCCAAAGGGCTAGGACACCCTCCCTTATAAAAAAAAAAGAAAAAAAGAGTAAGGCCCAGGTTTAGAGCGAGTGTATTTGTGCTTTTAATTCGTATATATATTCCGTGTCTCCTCATGGAATCCAATTTTTGTTTTTTTTTAAGAGCAGCACACATTACTTTTCCGAGTCCAATGAGATGAATCCATCTACTGACCAAATTTGAAATCCTAACCGAACACGATACTTATTAAATTTAAGAAAACTTTCAAGTAAATCAATCCAAACCTCCTCAAAAATAGAAATCTACAAACCATAGAGGTTTTTCATTTACCAAAAGCCTCTCTCTTATTTGTGCATCTTACCTACCAATTGTATTCAAATAGTAGTTGATCCCACCCTATTTACGTTTAAAAATATCTTATAATGGCCCAACTCCCATTCAAGAAAAGTTCATTTATCCCCATTCAAGAAAAGTTCATTTATCCTAAGCAGCATGGATAATTGATTTTCAACCATCCATGCCTACCACAGGCATTATGGCCCATTAAACAATTACAACTAATCAATCAACAGATTTTCATTAATTATTTATAGGTGGTTTGCTTACATATCATCAATCCAATACAGACCAACCCTACATTGATAAGAGTGAGAAACAACTCTCAACCCTAAAATAATAATTGATAATTATTTTAAACGGTTTGGAATTTGGATTTATTATAGTGAGCTCTATTACTTTCGCATGTTAACTTATCTCAAAGTTTTTAAAAAATTATGTCCTTCAAAATATTGAGGTACTTTAAATTCAGGTTTTCCTTTATATAATAGTAAAAAAAAACTCTGCAAAAATAAATAAATTTATTATTAAATGATAAATAAAAATCAATAAATATGATATCAACTATCCCCTCTAAAATAAATCTTGGCTCCACCAATGTTAGTTGACTATCACTTGGCCCCTCTGGAAAAAAAAAAATTCCTGACTCCATGACTGGCCCACAGTTTTATCATCTGATGGGCGACCATAAGAGCAGGCTCCTTTTACACACACACACAATAAAAAAAAAAGAGCAGACTGTTCTCCAGCCATTAGCAGCTGGTAGAGCTCTTTACGGTAGGAGCCATCCCAATTCAAACAAAGAGGTCATTGGTACAAGCAAATTGGAGCCCATCATATCAGCAGTCTTGAGATCGGTAAGTAAAATGGGCCACTAGCACAAACAGATCCCTAGACTGTTGCAGAAAAGGAAAACAATACTTGCAATATAGACATTCTTACATAAAAGTAGTTTCATTAAGCAGTTTTTAAGAGCCACTGTACTCATTATAAAAATAACAGCAAGAGTTATACTAGCATAAGTTGCTTTGGTTTTATATGTACTTTCAACATTGAATATCTCTGCCTTGCCTTGTTGCTTGTGTCGATCAGTAGTGTTTCAATTCCTGGCAGAAATCCTCAATTAACCTGAAAGGATGAGCACCAAATCAACATCAGCACTCTACAATATAAAAAAGTCAGCACATATTGCCTTCCAATCACGGTGAAAATAAATTGCAACCCTGGCCCCTGCAACTAAGAAAGGTCAAGCAGTTTAATTGAGGCGAACAAGTCGAAAGCTCTACCGGATTGTGTATTTCCAATTTCCATTAAGATTCATTGCATCTAAGATAAGAACGACCTTGTGATGATGGTTTGTAATCATAGTACTTGGCAATCTGAAATACATGGTTAGGCCACTTACCGACAAGTACCTTTCAATGATAGGAAATTGGGACCATGACTTCCAGGCTCATAGATACACCTCACAGTTTCACACAGAAAATACCCAATTTACAGTGCGGTGTACAGTGTTCGGAGAAAATGGTACAGATGCATTCGCTAAGAAGGGTAAGAGTATAGAATGACAGAAAATAAAAGGAAAAAAAAAAACCATTAGCTATTGTAACTGCAGCAAATCTAATGCATGAGAATTAGACTAGTTTCACAGGTATAAAGAAAATGGTTTTAATTCATTAGAAGTGAACACTAATGATGAAGATTTTACCATGAAAAGAGAAAGCCGATTTCAGCCAGTCCACTGAAGTATTCACTGGCATCTTTTCAAAGAACACAGAAATGAGTTTGTTAGAATTTTAATTGGCTAATTCTTCTTAGTTCGAACAAAACTCAAGTCCTTCTTGAGTTGTAATTTCTATTTCTTTTAGAAAAGGACTGTGAAGTAACCCTTTATCAGTGGAAGACAACTTCTGGACTCTCTATACAAGGCTTGAAGACTTCTAGACGGTTTTGAAGAGATTAAAGAGTTCTTCCGGAGCGCCACCAGACTGTGTCTAGAAGACAGTCTCGATATAGCGAGCTATAGTTCTTGGCACACACAGAACCGGGGCTCGCTATCTTTCTCACTATAGCGAGCTAGGTTTTTGTGTCCGTTCATAACTCTATTTGTCGAATCTTTGAAACTTCTTCTGAGAGTCTTGTTATGGTTCCAAGAGACTTGTGCACGAACCTTGGGCTATTTAATAACCCCTTGAAATAAGGACTGGAGCTAACTTATTCTCTCAAGCTTTAAGCATTCATCAAAGAGAGTTTTTGTGAGCTAATCTTGCAAGGGAGATTGCGCTGCAGATATATTATTTTTTCTTATTCTCTCAAGCACCTTGAAGGGGCATTCAAGGTGAGTTTCAAGCTAGCACGTGGAAGGTGAACAGCGGGTCCTCGGCAAGTTCTTCACGGTCCTTTAGGTTGAGTTTTAACTGCATCAAAGGTCTTGTGAGTTACTTGTAATCTTCGTTTTATAGTGCTTTGCTTTTAGTGGTCTCTACCACCCGTGGTTTTTTCCCGAGTAGGGTTTTTCAGGTATAAATCTTGTGACTCTTCTCGTTTGTGGTGACTGATTCTTATTTAGACTTAGGTTAATTGATTAGATTAATTAATTGGGTTTGAAATACATTTTATAATTTGAGAAAGGACCTTAGCCTATTCTCCTTAGCCTATTCTAAGGCTTAAATGGAAGGTTGACCTAGGTTTAGTCAAACCTTCACGTGGTATCAGAGCAGTTGCACCACTCTAAAGTGCAATCATCTCATATTTGATTTATGGAATTCAATAGGGAAGGCACATCTACCACCAACCCACCTTTGCTTGAAGGTAGTAGCAATTATGCTTACTGGAAGGTAAGGATGACTGCGTTTATACGTTCTCTTGATCATGATGTTTGGCGAACAGTTGTGAATGGTTATAAATCATCAACTGTCGTAGTTGAAGGGAAAAGTAATCTCAAACCAGTAGCTGACTAGACCCAAGGACCAGACCCATTGGAATGATTGGGCTATGAATGCTATTTAAAATGGCATTACTCACTCGGAGTTTCGCAAAATCTCTACCTGTACGACTGCTAAAGAGGCTTGGGATCTCTTAAGAACAGTGCATGAAGGCACTGATATTGCTTTGCCAATTCTCTAACAAAAAGGGGGAGTAGATGCTAGATAGATTTATTACTCTTGCTTAATTATCATTCTGTTATTTCTGTGATTTTATGCAAGATCTTTTCCAAAGTTCTTTCGTGCAGGTTTTCTTCAGAACTGAAGTGATTCTTTTGTGTTCAGTTGTCTTGGGTTATCTTTTTATACTGGGATAGTAGATCCATTATGTCTTAGGAGTTTTGTTCACGAATTGCCAAACGGGGAGATTGTTAGAATTTTAGTTGGCTAATTCTTCTAGTTCGAACAAAACTCAAGTCCTTCTTGAGTTGTAATTTCTATTTCTTTTAGAAAAGGACTGTGAAGTAATCCTTTATCAGTGGAAGACAACTTCTGGACTCTCTATACAAGGCTTGAAGACTTCTAGACGGTTTTGAAGAGATTAAAGAGTTCTTCTGGAGTGCCACCAGACTGTGTCCAGAAGACAGTCTCGCTATAGCGAGCTATAGTTCTGGCGCACACAGAACTGGGTCTCGCCATAGCGAGCCCCTTTCTCGCTATAGCGAGCTGGGTTTTTGTGTCTGTTCGGAACTCTGCTTGCTGAATCTTTGAAATTTCTTATGAGAGTCCTGTTATGGTTCCAAGAGACTTGTGCACGAACCTTGGGCTATTTAATGACCCCTTGAAATAAGGACTGGAGCTATCTTATTCTCTCAAGCTTTGAGCATTCATCTAAGAGAGTTTTGTGGGCTAATCTTGCAAGGGAGACTGCGCTGAAGAAATATTTTTTTTTCCTTATTCTCTCAAGCATTTTGAAGGGGCATTCAAGGTGGGTTTCAAGCTATAGCACGTGGAAGGTGAACGGCGGGTCCTCGGCAAGTTCTTTACAGTCCTTTAGGTTGAGTTTCAACTGCATCAAAGGTCTTGTGAGTTCACTTGTAATCTTCGTTTTACAGTGCTTTGCTTTCGGTGGTCTCTACCACCCTTGGTTTTTTCCCGAATAAGGTTTTCCACGTATAAATCTTGTGTCTATTCTCATTTGAGGTGATTGATTCTTATTTGGACTTAGGTTAATTGATTAGATTAATTAATTGGGTTTGAAATACATATTATAATCTGAGAAATGACCTTAGCCTGTGTTGAGGCTTAAATAGAAGGTTAATCTAGGTTTAGTCAAACCTTCAGAGTTGCTCCCAAGGTAAGTGGGTTATTAAAATTAGTTCTCAAAAATGCGATCCACTCTCCCTCCTTCCTCACTACATTCCTTTCCTACATCGTTTTTCTTTGGGGAAATTTCGTAAGGTACTAAAGTTTTGACTAGTTTTCAAACGTATATCAAGAAATGGTTATATCAAAATAGTGTAAGTTTTCCGGGGTGCTTATCTCAAAATAGTTTAAGTTTTCCAAAGTTCTTTCAAACGGGTCCTCTGGGGTGCTTTTTCCAACCCAGTAATTTTTTTTAACAGAAATATAGATGAAAAAAGTGCCCTTACTTAGAACAACTTCTGTTCTCTCTACCCCTTTGTTGCTTCCTCCCAAACCCACAGTTCTTTTCTCCTTCATCCCCCTTCACCAAGGATGAAAATAGCGGCCGATACGCTACAAAATCGGGCGTAGCAGTGCTTTATGGAAAATATCGCCGTTCGCAACTGTGGCTGCCCATAGCGGCCGCTACACATGCGTAGCGGCCGATATGGCCGCCACATTCATGTAGCGCCGCCACGTATCGGCTGGGGTTCAAAACCCCACCAATCAAAAAAATAAATAAAAAAACCCTTCTTCCTCTTTTTTCTTCACTGCTGCTACTTTTTTTTTTTTAAATGGCTAATCACAGTTTGAACAAACAACAGAAGCAGAAAAAAAAAAAAAGGGAGACAGAGGAAGAAAGGATAAAAGAAAAAAAAAAAGGTGAGTTGCAGAGCAGCAGAAGACATACCTGTGCACCAGTAGCGTCGCAGCAGTAGCAGCAGCAGGGCAGGGCAGCGCTGCGCAGCGGAGAGGCAGCAGGGCAACAGCAACGGAGCGGCTCTTCTTCTTCTTCCTCCTCCTTCCTCCTCTTTCTTCTTCTTCTTCTCCTTTTCCTCTCCTCTTTCCCCTCTCCCGCTTTTCTCGATTTTCGTCGACTTCGTTTTGGGAAAAGAAATAGGGCACGCTGCCCTTGATTTATTTCATTTACGTGAGCACTTAATGGGCCCTTAAGCAATTAATGGGCCCTTATTAAAGTTCTGCTTTTGTATTATTTCATTAGGATGCACTTATGGGCCTTTGAAAGTTGTAAATAAAAATTAAATGTGCATTTATGGGCCTGAAAGTTGTAAATAAAATTAAATGTGCCCCCTCTTTCAAGAGGAAACTTATGGGCCTTGTGAAACTTATAAATAAAAATTAAATGTACCCCTCTTTTAGGGGGCACTTATGGGCCCTATGAAAGTTATGAATAAAACTAAATGGACCGCTCTTTTATTTCATTAGAGGGCACTTATGGGTTCTTTAAAAGGCATAAATAAAATTAAATGGACTCATCTTTTATTTCATTAGGGCACTTATGGACCCTTTGAAAGGTATCAATAAAAATTAAATGACCCTTTAAGAACAAATAAAAACTAAAGCACTTGATTACTTTAATCATTGGTGGGCTCCACAATGAGGCTAAATATAAAAATAAGAAAGTTATGCCTTAGCCAAATATTACTTAATTAAAATCAATGCCTTAGCCAAATTTCATTCTACCTGAAAATAAAGCTCAATCAAATTTCACTCTAACTAGAAATAAGTTAGCATGACTAAAAAACATGAATACATGTGAAAAAACTAATCATTAATATTATTTTCTATTTATACAGCGATACAGGACTTCATATATTGAGGGCACCGCTACGCCCCCTTTTCTTACTTACTTTTGCAAAAGAACCACATTTTCTTTCATTTTACAATTTTCTGGGTTTTCTGGAATTTTTTCAGATTTTTTTGGCGATTGTTTCAAATCGCACCGTTACGCCGCTACATATCCCCGCTACGCTACGTATCGCCTGCTTCGTAGCGGTTTGGCGGCAGGCCGCTACGCCCTCTGCTACCGCTATTTTCATCCTTGCCCTACACACACCACCATCCACCAAACTTCAACCCTGCTGACCACCAGCAGTGACCAAATGCAAACATGTAAGTTGGGGTTCTAACGTAGTTATTTGTCTTTCTATATTTTCTTGGTAACTGTTTGTTTCTTCAATCCCTCATTGCCAAGTACAAGGTTCCAAAGAGATGCAATAAACAGTATTGGCCTACGATCAGATCTTTGCAGAAGCTTTTATGTTCCATTGTTTCAGTGTCGCAGCAAGTTGCAGGCCATGCATACATTAACACCAATCTTCTCCTATCTTTATAAATTATTCCCTAGAGGTCTTGCTGTGTATGTCAAGAAAGAATCATCAAATTAGGTTGCAGTCAATCGACGGTTCTCTATATGATGTGGTATTGTTCTGCATTTGAGAGAGAGAGAGCATGGATTGAAACAGTGACCACTACGCTCTGCATTATCGGCCATAGCAGCCAAGTGTGCTACAATATTTGGGGTTTATCACCGCTCACATCCATGGCAGCCCATCTCGGCCGCTATTTTCCTTTAGTGGCCGAAATGCACCGCTATGGTTCGTATCGGCCGCTATTTTCCTTTTCCTCTCTTCTTTTCCTCTCTTCCTTCTCCCTCCCTTTTCGTTCGGGGACTTTCTGTCTCGACTCTTGAGTAAGAAATAGGGTTTGCCCTATTGAAGGGCGCTGTTTTCATATTTTTTTACTTTTAATTTTTTAATCCTTGTCGGCCCTGTGTCTTAATGTGCGAGATTGATGGACTTCAAACGAGGCACACTTATTTAATTTCCATTCGGCAATACTATTTCCATACTTGCTTATCATTTCCAATGGATGGGGCAAAAATAAAATACATCTATTGTACAAAATACTAATTTGATGCTAGAGGAGCAAATGGAAAATTAAAATAGTAGAAAACAAGCAGGGGCAGAGCCAAGGGGCAGTCCACATGGTGTGGATGGGGCTGTGTTTTTTTTTTTTTTGGTTTTTTTTTTTTTACGGTGGGGGAGGGGTTTGGGGTAATTTGTGGTGGGTGACCAAGAGTGAAACTATTTTTTTTTTTTTTAAGGAAGGGCGGAACTGAACAAAAATTGAAAATTTCTGTGAATAAGATTCTCATAAAATAGATTAAGATTTGAAAGTGGCGTTGAATTTGCTTTTGAATTTTAAATAATTTCTCTTAAGAAGCATATCAGTAATATATAGTTAAATCATTATGCCACTGTGTTATTATTATGAAGGAAAAAAATGAAAAATAAGAAGAATTGAAAAAAGAAAATATTATTCAGAATATATAAGAAAAATGAAAACCTTATTACTAAAAATGATATTACGAATTAAGAGTAAAAGATAAAAAGGTCTATGACTCATTCCTAATGCAGATAAAATAGAACTTTTTAAGTGATTAAAACATCTGAATTTCATTAAGGTGTGGTTAATGCATCTATTTATGACTCATTCCCCCTTCTGAAAAATGAAATTCTATTAATACCATATAAACAAATTAACAGAATCTCTTATTGTTAAAGGAAAGAGAAGCATGGCAAAGCAGTTATTGACATTATTGTAGACTATTGCTTGCCTCTCCTACAAGAAGATTCTGGCTCCGCCATATTCAAATGTTATACACATGACCATATTCACCCTAGTAGTTTTACCGTGTGCATCTATCTCTCTTTATCAACTTAAAAACATATCTCCCCATATGATTTCCTTGTTATTAGTATTGTAAATATCTATCAGCAGCTGTGGACCAAACATTTTTTAGAATATGGACAATGAAAAACAAGACAGAAAAGGCCTCTCCAATCAATCTCTATTAAAGTAACATTTTGTAGGAGGTATTTATTGATTCTGATAAGCACATAGTTCCAAAAATAAATGCATTGTATTTTTTATTTAATACCTTGCTAAGCATTAAGCATCAGAAGAGGTGGATGAGCTATCCCCGACAGGCTTGAATTCCTGCAACTCCTTGAAATTCTCCCATGGCTTCACCCATACTTTTGCTTCATAGATCTTCTTTTGACCTGCTTCAACTACCTCCAATGTAATATAATGCATAGCACCAGCAACCACTTGCACTTTTGCCTTCACAACCCTTGAAAACTCAAGAACTGTATTCTAAAGAAAGATCAAATGACCGAGACAAAAACTTAAATAAATAAGTAAAGAACAAAACAAACAGAGCCATAAAAAACAGACATGCAGGAACTAATATTTAATGCAAGAGAAACAAAGGATGTCAGCCAAAAAAAAAAAAAGATTGACAAACTGGGAAAAGAGTGCAGTGAGACGAGAAATTTATCGAGCAGCTTGTTTTGTTCATCTTTTGTACGTTGGGGGTACGCTCTCTAAGCCTATCTATCCTAACACTTCTTATTATATACTTTCACCTTCCAGCATGAGAAGAAAAAATAAAAATAAAAACAGAAAGCAAAACTTGCAGCCAATGGACAATCCCCGGTCCAACAAATTAACCTGTTAGCATGGAAGTGAAATTCTGTCCATACTTCTGACCATCCATTTGCAAGCTACAAATGGATCACATGCTGCAGAATTAAGATTGAATCTTGACCACCCACTTGAAGGCAAAAGATAAGATGGGTAAGTTACAATATTGTTCAACTCGTGAGTACCCCTAAGCATTGCGTGATTATAATGCCCAACTCTTAGCTGAATATTCCTTATGACAATGTATTTCTGCAATCAATTACAAATCTTTGCTTTTGCATTGTGACCAAGGACGACCACTTTTACAATGAAGTAAGGACATTTTCTAGTAAATTCCAGGGCCTGGGAGTAAACCAAGCCAAGAATTCCGAGATACTGTGAAAAATGCTCCAACTATTACATTTTCCATGGTTCGATGCATGCTTTTCTGAGTCCATCCCACGTAAAGCCCTTTCCAAAATAATTTTTCATGTTTGGCACCTCTATTTCCAGCCTCTACTTGTCTAAATGTCTAAAGCAGACAGAGATTACAAAAATAAGAGCTTTTGGCACAACGTTCTGGCGTCTGTTCGTTTTAGACATTTAGAGGCAAATCCTTCAAAATCAAAATGCTCAAAAAGAGGGCAGCTGAAAAACAGAGCTTTGGCCTTTTTTTTTTTTTTTTATTGCTCTGTTTTTTTTTTATCACTCTTGTTTTAATGGGTCTGTCGAAAAGAGTAGATAAACCAAACATGGCTGACGTCACACAAACAGGATGAAGGATGCGTTAGTTCAACAAAAGGATTCCTCGGTAGAGAGGAAAAAATTATTTTGAGTTTTTCGTGCCTACCCCTCCTGTAGTGGTTAAAACTGAAGATTAAAGGTGAATTTCCAAAAAGAAACATCAATAGCATTTCTTTTTATAAGAGAAATAGAATCAAAAGAAAGTGATATTTGACTCTAATTTTTGAAACTTTACCTTTGATCTTCATTTTGAAATCCTCTTATCTTATAAAATTAAATCTTATAAAATTAAAGAAACAAAGGTCAAGATCAACAAATGGCTATCAGATAATCTCCCCTCCCCTCCACTTTATGAATGGAAAATAAATCAAACACAGATGTTCTGTAACATATATCCTTCACCAGAAAACTTTCACCTGCAGACATTCTGAAACATGGGGGCCCCCTCCCCTCCCCTTTATGAATGGAAAATAAATCAAGCACAGATGTTCTGTAACGTATATCCTTCACCTGCAGACATTCTGAAACATGGGGGAAAGTCTGCAGGAGAAAATTCCCCATCTCTTCATACGAAGTTCTCAACAATTCCCACAAATTCCTTATTTTTCAGAGGAATCTGCTACCCAAAACATCCTCATAAAAGAAATCCCAAAAATAAAAGAAGCCTTTAACCATCCATAGACAAAAGATACGGATGAATAAGAATATATATATATATATATATATATATAGAGAGAGAGAGAGAGATAAAGAATGAGGGATTGAGAGATGAGACCGCTTTCTTGTTGTGTTCTTGGACAGCAAATCGAGCGAGTTCTTCGTATTCTACGCTGTTGTGATCTGGAACATCACGAACACCTCCTAGAATCGGCATGGCTACGGCGGAAAAGCAAAGATGAGAGAAATGAACAAAGAGGATAGAGAGGAGTAGAAGAAGACGAGGAATTTAACCAGGGATTTTTTCATTCTTGGATTGACTTTCTAATTCAGATCCGTGGATTTTGGGGATTAACGTGTGCTGCGTCTGTGTGCTCTCGTTTCTCTTCCAGTTCCCGCACACGAGAAATACGGGAGGGCTCAAATTTTCAAAAAGAAATCAAAAACCGTCTAACTGCCTCCCCACTCTCTCCAGAAGGTCTAGAATGTTACGCATTCCAGTGGGCCGCCGTTGGAAGGAGTGTTTTTTTTTTTTCAATTTACTTGTAATTAACGCAACAAAATCCACTTTACTGACTTTTTGTTATTTTATGACATTTGAATAAATTTTCTAAATTTTTAAATAAAAACAAGATACTTTTTTTGTGTTTTATTAGTACAAGAGATTGAATTTTTTACTTTTTTAATAAAAATAAGAGGTGATTTTTTAGATTTGATAGGAAAGTACGTTAAATGAAGAATATAACCTATAAAGCATAATCTTAAAATTCAAATTAAATGATATTTTGGTACTTGCAAAACTAATTAATAGAAAAAAGTATAAATCTATCAAAACCTTCCAACCTCATGCAACGACGGCACTTTTAGCCCAAGTCAAAACAATGAAGGGCAAACAAAATCGAAACAAAGTTAGTTATTTTTTGGTCAATCACCTCGCCCTCACATTCATCGAAATTATTAGGGCTGCACATGGGCATTTCGAATCGGTTTAACACTAAAACCAACAACCAAACCAAACATTTCAGTTTTTTATTAATCGATCCAATCCAACCGATAGACCGAACCGAACCGAACCGAACCGAACGGTTCAGTTCGGTTCGGTCGGTTAAACCGTTGTTTTTTATTTTATTTTTTAAAAAATCAGACATTGAAAATTTCAAAATGATGATACCCCGTCCTTTGCATTTATTCCAATGTTTAGTGCAAACATAAAAATCCAACATTCCATTGATCCATATAAAAAATAATTCTACTCAAAAAAAAGAGTTTGGACTAAATGCAAGCGCACAAAAATGAAATCCTAAGGCTAAAATAGTAAAAAAGTAATACTTAAGTTGCTGTATACGGTCGATTCAGTTTCAGCGGTTAACGTGGGCTCAATCCGATAACCGACCAATGTAAGCGATTTTTATGATTTTCAAATCGTTAACCGAACCGATTTACTATAAACCGATCCAAACCGCCCGGTTCGGTCCGGTATTGCAGTGATACCGGGTTTTTTGTACAGCCTTAGAAATTATCCTTCATTGACAATAAGGCCTTCCTCCACTTCATCGATGCCGCATTTCAATTGATTACCATAGTCTTATTCTATATAGGAGATAAGAGAAGAGGTTGGGCTTTCAAAAAAAAAATGGGAATGCACAGATTTATTATTGATTATGGAACTTGTTTAAATTGAGGAAGATAAATGTAACACGTTAATACCAAAGATATTTTAGGAGGAGTGCTGCTATTGGAACACAAAAATTTCTTTTCAAACACAATTTCTCCCCACACACATTACTAAAATTTAAAAATGAATGTATTTCTTTCCACACACATCAAAAGTTCCTAAACTGCCCTTATATTCATTTCTCTCTTTTTTCTTCCCACACACATCTTCTTCTTCTTCTTCCCAGACACAAACCAAAAGCCACTTCCACTCCACCTACTGGATCATCATTCTCCGGCGATTCTCCGGCGTGCCACCGGCGTTCCTATTCCTCTAGACATCCTTCTCTTCCAAAGGTAAATGGATACTTCCAACATTACCATTTCTTCTTCTTCCCTATCTATTCTTTACCATTCTTTTCCATCTTAGATTACTTATTTTTCCATTAAAACTTGTTATTAGGATAGATTTTAACTCAATGTAAGTTTTGACAGACAATGTTACTATTTTCTAATAGTTTAGGGTTACATTTGATCATCCATAGTCGCGGTTTTAGGTTCAGAAATCGCGACTGTTCGGCTCTGGTTGACCGAACGGGTTGCAGATGTTCGGACACTAAAGTCCGAACAAATTGGTTTTGTTCGGACCTGAGTGTCCGAACATATTACTTTTGTTCGGACACTCAGGTCCGAACAAAAGTAATATGTTCGGACACTCAGGTCCGAACATATCTAGCAGTCAAATAAAATTTGTTTCTTTCGTATTTTAGAAATGGACCGGCCAAGCTCTTCTCGAGTGCGACCTACTGCTTCAAATAGGAAGCGACGTCAGATAATAGAAGAGGTTGTGGAAGACCCAGAAATATCTGAGGAAGAGGAAGAACAAGAAGAAGAGATGGAAGATCAACAAGCCTCGGGGCCACAAGATAGGTCCTTATTGACCAGCTTTGATACACATACAGCTGGGTATATTTGGATTGGAGAGGTGTGTTTCACTTGTTTGATATGAAAGTTTTTATTTATTTGTTAATTTATTAAATTATATATTAATGGTTGAATGCAGGATCGAGGCCCACTGAAATGTCTAAGTCATGGGCAGAAAGTGCCTTTGTGGCAACTGAATGAGTCTGACAGGTTTAGAGATTTAGTCTCGAGGTCTGGATTGGCTACACTAGTGAATGCATCTTACCGATCCGTCAATAAGATTACTGTATCTGGTTTTGTGGAAAGGTGGCAACCTGAGACGAACACCTTTCATATGCCTTTTGGTGAGATGACAATCACCTTAGATGATGTTGCATCTATCCTAGGCATCCCAGTGATTGGGCGGACGGTTTCTTATAATGAAAGAATGTCATATGAAGAAGCTCAAGCACTCCTTGTTGATGCACTAGGAGTAGAACCGGTAGAAGCACATGATGAGTTGATACAAGTGCGGGGCCAATCAGTTAGATTGGAGTGGTTACGGGAAAGGTTTTCCAGTTTGAATGACGGTGATGGGGACGAGATGATAGACTCTGCAGTAAGAGCATACCTTTTGTACTTATTGGGTTGTACCTTGTTTACTGACAAGAGTGGCACACGGGTGCCGATCATTTTCCTTACAAAACTCGTGGATGTAGAGGCCATACGTTCATATGCATGGGGTGCTGCTGCACTAGCATACTTATACAGGCAGTTGGGGTTAGCAAGCAGGCATGAAGTGAAACAAATAGCCGGCTATTTGACTCTACTAGAAGCTTGGGTGTACGAACACTTCGAAAGTTTGGCTCCGACTCCAAACTTACTCTATCAAGCCATTCAGCCCCGGGTCCATCGTTGGTTCCCTCGTAGAGAGTCTGCTCCTTTACAAAGCATACGAGAGAGAATTGACGTCATGAGTGCTGATCAGGTAATTAACTTGATGTTTCTTTTAAATAGTGTAACTTGATGTTTCTTTTTATTTTCTATTATATACTTTCATATCTTACGATTTGACTAACTACTTTCAGGTGACTTGGGACCCATATCGTGATGTTAGACAATATCATCCTTTCAATGAAGTTGCATACTACTGTGGGTGCATCAAATGTATGGATGTTGTTGAGCCTTATCACCCAGATAGGGTGCTCAGACAGTTTGGGAGAGTTCAGACGATTCCTCCACCGCCATTAGCCCCTATTCATGCTACGCGAGGTCCTACTGCCCGTGACTATCAAATCGCATATCAATATATCAATCAAGTTTGGGAAGGATGGCCTAATCACCTACTATCTGCATTGAATCGCAGTCAACCAGTTAGGCGTCCTTCAGATTGTGTTCCCGGGTATATGGATTGGTATGCACGAGTATCGTGGAGGATACTACAACACCCAAACTTACATTCTAATTTCGCGCCCCGTCCCGAAGAAAATGAGCCAAGTGGTAGCGGTATGATTGACTATCACCAGCGTAATTCGGATGCACTGATCATACTTGATGAGGTTACCGGAAGAGGTGAAGACCATTGGGTTGAAGACCCGCGGGGATTATATACCCATGTGAATCAGGTGGCACATGTGTTACGGGGACTTTCAATTGAGGATGCTCAACGAACCTTTCGACATCCCCACATGAGTTCACAAACTTACAGTCGCACTAGGACTAGGAGAGGAAGGGACAGTTGAAGAAATGTAACTTTTTTTTATAATTGATGAAAAACAAATGAAACATTGTAATATATTTTTTTCAAGTATTAAGGTGGTTATTTTAAGACAATGTTCTTATGTAATTTGAATATGGATGTACTTGATGTCAAATGTTTTTTAGTTATTTGATGTTATCTTCAATTACTTTGGATAGTGTTTGATTTTTTAAGTACAGGTTGAAATATTTGCATTATATACTGTCAAAGTAGGGTAACAGAACCACCGTTCGGATACACAGATCCGAACAAAACATTTTTGTTCGGACACTCAGTGCCGAACATATGCATTATGTTCGGAACTTCAGTGCCGAACATATCCATGATGTTCGGTAACTCAGAACCGAACTATATGGATATGTTCGGCACTAAGTGTCCGAACGGTATTACAGTTACGAATTTAACTTCTTTTAATAAGTCTGCATTCAATTAATAGGCACGGCCTCAACCACATTCAACATAAAAAAGCTTATTTTAAAGACACATTCATCAACTACAGAAATGAATAAAAGATTCATACAGAAATAATAAAACCACATTCATCAACTTCAACTTCATTAAATGATTAAAACAACATTCTGATACAGAGACATAAAGGAATTGTGTCAAATTACATTCAATCCAAATCAATTGTCTCTGCTATTGATACGTCTGGAGTTACGAGCTCTTTGAATTGAACAATCCGCTCCCTATATGGAGTCTCCCATCCATCCGCACAAGGATAATGGAACTGTTTCCACTTATTTGCAATAGGCGGAATTGGATGACCAGGTATTAAAAATAGTTGTACAAAATGATTCCCATTAACAAAACCGATTGTTCTCTCGTTCCGAGAAGGCATTGGCACCGGCACAGATCGCAAAGGCAGGAAAGTGAGGCATTGTTCTCTGCTCAAATGATATAACACCAAATTATAACGTGATGCTATGAGATGTCCCATGTCAGGCATAGTCATCCAATAGTCTATCAATGGGTTGTCATTCATGCATGATAATGCTTCAACCAATTCTTCAACTCTTCCCTCCACTCTATATAATTGTCTGTAGTGGTCTACATGTGCAAGCAACTCTTGTAATAAATCTCTTCTGACTTGTCTCCATTCATCCTCGGGTAGGCCTATCAATCCAGCGATTGCTCTGAATCCACAATTACCATCAGCTGCAACATCCTTTACAACCTTAATGTGAGGTCTCAACCCCACGGGAAATGAGTCCACATAATTACTGATGTTCTTTGACCTTGTACGAATCGCCCTTATCTTCTCGTTTCTTTTTTGTTTGAATCCCAATTGTCCTTTATTTTTAACATCTTTCACTGCAACTGATTTAGGCGAGTAGCTATCCTGTGCAGACGGCACCAATTCAAAAGCGCTTGGATCTCGTCGAGTTGATGTGTCAGCTTTCATACTTGGTCTACCTCTTGTTCTTGATATCACCTCGGGTTCAATCAAATGAGTGCTCTCTGGCATAGATAGCTCCCGTATCTTCTTCAGAAGTTGCAATTTTCTAGTGGAATCATACTCATTGAACCGTTTTTCAAGTAACTCCAAATCTGCCTTCAAATCCAAACTCATAGAAGAACTCGTCATCGACGAAGTAGTTGGCAACATATCAAGCTTCTTCCAATGCTCATGTACACAGCTTAGAGGAATAGGCCGCCCTTGACTGATATATTCTGCAATCTCATGCGCACAGGGTAATCCATGTGTGCGTCGAATAACACAACCACACGCACTGGCGTCAATTCCAACTACTGTAGCTCTCTTGGTTTCTGTTAAAATTTTATCAAGTGCATTTTTAGAAACATTACCACGAAGATCTTTGTATTCTGCCGGCTTGAAATTATGTTGCACAACTGTCTTACTTTTCTCAAATGATGCTTTGATATTGGTATGCTGCAACTCAAGCAAATTATGGATTTTAGACCAAACTGCTTCAAAATTTCCTTGACTTGAACCAAGCTGTCTTTTGAGTTGTGCATGTGAACTCTCGGCCCTGCATTGGATTATTAAGAGGTTAGTGTTATTAATTAATAAGCATAAATCAAAACAAGTAATTTTTTTAAAAATTACCTGTTCGAGGTAGTATTCCCAAAATGGACACAATTGTCCGTCCATGCGGAGACAAATCTCTCATTGTAAGCATCCAACCAACTACCTTTGACGTAATTGAGTGCATCATGATACGTGCTGAATTCATTATTTAGCTTACAGAGTTGTTCATCAAACTCTCTTATGTGGATGAAGACACCAACATATTCCAACTCATAATAAACCTGTCCCATTTTTCTTTCGTTTCGAACAACTTCTTGCATCTCGCCAATACGTTTCTATTAATGTGCCATTTGCATAATAAATGAGTAACACCATGGAATATTCTGTTAATGGCGTTCATGAGTGACAATTCTCTATCCGTCACAATGACATCAGGAAGAATACCATCGCCAATAATAGAACGCAATACACCTAGTGCCCATGCATAATTTTCTTCACGTTCAGCATGAAGGTATGCAAAGCATACTGAAAAAGTCATGTCTGTGGATGTGACTCCAACAATCTCCAGAAGAGGCATGCGATAACGATTGGTCTTGTAAGTACAGTCCATTATCAAGACATGTGGAAATGCACGCAACAAATCTATACTTTTTGGGTGCGTCCAAAACAAGTCAGTTACAATCTCGCTATCCTCACAATTCTTATGCCATTCTATGTAATCATGTTCTGCCAACTTACCAAGTAGTTGTTGCATCTGACTTCTTCCACCCCGCTCATTAACTTTATATCTGTAGCGTGCATTGTATATGGTCTTCATTGTGGTTACGTTTAATTCACTTCTTTGTCTCAACGTAACCAAAATTTCTTTTGGTCTAACCATGCTCTTCGACATGTCAACCAGCAACTTTGTTTCCTCCTCTGATAATCTTCCTGCAAATGAATGCCCTTCTAAATATTCCGCTGCCGAATGGTTATGCACACCACATATAACCTCCAACATCCAATCATCATTTGAGTCTAACTTTTTACCCTTTAGTGCGAAAGGACATCCACATTTCTTTGAACCAGTTTGTTTGATCCTCTTTCGCTTTTGGCACTCTTCTTGTTTATATTGTCCATTTCTCTCGCAAGCAAGGAGTACTCTCGCTTTGACACCCACCCGAGCAGCATTTGAAACCTTTATCACGATAACAAACCCATTTTTCCTTCCTACTCCACGAGCCCAACTAATCAACGAATCGCGGCTGTGAAATATCTACAATAAATAAACAAATTAAGTACGAATTTAGTAATAAGTAAATGTAACTTCAATAATAAATCCTACATATGTTGGTCTTACCTCGTGAGTTATAAACTCACTGGTATAATCCATGACAAAGTCCGATCCAACCTGACTTTCTTGCGTAGAGACCTGCATAATAAATTAATTAAATATCAGTGTCCGGATATTTAATTCCGAACATATAGCATCTGTTCGGAATCTCAGGACCGAACATATGCTATATGTTCGGCAGTTTATGACCGAACATATAGCTTATGTTCGGTTGTATAGATCCGAACATATGTCATATGTTCGGTCCTGTACGTCCGAACATATGCTATATGTTCGGTTCTGAAATACCGTACATATCGCGATGTTCTAAGTTGCAGGCGAGATGATGAAATTACAAAATATACAAAAATGAAAAAAAATATCAATGAAAAATACCTTTCCACTGCTGCTTTGATTAAAAGGCACCATTTGATTGTTGCTTTCATCCATCTCTTCCTTCATTGCACAATCAAATGGAGGAATGTGAGTGAAAGATGAGTTGCAAAGGAAAATGAAGGAAGTGGAGATTGAGATAGAATGCCCAGAAAAATTAAAATGCAAGTGAGATAGAATGCCCAAGGAAGATGGAGGAAGTGGAGAGTGAGAAGTGTAGAGTGAGTTGGGAGAAGGGAAGAAGAATGGAGATTGTGTGAGAAAAGAAAATTTGGTTTGAGTTTTTGTTGGAGAATGGCTACTTTAGTCATTTCATAAAGGGGTATAAATGTAATATGAAAAAATAAAAAATCCTTGTGTTAGAAAAGAAATTTTTTGTGTGCCAATAGCAGCACTCTTTAGGAGATAATAGATGTGGCATCTCAAGAACCTTTTTTGGAATACCACGTGGTGCCCTTAAGATCTTCGACGTGGCACTGTGAGATTTAAGAGCGCGAATGTGGCTCGCTATAAGAAGGATTTCCCTATTACTTTAATATATATATATATTTATATATATATATAAAGAAACTAGAATCAAAAGAAGTGTTTGGCAATGCAAGGATCTATATTAAATAGATATTTTTTTTTATATCAATAGCTAAAAGTTTTTTATAAAATTCTCGAGATTCACAAGGTATTCAGCCTTGAAAATTGACCCTATGGCCGAGTTCAGCCTTCCAAAGAGGTCTAACAATTTGGATCTTATGTTTGGGGCCAAATAATTATGAAAAATGCATCCAATGGCTCATATTTTCTTGCACATATCTCGAGATTGGTGATTATTTTAGTCTCACGATCGTGTCTGATCTTATGAACATTTTCAACAGTTTGGATCATGATTTACACTCCAGAAACGAAAAAAAATAGGAAAACGTTACTGCTCATGGACAAATCCAATATTGAGCATAATACATCAATGACTAATTTTTTTTTGAAATATCTCAAGATCCATAAGATATCAAGACTTAAAAATTGACCACGTAGTTATTTTCAACCTTCCAAGGAGATCAAACGGTTCGGATCTTGCGCTTGGAGCCCACAGTTTCCAAAAAAATTGCATCCAGTTGCTCACTTTTTTTTGCATATATCTCGAGATTTGTAATGATCCAACGGCTAAAATTTAGTCTTATGGCAGTGTTTGATCTTTTGAGCATTTTCAAATGTTTGGGTCTTGATTTACACTCTTAGATTTTGAAATAAATAAATAAACAAAAAAGGATTGGTGTGATTGGGCCAAGAACACTGTTCACCCGCGTCTATTTTTTTGCCTCTATTTTCCGCATGCATGCATGCATGAGTTATGAAAAATAGCCTCTACTTTTCTACACCATTTAGAGGCTACTAAACGCCTTGATTCTCAAAATCTCTTTTCAATTAAGAGATTTTAAAAGAATATTGAAAAAAAAATAGTGATGTCAAATAGGAGCTTAGTACTACTCGCCCCCTGCCTGAGTAAAATAGGATAGTAAGCAGTGCCGCCGGGGTTGATCCTTGCACACCGAGTGAGCAGCGATGCTTCTCGTTCCTCTTGAGGGGACTACTGTTTTGAAAGTAAAAAATGAGTCAGTTTATTGCAATATATGGGCTTGTAGGTTGTAATGCTGTACCATTGATCCTCTAATGTATCCCTCGTACAATTTTTTTGTTTTTAAGGCATTAAAAGAACTTGCCCTAAAACACTAGGCTTACCTAAGAGGCAGGGGATACAATATTTTGTAATAAGGGACGAGTCTACTTACAAACATGGCTATATTACTGTCATTTTCTAGAAAGTAATGGCTATATTACTGTCATTCTCTAGAAAGTAGATTGTCCTTTCCCTTCCCCCAATGGACTTTCTTCCAAGGGCCACTCCCAATCATATGCCCAAACGGAGTGGGTCGTGGTGACTCGGACCCCCTCAAGTCTAGCGAGTCAACCAGGATCCAGAGCTTTTAAAAACCCTGGTATCTGCATTCGACATTCCTATTTCAGAGATCATCCATCTGTTAGTTTCAACAATAAATTGACAATAGAACAAAAGTCTCCTCAATTGAACAAAAGGTGATCACCCCAGTGGTATTTATATTGCAGTTGAATGCAGACCATAGGCAAAAACTATTTTATAAGAGTCCTACCGAGGAATGATATAATTACTGAAAGATCATGCACCTGTCCAAAAATGCTAGGCCTGAAGAAACCGTTGATTCTATTACGCCAACTGTAAAATTTCTCAAGAGAACCATGTACAGAAGATGCAAATGCCTAAAGAGTATGAACAAAATGTTGTCATAAACAATAGTATGTTACAACTTATAAATACAGAATTACAAATATTCCTACAATGATACAAGAGAGAGAGTTTATTAAACGAATACTGAATCATAGAAGTCTACTCATTTTATAATAATGTCTCACCTGAGATACTGCAATAAACAGTAGCTTCACAAGAATCTGAATTGATAATAGGCAGTTGATCTACAGTCCGGCAAACCCTCACTATTGCCTTCAAACACCAATGAGAAATCCACTTATTGCAAGTTAGTGTTAGGGGCCTTACAACATGGAAGGACACTTGGCATCTAGAAAGTCCCTGAGCGTCTTGGCCGCTTTCTGACCACCCATGAGTTCTGACAGTCTCTCGACAGGGAGAAGAGCAAGTTCAGATAAACTCTTACACCCATCCATCAAAGCCCTGTAGTTTGAATCAGTCACACCTGGGAGACGCCTCAAAAATTCGACTGCGGATGTGTTATAATTCTCAGCCCTGAAAAAGGGAAAAAAAGGAATGCTTTCTGTTACCACTAGAGGAACAACTTTGCATGATTATTCACCAAAAACAAAACAAAGAACAAAAGGAAAAACACACACACAACTTCTCTATGATCGTGCCATTATAGTTGTCAATTTCATTTTGAACCCTATTTTGGTGTGACCTTCAAAATGAAATGTTTCGGAGTTACATTTCGGAAAAATAAATAAATCAAATATACATATATACTAAAAAATATAATATAATATAATATAATTTATGCATTTAATTCATTACGATAAAACAATATTAAAACATACAAGTATAAAATTTAAGCACATCCTTACCACAATAAATATTAAACACAATTTTCAAAACAATAAAAGTTAACAACCTTTAAGATTGAAGGTTGGACACATTTCCCACAACATTTCGTCAATTTCAACCACCGAAGTCCATGTTTTTGGCAAAAATTAACCGAAAAGTTATATTATGCATTTCGTTTCGGCTTCATGGCTGAAACCAAGTTTCTTGGCCATTTCGGCCAAAAACGAAACAAAATTGATAACTATGTGTGCCATGCACATAACTTCGCCACGGTAGTGTTAAAATATCTCATAAAACATGTCGGTCTATACAGTCTCACAAGAGTGAGACTAGCAAGACATAGGCTTTGATTGTTTCATGCTGATGGAATGTATATTCCAAACTTAGGTTGTGTTGTTTCATGCAGGTTTTTTCTTTCCAACCAAACCATTTCACCAATTCCTTTTTACTTCTTTTGTTTTTTTATCAAACAGGGATTTCAGCATGTCCCTTGTAGGCTCAAATGGTGGAACCCCTACAGTAAAATGTTGACATTTTACCCAGCTAATTACTAAAGAAAAAAAGGGTTGATTTTTTTTTATACATGAAATGACATCGTGTTCCAACTAATAAGCGAAAAACCATTTGACAAATTAATAGCAAAAGGAAGAAAAATATATGAAAAACATTAAGGAAAGTACAATTAGAACAGGGTAACTGATAAAATTCTATGATAATTGGATACTTCAATATAGGCAACATATCATGTCATATAGAATCCAATACTTCATTTTCTATATGAATGATACTCTTCGTTTCACATCCATGGTACCCCTGTCATATCCACCCTGCATCTGGGTGTCACAGATTAAAATTAACACAATTCTCAGAATAAACACAGATAGATGTGGCAAGGCTTCCATGATGATGCAACCAGCTCCGAAAGATGAAGAAATAATAATGCAACTCCATTTCAACAAAGAAAATAAATATATAATATAATATAATCTTGAGATTCTGAATGCTAAATCTGTTTCCCACCTCACATCATTCTCCACAATCCCCTCTTCAGTTGGGACACCAACTCTCATTGCCTTGCTCTCATCGGGTTCATCCTGATTTGCCTTCAGTGAAGCAAATATTTCTGCTGTTGCATGCAAGCTGCGGGACCAAACAAGACGCAGACGAGGAAAGTGCAGAACAAGTAATGACAACTTGGATATTATGCTTGTTGGCACAACATCATCACCAATATCACTTGCAGACTACAAAAGGCAATTACCATAATAAAAATGAATGGTGACTTCCATTCAAAGAATTTAAGTTAAAAGAGGGTGATCGCGCTCAAATACCTGAAAAGAAAAGCTCTTATCCTGTGAAAACTCAATTAGGAGCACAGGTATTCTATAGTAACGAGCCATTGTTTCTACTTGGTTATAGAGACGGCCTGATGCAAAGCTTGAGAAAAGATCTGCAATACTCTTTCGCTCGACACAAATCAAAGGTGAAAGCACATAGTCCCCAACTTCCAGTGTCACAGGTATAATCCGCATGCCTTTCTGGTGGAGAACATTTGGGAGGCTGCTCATAAATTCTCTTATGTCGACTATGACCTGGAAAACAATACACAGAACCATATTAACAAGGAAAGATTATTTGACAACAAAATCTAATGCATACAGATACTTTTCTTTATAATAGTGACCTGCATCTCTCTCTCTGCTGCCTTTCTACCACCTGCCTTCCTAGTTATTGAATTCTGTGAAATCAGCGACTCATTGGATGCATCTAACCCAAGACAACGCCCATCCTGGTAAAAATCCAGATCAATTACCCACTCGTATGGGTAATACAACAGTTCAATTTAAAAAGTAAAAGTCATTAATGGAAATTGTCTACAGTAACAAAACCACGACAGCATTCATCTAAATCTATTATATGTTATAAGCTGCACAGAGATTGGTAGTATTCTTGTCATGACTTAAATCGCATGAAAACAATCATATTGACGAACATTAGTGGTCTATACTCTTTGGGTTTACCAAAGGAGGGCAAGGCCCATGCCAGACAAGACACCATCAACGGGTCCTTTTGGGAACACTAATCTACACACACATAAGAACTGCACCATTAGTCCACTTCTGGACAATAAGGCAGCATAAGAACCTAGTGGGAACATTCACCTCTTTAATAGTGTTCTTTATTTTAATGTTACCACTTCTTTATTAGTAAGTTATTATTTCTTAAATTTGGTTGCTTAGTCACAAGATTTGGCCAAGATAGATCAGAATGGAGAAACAGAATTCATGTAGCTGGCCCTAACATGATTCGGACAAGGCTTTGATGATGATGAGTCACAACTCATAAAGGAAAATCTGTCATTGTTGCTTCCAATTACAGAATCATAAAAAGTTAGAGATGGATGGCTAAGATGTGTTTTTCAGTAACAAAAAAGGTTAGCATATAAATATGAAAATGAATGAACACAACTATATAAGGGTTTTAAATGATTATCTTCCATACAACAGATTGAGATTGGTGGGCATGATAGTTGAGAATTTCATTTCAGACCCCATTTCAGTTTGGCCTCCAAACCGAAATGTTTTAACTGATTAGGAATTTTGGCACAACATTTTGAAAGTTACGTTTTGAAAAAAAAAAATACATATGTAGAAAAAGTACATATCAAGTACTAAAATTTTAAAATATGCATTGAAGAAGAAATAAAGGAGGCTATCTGAATGCAGGGGAAAAGAAATAAAAGAACACAGCCCAAACTACCCAGATATAAAGAAAAGAAAATGAAGGAGAAAGAAGGAGAAGAGGAATTGGAAGACGAGTTCTGAAGCCTACTTGGCAGCAGCAGTACTTCAGTTGAACGCACTGCGAACTGAAAAAGGGGGATAGGGCCTTTTTTCTGTTAACAAAAAAGTTACCGAAAATTTACATCATGCACTCCAATTATTTCTTCAATAATGTGTTTCAGCTGAAATGGTCCAAAATTTTCACCAAAAAGAATTGCATGGCGGGGCGTGGTGGGGCAGGGTTGGGAACTTTCAGTTTGGTTGACTGACTGAACTGAAATTTTTTGAAAATTTTGGCTGAACCGATATTTTTTAGCCAACCCGAAACGAACTTCGTAATTATGGCATGAATACGGAATACCCCGTTCCCTTCTAGAGTGCCCTAGTCCACTCTATAGCTAGGTTTCAGCATGCTTATTCATGCTGTCCTTACTCTTCATTTTTTTTCTTCATCACTTGGATCACATATGAGGTAACCAAGAAGTGACACAAGTGAACAAAAGGAAAATTCCATCAACAACAAGAGAATATTGACGTCTGTCTCTATGACTAGTGCATCCTAAACTATGATGCCCAGGTATGAGATGTATGGGTAAGGACATAATATGGTAGGGATAAAGATTTTACACATAAAAAGATGAAGTATTGGATATGATATTGATACAATGCATTGCCTATTTTTCAAAGATCTTGGTATCATAAGTTCAAGATCCAGATAGATTGGGGTTCAAAGGATCTAACCCTATGGACTGTTTGCTGCAGTTGGAATTCATACTGGTACTCATCACATAAAATACTTATTATTAACTTTAAATTTAATCCTAAGAAACACATCCGAACACAAAGCTAATTAACATGGCTACAGTTCCTGGTTTTAAGTTCGTAAAATATACAGGGACTGCACACCACAGTATCAGACATCATCCCTGAAAACCAAAAGCAAATCAATCTTGAATAATAGAAACACACTGCTAGAAGAAAAGATAGAAAAGATAAAAAAAAGAAAGAAAAAGTCAGCATAATATACATAGAAAAGAATATGGAAAAAATTCAACTGAAGTTACATAAATCGGAAAGTGAAACTGCACACCAAGAGAAACAAACCTGATCAACAGGGATCATCATCAATGACTTCTGCCTTATCAATGATTCAAATGCTCCATTTTCCCTGCGTATGCTTGCCTCAAACTTTTGAACCTCTGTAGAATCTTCATAGAACAAGAAATAAACTTTCAGCTTCTTCAACGGGTTATCTGCTTTATAAATTTCAATTTCTCTCACAAAAGCCATGTCTGGATGGTAAACAACAATTGCAGAGGGCTTCATAACATCAAGAATATGTTGGTCGCTATCAAGCACATAGAAATGCACAGGTGGAAGCTGCTTGGCACGTTTAAGTTCTGAGTTGTTAAACTCCTCAGTATGCTTTCTAAGAATGTACTCGTCGCTACTAGTTTGTAAATGTTCCTGGAGATCGGCTGTGTCTATAGGATCAGTACCAGCCCTTTGGCATCTACTTTCTAATCCAGATATATCAGATGCAACTTTCTTTGGTACAACAGTTTCAGATACTTTAACCTCCTCAACCGCTTTCCCTCTCTGGCTCCTTCCTCTTCCTCTTCCTCTCCCTCGTCCTCTTACTCTTCCTCTGCCACGTCCCCTGCCAGGAAGAGGCTGAAAATTGTCTCCAGCATCAACTTCCTCCTTTGTTAGATTGTTTATCTCTGATGCTGCTGCCATCAGGGCATCACGTTCCAGCTTAAAATTGCTAGTAGCTTCAGTATTCTCTCTAGGCACAGCAGGAACCAGTCCGTTCAGAATACCAAATCCTTTTGGGTCCTTGGATTTCTTCTTAGCACGTGTTCGTAAGCCATACAACTCTGCCTTGCCCAGCAAGTATTTCTCCCACTCTTTTTGCATTACCTGCACCAATGAAAATAAAGAAATGGCAGTCACTAAGGGCCGATTTGTTTCATGCAATTGAATCCTAGGAATTTTAAGTCTTTGGATTTTTATAAGTGGTTAAAAATGAAGAATCAAAGGTCAATATTCAAAACTGACCATCAAATAACCTCTCCTTTAATGGAAGATGCAAAATGAATACCCAGCCAATTCAAATCCTAGGAAAATCAAGGTCCCATCTACGTCGCTACCTTTTATCCTTCACCCGTCACCTCTTTAAAATTGCTCCGATGGAGCTCATTTACTATGAATTCCTACGTGTACAATTCCTTTATATTCTATGCAAACAAACAGGCCCTAAGCAATCCAGAACCAAGAATAGACATCATATTATATAGGTAGAAATGGAAACTGACTGGGAATGAGGTCAGGTCAATGGGTAGCCAAGATCCAGTTTAAGTTACTGTCAGACACATACCCAAACCAAACAGTACAATGGGTCTAGGATACAGGCTCAAGATATCTACCAGAATGCCAGGACCTGGCCAAATATGTTTGCCAAGCTCTAAGTACTTTTAGACAAAAATCAACAAAAACATTTCAGAAGAAATGCAGGTGCAGAGGTTACCCAATGCAATTTCAAATGAAATAAAGAGAAGGCTTGAAACAACAGTGGGCTGCACTATTGTTTTTTGCAAGGTAAGTGGGCAACACATGCTGAGTAGTTCCCCGTAGCAGTTATATTTATGTTTTCTTTAGTGAATGCAGTTAAAAGATGGTGCAGCCAACTTCTTTGCTTTATGTTTTTTTTTTTGTTCATCAAGTCCTCCCTAAATGCTAAGGATTGGTTTCAAAAAGCTTACTTGGAATCTTTTTTAGTTTGCTAAAGAGTTCATGCCAGATTAAGAAAAGTTATAACAATATTAAGTTAAACCGTTAGGAAAGAGTCCTTCATTTTTTGAAAGTGGTTTTCCAAATCCTTTTGCAACCAAGATTCATAAACACCCCCCAGCCCAGATATGGATATGGATACGGACTCGGATACGGGGATCGGGGATGACTTCTCACTTTTGAAAATCTAGGTCATGGATACGGATAGAGGTGTCCTAATTTTTTCTTTAGATCACTTTTGAATAAATGAGATTATCATTCTTTTTGTCCCTTTCTAGCATTTTTTATGGTGAAAGAACTATATGAAATAAAGTAACTTTATAAGTAGGATATGTTAAACTTGGTCCATAGAAGTATCGGTGCAGTATCAGGCACCACTACAAGTGTCGTATCGGAACAATACGGATATGTTGGGCTTCTACAAGTATCCGGGTATCATGGGTCCAAAGAGACATTATTCTTTAGGTCCAATGGGGTAACATCTAAGCCAAGCACAAGGGAGCCAATCCTAGCTTAAGCTTGGCTTGTGAGTTGCGAGACAGCAATCCGAGCTTGAGCGCAAGGTCAACCTAGGTGAGCCAAGGTAGCTTGGCTTGTTGACATCCCTAGATATGTGCAACTGGGGAGGTTTGAGAATCTTTAAAGCCTTAGACCAACTGTAGAACTAGAGACTGATTCTTGCAATATTATAGGTGGGGTGGACTCCTAGTACATTTATATATTATACAATATCAAGGCCTTATCCGAATCTATTGAGGCCAACTTTCAGTACAAATAAAAGGAAGCTGATAAAGTCAAAGGTCTAGCAACTATTGTGATCTTGTTTTGTGGCATCTGTTTTAACTTGTTATTGGCCTTGTGACAGGTATCTCTCTCAAACCATTTGGATATCATTGCATTTTCGTCAAAGTTTCAGGGTTACCAATCAAAAAGTCATGCTTTGTTCATATACATGGCCTGAAAATATATAGATATCCACGTAAGATATATCAGACGAGAACAAAAAGAAAAAATGGACAAAGAAAAAAGTAAAACCATGGATTTTGATTGAGAGGAAACTATATTAAAAATTATACTGGCACAAATAAGTAATTGATGAGGTCAATTAATGATACTCAGTGAAAAAAATATATACTGGATACATATGGCATCTAAGAATATACTGCCCACAAGATTAACAGAGAATAATGCAGTTAAAGTCATTGACACTCACCTTTTGTGGGCCCATCATGATGAAATCTTCCAGCTGCATGCAAGTGCGCTCATCTTTACAAGCTACTAAAACAATTCCACTGTCATCCCCTGCATCTTCAACAGTAAATCCTCCTTCACTCGAAGGAGCTCTCTTTTGTCTTTCGTCTTCTATTTCTTCCAGTATTTCCTGGAATAAATCAGGTAATGCACATTCAATCAAAGAGAGATACCTAAGATTCATGGAGACCTTAGAATTTTCATGGTACTTAAAAATGCACAACTGCTTATTTAAAAGTGTCAAACGTAAATCGTATGGGGCACTATCAGCAAGCTGGAAGTTTCAAGAGATTCAAGTATCACATCAAGAACAAATACACTTTTTCTATGTTCCCGAAACCTACAAGAAAAAGAAGACACTGAATAGAAAAAATGTCTAACAAAAACAGTTGATACACTTCAACGTACTCCCACAATATGCCATATCATCCATTTAGAAATACGACATCCAAGAGAATCAACAGACACACAGAAACAACCAAACAAACATACACATTTCAAGAAGAAGAGAACTGATTCCATGAAGAAGGAAGGACACGCACAGACACGTTTCAATAAGATGAAGAAAGAGAACAGACCCATTTCAAGTGAGGAGAATGAAGGGAAAAAAAACCAAAAAATAATGAAAGGCGAAACAATTAAGGAATCAGTTTTCCACTTAGCTAGCTAGATATCATGCCCAATCAGAAGATAGACCAAAACAATTCCTAAATCTTTCCCTGATGCACCATACTGATCCTTTTGAATACAGGTGATTGGACAAATTGGTGCACACTTTTCACTATTGAGAAAAGGTTAACATTGACCATCGTAATAAGATATAGAAATAAATAATGATATAAATCACGGATTATTTCGCCAATGATCAACAAACCATGCACAAAGTTGATAAATGCACGTATCAATCAAGTACTACCATTTCATTATCCAATTAAATCAAATTTGTTCAATTTGGAGCAAATAGTTGGATAAACTAATTTCTTAACAGTATCCACTTAAATCAAATCAGCAGTTTCATCATCATCATCAACAACAGCAATAGATGCTTCCAATATTCAAATAAAGCAATGGAACTCACTTACTCACACGTAACACCTTCCATTTAGGGGATTCCTCCAACACTTCCTCCAAAACCACTCCAGAACTTGTATCTGTCTTCACATCATCTTTTCCACTGGAAGAAGCAGCTCCACCTGTCACATGAAAAATCACAAGAAGAAGGAGAAAACAGCATTTAATATATGTAGTTCCGGACAGCAAATTGAATCGAAAGGAGTTCTCTTTTGTATTGAATTTCCTCCAAAACTACCAAATCCATAACTACTTCAACAAACATGGAGTAACAACTATAAATTAGAATCTCCCACCTTCTTTCACTTTCCTTTTCTTGCTTGGTGCATTCTTGCTATCCAAAGCCACCTTCCCACCTTCAGATGTGACCAATTGAAACACCCGCTTCTTCGCATACTCAAAAATCTTATGGCTCGAATCGGCGAAAATCCAAACAGAGCGAACACCTTCTGAAACTCTGAGAGTATCCAAGTACTTCAAATAAGTCACAGCGTCGTATCGGACGAGGTAATCGAGCAATTTCCTCAGCGTCTGCAAATCGGAGACCAGCTGCTTCGTCTTCTTCCCAATGGTATGCCAGATAGGATCGAGCTGCCTCCTCACAATCTCATCAAATGACTTGAAGAGCCCATTCTCCACAGTGAGGTCATCCACATCGACCTTGTTCGTCTTCCTGAGCTCCTTCAAGCAGGCGTCCATGGCCCCGACCACGGCCTTCTGTATCCCCTTCATGAGGGGGGAAAGAGGGACGCGGACGTCGACGACCTCCGGCGGGGTCCTCTCGAGTTGCTCGGAGACGAGGACGTGGAAGCGAGGCCAGAGGTGGAGTCGGCGGATGAAGAGGCACTTCATGATGCGCTCGGCCTTGGCGAAGGCGGAGATCATGGAGTGGGGGCGGTCGGAGAAGGCGCGGACATAGGCAGGGGAGCGGAGGGAGCGGAGGATGCGGACGGCGAAGGCCTCGGTGGAGGTGTCGGAGAGGGTGTGGGCGTTGAGGATGAGGAGGCCGGCGATGGAGGAGGTGGGGAGCTTGGAGGTGAGGAGGTCCACGATTAGGATGCGAGGAGTGATGAAGAAGATGCAGCCGGTGGAGTAGAGGGATTGGCGGTGGTTGGAGGGGAGATCGAAGGAGAGCTCGGAAGGTATGGTTGAATTAGGGTTAGGGTTAGTAGGGTTGGGGGATTGGGATTGGGAGAGGGACCGGAGGATAGTGGATTTTTGGGAAGGGGATGCGGAGAGAATGAGGAGAGTGCCTTGTGAAGGGGAGTGGAGTTGGAGGAGAGTGGAGATGAGGATGTGGAGAGAGAGTCCTGATGACATAACCACTAGACCTCCATTTGGATCTTCAAGAAGATCTGATATTATGTGCTCATGGAATCCCACCATCTTTCTTTCTTCTTCTTCTTGGTTTTCAGTTTTAGGAAATGGAATGGAAGATGAGATAGAAGAGAAGAGAAGAGAAAGGGAAAACTAAAAAGTTGAAACCAAACACTCTCTTGGCGGGAATATAGAAGAGAAACAAAAACTTCCACCAGATCCTCTCTCTCTCGAAAAAGCATAAGGAGACAAACTCCGGTTTTAGAACAGCAAAAGGAAGGAACCCTTCCCATTGCTCTTCTGAGACGAAGTAGACATCTGCGGATATTCTTAAGGGTGGAAGAAACCGAACCAAACCGAACTCCGAACCGTAAACCGAACCGTAAAATTAAGTTCGGTTCGGTTTATCGGTTTATGGTTCGGTTTCGGTTTTTCATTTTTAGCAAGTTCGGTTTTACGGTTCGGTTTCGGATTTTAAAAAATATTTTCGGTTTAAACCGAAAAACCGAACTTGATTTTATATTTTAAATTAAATATATATATATATGTGTCAATGGGAAAGGGAAAGGGGAAACTTGAATTTTTTTTTAATGGCAAATCACTGAGTTCATTTGTGTGATATTGAAATGATGTGTAACTAATAGCAAGAATTTGGATCTATTTGTGTGATATTGAAAAATTCGGTTTAAACCGAAAAACCGAAAAACCGAACCGTTTAATAATTTTCGGTTCGGTTCGGTTTTACTCGTAATTCGGTCTGGTTCGGTTTACAATATTTAGAAATTTCGGTTTTCGGTTTTTTCGGTTTCGGTCAAAAACCGAACCGAAAAACCGAACTTCCACCCTTAGATATTCTTTTGGGGTGATTCTATATGCACCCACATATTTTGCTGTATGCACCCACATATTTTGCTGTATGCACCCACTTGCTGAACTCACCCCCATCTTTTATTTTTTTAAACTAATTTTGCTGAGCCCACCCACAGTATTCCCCAAACTACCCTTGCAGGAAACCAGGTCGTTCTCCTCCTCTCCATCAGGTCGTTCTCCTCCTTTCCATTTCCCTCGTCGAGCATTTTTGAAAAACCGAGCAAAGAGCAGCAGTGCACCTCCTCTTCTGGTCGTTCTCCTCCTCTCCATTTCCCTATTGTTGGTCATTCTCCCTCAAAGCAGTGTACATCGCTTCTTCTTCTTCTTCTTCTTCTTCACAGGAAGCTCAGGTGAATCGTCTTCTTCTTTTTCATTTTCTTCTTCTTCTTTTGCTTATCATTTTCACATTCATTTTAGGTTATACTTTCTTTGTTAGATAGTAGATAAGTTTATTAAGAGCTAATTCATGTGCATTCGAATTGCTGAAACCCTCGACACTTTGCCAAAACTCGTGGCAGTTTTCGCGATCTGCTCGGCACTGCAGAACCGTGCACCAACTGTTGTGCACGGTAAATGTTTACCGTGTAAAGATTTTTTGCTCGGTTAAATAAACCGTGCTTAATCGTTTTGCACGTAACATGTAGACCGTGCAAAACAAATATGCACGGTTAATATATACCGTGCATAAAATTATTGCACGCAGTAATAGTACCGTGCAGAACGATTTTGCACGACAGTATTGAACCGAGCAGTACAAGAAAAAAAGATTTCTTCCTATAATGCTTTGTTCTTCGTACTGATTTTTATTTGAAACCCAGATTGGAAGATATGCCGAGAAGACCAGCTCGCCGTATTGGTGACCTCTCACATCCTACTGGTGGACGTGGTAGTACTTCTAGCGATCCATCTAGAGTGCGGGTGAAGGTTGGCGTTAGTAGACCTCCTCGCCGAGGTGTGCATGCTACTACTTCGACCGCCGGCCGTCAACGGCCAACGGCGTCTGAACGAAGACGCAAATTATGGCAGGATCCACTGCCTGAGAGCTCTTCAGAGGATCATTCCTCAGAGGATGAGGCAGGGCCGTCTAGTCCTCCCCAACCGTCCAGTACTCCGATTGCGCCAGTAGGGGAGGATGATTCCTCAGAGGACCAGGCACAGCCACCCAGTCCTCATGCCTCGGCAGCAGGGGATGGACCTATTCCAGGCGGTCCGGCCGACGAGTCCGTCCTTGTGAGTTTCAGGACTCACGTGGGCATATCCATATGGGACGGGGAGGTACACGTTCATTCTTTATATGTTTTAACTAATTCTTTATATAATACCAGATGCTAATGAAGATTTATACTATACTTGTAATGTGCAGGAACGTGGCCCTCTCAAATGTATCAGTCATTGGCGGCAGTTGAAGGACTGGTACATACCTCGGCCTGGAGATCGTCTTGATATTGAGGTGCCTATGTTTCGCGCTATCATAGAAGAGTCTGGATTGGCAGACCTGAGGCATTTCAGCTACAGATATATCGGGAGCCCCTTGGTCTCGAGCTTTGTGGAGAGATGGCAGCCCGAGACCAATACCTTCCACATGCCGTTTGGTGAGATGACGATCACATTAGATGATGTGAGTTCTCTACTCGGCATCCCAGTCACTGGACTTCCTGTCCACGTACCTGCTACTATGGGATTTACTGACCAAGTAGATCTACTCGAGCTAGGACTGGGTGTGGATAGGGAATCTGCATCAGCCGAGTTGAACCTGGCACGGGGTGGGGTAGTGAGGATGGGGTGGATCCGACGGGTGTGCGGCGAAGTGACTCCCGCATCGTCGGTTGAGGAGGTAGAGTGTGCAGCCAGAGGATATCTTCTTTACCTGTTGGGCTGTACACTATTCACTGATAAGTCCGCCACGAGGGTTCCTGTCTACTACCTATCCTTATTGATGGACCTGCCACGGGTCCGTCAATACGCATGGGGGGCTGCCGCACTTGCGTATCTGTATCGCCAGTTGGGGACCGCCACGAGGGCAGATGTGCGGCAGATTGCTGGATATTTGACACTGCTAACGGTAAGAACGGTACATTTTATAGATTCATATATCTTTATCATTAAAATTGATATAAGTACTATATAATTATTAATATTTGTTGTCATTTGTAGTCTTGGGTGTACGAGCACTTCCCATTCGCACGTCCTCCTGCACAATGGGGATACACCGCAGGGATGCCTCTAGCAAGCCGCTGGAATCCTGGACAAGATTCCGGAAATGCCATTGAAAACATACAGCTGATGCGGGAGAGATTGGATGCCTTACACCCGAGTGAGGTGAGCACCCATTTGAGCGTTTTATGTTATATATTTCTGACTTTCTTTATTTTTTCCTTTTACGTTTTTTGAGAAGGAGCATGTTTTATTATATTAGTGACTTGTTTAGTTTACTTGTGACAGATTACTTGGGATCCGTATGCTAGTGTTAGGGCCCATCATCCACTACAGCAGATATCATTCTTCTGTGGTTGCTTGAGGTCCCTAGATGTCATTGAACCCTACCACCCACACAGGGTTCTTCGACAGTTTGGCTACGTACAGACCATCCCACCCGCACCTCTTGCCCCCATCCGTGCTACTCGGGGTAGTACTGCCGGTAAATACAAGGTCTCCTATACGTTTCTGGATCAGTATTGGATTACTTGGGAGGACCATGTATTATCTATTGCGCACCGCGGCCATCGTGCACATCATGCATGGGAGTGTTCGCGGGACTACCTCGATTGGTACACTAGGATATCTCACCCTCGTGTACAGAACCCCGCCCGCCATTCCCACTATGACCCTAATGAGGGTAGAGAGGACCCGACTCCGAGAACGGTGAGTGCATTGTAAACTATCTTATTTCGTACATTGAAGCAAGTATATATTAAAATTTAATATGACACATTCTATTGTCTCTTATAGGTCCTTCGAGCAAAGGATCATATTCGTGCCACGCTTGAACGAGGTGACCAGCCAGTTGACTTCTACCAGAGGGCACTGCGGACTACCCTCGAGATTCTTGATGGCTTGCCGGTGACGTATCGTCGGCGTGCGCAACAATGACGCTCAGAGGACTTTTTGAAAACATGCTTTTGTTTTTGTATAAATGATATTTTATTATTTTTTGGATTTTAGAGACTTGTGGGATGTATAAGAAAACAGTGTACTACAAACTGCCACATTTCAATCAATGAATATTATTTTTTGTACAAGAACTTGTTTGTTTATGGAATTATGGTTGTGAAATTGTGATATATAGTTCATCTCAAATTTTTTTTTTTTAAAACATCTACATCCCTCTTCGAATTTGGATACAAATAGTTTCAATAGTCTAAGTTAATGATGAACAATCCACACATACCAATAATGCACGGCCAACATATGCCGTGCAAATGCAATCTGTTCAGTAACCATTCTGCTCAGCTAATATGTACCGAACAGATTCATTCTGCTCGGCTAATATATACCGAACAGATCCATTCTGCTCAGCAACTGTTGGCCGTGCAGGATGGTTTCGCACATATATTTTGCGTGCCTTTTCTTTGTGTGCCTTGTAATAGATGATTTATTGTATGATATATTCGCCAACCCACAATCAACTAAGGAGGGTTATGATGGAATATAAACAAAAATTCAATGATGGAAAGCATAACAACTTGATTGCATTTCAACATCATTTCTTACAATTTGTTTACATCGAGTTCAAAGTAAAAGAAATTAATCACTGTCAATATTAACCGACTCGCGTGTTGCGACACTGTCTCCAATTATTTCTTTGAATCGCTCGATGTTCTGCGCATATGGTAGTTGCCATCCGTCAGCATTAGGATGGTGGTGTCTATACCAATTTGTCGCAATGGGAGGAATGGGAGCCCCGGGTGTCATGAAGACTTGAACAAAATGGTTACCATTGACAAAACCGATCGCGATAACTTTGCGATCAAAAGATGGAATCGGGGTTGATCTCAAAGGCAGGAAAGTAAGGCACTGTTGCAAAGAAAGATGGATCAATACAACATTATAATATGAAGCTACCAGATGACCCATGTCTGGCATTGTCATCCAACGAGCAAATGGAGGATGGCTGTCGTAGTACGCCAATGCATAATACAGTTCCCCAACCCTATCATCTCCGCCATATAGCAATGAATAATAATTTTGATGCCTCTGTAGTTCATTGCTTAAATCCAGTCTAACCTGCATCCAACCATCCTCGCTCATTCCCAATAGACCAGCTACTGCCCTGAAACCACAGTTACCATCCGCCTCGACATCCTTAATAGTCTCGATATAGGGTCCTAATGACTTAGGAAGTTGATGCTCGAATGTGCTTGAACGAGTGCGTCGAACACCTAATTTGTCCTTCCCCTTCTTCGAATCTAGACTGTTGGTTCTCGATGGAACGGTAGCTTCGAGCGAGAGTGCATACTCAAAAGCATATGGTTCCCGACGCGTAGACAGATCCAACTTCTTCTTTTTCGAGGATGAACGACCCCGGGTGTTCAATTTAACATCCGGCTCAAGAAGAGAAGTAGATGACGGACACCCCAACTCTCTTAGTTTTTTCAATATTTGTATTTTACCAGCGTGATCGGTACTATGAAATCTCTTATTGATCAATTCGAACTCGGAAGTGGTGGTTAATTCGGGGCCTGCATTCTCCTTAGTGGATTCTAAATTGAGCTTCCTCCAGTATTGATGGACACAACTCAGTGGTATTTGAGTGCCTTCCCTTATGTATTCGGCAATCTCGTGTGCACATGGTAACCCATGTGTCCGTCGAATTACGCACCCACATGCCAAGGAATCTGGACCAATATAACCAGCTCTGATCGACTCATTCAATATTATATCCAAAGCATTCCTTGATATGAATCCTCTCAACTCGCGAAACAGTGCAGGTTTGAACTTATGTTGCACGGTGTTTAAGCTCTTTTCAAATGAAGCCTTTATCTCCGTAAAGAGCAACTCAAGCAATGCATGGATAATCTGCCAGGACGAATCAAAGCTACTGTTCGATGTGCCAAGGTGTCTCTTCAATTTTGCATGTGCACTCTCAGCCCTATTCGTAGTCACGTTTCCAAAGTGCATATGCCGATCCGTCCAAGCAGCTACAAATTGTTCCTTATGGTTATTCAACCATGATTTCTTCACATAATCAACGGCGTTTGGATACCCACAGAAATTCCGGTCCAATGCACTTAAAAACTGAATGTAGTCATTTTCAGTGGGAGAGACTACCAACATGTTCCAACTAGATATAAACGCATCCCATCTGTCGTTGGTCTCAAAATACTTCTTACAATTTGCCAATATGTTCCTAGAAATATGCCACCTGCATAATAAGCTTGCTGCATTCGGAAAGATAACGTGTATTGCATTGATGAGTGCTAACTCTCTATCAGTTACAACGACACGGGGCATAATACATCCATCCATCAATTCCTTAAGCCTCTCCAAAGCCCATCTGTAATTGGCCTCCCTCTCTGATTCAAGGTACACAAAAACAACGGAAAAAGTCATTTGAGTGGATGTCACACCAACGATCTCAAGCAAGGGAAGTCGATATCTATTAGTCTTGTACGTACAATCCATTATCAGAACTTCTGGAAATGCACGTAACAACTGAATAGATGATGGATGTGCCCATAATAGGTCCATCGTAGCATCTGTAGATGGGTTGCTAGTGTGATACTCAATGTAGTTGTTCTGCTCCAAATGCATCATGAGTTGTTGCATCTGTGATCGACCGGCCAACTCAGTCACCCTCCACTTCTGACGGGCATTGTAAATACTCTTCATCGAAGTAGTGTTGTGCACGTCCCTTTCTTGCAGCGTACGAAGGATGTTCCTTGGCTTCACCATACTCTTCGACATATCAATCAAAACATTGAGTTCCTCCCCTGATAGCCTTCCAGCAAATGAATGCCCCTCGAGATGTTGTGCGTTTGGATGATTGTGCAACCCACAAACCACTGTTAACATCCAATCATCATCATTTGCCAACTTTCGTCCCTTTAAAGCGAAAGGGCAATTACACTTCTTCGTTCCCGTTGCCTTATTAGGATTTCTCTTTTGAGGGACCTTCGATTGACCCTTATAGCTTCCGCTTCTCTCACAAGATAACATTATTCTCGGCTTCCTACCATCTCCACCAGCATCTAAAGTTTTGATTACAATAACCAACCCATGTTTCTTTCCAACTTCCCTTGTCCATTGGATTAGGTCCTCTCGGCTTCTAAATATCATGTCAGTGGTGAAGACATTAGTAAAATCCATAGAGCACTCACTGGCACCGGTTGACTGAATCTCCTGAAAATATAATTGCTAAATATTAGTATATTAATGTACAACACTATATGTTGTCCTTGTGAAATATGCTCGGTTTACTCATGCTGTGCAAAACATTTTTACACGGAATAAATACGCCGTGCTAAATGTTTTTGCACGGAATAAATATGACGTGCAAAATACTTTTGCACGGAATAATTATTCCGTGCAAAATTATTTTGCACGGAATATTTATTTCCGTGCAAAAACTAGAATGTTTGATGCTATTTCGCCGTGCAAATTTCACTTGCACGGCTCTGTATACCGAACATGACGCGCGAATTTTAATTAAAACGATGAAAACGAACTAAAATGTATACCTCCTCTGGATAGATCGTTAGTTGCTTGTCCATATTGAAAATGCCTAACTTCCAATAGACAATGTGATGAAGGGATATGAGTGCCTCCAATATCTTCAAACAAATGGATGAGACTTGAGCAAACTTTATAAGAGTTAGAGAAGATGATGAGGAAGGAGATGAAGATCAATGGGGATGAATGAGTGCAGATGAAATGGTCGAACAGTGGATGTAATGGATAATTAGGATTAGAAGAAGAAGAAGCAGGAAAAGAAGAAGAAGTGATGAGTAGAGAGGACGGTAAGAAACGTAGGAGAAGGAAGAGGTTGATGGTAAAGGGTGAGTTGGTCATTTGACATTAGGGTATTTTGGTGATTAAAAAAAAATCAAAATGTGGGTGCATACAGCAATAGTAGTGGGTGCATATAGAATCACCCTATTTTTTGTTTTGAAATGCAGTGGTAAAGTAAACTCGACCGTCAAGATTTTTACTTTATCATGAGAATTTTATTTTAGGGATATTTACTAAATAAATCCCACTAAAAATGAAAGCCACATCGACGACCTATTTTTTATATTTTTTATAGGCAAAATTAGCCAAAAGTTCCTAGAATGGATTGTATCCGGCCTCCAGTCCAATCAAAAACTTATTAAAGGCCTCTGATCCACTTAGCTAGACTATCTGCAGCCATAGGTCCCTGCGTCCACACGATCTAATTTTTTATGACTAAATTGCCCTTTCAACCGTTTTAGACATAAATTTTAAATTTTAAAATTTGAAATTTATATTCTCCCTTTCTTATTTCTATCCACAGAACTCAATGCCAGCCGAAAAAATAAGATGCCGATGTGGGCGGTTTCCGGCGGAGATCCGATGTGTATATAAACTGGTCTCAGTTTTGTCGGAAGTGGCAGAGCGCATGAGAAAATCTCGCGTCGCTGTTGCGGGATGATTGGGCAGAGGATCCCTCGTTTCCGGTGTCATTGCCGTCGCTGGGCTCGGAGCAGAAGAAGCAGGATCTGGATCATGTTTACCCTAACCTTTCCCAAAGCCTCTTCTACCCTTTCTCTTCCTCTATTCCGGGGTGGATTCATCGAACCCAAGAAACCCATCTCGTTGTCCGCCTCACGGATGAGATGGGCCATACCGATCGAGTTTCCTACAGAAACTCGAAACGGACATAAAGTCTTATATGTAGATGATCTCAGCCATCCAATCGGTGGGCCCCTTTCATTTTTATTTGGACTTGTGGCCCACCATTGAAATCTATCAAAATCATCAAGTAGTTTTTTGTTTGGTTTGTGGCAGGAATTAAACAATCTAGGGGCGAGGAAGGTGTGGTTAATGTCGCTTGCCACCACTTGGCTGCTTGCCTGTTTCAATCACCGTGTTCGGATTAAGCAGCAACAAGTGCGTGGAAAGGATCAACAGTGACGCCATTCATTGAGAAGAAGCCTGAGGGAATGGGTTTGAGGGGTCGAGATGTGGCGGCTGGAATGGTGGGTTTGTCTAGGGTATCGGTGGTTTGGGTGGACAGAGGTGGTGTCGGTGGCGATGGGGGAGATGGGTCTTGGAGCAGAGGTCGAGGAGATGGGTTTTAGGGTTTTTGGAGTGGGAAGAGGGGGTTCTGTTGAGGCACGGGGTGGAACGATGGGTGGGTATTGATGATGGTCTTTTTTTTGTATTGTTCAGTAGTGGAGATGGAAGATATGAATGGGGTGGTGGTGACAAGAAGAGATTAAGATGGATAAATGGGTGATATGGGAATTCCGTGTAGAACTGACGTCTCCCCGGTGATCGCTCTTTGGCTCTGTTTATCTCTTTTGTCAAATTTATCTGAGTTGTTGTCAAATTTATCTGAGTTTTGTTCAAATTTATCCGAGTTTTTGTCAGATTTATCTGAGTGTTGTTCAAATTTATCTGTCTTCTGTCATATTTCTTTGTATTTTTAGTAAATTTATTTGAGTTTTTTTTCAAAATTTATCTGAGTTTTTTAGCAAATTTATTTACGTTTTTTGAAATCTATATGCGTTTTTTAAATTTATTTGCATATTTTGAAACTTATTTGTGTCTGTTCAAATTTATTACGTTTTTTGAAATTAGAGTTTTTTACAAAAAGGCAACTATGTTTTCAAAAAACCTCAAATACCCCCTGTATTTGTTCCTTTTACTTATAAGTGCCTTGACTGACAGTCCAACTAAAGAAGAGGTAACATACGTTCCCACTTTTTCTCTCCTATTTTGTATTACCAATTTTACCCCTTGGATTTGTTGGAAAGCGAAAATGACTCTTTTAGCCCTCATATCTTTGTTTTTTAACCATCCAAGCTGGCTGGGACCCATTTTTCTTACTTTGTTTTAACCATTCAAAGGGGCTGGGCCCTTTTTTATTTTTTAACCATCCAAGAGGGGATGGGACTCATTTGTCCTTTTCTTTTGGGACCCATTTTTCTTTTTCCTTTTTGTTTATAATCAACCAAAGTGAATGATACTTTTTTTTAAACCATTCAAGGGGGCTGGGACCCTTTTTTGAACCATCCAATGGGGCTTTGGAGCCATTTATTTTTTATTTTTTATTTTTGGTAACAATCCAAGGGGGCCGGTTCCCATTACTTAGCTACTTGTTTCCAATGAAGAGATATGTCAAACATGTAAAAATGAAAGTTAGGATCCCCTTGAGGTTTAGAATTTTACTTACAGTAAAATGCCGAACATGTATAAATGCGTAAAATATGCCTTTTCTCTTCTATTGATGCTAGATACATAGTTTGATTGTTGTCCGTCATTTTCTCTGTTCGTAACATAAATTACCCAGGAATCCTTACAATGCTTCTCACTTATATGGTGTTAAAGACGTATGAGCCAAGGATTATCACCCATCCTATGTGTCAATTTTGATGCCATCAAATACTACTATCACCACCAGGTGGTGGAAGATAATCCATAATTGGAATTAGATAGTGTGAAATAGCAGAATCCCAATAGGGCACTGCACAACAGTTGTGAGCCCATGGGGTTCAAGGGGGATGGGTTGGTGAGAAATTACTGATGGGTTCTAGATGATTTGTGTCATATGCCATAGATGCATTATCCTTATTCAAAATGTTGTCACATATTGTAAAGTTCTCTACAAACCCTTTTGATAAAAAAAAATTCATTGCCATTAAGAATTTTCAATATCGATACTTGTCATAAAATGTTGAAAAAATTGTTAATAATCACACAAATATTCATGGCCACATAATGAATAAATTTATCGACTCATCTTTTACTAAGTCAAAATGGAGATGAAAATAGAAGTTTGTAGGATTCCCATTAGAAAGGTTTTTGCACAAAAAAGATAACATGTGTTTATACCCAAAAAAAAAAAAACTATTGATATTAGTGCAGTTTCACAATAGAAGGCAATAATAATAAAGGACATCCGCATATCTGCCATATGCTATATAAAAAGCGACTATCCTCCACGTCCCAAACATCACCATAAATAGCATCTTTGAGTGACTTTTCAAAATAATGAAGACATCATCAAAAATCTTCTTTTATGACAATCATAAAGAAGAAACAGAACGTTGTCTATTAAGAACCTGCATTAGAGCATGGAAATAACAATATTTTAGAACTCAACCATGTGTAATATAACAAAAATGATAAAAAGATGTGATAAATTCTTAGAAACTATGAGAAATATTTAAAACATACCCAATAGACATGCCCGGCTTAACATTGCCATAAAAGCACATCTGCTGAATAATTTACCAAAATAATGTTGTCCATTAAAAACCTATATTAGACTGTGAAAATGAACAATAGTTTAGAACACAACCATGTGTAATGCATCTAAAATAAAAAAAGATGTAATAATGATTTATAAACTATGAGAAATATTTAAAACATACCAATCAAACATGTTGAGCTTGAACCCGGCCCCTTCCTCTTTCGCACCTTGGCGTCGACTTCTTCGTTTGAGGTCTTTCTCCTCTTAATGGATTTTTGCAAGTTTTTCTATTATGACCAAGTATCCCACACAAGGAGCACTTCGTTGTCCGTGATGAGTTCTTAGCACGTTTTAAAGAGGGGTTATCTTCATTGCGATCTTTTATTCTTTCTTTCCTTGGACGCCCAGGTGGACGTCTATTATAAGGTGGGTGGATATAGAAAGCATCTGGTGGTCGTGTCCACGTCTCTTTGTGAGACATTGCATGGATGATACCATCATAGGCAACTCTATACTTCTCAACACTATAACAATTGTCACAGTATGATTCAGGATCTTCTCTCCTCTTGATTATTGTTGCAACAACATGCCTACAGAGCATTCCACATAGCTGCCATTGACCACATTGGCAAGTCCTCTTATCCATAAGCACCTTATATCTTTTCTAATCCACAGCCACTTCAGATCAAATTCCCCAGCACGTCGAACTCTACAATTACATGCCTTTTCAACTGTCTTCATCAAATCTAACCAAGCACGGGGCACAATGGTTGTTGTCCATTTAGAGCTTGCATCTCTCCTCTCTTGGAGTTTAATCATCAACTTAATCCGAATGGCATCAACCATGTCACAAATTGGTAGATATCGTGCATCCCCGACAAAATTATTCCATGACTCTGTAAAGTTGTTAGTTATCATGTCACAATTGATGTTGTCGTAAAATATGCACGTGACCAATATTGTGGAATCACGGCATCAACCCATTGGCGAGCTTCTGGAGATAGAGTTTTAATTTCTTCCATTCCCTTAGTAAATCCATGCTTTGTATATGCTCTAGCTGCTTCCAAAAAATGATTTTTTAAGATTCTGTCAGGATGTTTCTTTTGGAAGTTCTTATACATATGTCGTACACAAAAACGGTGAGGAGAATATGGAAATACTCTCTCAACTGCATCAACCAAACCTTTTTGCCGATCTGACATGAAAGTAACCACTAATCTTCCCAACACAGATTCCAAAGAATTACAAAACCATGTCCAACTTTCTTTCGTTTCAGCTTCAGCAACAGCGAATGCCAAAGAAAAAATACCATTGTTACCATCTAGGGCAATTGCAGACAACAATACCCCATTAAATTTACCTTTTAAATGACAACCATCCAAACCAACAAATGAACGACAACCATGTATGAAGCCAGTCTTACTCGCAGCAAAAGAAATAAATAGACGCCTAAACGAGTGATCTTCTTCACATTTATACTCTGCAATACTACCAGGGTTACTATTTTTAATTTCATTACATAATGCTGGAATCAAGTTGTATGAATCTTCATATGACCCCCGCACTCTATTCAATGCAATCTCTTTTCCTCGCCAAACACGCATATATGGTAAGGTGACTCCGTACTCCTCGTATATGTTTGTCATGCTTGCCTTCACCTTGATATTTTGATCATTTTGCACCATTGACTCACACATATTCGATACCCATTTTGCACTAGCCATGTGATTGCCTTCATGATTTGTACCAAGGCAAGAGTGTTCAGAAGAATATGTCTTAATCATAAAGGTAATGTCATCTTGCAATCTAGATGCATGAATGCGCCATTTACAGTTTGGACCAACACACTTTGCAGTCACTCTCTTACGCTCATTGCAAATGTATTTTAAATCAAAAGAATTATTCACCGCATAATGCGTTAGGCACTTTCGAAATTGTTGTGCGCTTGCGAACTTCATGCTGATACAAAATCTTGGCTCCATTTCTTCCAACCTAGGATCATCTTTCAAGTTATAAAAGTTTCTCTCACTCTCATCAGATGAACTTTCGAAACTTTCATAATTAGACTGTGGTTCATAGTCAGATAGTTGATCACCAACTTGCATTTGAATTTCATGATGAGCCCTCTCAGTATCTAAACCATCACCTCCTTTGTCCCCAACTGGTTCAACTTCAGTTCGGTTGTCATCCTCATCATGAGACATATAAAGTCCATCACCATATTCATAATAAAAAAGATCACCCTTATAGTTTAAATCACCACCTTCTCCTCCTTTTGTTTCTTGTAAATTTTGCAATTCAGTTTCAATAGGTGCAACAGATTGTGATGATCCCACTATCTCTTCTCCCCAAGACCTCTGTGTTTGGCTCGTATTGAAAGCATCTATAATATTAAGCAACCAACAAAACCATATCATGACATAATCAAGAGAAGGCATGTGATTCAGCGAAGAAATGAAACTATGAGAATTGAAAAATATATTCAAACATTCACAACACAATAAAACCTCATAATAAAGATATTTAAGAATAAAAAAGATGCCAAGCTCCTCCTAAACATGTTGTAGAGAAGGACCCTTAATGTGCACAAAAATCCTATAGATAGACCACTTGTAGAACAGTCTAATAAGGACGTACTGCAAGTCCCTGCCCCAAACTCGGCTCAATCAAATTTGGCCCAATCATGACGCCCCAGCTCATCAAGGCTTAGCCCAAGATCAATCAATTTATGGCTGTCTTATTTGGTTTCTTCACTTAAGAAGAGATGAAGAAGATAGTTCTTTAGTATTATCAAGAGAATCTTCTTTAAAAAAAAAAGAAAAAAACATTTTTAGAGCACCATATGGCGGTTTAGACTGCCAATAAATTTTTCTTAAAGTCTCACTGCTTTCACTTTCATTGGGCAAAATGTAATAAAACCCCATGATCTCAATGTTTCAACATGGAACACTTTCAAACAGGCATGTGGTTTCGTAAGCTTTTGCTTTTAGTGCTCCCTTTATGCATTTTCCCATGTACCTAGTTTTTTAAGATGCTTCTAAAATGGGCATTTTCATGTGTACCCATGGGATTTCTGAAATGTGCATTTTTTCTGTGTATACATAATCAAAAGCACTACAATGTTGCGGAATGTGAAATAAAATATGCAAGATAGGAGTAGAATCTATCTATGAGCACAAAACCCCTAACTCTAACACAAATCCATCTATGAGAAAAAAAAAAAGCATTAGTAGATGCCTCTTACCCATCTTCCACATTTGCTTCAGATGTGGACTTGAATATATACTTTCCAAGGGCAGAATGATGAATCCGACGGAGAGAAATGGTCGAGTGATTTGATGAAGTTTTCCCCTGCAATATGTTTATTTCAGTTTCTTTAAAGAGAAGAGACCTAGAAAGAAAATGCCTTTTCAACTTTCAAGTAAATGTAAGGGGCAACATGGGAAGATAAAAAGTAGGAAATGAGAGCATTATCGTCTGTTACCTCTTCTTTAGTTGGACTGTCAGTCAAGGCACCTATAAGTAAAAGGAACAAATATAGTGGGGTATTTGAGGTTTTCTAAAAACATAGGCACTTTTTGGTAAAAAACTCTTGAAATTATTACATTTCTTAAATTTTATTTTCGTTATTTTAAATTTATTTGCATTTTTCAAATTTTCTTTGGATCTCTTGAGATTTATTTGAGTCTTTTGAAATTTATTTACATTTTCTAAAAATTATTTGGGTATTTTGAAACTTATTTGCATCTTTTTAAATTTATCTGCATTATTTGATTATATATTACTTTTTTTAAAATTTATTGCGTTTTTTTAAATTATTGCATTTTTAAAATTTTATTTTTAAAATGAGAGAAAATCGACTGAGATGGTTCGGCCATGTTAGAAGGCGTCCAACAGAGGCACCTGTTAAAAGGTGTGAAAGCATGGAGTTTGCCAAGAGTAGGAGAGGGAGAGGGAGACCCAAGAGAAGTTGGAAAGAAACTATTAAACATGATCTTGCCTACATGGATCTAACGGAGGACATGGCCCTAAACAGATTTGATTGGCGTCGTCAAATCCATATAGCCGACCCCACCTAGTGGGAAAAGGCTTGGTTTGGTTTGGTTTGGTTTGGGATTATTTTGAAATTTATTTATTTGTTTTTAGAATTTATTTGAAAATTTGGGGATTGCATTAATCGTGGGTAATTAAATGTTAGTTGGCCATTATTAATGAGATATCCCACCAATCATGGGATATGATTTAAAGAAAGGGTAAACTAGGCATTTCATGTATGAAAATGTGTGAGAGGGACCTTTGGCTGTATGACTTTTTTTGATGGACTGTTTGCAACAAAGTCATGCTTTGAGGGACCCCCGGCCGAAGCCCCCTTTTTTTATAAATCGGTAGAGGTGCTCTCGCTCAAATCTAAATTTTTGATTCCCATTTTGCCCTTGTTTTGTTGATGTCAGCGAAACCTAAATCCTAAAATTGACACTTCACTTAAAAAATAAGTAAACAAAGAGAAGAAAAAAAAATATTGGGGAGTCTCATCCTTCTGCATCCACCGTAAAAACTTATGATTTTTTAAGTGCATTTAACGAACCCGCGCATCTATTATCCTCTACCAACATTAGATCATCTTCTCCATTCATCTCCATATTTTCTACTTCTCCATTCAACACCCTATTTTCTCTCATATTTCCATCATCTTCGTTCACATCCTTTCTTTTCATGTTCTTCAATACTTAAGCTTTGATTGTGTATTGTTTTGTGTAATTGGTCTTTCTTAGTTTCACTTTCTAGTTTGGCATTTTGGGTGATTTTGGTTTTCTTCCCATTCAGTTATTCTAATGAGTTCGTAGTATTCTTGAAATGGATGTATGAAACATGTTTTATTGATACGACGGATTGCAATTTTCTTAGTGCATGCAAATAGATATATAAAGTAACAATGCTTCATTTTGGATTCGAATTTGTTTGATAGTAAATGTACTCATTGCAGCCCTTCTCTTAGTATAATCAGTAGAGATTTAGCTACAAGAAAAAAAAAGATCATTTCTTTTTTAGGAAAAAATTAAAAAAAAATTATGATCCTCTCCATTCCCTATTTGTAACCCCACTTTTAATATAGTGTACAAATATTAGCTAAAAAGTTAAAGATGTTTTCCTCTACGTTTCTTGCTTTAGAATGTGAATTTAAATTAACATTAACTACTCATAAAGTCCAGAATAAACTAGCGAGTTCAAGAGTAAGTAAAAAATAAAGAGTCGCAGTATACTTTAATGCGTGAATGTAGTCGAATCTTAATGTCGCAAGAGATAAAGTAAAGGGCGATTTGGTCAAAAAAAATGAAGTCTACGGTATAAGAAATTTTTGGGCATTACATGTATCTGAGAATGCTATTGGAGATATAGATATATTTGAAGCTTCTTTTGGTAAAGACCCTAAATATTTTTCATATCATTTTGTTAATTCTTTCTATGCATGAGAATCTAATTCTTTATTGTTTATTCTATTTTTCTTGATGGATTAAACCAAATGACCTAAAATGAGAAGGATTGAACCTTCACTTGTCGCCTAGCTCGTAATCTCCTATATATTAAACTCATGGCTATTTTTCATGAGTAGTGATCAAATTTTCTAAATACTTCCATGAGAAAACCCCTATTCCGCCACCAAAAAAAGACAAATAATATGTAGAAATATAAACTCATATTTTGAAACTAGGATTTTCTAGAAGCGGTAGGATTTGTCATTAACAGAATTTGAAACTCGGAGATGACATGGTCCGGAGTTGCATGTGACTCGACCACCTCAACTCAACTCAAGGGCCAGCAAGGAGTGAGTCGCACCTAGAATCCAAGTTTTTATTCCTTTCAAACCTTGTCATAAAAACATCACAATTTTATTATAGCTCCCATTACGGATGGAAACTATTCCTTATTTTATTAGTAAAATAACCTCAAATTAGGATTTAGAATAGGTCATGAACAAGCAATTCACTCTAAATTTTTTTGTAAAAATAGATTTTCATAGTATTTATATAAAAAATTATCAAAAAAAAAAAAACAAAAATCAAATGGATGGTAGAAGAGTTCAGCATAGACCACAAAAAAAAAAAGGACTGTGCGTCCTCCCGTGCATCGTCAATGCACAAGATCACGTACAGTTCTATTTTTTTTAACAAAAATATTACAGATAAATAAAAGAGAAGTTGTATATCTCTGTTTCTTTCCTGATACCATTTATAAGGTACAAAAAATACTGTCATGTTATCATTATAATGCTACTGTCATGCCCAAAAAAAATGATAAAGTACCATACAGAAATTTTTGTAATTCTTAAACAAAAAATTTACATTAAAGAAAGTACATCTTTCATTCCCATTTCTTCCAAATAGGATTGGGCACAGTAATTCTCATTTCTGAGATTATCATTTTTCAATAAATTAAATATCCTTTATCAAATACCCCAAAATCTCTTTCCTCTAAGTAATTGGGTTTTGATTCCCAGAAGAACCCAGGAAGCCCCAGTATGATCAAAATAATAATCGATCATTGGATTGAAATTAGGGCGGCTCTAATACCAAATGTTAGAAAACTTTTAGGTTTTTAACCCTCTCTGAAATCAATCCAATAATTCTACAAACATTGAATTTAAACCATTAGATGAGTCAAATGGTACCTGATTGCACCATCTTAAGCCTCCGATCCAACAGGATGTTGGTCTTCAGTGGAAATCACAACTCTATTGTCCTTTGCCTTTCTTCTCCAATGAGTGATGGCTACAGAGATTCGTCTGTAGGCAAGAGAGTTACCCTGGGATCTATTTATACACCCAAAATGGTATAGTCTCTCATTCCATCAAGAAGAGAAAATCTCTCTAATTTGCCTCTTAATTTAGGAACTAATGGCAACCAGTAACTACCTTTCATTTACTATAAATGGAATATAAATGGAGAGGGACCAATCCACACTTAAATGTGGTCATGTGGGGGCACACAAAGAAAATCGATCCAACATTCTCCCACTTGGTCCATATGACAACAAAAAAGAATAGGACCGTGCGTTGTCACGTGCATGTTCAGTACATCGAACAACGCACAGTCCTATTTTTTGTTTAACAAAATGTCACAAATAAATAAAAGAAAAGTTGTATATCTCTGTTTCTTTTCTAACATCATATATAAGATTCAAAAAATACTAGCATATTTTCACTATCATGCTACTATCATGCCCAAAAATCAATAATAAAAGAAATAATAAAAGTATCATACATAAGTTTTGTAATTCTTAAACGAGAAGAATTTACATAACAAAAAGTAACTCTTTCATTTCCATCTCTTCCAGATAGGGTTGGGCACTGCAATTTTCATTTCTGAGACTATTATTACCAAATAAATTTAATATCCCTTATCAAATACCCAAAAATCTATATCCTCTGAATATTTAGGTTTTTATTCCCGGAAAAACAAAGGAAACCCTAATATAATCAAAACAATAATCAATCATTGAATTGAAACCAGGGCGGCTCTGATACCAAATGTTAAAAAACTTTTAGATTTTCAACCCTCTCTGGAATCAATCCAATAATTCTATAAACATTGAATATGAACCATAAACATTGAATATGAACCATTAGATTCGGTGAATGGTACCTGATTGCACCATCTTAAGCCTCCGATCCATCAGAAGGTTGGTATTCAGTGGGAATGACAACTCTCTTGTCCTTTGTCTTTCTTCTCCGATTAGTGATGGTTACATAGATTCGTCCATAGGCAAGAGAGTTACACAGGGATCTATATATAAACCCAAAATGTTATAATCTCTCATTCAATCAAGAAAAGAAAATCTATCTAACTTGTCCCTTAATTTAGCAATTGATCGCAATCAATAAATACCTTTCATTGACACTAAATGGAATGTAAATGGAGAGAGAACCGATCCACACTTAAATGTGGTCATGTGGGCGCACAGAAAAAATCGACCCAACATTCTCTCACTTGGTCCATATGACCACAAAAAAGAAAAGGACTACGCACAGTCCTATTTTTTGTTTAACAAAATGTTACAAAAAAATAAAAGAGAAGTTGTATATCTCTGTTTCTTTCCTAACACAATTTATAAGGTACAAAAAATACTAGCATGTTTTCATTATCATGCTACTGCAATGCACAAAAATCAATAATAAAAGAAATGATAAAAGTATCATGCAGAAGTTTTGTAATTATAAAAAAAAAAGAATTTACATAAGAGAAAGTAAATCATTCCCTTCTCTTCTAGATACGGTTGGGCACTATAATTCTCATTTCTGAGACTATCATTATCAAAGAAATTGAATATCCTTTATCAAATACCCAAAAATCACTCTCCTTTGTGTATTTAGCTTTTTATTCCCGGAAAGAACAAGGGAAACCCAATATGATCAAAACAATAATCGATCATTGGATTGAAACCAGGGCGGCTCTGATACAAAATGTTAGAAAACCTTAGGTTTTCAACCCTTTCTAGAATCAATCCAATAATTCTATACAAAACATTGAATCTAAACAATTAAATGAGTCGAATGGTACCTGATTACACTATCTTAAGTCTCCGTACCAACAGAAGGTTGGTCTTTAGTGGAAATTACAACTCTCTTGTACTTTGCCTTATTGCCTATCTTCTCCGATGAGTGATGGTTACTGAGATTCGTCAGTAGGCAAGAGAGTTACTCAGGTAGTGTTGTAAATGGGTCCCCGATTCTCCGATTACCCGAAGGTTCCGACCCGTTAGGATCCGGGTCTGGGTCCTTATTTTTCTCCCGATAAGAAATAGTTCCGGTTCCGGATCCTTTTTTTGGAACCGATACTTAAACGAGTTCAGTTCCGGATCCACGGTGGCTCAGACCCGTGGACCCAGGACCCGGGACCCGACCCAATATACACTAACATAAGGTAATTGTAGTATGTGAAAACAGAACCCTTTTTACTTTTCTACATTAAGGTTTTCTACTTTTCTATATCTCATTGCCGGTTTGGATGTGATTTCTAAGTTTTTGGTTTAAAAGTGTCTGTTATCGATAGACAAAAGGTCACATTAGTGTTTGCAGGTACGTGATCCAATTGAAATGTGGAAAAAGCATAATCTTTTTAAAAAGCAAAATACAAGTATTAGTCTAGACCCGGAACCGGAACCAGCCCCGCCTCACAAACGGTTCCGGTTCCGGTTCTGATTCCCATTAATATTATTGGTTCTGGTTTCGGAACCAATTTTCTAGTTCCGAACTAGGTCCGGTTTACGGTTTTCCTTCTAAGAAAACGGTTCTGGTTCTAGTTCCACCCTAGACCCGAACCGGAACCGACCCATTTACAACCCTATACCCAGGGATCTATTTATACACCCAAAATGATATAATCTCTCATTTCATCAAGAAGAGAAAATCTCCCTAATTTGTTCCTTAATTTAGGAACTAATGGCAACCAGTAAATACCTTTTATTGACCATAAATGAAGAGCAGACCGATCCACACTTAAATGTGGTCATGTGGGGGCACAAAGAGAAAATCGTTTGAACATTCTCCCACTTGGTCCATATGACCACAAAAAAGAAAAGGACTGTGCATTGTCCCGTGCATGTTCAATGCATCGGACAATGCACGGTCCTATTTTTTGTTTAACAAAATGTCACAAATAAATAAAAGAGAAGTGTATATCTCTGTTTCTTTCCTGACACCATATATAAGATAATAAAAATACTAGCATGTTTTCATTATCATGCTACTGTCATGCGCAAAAATCAATAATAAAACAAATGATAAAAGTATCATACAGTAGTTTTGTAATTCTTAAACAAAAGGAATTTACATAACAGAAAGTAAATCTTTCATTTCCATCTCTTCCAGATAGGTTGGGTACTGTAATTCTCATTTATGAGACTATCATTATCAAGTAAATTGAATATCTTTGATCAAATACCTAAAAATCTCTTTCCTCTGAATGTTTGGGTTTTTATTTTCGGAAAAACAAAGGAAGCCCTAATATGATCAAACAATAATCGATCATTCGATTGAAACCAGGGTGGCTCTGATACCAAATGCTTGAAAACTTTTAGCTTTTTAACCCTATCTACAATCAATTCAATAATACTTCAAACATGGAATCTAAACCATTAGATGAGTTGAATGGTACCTGATTGCACCATCTTATGCCTCCGATCCAACAGAAGGTTGGTCTTCAGTGGGAATCACAACTCTCTTGTCCTTTGCCTTTCTTCTCCAATTAATTATGGTTAAAAAGATTCGTCCATAGGCAAAAGAGTTACACAGGGATCTATTTATGGGCCCAAAATGCTATAATCTCTCATTCAATCAAGATCAGAAAATCTCTCTAATTTGTCCCTTAATTTAACAACTAATGGCAGCTAGTAATTACCTTTCATTGACCATAAATGGAATGTAAATGGAGAGAGAACCGACCCAATAAGTGTGGTAATGTGCGGCACACAAAAAATCGATCCAACATTCTGCCACTTGATCCATATGACCACAGAAAAAGAAAAGGATGCATTGTCCTGTGCATGTTCAGCGCACAGGACAACGCACGGTCCTATTTTTTTATTAACAAAATATAAAAATAAATAAAACAAAAGTTGTTTATATCTGTTTCTTTCCTAACACCCTTTATAACGTACAAAAAATGCTATTACGTTTTCATTATCATGCTACTGTCATGCCCAAAAATAAACAATAAAAGAAATGAAAAAAATATCATACAGAAGTTTTGTGATTCTTAAACAAAAAGAATTTACATAATAGAAAGTAAATCTTTCATTCCTATCTCATATAGATAGGATTGGGCACTTTAATTCTCCTTTCTCAAATATCAATGAATTAAATATCCTTTATCAAATACCCGAAAATCTCTTTCCTCTAAGTATTTGGATTTTTATTCTCGGAAGAACCCAGGAAGCCCCAATATGATCAAAACAATAATCGATCATTGGATTGAAACCAGGGTAGCTCCGATACAAAATGTTAGAAAACTTTTAGGTTTTCAACCCTCACTAGAATCAATCCAATAATTCTACAAACAATCTAAACAATTAAATGAGTCGAACAGTACCTAATTGCACCATCTTAAGCCTATGATCTAACAGAAGGTTGGTTTTTTCAGTGGGAATCACAACTCTCTTGTCCTTTGGTTTTCTTATCCGATGAGTGATGGTTACAAAGATTCGTCCGTGTGCAAGAGAGTTACCGAGGGATCTATTTATAGACCCAAAATGGTATAATCTCTCATTCAATCAAGAAGAGAAGATCTCTCTAATTTGTCCCCTAATTTAGGAACCAATGGCAACCGGTAAATACCTTTCATTGACCATAAATGGAATATAAATGGAGAGCAGACTGATCCATAATTAAATGTGGTCATGTGGTTCATATAAAGAAAATCGATCCAACATTCTCCCACTTGGTCCATATGACCAAAAAAAAGAAAAGGACAGTGCGTCCTACTGTGCATGTTTAGTGCACAGGACCACACATGGTCCTATTTATTTTTAACAAAATGTCATAAATAAATAAAAGAGAAGTAGTATATCTCTGTTTCTTTCCTGACACTCTTTATAAGGTACAAAAAATACTATATGTTATCATTATCATGCTACTGTCATGCCCATAATACAATAATAAAAGATATGATAAAGTAGCATACAAAATTTTTGTAATTCTTAAACAAAAAAATCTACATAACAAAAAGTAAATCTTTCATTCCCATCTCTTCCAGATAGGATTGGGCACTGTAATTCTCCTTTCTCAGATATCATTTTCCAATGAATTGAATATCCTTTATTAAATACCCGAAAATCTCTTTCCTTTGAGTATTTGGATTTTTATTCCCGGAAGAGCCCAGAACCCCAATATGATCAAAACTATAATCGATCATTGGATTGAAACCAGGGCGGCTCCGATATAAAATGTTAGAAACTTTTAGGTTTTCAACCCTCTCTGGAATCAATCCAATAATTCTACAAACATTGAATCTAAACAATTAGATGAGTTGAATGGTATTTGATTGCACCATCTTAAGGCTCTGATCCAACAAAAGGTTGGTGTTCAATTCGAATCACAAACTCTCTTATCCTTTGCCTTTATTCTCCGATGAGTGATGGTTACAGAGATTAGTCCGTAGGCAAGAGAGTTACCCAGTGATATATTTATAGACCCAAAATGGTATAATATCTCATTCAATCAAGAAGAAAAAATCTCTCTATTTTGTCTCTTAATTAATTAGTAACTAATGGCAACCAATAAATACCTTTCATTGACCAATAAATGGAGAGGACCGATCCACACTTAAATGTGGTCATGTGGTTCACACAGAGAAAATCGATCCAACATTCTCCCACTAGGTCCATATGACCACAAAAAGAAAAGGACTGTGCGTCCTCCCGTGCATGTTCAGCGCACAGGACCACGCATAGTCCTATTTCTTTTTTTAAAAATGTCACAAATAAATAAGAAAAGTTGTATATCGCTGTTTCTTTCCCAGCACACTTTATAAGGTATAAAAAAATACTATCATGTGATCATTATCATGCTACTATCATGCCTAAAATACAATAATAAAAGAAATGATAATGTAGCTTACAATTTTTTTTAATTCTCAAACAAAAAAAATCTAAATAACAGCAAGTAAATCTTTCATGCCGATCTCTTCTAGATAGGATTGAGCACTATAATTCTCATTTCTAAGATATCATTTTCCAATAAATTGAATATCCTTTATCAAATACCCAAAAATCTCTTTCATCTGAGTATTTGGGTTATTATTCCCGAAAGAACAATGGACGCCCCAATATGATCAAACGGTAATCGATCATTGGATTGAAATCAAGGCGGCTCTGATACCAAATGTAAGAAAACTTTTAGGTTTTCAACCTTATCAGGAATCAATCCAATAATTCTACAAACATTGAATTTAAACAATTAGATGAGTCGAATGGTACCTGATTGCACCATCTTAAGCCTCCGATCCAACGGAAGGTTGGTCTTCAGTGGGAATTACAACTCTCTTGTTCTTTGCCTTTCTTCTCCAATAAGTGATGGCTACAAAGATTCATTCGTAGGCAAGAGAGTTACCCAGGGATCTATTTCTATACCCAAAATGCTAAAATCTCTCATTCAATCAAGGAGAAAAAATCTCTCTAATTTGTCCCTTAATGTAGCAAATAATGGCATCTAGTAAATACCTTTCATTGACCATAAATGGAATGTAAATGGAGAGCGAACCGATCCACACTTAAAAGTGGTCTTGGGTACACAGAGAAGACCGATCCAACATTCTCCCACTTGTTTCATATGAACATAAAAAAAAAAAGGACTGTGCGTCCTCCCGTGCATGTTCAGTGCACAGGACCACGCACAGTCCTATTTATTTTTAACAAAATGTCAGAAATAAATAAAGGAGAAGTTGTATCTCTCTGTTTCTTTCCTGACACTCTCGATAAGGTATAAAAACTTATCATGTTATCATTATCATGCTACTGCCCAAAAAAAAAAAAACAATAATAAAAGATATGATAAAGTAACATACAAGATTTTTGTAATTCTTAAACAAAAAAAATCTATATAACGAAAAGTATATCTTTAATTCCCATCTCTTCCAGATAGGATTGGGCACTGTAATTCTCATTTATGAGATATCATTTCTCAATAAATTGAATATCATTTATCAAATACCCAAAAATCCATTTCCCTTGAGTATTTGGTTTTTTATTCCCGAAAGAACAATGGAAGCCCCAATATGATCAAAACAGTAATCGATCATTGGATTGAAATCAGGGCGGCTCTGATACCAAATGTTAGAAAACTTTTAGGTTTTCAACCTTCTATAAAATCAATCCAATAATTCTGCAAACATTGAATCTAAACAATTAGATGAGTCGAATGGTACCTAATTACACCATCTTAAGCCTCTGATCCAACAGAAGGTTGGTCTTCAGTGGGAATCACAACTCTCTTGTCATTTGCCTTTCTTCTCCGATGAGTGATGGTTACAGAGATTCGTCCGTAGGTGTCAGAGTCACCCGGGGATCTATTTATAGACCCAAATGGTATAATCTCTCATTTAATTAAGAAGGGAAAATCTCTTTATTTTGTCCCTTAATTTAGGAACTAATGACAACCAATAAATACCTTTCTTTGACCATAAATGAAATATAAATGGAGAGAGGACCAATCCACACTTAAATGTGGTCATGTGGTTCACATAGAGAAAATCAATCCAACATTCTCCCACTTGGTCCATATGACCACAAAAAGGAAAAGGACTGTGCGTCCTCCCGTGCATGTTCAGCGCACAGGACCACGCGCAGTCCTATTTTTTATTTTATAAAATGTCACAAATAAATAAATAGAATTAGTTGTATATCTCTGTTTCTTTCCTGACACCTTTTCTAAGGTACAAACAATACCATCATGTTATTATTATCATGCTACAGTCATGCCCAAAACTCAATAATAAAAGTATCATACAGAAGTTTCTAAATTCTTAAACAAAAAGAACTTACATAACAGAAAGTAAATCTTTCATTCCTATTTTTCTTAGATAGGGCTGGGCACTGTAATTCTCATTTCTGAGACTATCATTATCAAATAAATTGAATATCCTATATGAAGGACCACGCGTTTTGCTCGGTGCTACCGAGGTCGGCGGACGTGGGAGTCCGTTGGGTCCGACCCTTTCGCGCCTGAGGGGCAGGATCGGATATCAATATTTTTTTTGTGTGGGTGTGCTGGATTTTATATTTTACTTGGAATTGCAAGTGGTGATCCGGAGATCGACCTTCGCAAGTAAAAAGGAAATCAACTTCTTTCGAGTTTCCATTGCACATATATTTAAGAAAAGAGACATTTTTCTTGATTTGCCGTCACAGGCGGTTCTTTTTTTGGCATTTATAGCCGATTTTTGGAATTTGTAGCCGATTTTGGCGTTTATAGTCAATTTATGGCGTTTATAGCCGATTTTGGCATTTATAGCCGATTTTCAATTCTTATCAATAATGAAAGACAAGAGTTGTGATTTTAATCTCTTTTGAAAAAATGCAAACTACAATGAAAAGCAAGAAAATGAGGATCTAACTTCTCAGGAGATTGTGGGGGACTCGTTCAGATTGACGGTCGCATGCTATGTGTGGACTTCGCCATTATCCATGCAGATGAGAATAGAGGATGCTCTTGATTCGCTTGGCTTGGCTATAACCTCAGATTTTTAGAGGACAAAGACTAAGAGGAGGTCCTATGTCCAATAAAAAGCTAAGCAGACGGGCTGAAAAGCCACGTCTAAGCCAATGGAGGCAGAAAGAGAAGGCAAGGACCTTGGGGGTATCCCCCAAGGGACTTTTGTCACCTTGTAGCGGTGGCTGGTGCAGAACTTTCGCAGAGTTTTCTTTCTTCTTTCTCTCGGATTTTCTGTCTGTATTCTTCTGGATTTCCGATCTGGAATTCTTTAGAATGCTCTCCTATTTATAGGCTCATGGTAGCCATTTGGGAGAGTTTATAGGCTTTAATCATCATTAAGCCGCATAATGGGAGGAGTTACAAGGTTTAATTCCTTTATTTCGTAACTCCTGGACCTTGGCTTCTGATTAGCCGGTGGAGATTGAGGGCATTTAATCGCCATGATGGGAGGAGTTTCATGGGTTAAATGCCATGAATCAATTGACTTGTAACTCCCGGATGCTTGCTTCTGATTGGGCCGTCCAAAGAAATGAACTAATGACTGCAATAAAGCTAGCCAATTAATTGCATTAAGTGGTCGCCAAGCAGTTGAAGAGTCGCGGGCCGTGCCGCGTCTTTTTATATTCTTCTGCCGATGATCATCGATAGATCTTCATGTAGATCAACATCGGATGACCATATAACTTCAGGTATTGGTTGCCAACAGCGGGTCGGTGCCATCTGTCCTGTCAATTTCTCGATCGGTCAGGTAGAAAGCACACTTTTTTGGTTGACCGGTTGGCGACCAATGTTGATTTTGATATTCTTGACGATTGACCTGTGATTTCTCGGATGTCAAAGGATTTGGTGTCTCAAAAGTATGAATTTTGGAAAATCCCAGGAGTCAGAAGCTTCGAATCGAGAAAAGACGACGAAAAAAGGGCTTTTCGGGGAGAACCCTACGATTCCGGGCTCCATGGTCACCGGCGACCCTGGGCCAGGGTCGCAGACAGGGGGATTTCCCCCATTTTGTCCCGTTTTGCCGCCGTTTTTTGATGTTTTTCGATTATTTTTTCTTCAATGTTTTTTCTTGACATTTTTGATCATTTATTGGCATGATTTCCCTGTAGAAAACTTGATGAGAATCGTTGTTTTTTGGAGTGCAAAGTTTCCAATTTTCCGGGAAAGCCGAAGACCTTGTCGCATAGAGCTGTCGATTTTCCATCAGAAGCTGAAACTGGGTCAAACGATGTCGGAATGACCTGAAATTTGGGGTGAAGCCTCTGAGCAATAAATAAGACCAACCGTAGGCTTTTATTTGAGTTTTAAAGCCGTTTAGGGTCCTGTTGCTAGTATACTTATTTTTATCGCGATGACGATGTCGCACTTTGATGTGTGGTCGACTGATGTCCGATTGACCTGAAATTTGACAGGGAACCTATTGGAGTCATTTTAAGATGATCCATAGGCTCTGTCTTGGAAAGCACGGTCCCGGGGAGTTTCGCCGCCGAGAGGCTTGATTTGGCTTCCGAGTGTCAAAGTCTGGTCCAATGTTGTCGAAATGACGTGAAACTTGATGTGTAGCCCTTTGTAAGCATTTTGAAGCCGTCCATGTGCTCTTTTTGATGAGTGATGACCTGGTGGTTCTCACCACCGAGAGGCTTGATTTAGCTGTTCGAGGGTTGATGTAGGGTCAAACGTTGTCGGTTTGACTTGGAACTTGACGTGGAACCTTTTGGATGTGTTTTGAGACTATCCATAGGCTCTATCGAAGATTTAGTGTCTCCGATGCTTTCACCGCCGGGAGCTCCTTTTCAGCTGCCGGAGAAGCGAAGTTAGGCCAAATGATTTTGAAATGGCCCGAAACTTCTTGTGTACTCCTCTTTTGACTGTCTTGAAGGATCTTGCAGTTTTTGTTTGATTCTGACAATATTTGATTTTTTGAAAGTAGCATTGCCTATTTATGGCAGGCTGCGACTTCATATAGCTTTTTTGGATATTGAAGAATCAAAGTGACATTTTTGGTATCAATACTATATCAAATACCCAAAAATCTCTTTCCTGTGAGTATTTGGGTTTTTATTCTCGGAAGAACAAAGGAAGCCCCAATATGATCAAAACAATAATTGATCATTGAATTGAAACTAGGCCGGCTCTGATACGAAATGTTAAAAAAAATTTAGATTTTCAACTTTCGCTGGAATCAATTCAATAATACTACAAACATTGAATCTAAACCATTAGATGAGTTGAATGGTACCTGATTGCACCATCTTATGCCTCCGATCCAACAGAAGATTGGTCTTCAGTGGGAACCGCAACTCTCTTATCCTTTGCCTTTCTTCTTCGATTAGTGATGGTTAAAGAGATTCATCTGTAGGCAAGAGAGTTACCTCGGGATCTATTTATAGACCCAAAATACTATAATCTCTCATTCCGTCAAGAAGAGAAAACCTCTCTAATTTGTCCCATGATTTAGCAAATAATGGCAACAAGTAAATACCTTTCATTGACCATAAATGGAATGTAAATGGAGAGAAGACTGATCCACACTTAAATGTGGTCGTGTGGGGCACACCAAGAAAATTGATCCAACGATCTCATATTCAATATGTGCTCTACTGGTGTCTGAACAAGCTGTTGGACCACCGCAGTAGGAGAAGGTTGAAATCGCTGGAACGGAGAAGAAAAGGAGGAAGAAGGAAAAAGGGTAAAAAGGGTTTTGGGATTTTTTAATGGAAAAGGGAGCGGGGATATCCTCCTATGTAATGGTCTTACAAGATATTATGAGTCTATGATGATTAATTTTAGTTTATCATACATTTGCATGACATTAACTCATGCTTTGCAAGGGCATTATGTGTATTTATATATACATCGGGCACTAATCTGGTGTACAGTCTTACAGGGCACACCTCATTGTGTGGCCCGCCTAAGGTCCCATCACTAGTGGGACTCGAAGATTTGGGTGGGCGGACCTAGATATAAAAGGCCTGGGGTTGTAGTCCCATGTCAATTTTGAAATTACCTGATATTCGAATGGGCTAGGACCTCTACCACGTGTATCTAATAAAGAGTTGCCCCACGTCTAAACCTTGTGATCGCCCCACATTATAGAACCTAAAAAGGTTGAAAATAGGTCATCTTCACGCCGATCTCTTTCGACATCTTCTTTCTGGTAAGAGTCTGAGATCCTCTTCATGTCGATCGAGTTTTTCGTCGCCGGTCCTCTTGTTGTTAGTCTCTCTCTCTCTCTCACCAAATAACCCTGAATAAAGCAATCTTCCTCCTCATTTGTAGTATAACCCTTATCTCTTTATATCTGAATGTGAACCCTTAATCTTCAAATCCTAATTTCAAACCCTAAATTCCCAAATTCTAATCCAAACCCTATGCCCTAACTCACAGAATATCTACAGGTCCGAAGATGACCAAATCACCATTGGGCACACTTTAAACTTCAATTAATACATAAATCAAGCGTTAGGTTTCATACATTTGGATAACTTGAGTTATATTTAAGTGAGAAGACTTCTTCTTTGTCATGAGCCCATTACCAGCTATAGGGAATTATCTTTACAGCCAAGGTAAGTGCAGGCAACCAAATTTCTTATATCCAAATAAAATCCCTTTGAGAATCCAAATTGGGTCAATACGTGCTCACCCAAATTACCGTTTCAAGGCATCCAAACACATAGGATTAAAGAAAATATTATCTTAGGTTGTTTTGACGATGATAAATTAATGATCACCTGAATTTGGGAGAGGTAGTGGGAAGACCCTTTAATTGGACAGGAGATCTGAGCATGGAAAAAAGTTGTCTATTTAAATAGATTGTTTTTAATCTTTTGATATTATAAATGTGAAAAAAGTTAGCAAAGTCGAGTAAAAGTTTAGCCCCACCTAAACAAAGGTCTTGGGTCTACCACTGTTGGTGGGTACAAAATCCGTTGGCCGTCTTGATCATCTTAATCCCTTGATTATTAGCCTACAAGTTTCAATGACTTTGTAATAAAAAATATCAATCAAACGATCTAGTTCACGGGGAAGACTTGGGTGCAGCGACGCTGCATCCTTCTCTCACCAATAGCAAAGTGCCACATCAGCCTAAAACATGAAATTAAGCACTGTTATTTTCTCCTCTTACCAAAGCACACACATTTAATATTAACTATTTTTTCTTCCAAAACTAGCAAAACCCCGTGGATAACCACGAAACCACCAAATGCACAGACTGATATGAATTATTTTTAATAAATTTATTAATTAGTAAACTTGTGAGTCCTTTTTTTTTGTTGCTAATTTGATCTTTATGTTTTTTTCAAATGTTTTATTCTTTAGGTGAGGCATGAATTGATTAAGAAAGATCAAATGATCATAGACCTAAAAAATTGACCTGATATATTTAAGTGAGACCAAGATGAATGGGGTCCATCATTTCTATTCTAACCGTTCATAAAATCATATGATGCGGGCTGGGACGCATTAATTGATTGATAAAGATCAAATGATCATAGACCTCTCAAATTGACCAAATCTAACCTATTTAAGTGGGACCCCCCAAGATGAATGGGGTCCACCATCTATATTCTAACCGTCCATAAAATCATATTATGCGGGATGGGACCCATGAATTGATTAAGAAAGATCAAAGGATCAAATGATAGTAGACCTAACAAATTGACCTAATATATTTAAGTGGGACCCAGATGAATGGGGTCCACCATCTTTATTCTATCCGTCCATAAAATCAAATGATGCGGGCCGGGACCCATTAATTGATTGATAAAGATCAAATGATCAAATGATCATAGACCTCTCAAATTGACCAAACCTAGCCTATTTAAGTGGGACCCCCAAGATGAATGGGGTCCACCATCTATATTCTAACCGTCCATAAAACCATATGATGCGGGCTGGGACCCATGAATTACTTGATAAAGATCAAATGATCAAATGATCATAGACCTCACAAATTGACCAAATCTAGCCTATTTAAGTGGAACCCCCCAGATGAATGGGGTCCACCATCTCTATTCTAACCGTCCATAAAATCATATTATGCGGGATGGGACCCATGAATTGATTAAGAAATATCAAATGATCAAATGATCGTAGACCTAATAAATTGACCAAATATTTTTAAGTGGGACCCAGATGAATGGGGTCCACCATCTTTATTCTAACCGTCCATAAAATCAAATGATGCGGGCCGGGACCCATGAATTGATTGATAAGATCAAATGATCATAGACCTCTCAAATTGACAAAACCTGACCTATTTAAGTGGGACCCCCAAGATGAATGGGGTCCACCATCTATATTCTAACCATCCATGAAACAATATGATGCGGGATGGACCCATGAAATGCTTGATAAAGATCAAAGGATCAAATTATCATAGACCTCACAAATTGACCAAACCTGACCTATTTAAATGGAACCCCCCAGATGAATGGGGTCCACCATCTCTATTCTAACCGTCCATAAAATCATATTATGCGGGATGGGACCCATGAATTGATTTAAAAAGATCAAAGGATCAAATGATCATAGACCTAACAAATTGACCAAAATATTTTTAAGTGAGACACAGATGAATGGGATCTATCATCTTTATTCTAACCGTCCATAAAATCAAATAATGTGGGCCGGGACCCATGAATTGATTGATAAAGATCAAATAATCATAGACCTCTCAAATTGACCAAACCTAACCTATTTAAGTGGGACCCCCAAGATGAATGGGGTCCACCATCTATATTCTAACCGTCCATGAAATAATCTGATGCGGGCTGGGACCCATGAATTGTTTGATAATGATCAAAGTATTAAATGATCATAGACCTCACAAATTGACCAAACCTAACCTATTTAAGTGGAACCCCTTAGATGAATGGGGTCCACCATCTTTATTCTAACCGTCCATAAAACCATATTATGCGGGATGGAACCCATGAATTGATTAAAAAAAATCAAAGGATCAAATGATCGTAGACCTAACAAATTGATCAAATATGTTTAAGTGAGACCCAGATGAATGAGGTTCACCTTCTCTATTCTAACCGTCCATAAAATCATATGATACGGGCCGGGACCCATGAATTGATTGATAAAGTTCAAATGATCATAGACATCATAAATTGACCAAACTTAATTTATTTAGGTGGGACCCCAAAGATGAATGGAGTCCACCATCTATATTCTAACCGTTCATAAAACCATATGATGCGGGCTGAGACCCATGAATTGCTTCATAAAGGTCAAAGGAACAAATGATCATAGACCTCACAAATTGACCAAACCCAACCTATTTAAGTGAAATCCTCCAAATGAATGGGGTCCACCATCTCTATTCTAACCGTCCATAAAACCATATTATGCGGGATGGGACCCATGAATTGATTAAGAAAGATCAAATGATCCTAGACCTAACAAATTGACCAAATATTTTTAAGTGGGACCCAGATGAATGGGGTCCACCATCTTTATTCTAACCATCCATAAAATCAAATGATGCGGGCCGGGGACCCATGAATTGATTGATATAAATTTAGCACATCTGGTGTGTTGGCTTATTTAGGGATCTCATGGAGAGATTTTGGGCATTTGAGTGGAAGATGATTCTTGATGGAGAGATTTTAGGTCTTTTGAGTGTGTAATAGATATAGGGATTTTAGGGATAATGGCAACTCCGGAAATCACATTGCAAAAAATTTGAGGTTGCGCCACGTGTCTTTATGTGAGGAAGTGTATACATCCCTTTAGTAATATAGATTGCCCCTTCTAATTACTTAACAAAACCATTTCCAACGCTAACACTCAACTTATAATATAAAGATGGGTCCCATGTACTAAATTCATAAAAGCTTAGGCCTAATATGATACCAAAAATTGAGTACAAGTTGGATTTTTTAACGGTGGGACCCATATTCATTTCACAAAAGGGGTTCTATGTGTTGAGCCTAAACTTCAACCCTCTTGGATAAAAATCTAAAAGGCCAAGGCATGTGCCTATTAAACACCTCCCAAAAATAAAGCTTGAGCCTATGTCATATTTTTTATTATTTAATTCCTTGATTATTATTATTTAATTACTTGATCATTCTTTTAAAATGTGTCATTTTTTATCATTAACCGCTAATATTTAATCGTTAATTGCTTGATCATGTTTACCACCTAGGGTACCCCTTGAGTTTTAAAATTTTGTGTTTTTTAATTTTTTTTTTCATTTAATTGGTTTTAGGGTCACGGGTCCACCTGGATATTCCTGTAAACATGGGGCCTTATGTTGTACTATTGTAATTTCTAAAAGTACATCATGCACTATAATTTCTAAAGATGGACATTTTGTATGAGATATTTTCTAAAGGAGGGCCCCATGTCTTGATTCCTAAAGGTAGGTTCCATGTGATTTTTAAATACTAATAATCTCTACATCCTAACATCTAAGTCTCTCAAAATCATCATTTCATTGTAAATGATAAGAAACCAAAGCAAACTATTAAATAACAAAAAATATGTTGCGAGCCTTAAATGAGTAATTATGGATTAATAAGAAAAAAAGTGTAACAAGTTTTATACAAATATTAAATGATTATATGACAAAAAGATCACACATTTTAAAAAGAATGATCAAGCAATTAAATAATTAAAATATATAGCTGGACTCAAGTTTTATTTGGGTTCAGGTATTTAATGGGCGCAGGCCTAGGCCTCCTAAATTTTTATCGAAGAGGGCTCAAATTTAAGATCTAATGTTTCGAACAAACTTGTACCTAGGTTTGAACCAAGCCAACCTATATGAATGAAGATGCCAATTGGAATATCCCCAACCATGAGATTGAGCATGCATTTTTAATGAAATATTAAAATATTAAAATAAAGAAAAATAAAAGGATCACCTTTCAACTTTAACATGTGATTATAGTGTATAATGATTTCTTACATTATGTGTGAACAAAAACGACCATTGTACATATGATTGGCACGAGTTATTTGACTATTGATTTAGCAAGAATACAACACAAAATACCTTTAGTGAAGTGAATGTGGGTCCAGGTGTTAAAAATTCTATCATGGGCCTATCTTAGGAATTATAATTTGACTTAAGCTTTTAGGAATTTAATACATATCCAGCTGTTAAAAATTCTATCATGGGCCTACCTTAGGAATTATAACTTGGCTTGAGTTTTTAGGAATTTAATACATAGGATTCACCTTTATATCATAAGTTGAGAGATAAAGGTAGTACTGTAAATGGATTTGTTAAGAAATTAGTCAGGGTAATTTTGGAATAAAACTGAATTAGTTAAGTAAGCGTGCTAATAAAGAGGAGAAAAAAAAGAAGGTATTAACTTCAACTGATGTAGCATTCTGTAGTTGGATAGAGAAAGACGTATGATGCAGCGTCGCTGCACCGAAGCCAGACCCCAAGTCACATGGATGGATGCAAACCCGGAGATGTCACCACACTACAATCCAATAAATCTATGCCACGTCATTGTTAAAAAGATGAAATTCGAGAGGGTTTCTCGATATCTTCTTTCACATCCTCTCATACAGCTGTTTTATATTTTTTTCCAAAAATACCCTCATCAATTTTCCAAACAAATCACTTTTCAACATGAGCCTTTATAAACTCTCAACCCACTGTAGTAATAATCCTTTATCTAAGGTAGCATTGGTTCGCTGTAATGATGGTCCTAAAAAGTAACAGAATAACAATTAGCTTCGGAATCCTCATTTTCTTATGTAGAGGGATGACCATTCCACTGGGGAGGTAGAAGAATGGTCATTCCATTCATTTCTCATTTTTATTGAGACCAAAATACCATTGTTTCACATCCTCTACTATATTATAAAAGAGAGTAAGATGCAAACTTTTTTTCACTACACCATTATGGGGCCCACCTCCAAATATTATAATGCAAACTTTTTCACTACATCTTTGTGTGCCCACCCCCAAATAATATAATATAATATAATATGATAATATATTATTTTAAGAAATTACAAACTTTTTCACTACACCATTGTGGGGCCCACCCCCAAATAGTAAATTGTAAAAATTTTCACTATACCTTTGTAGGCCCACCCCGAAATAATATAATATAATATGATAATATATTATTATGAGAAATTACAAACTTTTTTACTATACCATTGTGGGGCCCACCCCCAAATATTATAATACAAACTTTTCACTACACTATTGTGGGGCCCACCCCAAAATATTATAATATAATATAATATAATAATATATTATTATGAGAAATTGCAAACTTTTTCATTACAGCTTTGTGGGGCCCACCCCAAATATTATAATGCAAACTTTTTCACTACACCATTGTGGGGCCCACCCTCAAATATTATAATATAATAATATATTATTATGAGAAATACAAACTTTTTCATTGCACCTTTGTGGGAGCCCGGGGCCCACCCCCAAATATTATAATGCAAAATTTTTCACTACACCATTGTGGGGCCCACCCTCAAATATTATAATATAATATAATATAATATTATTATGAAAGATTGTAAACTTTTTCATTACACCTTTGTGGGGCCCACCCTCAAATATTATAATGCCAACTTTTTCACTACACCATTGTGGGGCTCACCCCTAAATAATATAATATAATATATAATATTATTATGAGAAATTGCAAACTTTTTCATTACACCTTTGTGGGCCTACCCTCAAATATTAAGATGTGGGCCCCACTTAGTAATATATATATTAGTGGTTCATAATGAATTGAAGTATGGTCTGGGGACCACAGTTAAGAGTCTTGGGTGTAGTATTGCATATTTCACTGACCCAAAGATAAAAATCTAACAACGGTATTTTGTTCAGTCTTATATCAATTTTATTTCATTCCGGGCATCATTCTGGCGTACCAAACGCAGGAACAGGAATCAAAATTTTATTACTGGATTGATTCTTCAGTGGAACCAAACGTTGGAATGTGAATGACCATTCCTACTTCATTCCATTCCAGACTCATTCCGGCCTCCATTTCATTCCCGCCTACAACCATCAAACGTTGGAATGTGAATGACCATTCCTACTTCATTCCATTCCAGACTCGTTCCGGCCTCCATTCCATTCCCGCCTACAATCATTCCAGCGAACTAAATGCTACCTACCCTATCTACAATTCTACATGCTAAATTCCATTACATTTAAAGTGGGGCGAACCATCTGCATTACTCTCATTTGCAGTCTAACTCATGGAGTTAGGTTCAACCCATATTATGGACTCATTACATAATACATGACCATAATTTCATTAAACTTCTCACTTAATTAGAGTTGGACCCACTTAAAATTCTCACATCCATGGCAATTTTCAATGGGGCCCACTTTTAAAAGATTCAAATAAACCACACTACATTTTATGAGGCCCTAACAAATTTAACTCAATTTAAATAGGACCCACCAAGAATCCCCACTAATCTAACAATGGATGATAAATTCATTGCTCTCCTCAATAGAAACCTTATGGACACATTTTTTTATAGGGCCGTGCAAAACCCCATATAAAGTTTTTAATCAAAATCAAAATCAAGATTAATTGAAGTTCACAATTTATAAGCATGTCGTGTGAATTTACTCTAATAATTAATCTGTGCTTCTTCAAGCTTAGAACTACCCACTTTAAAATTTATAACTGTTAACATAATATTATAATTATGAATTAGATTATGAAAAATGTTGGCAATGAATTTTTTATAAGTGGACCCCATCGAGGAGAGCTTTGAATTTGTTACCCATTGTTAGATTATATGAGAAGTTTGAGTAGATCCAACTATTTCTCTAAAATGTTTATCAATAATCACTTAAGATTTATTTAAAACGTGTAAAACATTTTTTTTTATTAATCCGTAATTATTTGTTTAAAATGTGCAACATTTTTTTTTATCATTTAAGCCTTTGAAAAAAAAAACCTTTCAAAAAATAACACTTTATTATAATTTATAATGGATTGATGATTTTGAGCGGTTTAGATGTTAAGATGTGGACCCATTGTTAGTATTTATAAATATACACGAGACCTAACTTTAGGAATCAAGAAATTGGGCCCACCTTTAGTTTTTAAAAATCCATATTTTTTATTTTATTTTATTTAATTGGTTTTAGGGCTACTTGTCCACCTGGACATTCTTGCAAACATGGGCCCTATCTATATTACTAAAGGGATGTATAAACTTCTTGGAGGAGGACACCTGGCATGTCTTGGAGGTGGACAAGTGGCAGCAGCCAGCCTAAAATGGTATTCTGCTAATCTCTCATTCTCCATCTAAAATTTCTCCATCTCTTCCTCCCTAAAATCTCTCCTTCTCCATGCTAATGCAATCTCTAAAATCTCTCATTCTCCATCTAAAATTTCACTTCCAAGACAACCACACAAAATGGGGAAGAGGAAAATCCCAAATTGTAAAGGATTGAAATATAATCCTTAATTCCATAGAAGAAATCTGTGCTCTCTGTGGGGCCCACTTGGGGCCTACATCACTGTCAAGGTTGGGACCCACTGATCATCCTAACCAATTTAACAGGAACCCACAAATTTTAATGGCTTAAAAAAAAAGAAACAAATAGAGTGGTCGATTGTGGGCTCAATTGGTAAGAATGGGTGCAAACCTACATGGATCCATTGTGATTCAGGGGAGATCTCTGTTTTTTATCCATTTGGATATCATCTACACATCTAGCAAGACATTTCTGTCACACCCTCGTGATTTGATTAAAATTATTTTATCAATCAATTCATGGGTCCCGGCCCGCATCATTTGATTTTATGGACGGTTAGAATAAAGATGGTGGACCCCATTCATCTAGGTCCCACTTAAAAATATTTGGTCAATTTTTTAGGTCTACGATCATTTGATCCTTTGATCTTTTTAAATCAATTCATGGGTCCCATCCCGCATAATATGCTTTTTTGGACGGTTAGAATAGAGATGGTAGGCCCCATTCATCTGGGGGGTTTCACTTAAATAGGTTATGTTTGGTTAATTTGTGAGGTCCGCATCATTTGATTTTATGGACGGTTAGAATAAAGATGGTGGACCCCATTCATCTGGGTCCCACTTAAAAATATTTGGTCAATTTGTTAGGTCTACGATCATTTGATCCTTTGAACTTTCTTAATCGATTCATGGGTCTCATCCAACATAATATGATTTTATGGACGATTAGAATAGAGATAGTGGACCTCATTCATTTGGGGGGTTCCACTTAAATATGTTAGGTTTGGTCAATTTGTGAGGTCTATGATCATTTGATCTTTTGACCTTTATCAAGCAATTCATGGGTCCCAGCCCGCATCATATGGTTTCATGAATGGTTAGAATATAGATGGTGGACTCCATTCATCTTTGGGGTCCCACTTAAATAAATTAGGTTTGGTCAATTTATGAGGTCTATGATCATTTGATCTTTTTGGTGGACCCCATTCATCTGAGTCCCACTTAAAAATATTTGGTCAATTTGTTAGGTCTACGATCATTTGATCCTTTGATCTTTTTAAATCAATTCATGGGTCTCATCCCGCATAATATGCTTTTTTGGACGGTTAGAATAAAGATGGTGGGCCCCATTCATCTGGGAGGTTCCACTTAAATAGGTTGTGTTTGGTTAATTTGTGAGGTCTATGATTATTTGATCATTTGATCTTTATCAAGCAATTCATGGGTCCATCCCGCATCATATTCTTTCATGGATGGTTAGAATATAGATGGTGGACCCCATTCATCTTGGGGGTTCCACTTAAATAGGTTAGGTTTGGTCAATTTGAGAGGTCTATGATCATTTGATCTTTATCAATCAATTCATGGGTCCCGGCCCGCATCATTTGATTTCATGGACGGTTAGAATAAAGATGGTGGACCCCATTCATCTGGGTCCCACTTAAAAATATTTGGTCAATTTGTTAGGTCTATGATCATTTGATCCTTTGAACTTTCTTAATCGATTCATGGGTCTCATCCCACATAATATGATTTTATAAACGATTAGAATAGAGATGGTGGACCCCATTCATTTGGGGGGTTCCACTTAAATATGTTAGGTTTGGTCAATTTGTGAGGTCTATGATCATTTGATCCTTTGACCTTTATCAAGCAATTCATGGGTCCCAGCCCGCATCATATGGTTTCATGAATGGTTAGAATATAGATGGTGGACTCCATTCATCTTTGGGGTCCCACTTAAATAAATTAGGTTTGGTCAATTTATGAGGTCTATGATCATTTGATCTTTTTCAATCAATTCATGGGTCCCGGCCCACATCATATGGACGGTTAGAATAGAGATGGTGGACTCCATTTATCTGGGTCTCACTTAAACATATTTGATCAATTTGTTAGGTCTACGATTATTTGATCATTTAATCTTTTTAAATAAATTCATAGGTCATGTCCCGCATAATATGGTTTTATGGACGGTTATAATAAAGATGGTGGACCCCATTCATCTTAGGGGTCCCACTTAAATAGGTTATGTTGGGTCAATTTGTGAGGTCTATGACCATTTAATCCTTTGATCTTTATCAAGCAATTCATGGGTCCCAGCCCGCATCAAATTATTTCATGGACAGTTAGAATATAGATGGTGGACCCCGTTCATCTTGGGATTCCCACTTAAATAGGTTAGGTTTGGTCAATTTGAGAGGTCTATGATCATTTGATCATTTGATCTTTATCAATCAGTTCATGGGTCCCGGCCCGCATCATTTGATTTTATGGACGGTTAGAATAAAGATGGCGGACCCCATTCATCTGGGTCCCACTTAAAAATATTTGGTCAATTTGTTAGGTCTACGATCATTTGATCCTTTGATCTTTTTAAATCAATTCATGGGTCCCATCCCGCATAATATAATTTTATGGACGGTTAGAATATAGATGGTGGACCCCATTCATCTGGGGTCCCACTTAAATAGATCAGGTTTGGTCAATTTGAGAGGTCTATGATCATTTGATCTTTATCAATAAATTCATGGGTCCCGGCCCGCATCATTTGATTTTATGGACGGTTAGAATAAAGATGGTGGACCCCATTCATCTGGGTCCCACTTAAAAATATATGGTCAATTTGTTAGGTCTACGATCATTTGATCATTTGATCTTTCTTAATCAATTCATGGGTCCCATCCCGCATATTATGATTTTATGGACGGTTAGAATAGAGATGGTGGACTCCATTCATATGGGGGGTTCCACTTAAATAGGTTAGGTTTGGTCAATTTGTGAGGTTTATGATCATTTGATCTTTATCAAGCAATTTATGGGTCCCAGCCCACATCATATGTTTTTATGGACGGTTAGAATATAGATGACGGACCCCATTCATCTTGGGGGTCCCACTTAAATAGGCTAGGTTTGGTCAATTTGAGAGGTCTATGATCATTTGATCATTTGATCTTTATCAATCAATTAATGGGTCCCGGCCCGCTTCATTTGATTCTATGGACGATTAGAATAAAGATGGTGGACCTCATTCATCTGGGTCCCACTTAAATATATTAGGTCAATTTGTTAGGTCTACGATCATTTGATCATTTGATCTTTTTAAATCAATTCATGGGTCCCATCCCGCATAATATGGTTTTATGGATAGTTAGAATATAGATGGTGGACCCATTCATCTTGGGGTCCCACTTAAATAGGTTAGGTTTGGTCAATTTGAGAGGTCTATGATCATTTGATCTTTATCAATCAATTAATGGATCCCAGCCCGCATCATATGATTTTATGAACGGTTAGAATAGAGATGATGGACCCCATTCATCTTGGTCCCACTTAAATATATTAGGTCAATTTGTTAGGTCTATGATCATTTGTTCTTTCTTAATCAATTCATGCCTCACCTAAAGAATAAAACATTTGGAAAAAAAACATAAAGATCAAATTAGCAACAAGAAAAAGGACTCACAAGTTTACTAATTAATAAATTTATTAAAAATAATTCATATCAGTCTGTGCATTTGGTGGTTTCGTGGTTATCCACGGGATTTTGCTAGTGTCGTACTATTGTAATGTTTAAAGACGTGTCCCACACTGTAATTTCTAAAGATGGATCTCATGGATGACATAATTACTAAAGAAGGGCCTCATGTCCTGAATCTTAAAGATAGGTCCCATGTGATTTTTAAATACTAATAACGAGTCCACGTCTTAACATCTAAACCGCTCAAAATCAACATTCTATTATAATGAAAAAACTAAAGCAAACTATTAAATAATAAAAAATATACTAGACATTTTAAATGAATAATTAAAGGGTTAATAACAAAAAAAATGTGTTAGACATTTTAGACAAATATTGAACAATTAAATTATAAAAATATCATACATTTTAAAAGAATGATCAAGCAATTAAATAATTAAAAAATATGGCATGGGCTCAAACTGTATTTGGGTTTAGGTATTTCATAGGCTCATGGGTAAGCTCCTGTGTGAACAAAAGCAACCATTGTACACGTGTTGGCATGTGGCATGGGTCATTTGACTATTGATTTAGCAAAATTTGTTAGATGAGCTATAAAGAAAAGAAAAAAAAAGATGGATAGTAGCAACCATCTAATCAAAGGTTACAAAAATGGGTGGATTATAACACTCTGAGAACGACCCAAGTATCAAGTCTGACCTCATTCCGATGCCCCTAACCCCTTCATCCATGGCCCACGAGCTTAATGATTTCATATTAAAAAAAATCCAACCCGCCATCCAACGGTCCAATCCATTTGGATGGGTGCCAAAACTCGAGATTATTTGGGGGGGGGGGGGGGGGTTCGTTTGTGCACGATTTGGATTGGTTGCTAGGTGGGGTCCCAACAATAGTTTTCACGGAAGTACAGTGAGAACTAGTTCTCACTTAAATATTTTCCTGAATAAACTCCTTAATAGAAACTCTAACTAGAGTATCCCCAGCTAATAGATTTTTCATTTTTTTTTCAAATGAGATTAAAATGGAAAAGATAAAATGTACAATAGATTTATAATGAAATAATGATTTTGAGCCGTTTAGATGTTAAAAAGTGGGCCGTTTGTTATTCTTTAAGAATCACACATGACCTACCCTTAAGAATTGAAAACATGGCCCTACTTTAGAAATTATAGTGTGGGACGCACATTTAGAAATTATAAAAGGGGACTCATATTTAGGAATGATGATATAAGGCCCACATTTAGAGGAATTACAATGTTTAACACCCTTTGTGAAGTGAAACATTAAAAATTCTAACATGTTCCACTTTTAGAAGTTATAATTTGGCCTAAGCTTTTATATATTGGACCCACCTTTCTAGTTTATATCATAAGTTAGGGGCTTCCAAGGGTAATATTGTAAATGGTATTGTTAAGAAATAAGCAAGGGCAGTTTTAAAGTGGTTGGATATAAAAAGAAGTGCATCATGTTAAGATCCAGCGGTGCTATATGGAAGACTCACCCCGAGATTCGATGAATATTAGGGGGAGTCTTAGGGCCTGTTTCTTTGATGGAGTTTTAGGAATTCCTGTCTGGGGAATTCCTAAATTCTCAGACAAAGTGGAATTCCTGGATGCCCCTTTGGGCTTGAGCATCCAGGAATTCCAAAAAAAAATGCATAGGGAGTGGAATTCCTGGATTCCTAAAGGTCAAAAGGTAACTGGAATCTAGAAATGTCAGTAAAGAAAAATGAAATTCAGAAATTCCAGGGGATAGCTTGTCACATCATGTCCAAGAATTCCTGGACATGGTGAATTCCTGGCATAAATTCCACTAAAGAAACAGGGCCTTAGTTAGGATGAATGATTAGGTGGGCCCCACTCATTGGTGCGTACATGTGAACCTTTCATACCGTGTACATTGGATCGTTCGGCTTGTATATATCACCCACCGAGAGGGAGAGATTTTTGGACCTTATTTACGTCACAGACAAGCTCTATGGGGCCCACTTGGGGGCACTTTTGATCACTACATATACTTTAATAATATTGTCATTCCATGAACTAGCATCATGTCTAATTTTATATTCATTAAATCTTCACTTAACAGTAGAATCTATATAATAAGGGAGCTCAGTTTTTGAACTCCCCATATTTTGGACCCTTGGATTTAAGATGGGAATGAAAAAAGGGGCTAAAAGTTGGAGAAATTTACAAGTTTTGCCATTTTCATCAAAAGCACGTTCACATCTTGGTTTGTACGGCACAAAAAGAGGCAACAAGTTTGAGTTATTTACAGGTATTGCCATCCCTTCTTTATTTAAAAGAAAAACAAGAGTGTTTACTTTCTTATTGTTCTGCCATTGATAAAAAAAAGTGTCAAAAGCAAAAAAAAAAAAAAAAAAAAAAAAAAAAAAAAAAAAAAAAAAAAAAAAAAAAAACTTCTTTTGTAAGGGAGCTCTGTTTTTGAATTCCCCATATTTTGGACCATTGGATTTATGTACATAAATCATAGGGCTGAGATTAAGAGGAAAGGGGTTAAGGTGTTTAAGGGGGTTTGGGAGTCCAGAGATCTGGGACACTACTTCCCTAGATCCCTAGACTCTTCTCCCTTATCCGAACGACGGGTCAAGAAGTCTGAGCCAGGTCTGGGGTTAGGTTCAGGTTAGATGGGTTTAGGTTGGATTTGAGTTCGGATTGATTTGGGTTAGAGTTTGATGGGTTGGATTGGATCAGGTTCAGGTCAGGTCAGGTCTGATAGATTTAGTTACAGGCCCAATTAGGGTCTGGATCAAAGGTTTGGGGCCCAAAAGGTGGGCTGCAGTGGGGTCCGGTCTGGGCAATAATAACTAGGATCCAAGTTTCGCAGATTTTGATCCGCCCGTCGGATTTCAAAATTCTATATATGGATGGAAAGCCCTCGATGAGGCAACTTTCAGAGCGATCAGGGGTCTAGAAGTGATAGGTGATTTTTAGGTGGGCACCCAGGTGTGTGGGACCTACTATTATGATTTTTGATCCGCCCGTCGAATCTCGAAGTTCTATATATGGACGGAAAGCCCTCGACGAACGGATTACAATGAGCCAATTCCTAAGGCAATAAGAGGTCCATGAATAATAGGTGATTTTTGACTCGAGACCTAATCAGGACATCGTTAAATAAGGTGGACCGAATTACCCCTCATACGGTGCCAAAATTCAGGTTAATTGTTAGGTGGTCAAAACAAGAGTACTTAGATTTAGCTGTGCTCAGAACGTGGTGCGTCGTGCCTTCAGGCACGGGCAATCACTAGTTGAATCATAAGATTTTACAAATAATATGTAAACAAACTTTAAGGCTATCAAATCATGGGCTAGAGTAATCTAGCGGGCTTAGTGGGTCCCATAAGTTGAACTGCATGTAATCAATATACAGTCTCTCTCTCTTCTCTCCCTCTGGACACCAATTAAAAATACCCAGCCCACCTGCTCTGTCACTTTCAGCTTTGTCATCGAAAGGTGGGGTCCGGATGCTTTGAGGATTTTCCCCACAGCGACAGTGAGTGGACCAATCACGGCCCAGCACGTCACCGTAGGAAAATTGTCGAATGACCGGATTCCCAAAAGGGCAAAACTACAATGCGACCTCTACACTGCACTATAGTGTAACACCCTAGTGAAATCATGGTGGGGCCATCTTCTGAAAATCCGAACCACTTGTCACCCTTACCATGCGTTGTACTAAGATAGCCACCACTGATTTGAATAAATATTGAATACCTGATAAACTCCCATTACTTTCCTCTTTTTCCTTGGAAGAGTCCCATGTGTAAGACCCAGTGATGAATCTAATCGTTGGCCCATTGAGATTGACCTTGAGGATTTATATACATAGAATATAATAGGTGTTAGGGGTGATGAACGACTTGGATTTTGAGAAGATGGCCCACTCCCATGTGCTTCAAAAAGGTGTTGCACCATCCATAAACCCCACTCCAGTTTCTCATGTGTTAAAATAGAGGCAAGTAATGTCCACATTTCAGAGTCCGCGAGGGAGAAAAAGGGCAGGTTATCAGTAGTTCCCATTCAATTTGGAATGAAAATCTGCCAAGAAGCGCAGCTAAGATTTTCAACAAGTAGAACCCTTTCTTTTTAGCCTCATCATAAGTTTCTGGAGTCCGAGCCTCATAGGATCTCAATTCTCCTCAACTCATCAGATGATCAAGTTATTAATGGTATTGATTTTTAGGCACACAAAAAGCTTAAACGCCTCAATTTCAATCATGAGGCCCATCAAGAGAGTGTCCCTTGCGTGGCCCCATGCACCACATTATTGGCCGGGGTTTGGAAAACCCCACTCTTGTTATAAAAAAAACTTCATTATTGATACATGATATTGTTAGTGGCAATACATGATATCCCAAGGATATAGGATATCGCACAAAATCCACATTTTTTCACCCCACCTCCTTTCTATAATGCATGTTGCCTTCCAACAAATAGAGAAAAAGAACCACAGTTAAAACCATTTCACCGAAGCTGGACTAAATTTTGTAAGAGCTCAAACTCAAGAACAAGAGAAAATAGAGTTTTGAATTTGGGGTATATGAGTGTTTTGTATTTGAGTTTGAAGGAAAAGGTGTACGATATCCGTCTCGAATGATTGTTACATTGCATGGTGGGATATTTTAAAAGCCCTAAACAGGTTTTAAGGATAAAACAATCACTTTTACAGCACCCTTAACAGATAAGATTATCTAAATTTCCAACAAGTGCAGTCATATTATGGAGAGTTGCCCCTACACCTGACATTCCCCCATAAGAGGTCAAAGTTATTTTTTTTTCGTGTGATATCTTAGGACTGTGTGATATCCCATATATTATATTGTGTGATATCCTAACAACGTGCAATATTGCAAATATTAGCTTGTCCAATATCTAGGAAAGATAAATTAGATTGTTACGAGGGGAAGATGGCAAATGAAAGACCAATCCTACGGTCAATATCCCTTTGCAAGAATTTGGAGAATTCATCTCTAGTGGAATTTGGAGAATTTGGAATGCTGGAATTCAAAATGCTGCTAAACTCCTTCAGAATTCATATTTCATGTTTGTTTCAAATTCAATCTAACATGAATTCTAGAAATTCTCTGTTTGATAACTTGGAAGAGTTCTTTTTTGGAATATAATGCAAAGTTAAATAAATCTATATAACAAAGAGGACCGGTCCTAATCCATCTTTACTCATTTTGGTAAGGACTCATCCAGGATGTCCATTCCAAGCCCTCATCCAACGGTCCTCATCTTCCATATAAAATGCAAAGATAGAAAACAAAACAAAACAAAAACACAAAAACAAAAAAAAAAACTAGTCTCAGTTCCTTACATCTCCTCTTCCTCGTCTCTCACTGTAAAAGGAAGAAACCCACTCCCTCTCTATTCCTCTTCTCTTTTGCCAAATGAAAGAACCCAAAAAGGCGCTCTCTTTCTGTTGCCCTCTTCCTCATCTTTCTAAAAAGTATACTTTCAAATTATCAAATAGAGAATTTCTAAAATTTAGATTAGATTTTGTCAGACCCCACCCAGGTTCGGTATTTTCAATTATTATTTTAATCGCGATTAGTGTATAAGTGGGTTTAGAAAATGATTAGCTTAATTTTAAGCTAGAATAGACTTTTGAATAGCTTTGGAAATTTTGAGAGTCGTTTGACTTAGGCTTGACGCGGGCCGTGGCGCCCGTGTGTCGTGTGTGAAACGTTGGAGACTTGATTTTGATTTTTGAGATTTTCAATTTTTACTTATTTTGACTCATTTCATCGAATTTGACCACTTTCATGTTTTGACTGTTTGGATTTGATGCTCAGAAATCGTGTTTTTCGAGGAAAAAGGGGCAGAAACGTCATTTTTCACTAAATCTGTACACAAATTTTGAAAATTTCAGAAATTGGCAAAAATATACTTTTTGGAAAGTAGATATTTCGACGAACAAATTTGTCTTCTTCGTTGTTTTGGTTCGAGAGCCGCAAATGCCATTTTCGGCCCCATGAAGAGCAGGACCCACTTGCCCACTTTATAAAAGGCAATAGCCTTCTTCTTCTCTCTTGATTTCCCATTTCCTGCAACTCTTCTGAAAAGAGGTTTCTCCTTCCAGCACTTTCTCTCTCCTCTTGGAAACCTCTCATTTTGCATACTAAGTGATGATTTGATCTTCAAAACTTCTTCCTCACCTCTCAAGCTTTCCAAGGGTACCATTTCAAGTTTTTTTAGCAAGGATAAAGCTCTTTTCCAAGCTCTTCTTCTTGGTTCAAGCTTTCAAAGGTTAGCTATGGTGATTCTTTCTTGAGATTCTTGTTTTCTAAACCAAATAGGGCATTTTTCTCACATATGCAAAGGGTTTTCATTGAGGATTTCAAAAGATTGATTTCTAAGGTTTTTCTTGGGTTATTTTGGGGCTTTTGTAGACTGGAGCTAGAAGCCTTGAGAGTTCATCTTAGAGTGTCCCATCCCGTCTTCTTGACCAAGGCAAGTGATTATTTCAGTTAATATGGTGATTGTGTTCAATGTGCATGATTTCATGATATTTCTATTCTATACTATGTTCTTCTTATGATTCATGGATTTATTTTAAAAAGGTTCTTATGTTTTACATGTTATTATAGAGAATATTGATTTGTCTTCTTCAAATTTCTAAAACTTCTTGATCTAGTCCCTATACATCTTATTGTTAGTATATATATATATATATGTGGTGAATGAAAGATTCTAGGTTACATCCAATGTTGTTTGGGTTAGTGGAATGAGTTATTGTATGGATGATTGAATGATGGTTATTGAAGTTGGAAGAAACTTTAAAAATGTGTATGGATGTATGGAAGAAGAAGGTGGAAATGATAGAAGGAAGAAGAAGGAAGAAAAATATGAAAATTGCTTCAGGAAGGTGTTTCCCGCAGCTGGCAGTCACCAGGCGGCTAGCCGATCCGAACTCGGTCACTTTTCTCGAGAGCAACATTTTTTGCTCTGAAACCAGCAGTCAGAAGGCGGCTAGCAACATGGTGACCGACAGAACCAAATTTGGCGGTCAGTTTTCCCGAGAGCTACATCCAACTGGACATTGGCGGTCAGCCATCGGCTAACCGCCGAACCATTCGCCGCCTAACCGCCAGGGTAACCAAATTTACCCAGAATTTTGTAAATAAAAGAGATTTTTAATGTTCGGATTTTGGGGATAAATCTCAAGATTTAATACACACTCTACACCTTTAATTGTCGAAGATCTTCAGTGGTACCAAACTTTAATTACAAATCGATATTAAGGGTATTAAGTGTGTATCGAAACGATCCAATCATCATACATTATTTCATTCCAAGTCAGGAAATTTGTATACTTTTCTACAAATTGATTCAAAAAATAGATTTGAATGGTTTGCTATGCCTAAAAACGTTGGCAAGGCTACTCATTTGGTTTGTATGAGAGTGTCAGATTGTATTTGTTCGGGAGTAGTTCCTTTACCGATTTTAGAAAGGTATTATTATTGTGATTTGAATTGTGTCAGTTCAGACTTTGATTTTTAATGGCACCACTAAGCTTAGGTTACCTTGTTGGGCTGATCACCCAACTTGGAACTTAAAAAAAAAATAAAAAAAATATGCCAACTGTAGTTTGGATTCTGTCTGTTCCGGCCATGGCAATGGTTTCTGTTTCCGGTCCCATGGGTAGTGGCAACGGTTTCTGTCTGCTCTTGTTACTTTGGTAATATGAGAATATAGCTATATGTGGATTGCCAAATATTTTAATTAGTTTGATATTTTTCTTAAGATTATTAAAGTTTCAAATATTGTTTAGTTATTTCATCGATATTCATGTTCAGCCTTCCAATTATTTTATCATGGTTTCATAATGTTCTATAAATCTTATTATCCTGTTATCTGTTATATTTGCTTGCTAGACCGTTGAGTTTGAACCATTTTTGTTTGGTGCCAGATTTTGATCCTTTAGCCCTTGAGAAGCAGTACGAGGAGGAACCCATAGCTCAGATAGAACGTGAGTGGCAACCAGATGATGTTGTATAAACATCGAATCGAACCTTGAGCTACGGATCATATTTTGGGAATGGTTTTATTTTGGGATCTTGTTATAGCCATTGTTGGCTTTCTTTTGGGATTTATAAATGTAAACTTTAATTTACTTTTCTAGTTTTGAACTCGAACAAACTATAGGCCCATCTATATTATTTTTCTCATTTTGATACTAGTCTTGAATGCCATTTTATATATGTATGTTTGAAATTATTGGTTTGCTACAATGTTTCCGCGAGAATTGTATATTGAAAAAGTGATTGTTATACCGTAATGGATTGAGTTTTGAGGATCCTTAGCGCGGAAACATGCGAGAAACTAGCGTGAGCGGGAGAATTTTCTGGCTTGCCACGCCACAACCCCAGATTAAGGACTTAATTATTGGGTTCTTGGTCTGGCAGCGTGACAGATTATGACATGAAAAACAAATTTAAATTTTAAATTTTAAAAAATTTAACAGCATTTTAAATTTCAGCATTCCAAATCCTCAAAATTCCACCAAACACGAATTCTTTGTTTCCCGGCAACCAAACGGGCCCCAAATTACATTGAATTTGCTTTCCCGGATGCTGCCGCACTGTCATCCGACTAGGAACTAGGCGTGTACACCGGGTTTCAAAACCCGGCCCGACCCGGTGACCCGGTCCGACCCGAACCTAATCGGGCGGGTGACATAGGGTCTTTTACCGGGTCGGGTCTCACCCGGCCCGATAAGTCCTTATCCGGACCGGGTTCCGGGTTAAGAAAGTGTGGGTTAATCGGGTTATCGGCCAGTTATATATATATTTTTAATATATATTTATTTGTATATATATATACAAATATATACAAATAAACATTAAATATATATATTTATATTTACTGTATGTTTACTGTGTATGTATATTTATAGTATTTTTTATCTCAATTATTGAAATTTTTAGTTGTTTTAAAAAAAATATTTTAAACTTTATAATTAACCGGTGACCCGATAACCCGACCCGGTTGATCAGGTAACTCGGTAACCCGAATCCGGCTAACCCCGATATAATTTATCGGGCATTCGGACGGATTTCTTATATTTATAAAATTACCAAGTCAAATCAAACCCGGCCCATAATCCGTGACCGACCTGATGTACACCCCTACTAGGAACAGCACCTGCTCCACGACAGAAAGAAAGAACTATTTGAGCTTATTTTATTGGAAGACGAGCAGATAAGTTTTGACAGTGATATGATTGGTACAGTAGTCAGATATCCTCCAGAAGATATGATCGTACGAAGCTGACAATCGTAGGCTAGATGACAGACAGGTGATGGACAAGAGATGGCATAGGGCACCGAGGGCAGATACGCGTAACGCATGCACGCCCTTTGGAAATCCACCAGCTCGCTTAACCTCACAACAATCTTGCAGCGTCGCTCGAGTTCAATGGTGCAGCGCCAGCTTTATTTGTTACCAGGCAAGCAAACATCGGCTTTAACACCCATTTTATTCATTATATATACGTGTCCTAGATGTTTTCAATCCAACGGTGCCTGCCTACCTACATTACTATGTTGGTAGTAATATATATTTTGATCACACTGGCCCCCACCATGTACCATACCACAATGCAGCTGTCCTGTGTTTCGAATTCACTGCTGAAACATGTATAATAAACGAAGAGCCAGAAGCCCAAAGCCTACCCAAAACAAAGAAGAAGAAAAGTGCATAACAGCAGAATAAGCAGGGAGAGTATGGCGAAAGGGTTGAGTTTGAAGCTTTTGATAGACTTGAAGTCTCAGAAAGTAATGTTTGCTGAGGCCCAAAAGGACTTGGTTGATTTCCTTTTTAGTCTCTTGGCCCTCCCTGTCGGCTCTGTTATTAGGCTGCTGAAGAATCATTCCATGGCAGGATCCATAGGAAACCTCTACGAGAGCATTGGATGTCTGAGCAGCACCTACGTCCAACCCGGCCTAGACAGGAACATGCTTCTGAACCCTAGATCACCATATCTTCCTTTTGGCCAAGGCCCTCCTCTTCTTCTGCTTCAAAACGCGCATGAAACACAGAAGTTCTACACATGCAGCCGCAGTGGTTACGAGTATAATACCCAAGACCATGGATATGTTGCTGGTGAACGTGGCGTTGCTTGCCCAAAGTGCAAGAATGCAATGACAACTAAGAAAACTTATGTTGCAAATAACGCTGTGGGTTCGTCTTCGGTAGTAGATGGAGGATTTGTCAAGGGTCTCGTTACTTATACTGTGATGGATGATTTGGTGGTGAAGCCCATGTCCACAATCTCCAGCATCGCTCTTTTCAACCAGTTCAAAGTAAAAGATGTGGGTGACTTAGAGGAGCGTGTGGTTCAAGTCGGAATGAATGAGGTATGACATTTCCTCATGAACCTGCACATACATGCGCAAATAAGTAACACGATTTGTTTTGTTTGTCTTGTTTTATTTTCATTAGGGATTGGCTATCTTGAAGGCATCGTTCAAGTCCAACACAGTGCTAACGGATACATTCCTTGGGAACGGGGTGAAAAAGGCATGCTTTTTTCCTAGCTGATGATAGTAGTGGTATTTTAAGAATCATCTATAGTTTTGTTCTTCTATGTAATGGGCATATTTCTGGTGCAGAGGCTCCAAGAGAGCAATAACCCGTTTAATTTGAAGAAGCTGAAGCCGTCTTCTTTGCGCTAACTGTGCCTAAAAGTAGAAGATTTATCCAAATGGACATTTTGATGGATGCCAATTGAAGTGTTGAATGCTGTAAAATGGGCAGGCCGCAGGGGAGTGGGATACTGAATCTGTGCTTATGGAAATTACTTATCTCTAGATGTTTTGACAGGGTCGAGTTTAGCTCATCGTCTAGTCAATGCAGGCCTCTTTTGGGACGATGAGAGGGTGTGATTTGATGATAACTTGTTTTACTGGTTTTCTATGCTGTTAAAGCTTGTGCAGCTGATTTTATTACAGTTAATTCTCTCTTGCAAAAGAATTTCTTTTGGTTCGATCCCTCTTAAATTTGGATTCCATGAGATAATGACAAAAGGCTTCAAAAATAAAATCTAAGTTGCTGGACTTTGCTTAAAAAGACAAATTTTGATAATTATATCCAAAACCATTCAAGAAATCATTGGATTTGTCAGTTTTTTTAAAAAATATAAGAACTCAAAATAGCAAGGAGGAGAAAATCAAATTTCCACATTTGGTAATCAGTCAATGGGAGCTATAAACTTGTGAAATCTTCATTTTTTTTAAATAAATTCTGCAAAAAGAAACCTGATATTGTGATGCATGGATTTCTCCCCTGGATCTCCTAGGGGCAAATAAATGTGAAAAATATCATTTTATGCTATTATTTGGCTATTGTGAGAGGAGAGAAATGCCTGGTGTTTTGAAGGGCTTTAATCAAGTGTCAATTATGCGATGGAGAAGATAAAATTTATAGTGGCTTATTGGGTGTCCATCAGCTCTCCTCGTCAGGCATTTCAAAATTATGTTGATGGAGGTTGTATACTTAGAGCATCTTCAATAGATATCTCAATTTAGAGATACTAAATTTCATTTTGATAGTTTATTTGGCAATTTAACATTTTAAAATTTTACATCACCAAAAGTCACAACTCCATTTTATTTGTCAGATTGATTTTTTTTGGATTTTATCTCTTTTAATATATCTAATAGATTTGGCACATGGGGGTGGAGTGGTTATGTCATTTGAAGGGGGGGATGGTTAGATTTGGCACATGGGGGTGGAGTGGTTATGTCATTTAAAATAAAATAATATTTGATATGTCCCACCCTCATATGCCAAATTTGGCATTTCTAACCAACGTGCCAAATGCCATGTTATATATATATATATATATATATATATATATTATGGCTCTTGGAGTAGTATTGCATGACAAAATTCTTCTATGGCATGTCCAATTTGGATTTGAAGGAGTGGATGCTCTTATATATGTATGATAGATTTGAAGTATTCTTGTTGTTTTCGGGTGGTCCGTTGGCTTTCTTACTCTTTCGTGTTTAAGGCATTTTTTATTTTCTTTTGGGTGTTCAAAGCTTGTCCGAATTATCTTTTTGAACTGCTAGCTTTTTTAATTAATTTAATCATTTAAAAAATTCTAATATTGAGAGATTTTAAGTGAGAAAAAAAGAACATGATATTGTGAGTCAGGATGTCATTGGATGTTGGGTAAAATAGATAAAAAAAAGAAGAAACAAAAAAAGAAAAAGAAAAAAAAAACCAGAGTGGTACCCCTCTTATTATCTTATGGAATTCAAGTTTAAGAGGGATTAAATTTGAAAAATCTAAAAAAAACTAATAATTTGCTTGTAGAGGCCTGTCTCTTACTCTACCCATTGCCATCCATAGACTGATTTGAGTTAAATCAATTATGAGTTATCCTGGCGATCACAGCCTGTTGTACAAAACTATGGTTGCTGGGAGTCCGATCCCCTCTTTCAACAGAACAGGAAAAATATTTTTCAGCCTATCCCCAAGCACCACTTATATGATATTGCATTTTTTTCTTTTTTCATTTCAATGAAGCAAGAGGCCGGATCCCTTGTTTCATAGAAATAGTACGAAACAAGGAGATTGTTTCATGCAATCCACTGCAATCCAAATTCGCCAATCGTGTAAAATCTCTTTTTTAATTTTTTTCATTCCAAGAAAGCAATTGAAAGCTAGCAAAGCAGGCCAAGCCCGGGCCCTGATAGATGAAGTACTAGTGGTTAATTTCAAAATTCCATGAGAATCAATCAATAGGCTCATCACATTTTCAGATATTTGCCATTCAAAGGCGCCACTACTGCTCCCTCTCCTGTATTCAGTTGGTACAGACAAATGTAGAACATAGGACTGGTCCAGGCCCCAATAGGAAACCAGTCTCCTATGCAAACCCCAGTAACAGACAGTTTGAGAAGAAAATGCACAAGCAACCAGAGGGAAAAATGCCCAAGAACAAAGGATTTAAGATTTCCAATATCTGTACCCCTCATCCAGTGGGCTCTCCAGCAAATCAATAGCTTGGATCACCAAACCATGGGCTCCTCAAATGCATCAAGAAATGAGGCCCAGGGAAATATTAATCATTCCCCAATATCTTTGTGGATGCCTATATTTTTCAGCACATAGTTAACAAGAAGAGATTCAAATATTCAATATGCTCAATACATAGTTAACAAGAAGAGATTCAAATATTCAATATGCTCAATACGCATGGCCGACCATGACAAAAAAATGAAATACAGATCAATGGCTTGGATAACTTATATTAGCAGCATGTCAGCATGTAATAAATAACAAAAGTCCCAACAGTTTACAACTCACCAACCAAAACGATATATGATATATCCTACCACCATGAATTGCTTTATGGTGAATGCCCTTCGTTAGCCCCTCATAACTGCAAAAAGTCTAGAACATATAATTACTATTATAATGACAGTGGAGTGCCAGAATCTGCCAGTAGTGTGGTCTAATAAGCCAGCTGAAAAAAGGCAATAAAGCACAAGGTGTCCTTTGTTTCGAACCATAAGTTGAGGTGTCCTCTGTTTAGAACCATGGTCTTGCACTCTTGCTAGATGCTAGATCACTGAACCATAAGTTGAGGTGTCCTCTGTTTAGAACCATGGTCTTGCACTCTTGCTAGATGCTAGATCACTGATAACATACCTCTAGATTGAAACCAACTGATGTTGCTAGATCACCATAAAATTGCTTTAGGATAAACAGCTTTCATTCCTTGTTTATAACTTTGGGGACTTTGATATATGGCTCCTCATAGCATGGAATGCCAGCTAATATCGCCTCTCTATGTTTAGAAGGGACAAAAAGTGTTATTTTGTTATTAAACACAACAATGTGCACAAAAACCAGAGAAAGAAAAGGTTCAAGTTTATGAAGTACAGGAAAGGAAAAAAAAATTAACCCTCACCTGTTTTCAAATATTTCTGGTGAATCAAGTCGAGAGTTGCCATCAACTTCAGTGTCTGCAACCAAACAGTTGCAGTTAGCAGACATGTTTACCACTCCATAATCCATATCTAATGCCCCAGGGATATGAAAAAAAGAGTAACGACACGGAAAGGAAAAAAGAAAAAAAGGAAAAAGAAGAAGTCGAAAGGAAAAAAGAAAAAAAGGAAGAACAAATCATCCCATGTTCTTGATTGGATGGAAGTTTCCATGCTGTTGGCTTTATATCACGTCACACATTGAATAGTCAGTGGCCAACGCATATTTAATTCATTATGAAATTATATGAGTGGGCTCGCTTTTTGAAAGGTGCCCCACATTGGTTGACTGGTCATGATCATGGAAACACCCAACGGTTGGGTGACGCCTGCAAGTACCGACTAGTGCGATGGGCAGGCTATCCAGAACATGGACGGTGGCACTCTCTCTCTCTCTCTCTGCCGGGTTCTGCAACATCCCCTTTTCCTGTGCAGCGTCCCAACCAATGGAACCCACCTCTCTGGAACCAATGGAGCTGACTGAACCCAGCGGCGAAGCGACGATCTAACTCTCCATAGAACCCGACCCTGTGCCTGGTTCACTACAACAAATTTCGGTTAAGTCGGGATCCTTTCTCCAGCAAACCGGGAAAAAAAAAAAAAAAAAATCCAAGTGCAGCGTTCTATCTTCCAATCCAAATAATTGACCTCCTGCTGCAACCAGAGAGTGATCAATGTGGCCCACCTCTAACCGGTGACAGCAGGGGAAGGGTTTCGATCCAACCCTTCTGCCTCCTTGGTCTTCTGATTCGAGACAGAAACTCAAGACTCTGTTTTCCCTTTGCAGCAATCGATCTAGCCGTAGCTGCCCCACCTGAGATCCGGGATCCAAATCCCTCTCTTTGTTCCGGCAATGATTAAAGGAATCCACCGACCCTCTTCTCTTTGGAACCCAGGCACCAAACCGAACCCAAAGCCTTGTATCCGAACCTGAATACCAACCGGCGGTGGTCCAGTGGTTCAACTGTGACAAGTGGCTTTAACAACTTATACCTCCCTGCCCCTCCTCTATGCATCTTCGTTGCACAAGAAACAGAGTACGAAATCCCTTCCTTCTCCAGAAGCAGCAGCGAGAAGTCGAAAAGTGGACCTAATCCTATTCTCCTTGATTCCGCAACCAGCTATGCAGTGTCAGGTGGCTGCAGCCTCTCTTCCATGCGTCTGAACCGAACTAACCAGTTCAGGACTGTTTCAATCTCTGCAGTTTGGAAGATGGATCCAGGCAGATTGCCAATCCTTTTTTTCTCTCTGATCTGAGATAACTCACCATTGATTCGGGAAATCTGAGAGATCCAAACCTGGATGCTCTAATACCAACTGGTGCAAACCAGATTGCTTGAAGCAATCATTGCAACAAAATCCAACACGCTCACAGGTTCAAAGTCTTTTTTTTCCTCCAAATCTCAAAAAAAAAAAAAATTTTCTTCTCTCTTACATTGCTTATATAGGCTCCACAAACAACACTGACACATCTCAGCCATTGAGATAAGGCTTGGGATCTAATTTTGACCAATGACAAAACACAGGAAAATACTAAACTGCCCTCGACAATCTATTATACATTCCAGAACAGCCTTTTACTGTTCCAAAAATTGTCCTACGTGGCACTGTGGCTAAAAGGGGCTAAAAGTTGAACATAATTACAACTTTCGCCATCAAGAAAGAAAGAGAGGGAGGACAGTTGACTGTACGTGGAAGAGAGAGGGGAGAGAAGAGAGAGAGGGGAAAGTAAGAGAGAGAAAATGAATGAGGGAGAGGGAGAGAGGGAGAGGGAGAGGGAGAGGGAGAGGGGGGTGGGGGTGGGGGTGGGGGGCTGATGGGTTTATTTTTTTCTGCTAATCTCAATCTCAGCCGTCCATCACATTTTTTTGTGGACCTCATTTTACTATTCATCTCATTGTTTTTCTCAGAGAACTAAAATTCGAAAAATAAAAAAACAGGAGAGCCGGGTCCGATTTGGTTGGCCAGAGTGTTAAAAAAATTAAAAGTTAAGAACATTAAAAAAATATTTTTTTTTGAAATTTGGAGTGTAGACTCTTAAATTATAAAAGTTAATAAAACAAAATACTAAAACCCCTAAACATTAAAGCATAAATCATATATACTAAACATAAATAAAAAAATATTAACCTAAACCAGAAATTCTAAGAACACTAAATCCTATAAAGTCGTCAACCCCAAATCCAAATAAGTTAATTTACGAAAAAAAATTTATTGTGCCAACGGCACGGGTTACCACTAGTGTGATACAAAACACAGCTGAAGATGAAAATAAAAAGAATACAAACACAATAATGTGCCAGGACCATACAGGCAGATGTCTAACTGTGATTATGCCCTTCCTCAACTGAGAAAAGCCACAAGGACTTATCAAAGGTTGGGAATCAAGTCTAAACCTACATTACATGCACAAGAATCTCTTTTGATTCTAAGCATATATTGATCGTTAGTCTTAATCATGTGGTAAGAGCAGGTGGATAATCTAACTGATCATGTATGCATAATTTCTTACTCATCTCTTTAATTATTTTTCTTGTTTTGATTATTCTATATTGGATCTATGATGCATATTTCAAAACAGCAGCCACTACGCACATTATCGGCCATGGCGGTTGAGGCCGCTTTGCTATTTTGAAAATAATGACGCTATGGTCTAAAACCTAGTGGAGTTGACCATTTTTTATTTAGAACACTGTTTTTCCCATTTCTTCTCCCCATAGCCTTTCCTAAGTTGTCTCTACTCTTCAATGGTTCCAAATCAGTAAAAAATACAAGATGGGCTGCTACACAACATTCAAATTTTTTTTACCATTTAAAAAACTCACGCCGCTACGCCGCGCCACAACCGCTATTTTGATCCTTGCTATGATGCTGCCATTCTCTTCAACTGAAAAGTATTGTAATATGAGAACTAAACAAGGGGATTTTGATTAAATGAAAAACAGAAATCCAGCAATGAGTGCTGGCCGACACCCTTAAACAGGTTATATACAATTGCCGACTGTGGTATATACCCAGTCAACCGTTGTCCTCCCTCATTTTCTAACCTACCATATGCAAGGATTGAATGATGATGATTTCTGTTTTGTATGGATCTTAATCACAACACACTCAAAATCATAAAAATGGTGCCAGGAAAAAGTACACTGCACAAAAGGTTGTTGCAGGACCTTTAATAACTTAAAAAATTTTCAGTTGAACATGCACTAGTGCGTAACAGTTGATTGCTAAAGCCACAAAATCCTAATGAAATCTAATTACACTCATAATCCAGCCATGTCAATCACTAATTGCTATATTAGAAAGCCCACATTGAAAGAAACAACAAGTAGATTTAGAGGAAATCACAGAAATTCACATTTTCCAGAAATACTGGGTCATGTAGACCTCTCTGGACATGTACGTGGTCCCCCCTTCGGCACCTAATAGTCACACGTTCCCCCATTTTGATGTGAGTTTTGCAAATTACATCCTGTGGTGTATTGAACTGCTAAAACCGCCCCTGGAATAGCAAAATCATAGTGAAAGTGGGGTGGTTTTATGCTGTGGCACTAGTGGGGTTTAGGTGAGATCTATGTATAAATAAATCATAAATATGCCTGCCATATACTAGTAACTGCACACATGTTTTACTTATAAAAATATTATGAAGAAAGTCTGGATTTGAAGTCCCGATGAACCTTCTATCAGGCCTGTACATGATGAGAGAATGCATGTGGGCTGTAAACTATATCCAAATTTTTATCTGAGATGTTGCACAGGATCACAGCCCAAGTATATGGATTATATATAGTTATAAAATCCGATAACCTTTCGCTTTCCTCTATGGCCTCGAAATTGTAAGAGACTTGCAAGGACTTGTTTTGATGCAGGCCAAATCCATGAATGGGTCGACCAGTCCATAGGCCCAACAGTACAATCACATGGATTAGGTTCGGAGTTTGAAATAATTACAAGTACTTAAATTTAGTTTGGTTTTGACTTGTTTAAGCAATTTTTTAAAGATTTAGGATCTTTATTTAGTTTCCGTTAAATCAAAGAAGATTTAGCAATTAGAGTCCTATTAGGAAAGGGATGTCTAACCCTTCCTATATATATGTAACTCCTCCATTAGGAGAAACAACCTTTGATTATTGAATAAAGAATTTTCTTTGCTTTATTCTGGTCGAGTATTTTTCTCGGTTTGAGAATGCTCGCATTACTGAATTCCGAGAGGAATTCGGCCAACCCCCATACGTGGAGTTGGTCCTCACTTGAATCCGTCCAAGATTTGACAAACTCACTCGTGGGGTTTGTCTACATTCTTTCCACACTCATTCCACCATCGTTCACAGATCTGGAGTTGCATCGCGTTCTTCATTTTAATAAAATTTACATGTTACTGATAAGAAATAACAATAATAATAATAAGGATTCCTGATGTCAATTTTGGTGAATTTATTTTATGTAACTTGTGCTCCAGCAATGAACTAAAGCTTTTTTTTAGAACAGTTGAATAAACCTTTTTCTTTTTTCTTTATCGGTAACACAAAATTTTCATTAAAGAGAAAGAAGGAACAACTCAAAAAGTTAAAAAAAAAAAAAAAAAAACTATCATAGGTGCACCGGTACAAGAGAAATATACCAGCCACGAACCACAACTACATTACAGGAGCACTAAGATTACAAGACCGATCTACCCCTTGCTTAGCTAAACAATCCGCCATTTCATTTGCCGATCTACTAACGTGCTGAAATGAAACCTGTAAGCTAGAAACTAGAAGATTAATTTCATTGAAAAGGAATTGCATTTTCCAAGGTCCTTCCATAGGTTTCACCCAGGACATGGCATTAGCTGAGTCACTCTCCACAATTAGATTTTGTTGATATAAGGTATGAGTTGAATAAACCATATAATTTAGAAGCCACAACTAACAGTAGACTAATAACAATATAATAATAGTTTTCATAATAACTTGTAGAGATCAATAATAATAATAATATCTACAAAGGGATTAAAATCACCAGCTCGAAGTGCAGGCTCAATACTCTCAAGGTCAACAGCTTGAAGTTGCCCAAACCTGACATGAGAAAAACAAAGCTAATCAAGACCATTATTAACAATATAAAATAAAATAACAGCATATGGAAATGGAAGTCACCAAAACAGAATTCACGAAAGACAACTTTAACGAGTGACCAAAGAAAATGGCATGTTCCTAGAAATAACATCTGCTAGAAACAAGAGGACACGTGTGAGGAATACGAATCGGTAGTTGGCATCTATACTGTACCGGTATGGGTCCTATAGTGTTGTTTCTTTAGTAAAGGCAATGTGATTAGTAATTTCTCCTATAGAAATGGATTTGGAGATTAAATTCCTTGTTAGTGGGGAGAAAATTTAATGTCTCATTACTCATTGTGTGTGGTCTTAGTAAAACCATAGTTGTGTTAGAAGAATAGGAGTTTCTTAGCTTTAGTTGGTTTTGTTCCGAGGTCTGATCGAGGATTTTCAACCGTTTTGAGGCTTAACCAGTTCACTGAAGAAGTTTTTGAAACCATAGTTGTGTTAGAATAGGAGTTTCTTAGCTTTAGTTGGTTTTGTTCCGAGGTTTGATCGAGGATTTTCAACCGTTTTGAGGCTTAATCAGTTCACTGAAGAAGTTTTTGTAGCAAATCTTATTGAAGATTAGAGTCGTTCTTGATGTTCAATCATACAACAGTGTGAGAGATTCAGAGTATTCTCAGGTTTGCAGGCTACAGTAGATGAATCATTCAAGGTTTTCTTCTGTTGCAGCTTAGATGACGAAGCTGACCAGGTAAGTTGTTCTTTTGTGTGGTTAGAGAAGTGTGAGACAAGTTTTGAACAGGTCATAATTTCAGATTTTCAAGGTTTTGGTACCGTTGGGTAGATGTTTTAATTTCTTAAACTTTATTCTTCTGCATCATTTTGAACCGGACCCTCAAAGACCATTAAATATTGACCCAAAGATCAATTGACTCAAATTGGGCCTAAATGCAAATATCCCAAAATGTCCACTTTTTACAACCCACTCATTCATTTCCCCTTATCTTCATTCTCTGCAGACTATTCCCATCTCTCTTTCGTTTCTTCCTTTCATTTTCTTTCTTTCTTCTCTTCCCACCTCTTGCCCAAATGGAGTATCAAACCATCATCTTCACCATCCATCTTCATCACAAGGGCCCAAGCTTCCTTCCCATACCATTTTCTTGGATTTTCTCCACCTCCTCTTTTCTAGGTTGGTTCTTTTGGTGATTAAGGTTTGGATATTTGGGTTTTCCTCATAGAATTGTGATAGATGGGTTTAATAGTTTCGTGTAGTAATTTGAGTTGTTTCTATTCATAGGTTTTGGGGATTTCTTGAGTTTCTACCCAAGTTAAGGCAACAAGTAGATATCTATCTTATGAAATTGATATGCAGGTGTTATTTTGATTCTTAGCTTTGAATTATGCAAATGTTTGTCTTTGAATTCAATTGGTTTATGTTATGTTAAAATGATTTCTAAATTGAATGGATGAGTTGGATTTATGGAGATGTTGGCGGATGTTTATGGTGTTTGGAGAGGGCATGGCCCTATATTTTGTTACAGGTCATGTGTTGGAGAAAAGGGATTTGAATCTTTGAATCTGGAGCTCAAAACAACGCTCCGGACTTACTATTCTGGGAAGCTACAGCTAGCCGTACAACCAACCGTAGAAAAGAGTCAGGTATTGTCTGGGGCTGAACTTGGGACTACCTGACTGACAGAATGACTTATGGTCAGCTCACTGTTACCTTACGGCTAGCCGTGACCCAACCAGCTAACCGTAGGAGACCTATTTTCATTTGAAATATGGTATTTTACCATAGGAATTGTTGGTTTAAATGAGACCCTTTGAACCTTATATTGGAGGACCTTTCACACCTTTTAATGGAACCATTATTCTCCCTTTGATTTCATACTTATCATATTGATTTCATTGAATTGAGTGATTGAGACTTGGTGGCCTTGATCTATGACTTTGAGAAGACTATTGCATCAGTTTGAAATTGATATGTTGAAATTGATATGTTGAAATTGATATAGATTATGAATTATGGAATTTCGAGCAATGAATATGGATAATGGAATTTTTGAGCAATAGTCTATCTCTTCGTTTTACGAACCTCATCACACAGGTTAAATCAAGTCCTTCACTATCCGTTTATGATTTCGAATCTTTTATAAAGCACCACTAGGCTCTTTACTTTTCATTGTCTATTGAATGTCAACGACTGCGCATATCGTATCGAATGTGAATGTAATGGTTGATCTTACATCCCCGTCAATTAATGGCTACACTAAGCAAAAGAACACAGAAATGCAAAAGAACAGTCCTTACCACATTTCCTTTTGCCATAGCTTGCCTACAGTTATAAATAACAAAACAATGAACATGTGTCGTCGTCGTCGTCATCATCATCATCAAATCCTTGTACCAACTATGTTGGGGTCAGCTATACCAATTCTATTTCTCCACACCGATTTATCTAAAGCCAAATCCTCATATAAGAGTTATACTTCTTCAAATCTATTTTTACTACCTCCATCCACGTCCTCTTTGGCCTACCCTTTCTCCTAGGTGGGCCATTAGCCTTCATAGCTAAACTTTTTCTTACCGACGCCATTGCCGGCCTACGTTGGACATGCCCAAACCATTTCAAATGGGTTTCTCTAAATTTATTCCCTTTTATTGCTACCCCTAAATGCTCTTGAAAGCATTCATTTCTAACTTTATCCTTCTTAGTTTTACCACACATCCACCTCAACATTCTCATCTATGTTACACCCATTTTGTGGATATGTTGCATCTTGATTGGCCAGCATTCTGCTCCATAGGTCATAGCTGGTCTATTCACCGTCCTATAAAAGTTTCCCTTCAATCTTACACTAAGGTACCTCTTCTTGAATATGAGCAGTTAACTCATCTATAATCAGTGCTAAGAGATAAGGGCTTAGGGCTGGCCCTTGATGCAAACCTATGGTCATTGAGAACTCACCTATCTCTCCACAAGTGGTTGTCACACTCGTTACTGCTCCTCCATACATGTCTTTAATAATTTAAATACAACCTCTTGCAACATTCCTTTTATTTAAAACCCACCAAATTAAATCTCTAGGTACCCTGTCGTATGCTTTATCTATAGATCGATAAAGACCATATGCAGATTTTTTTTCTTCACTTGATATTTTTCCATTAATTGCCTAAGCGAGAAGATAGCTTCCATCGTTGACCTCCCTAGCATAAAACCAAATTGATTTTCAGATATCTTGATCTTCTGTCTAAGTCTTTTCTCCATTAATCTCTCTCATGGCTTCATAGTATGATTGATAAGTATAATCCCACGATAGCTGGTGCAATTTGTATATCTCCCTTGTTATTATATATAGGTACTACAACACTTTTTCATTCATCCGGCATTTTCTTTGTCGACTCTGTTTTAGCATTTGACCTTGTCATAGCAAATACTTGCTTTAAAAAAGAGAGAGGAGCATTTAATTACTTATAAATGTGGAACTAGCAGGAGCCAGATAGACTTTATTCTAGTTAGAAAACATGACCGATTGACTAGTAAAGACAGTAAGGTTATTCTAGGAGAGAGTTTGAGCACACAACATAGGTTAGTAGTTTTAGATACTTGCATAAGTAGAAAAATAGTAGTAGTAAATAAAATGTACCCTAAAACAAGGTGGAGGGATTTGAAAGGAGAAAGAGCAACAAATTTAAGGGTAAAGTGATTGAGGTTGAGATTCGAATTTTAAGGGAGAAACAACAGCGATGTGGAAACAAATAACTAATTGTATTAGGAAGGCTGCTAAAGAGGAGCTTGGAGAGTCGAACGGGAAACAACACTATAATAAAGAAACCTAGTGGTGGAGTGTAGAGGTTCATGAAGCTGTTCGAAAGAAGAAATATTGTTACAAAGTTTGGCAGTGGATTAGGAATATGGAAAACTATGAGATGTATAAGAAGGCAAAGAAAAAAGCTAAGAAAGCAGTAAGTGATGCAAAGTGCAAAGCATGAATAAATAAAATAAGCATAATATATAAAGGAAATGGTTTTATGGGAAAAAGTTATCATGAACTCGAGTGTGTTTGGACCCCACTGTTAGGGAACATTATAATAATAATATACAACAACAATGGTGGCCTTCTTAATGATACGAGAAATAGCAGATTTTGGTGATAAGCAAAACTCTTTGCTGATATTCACTATTAATTGCATCATTTAAATTATATGGTCAGCAGGATTTGCTATCGAATTGCACTAATTACTACAATATTTGAATACACACTTTTCTAAAATGGATGTACAAATTTTCTACAAGCAAAATGTTTTAGTTTTATATTTGGCATGAGGTAAAACAAACTACCAATGTAGCCTTTCGCCTATGAATCATGCAACTATAAAAACTATTGGAACAATTATACTGCAAAATTCATTACTATGAAATCTACTAGGACACTGCAATGCATGCCCAAGATGGACAAAGAACATGAGGTGCACACAAATGGTTCGATAATTTAATTAGCATACGGAATTTCTTATAGGGACGGGGAACAAGGCAAACAACTTGCACCTGTGCTTTCTCACGCAAAGTTGATCCTTGGATCACAAGGGCTGAAGGATGCATGTAAAGGGCGGCCACACATGAAAGAGTGAACATATTCACATGGTTCATTATGTTGTGTGACTATACCCACGCAAGTAGAAAGATAATTGGTCTCTAAGACTCTAAAGTCCAAAAACAGGTAATGATGCAACATGACCTCCAAACAAGGTTATATGGCTAACAGTGTCATTCTTACAAGGAAAGCCGTAATTTTCTATGCCCAAGTTGGGAGCACTGAACCAGAGTCTCCAGCCTCTGCCCCCAAGAAACACAACAGTGGCTGAGGATATAGTGGGTCCAGGAATCAAATAGACAACAATTTCCAGAATATTGGAATTGTTATGCAGGATAATTGGGGAGTTTTCCAGAATATAGTGGGTCCAGGATATAGTGTTGTTTTCATATGCAAACAACAACAATTTCCAGAGTGCTACAATAGACATGCAATCACTAAATTCAGACACTGTCACAAAAGACCCTTTCAAAAACTTCAAATCATTACCCCTGTAGTCACATTTGATACCCTCCACATAAGAAGGATATTGTAAATTTTATTTTATTATTTTTAAAGTCACATTATGAGAATGTATCAATGAGTTCAGTAAATACCAGTCTACCACCTGTCTAATTTTGGGAGCAAAATCCTCAACCTGAATTAACAAGAGAGACAATCTCATGAATAATCAGCATCTCATAAATAAAAAAGGCATAATGGTCTAAAGTAGATCGTCATAAGAATTAAACAGACAGAACAGATAAAATTCCATTTTCTGGTTGATAGAATGAAAAGCAGCAGTAATGCACAAGAAAATAAAAAGATAATAAATCTAGAATCAATATGTCAAGTACAATCACATCATCAACAACATCAAAACCTTGTCTCAATTATGTTGGGTCAGCTACATGAATTCTAGCACTCCATTCCAATCTATCCAAGGCCAAATCCTAGGATAGGTTGCACTTCTTCAAATCTATCCTTATTACTTCCATCCATGTCCTCTTCGGCCTAGCCCTTTTCCTTGAGGGGCCATCAACCGGCATAGAAAAACTTTTCCCCACTGGCATTGTTGCTGGCTTGCATTGGACATGTCCAAAAATTGAGAGAGTTTCAGTGTTTATAAAGTAGCTTCAAATTGTATTTCTATCTTTTGGGAAGGATGTTATGTGTTATGTGCAAAAAACACACAACACGCTCTTTCTATAGTCTAAAGTTTTTTATGTTCTTCCATCACTTGTAATTTTTACAATCTTCATTGAAGTTTCTATGTTAGCAATCAATACGTATGCGCATGTGTGGCTGAAGAATTTTTTCCCAAGGAATCACATTTGCATGCGCTCAATAGGAAAGACATAGTAGAAAGTACTCGCCATTTTAAGATTGTGGGTTCAAGTCATGTTACCAATTGAAGATAAAAAAAAAAGGAGTGAAAAAGGTAAGAATGTGTTTAAAGTTACATCAAAACTTTCAAAAATCAAAACAACTGACGTGGTTTTGCAAAAACCAATGTATACATCATTTTTCCTTGCAAGTGGTATACGGCCAGGCCAAGTTGACATGAGTGATTTGCGAGTTGACCTACAAGAGTTCCAAACTATGGATTTTTCTAAACAAAGTCAATGCAATGGTAATTGTGATTTACAAACCATATCCACAACAAATAGAAAATGAATTTATACAAAATATCCTTTCTTCCCTTTGTCAGTGACTATTAATTTTTATTGAAGAAAGGATAAGAGCTACAACAATAGAACTATTGGAAACAAAGAAAAGAAAGCGAAGGTATAAGAGTATTACACACTACACAAACAACGGTCGATCAAAGACCCACAAAGCCTACATTAAAAAAGATTCACTACAATCCCCATAAGATCCTTCCTTGCCAACATATCAGCCACCGCATTGGCTAAACAAAGAATCTGAATGAAACGAAATATCTTACACTTATAGGGCAGAAAGAACAAGCAATAAGATTTCCACAACTTTTTTTTTTCTTTTTTCGTGGGGGGAGGGGAGTAGCATAAATTTCATAGAGCAATCATAAATGACGCCCATTACAATTAATCAAAAATTGTTTTAGCATGAAACTTAAACCACTCAAATAATCTCAACTTTTGACAACCATGTGACTGGGGCAACGTACGTTACAGTAAAAAAAATGAACTTTCAATCCTATTCAACCCCGTGAACTTCATTTAACCACAGGTTTTTATTTTAGCTAAATAATCTCAACTTTTAATCCTACTAAACCTGGCAACATTCTGCCAACCATTGTTCCTTCTATACTTACAAAAACATCAACCTCCCCCTAAATAAAAAATTATATAAAACTGTCATTAAATTCATGATAGTATATAAGACTCAATTGCTCAAGCCTAAATGATGTATATCAACATAAGCAATACCTTAGCTATTGAAGACAATGTCAAGACAAGTTTTGGATCAATTGGAATGGAGAAGCATGCACAATTAGGGCTCATCTCCCTAATTCCCACTACCTTCCTAGGATTTCATAGGAAGTGGTTCCATCCAAGGGCCTAGGAGAGAAGGTCAAGGTGAAGATCTACAAGGGACTGTCAAAACATACTCCTTCAATAGAATTAGAAACTGCCTATCCTGAACAGAAATTAAACTCTAGGAGTTTGATTGCCCCTTGAGTACATTTGAAAAAATTCCGATTGAGTCCCTGGGATTGGGCTATTATGAGTGAGGGATCAAGATTGGAGATCTAGAAAGGACCTACAAAATTACTGCCCCTCACCCTATGCAAATGAATCCAAGGAATTTGACAGTCTACTCGAATCTTCACGCTTGATCCCTTCTGAGATTTGCCTCAAGTCCTGGGAATTCCTAATATATAAATAGGAATTTTCCAAACAAGCTCTTGAAAACATCCGACCTTAACCAACCCCTTTTATCCATTCAAGTGATTCATCAAAAGCCTCTTTCGAATGAACTCCTAGATATTCGCTAGGATTTTGCCAAGCATACCTTCAGAAGCCATACTTGTAAGAATTCTTTCTGCACCTTTAGCACCAATTTGTTCAACCAGTACTAAAATCCAATGAATTTCCAAGAAACGCCTTTGTACCAAAAGGAGCGAAAAGTGAAGAATTAGAGGTGAAGATCCGCAAAGGGCCATCAAATAATCTCCTTTTAATAAGATATGACTACCCATCCATTACCTTAGTAAAGTAATTCAAGGAAAAGCTATGGTCCCACTAAATGGGCCACTTGCCTACTGAGATGTGTGGAATGAAGGATCTAAGATGGAGATCCAAACGAAACCATCAGTTTCTAGGACTTATTTTACTAGAGTGATGGGTGGGCAATCATTTCCAATCAAACATGACATTATTCGATATCTCCTTGCGCATCATCACCTTCAATCTATCAATTTCAGCCCTTTCCCACAGAAAGGCATTGCTTAGAAATGCTGGAGATTTTAATACCCAATTAGAGAACGGTTTGCTTGCATGGAATTGAATTCCTAGGAATTTTAAGACATGCATTCCTATTGAAGTGGCCAAAATTGAAAAAAAAAAAAGACTAAACATCCAAAAAATGGTCATCAAATAAACTCTTCTTTGGTGGAAAACAAATAACCAGCCATGACCCTGGTATAAATCAAATCCCCCATCTAAATCTCCATGAGACCACCTTATATCCTTCAACCATCTCCTCTTTAACTCTCCTTCATTATAACCCATTTTATCATGAATTCTTAGGAATTCAATTCCTAGCAAACAAACACACCTAGCCCGCTTGTGTGAGCAGTAATTCAGTCTTCAATTACCAGGAGTTTCTAAGAAAAACGACTCACTATCAAAATGGGCTAATATTGAAGGAGGAAAGGAGAAGATCATTATCAAATTTATCCCCATTGGAAGGAAATGATTACACAGCCACCGCTCTGGTATACCCTCCTCTGCACCTCACCTCTATAATACTCTCCTTGCTTGAACGTATTGGTTTATGTGGACCCAAGTGCCCACCATATGTGACCATTAGACCGCCATTCAGTTCATCTAGATCGACATTTCCACCACGGTTGACATGGAATCCGACAGACTATGAGCCCCATAAAGAAGATAAGCCTCATGTGGGGAAGGATACACAGAAAATCCTGTGATGAAGATTGACAGTGTGGCGTATCGCTCAACCCGGAGACCACCAGACTCACGGCATTTCTCTCTGCAGTTACCCTTCCAGTCTCACATTTATCAGACCCCACTTCGCCCTGAATTCATGAGAATTCATTTCAATACAAATTGGGCAAAAATCCCCACCTTAGATCATTCACTCCTCCCCTCTTTATCCAAGGAAAACTCCCCATTTCCTATGAATTAATAGGATTTCATTACCAAGGGACCAAATGGTGGGTTTCAATATTCAATCACCCATATCTGTTTGATTTGCATTTCTTCCAATTTTGATCCCAGTGTGGAGTCCAATGCGCTAGTTTTACTAAATCTATTGTCTTCGGTGAAAGGTTTCGACAAGTCTATGAAGCCTACATACAACAGATAACAGATACGAATAGTATCATATGATGGTGATGGTTTTTTTTTTTTTATACCTCTTTTGGGGTGAGAGAGATGCGAGCGGACTCAGCTAAAAGATTCACATCAGGGGGTTGGAGAGAGCAACGAGGAGCAGCAGACGGAGAAGAAGAGTAGCCACGACGAATGAAGGAACAGAGCTTAACTCTAAACCAGGAGTTTGTGATAGTAGCCATGAAAACTTGTGATAGTAGCCATGAGAACTCTCTCTCTCTCTCTCTCTCTGCGGTTTTCATTTTATCCCCACTTTCTGGAAAGACTTGGGAGAGACTCAGTCAGAGTTTCAGCCGGATTGATGCAAAACTAGGCAAATTCTGAACTGCTGGAATTGATGAGCACACCCACATTAAATTTTGAGAGTGGCTACCTGCACACTACATTCCACTCTCTACACACTGAATTTAAAAAAAAAAAACAATTCCTAAATTACCCCTCATTCTCTCTCCTTCCCTCTCTCAACCTGCTCGTCACCGGCAGCCGTCCTCCGCCCGTCGCCCGCCCACTCTCTCCCGTTCCTCTCCTCTCCTCTCCTTCTCCCTCTCTATTTCCCTCTCCCTGCTAAACCCTAAACCCTGCCCGTCGCTGCCCGCCCACCCTCTCTCCTTCTCCCTCTCTATTTCCCTCTCCCTGCTCGTCGCCGACCGCTGCCCGCTCACCTTCTCCCCTTCCTCTCTCCCTCTCCTTCTCAATGGCCAAAGGAAGCTCAACATTTGTTCGACCCTGCGACGCCGAACAAACTCGATTTGAGCCCGAGTCAAAATGGCAGAAACACACTAGAAATGTTGAGCTTCCTTTGGCCATTGAGAAGGGGAGGGAGAGAGGAATAGGAGAAGGTGGGCGTTGCCGAGGAGAGGGGGAGAAAGAGAGAGACCAGAGGGAGGGGGAGGTCTGGGGGTGGGCTGGGGATGGGGATGAGGGCGGCTGGGGTTGTCGGAGCAAGAGAGGAAGAGAGGGAGATGGGTCGGCGGCTTGCCGGAGCAGGGTCGCCGGAGAAGGGAGAGGAAGAGAGAGGGATGGAGAGGAATAAGGGTAGTTTAGGAAAAAAAAAATTTTTAATGCAGTGGGTAGAGAGGAAAATTCAGTGTGTAGGTAGCAGCTCTCTTAAATTTTTTTTAATTACCAAAATGCCCCCAGGTGAAAGGATGAAATTGCCCTTCACCATCAACCTCCTCCTAGCTTCCATTCTTCCATTCGTTCTTCTGCAGTGCAGCTCTCAACGAAATCGGTGAAGACCATCGAGCATTCCGGACACTCTACTCTCATCTCCGTTTCATCCATTGTTTTGTAACTTATCCTCTGTACTCGTTCATGCTCATTGATGTTCATCTCCTTCCTCATCATCTTCTTCAACCCTTGGAGGTTTTGTCAAGTCTCATCCATTTGAAAGTACTCATCTCCTAGCACCACATTATCTATTGAAAGTCGGCATTTTCAACATGGACAAGCAACGATAATCTACCAAGAGGAGGTATACTTTATCACTTCGTTTCGAGCTCGTCTTTCTTTATTTCTCTCGGCCTGCTCGGTATTTCAGAACCGTGCACTATAGATATGTACGGCATATGAATACCGTGCTAAGATGTATTGCACGGCAAAATAATGCCGTGTAAAAATGTATTGCACGGCAACATAAAACCGTGCATAATGGTTAAGGCCGGCCAATATAAACTATGCAGTATAATATTGCACGGTTATATATGACCGTGCAATGATAAACTAAAAATTTGTAATCATATTTTCAGGAATTCAACCAGTTCCAGTCAGTGCTCTTTGGATTTTACTAATGTCTTCACCACTGACACGATATTCAGAAGACGAGAGGACCTAATCCAATGGACAAGGGATGTTGGAAGAAAACATGGGTTGGTAATTGTAATCAAAACTTCTGATGCTGGTGGAGATGGTAGGAAGTCGAGAATAGTTTTATCTTGTGAGAGAAGTGGTAGTTATAGAGGTCCATCGAACATCTACGAAAAGAAAAATCCTAATAAGGCAACAGGAACGAAGAAGTGCAGTTACCCTTTTGCTTTGAAGGGCCGAAAGTTGGCAACTGATGATGATTGGATGTTAACAGTGGTTTCTGGGGTGCACAATCATCCAAACGCACATCTCGAGGGGCACTCGTTTGTTGGGAGGCTTTCTGATGAAGAGATCAATGTTTTGATTGATATGTCTAAGAGTTTGGTGAAGCCAAGGAACATCCTTCGAACATTGAAGGAAAGGGATGTGCACAAAACCACTACGATGAAGAGTATCTACAATGCTCGCCAGAAGTTTAGGGTGACAGAGATGGCCGGTCAATCACAGATGCAGCAACTCATGATGCATTTGGATGAGAACAAGTACATTGAGTATCATACTAGCAATGATGCTACAGATGCTATCTTGGACCTATTCTGGGCACATCCATCTACTCAACTGGCGTTCTCTGTTGCTTTTGTGTACCTTGAATCAGAGAAGGAGGCAAATTATAGATGGGCTTTGGAGAGGCTTATGGAATTAATGGATGGATGCATTCTGCCCCGTGTAATTGTCACCGACAGAGAGTTAGTGCTCATGAATGCAATAAAAGTTGGTTTTTCGAATGCAGCAAACTTATTATGCAGGTGGCATATTTCAAGGAACATTTTGGCAAATTGTAAGAAGTGTTTCGAGACCAACGACAGATGGAATGCATTTATCTCTTGTTGGAACATGTTGGTATTATCTCCAACTGAAAGAGAATACGTGCAACTTGTAAGTGTTTTGAAATGGAATTTCTGTGGGTATCCACATGCTGTTGATTATGTGAAGAACACATTGTTGAATAAGCACAAGGAGCAATTTGTGTCTGCTTGAACGGATCAAAATATGCACTTTGGGAACGTCACTACTAACAGGGCTGAGAGTGCACATGCAAAATTAAAGAGACACTTGGGTACATCGAGTTGTAGCTTTGATTCGTCCTGGCAGGTTATCCATGCCCTCCTTGAGTTGCTCTTTACGGAGATAAAGGCTTCATTTGAAAAGAGTTTGAACATCGTGCAACATAAGACCAGCACTGTTTCGTGAGTTGAGAGGATTTCTATCAAGGAATGCTTTGGATATTGTGTTGAATGAGTTGATAAGAGCTGGTCATATTGGTCCAGATTCGGGTGCATGCGGGTGCGTCATGCAACGGACGCATGGTTTACCATGTGCGCACGAAATTACCGAGTACATAAGGGAAGGATCTCATATACCGTTGAGATGTGTATACCACTATTGGTGGAAGCTCAATTTAGAGGCCACTGTGATTAACCAAGCCCCTAAGTTGACCACGATTTCCGAGTTCGAGTTGATCGCTAAGAAATTCCAGAGTAGTGATCGGGCGGGTAAAATACAAATTTTGAAAAAACTTAGAGAATTGGGGAGTCCTTCATCTACTTTTCTTATTGAACCGGACGTTAAATTTAATACCCGCGGTCGGTCATCATAAAAAAAAAAAGAAGTTTGATCGGTCTACGAGTCAGGAGCCATCTGCTTTCGAATATGCACTAGGGATGAAAGATAGTGTTCCTGCTATAATAAGTAGTACAGCTGTCACGAAGAAGAAGGAGAAAATCAGTGTCCGCCGGACTCGGTCTTGTATGTTTCTGCACTTGCTTCCTCAGTTTCTGGGACCCTATATCATCACTGTTAAGGATGTTGCAGCTGATGGTAACTGTGGATTCAGAGCTATAGCTGGTCTTTTAGGCATGGGCGAGGATAGTTGGAGGCAGGTTAGATTGGATTTGAGCAGTGAATTGCAGAGGTATCAAAATTATTATGCATTGGTCTATGGAAGAGAGGACCGGGTTGGGGAGTTGTATTACGCATTGTCTTACTTTGAGAGCAATCCTTCATTTGATCGATGGATGACAATGCCAGATATGGGTCACTTGATATCTTCGTATTATAACGTTGTATTAGTCCTTCTTTCATTCCAGCAGTGCTTGACTTTCCTGCCTTTGATATCATCCCCTATTCCACCAAGTGATCATAAAGTGATCGCAGTTGGTTTCGTCAATGGAAACCATTTTGTTCAGGTATTCATGAAACCCGAAGCACCCATGCCTCCCATTGCAACAAATTGGCATAGACACCTCCATCCTAATGCAGACGGATGGCAGCTCCCATATGCGAAGAGTATCGAGCAATTTAGAGAAATATTTGGAAACAGTGTAGCAACACAGGAGTCAGCGAATCTTGACAGTGATTGATTATTTCCAACTGAGAGAAATTTGATGTAACCAAACATATTATATACATTTTTGAATGGAATGTTGATGACTTTGATGCTCAATTTATTTATTCATGTTATGTGTTAATTGATGGATAATGAAATGTATATGCTCGTGTTACAAGTATAGTGCAAATCATGTTCTGCACGGCCTATAGTCACCATGCATATGGGTACTGCACGGCCAACAGGTACCGAGTATATACAGTTTGCACATTAGATATGTGTCGTGCAAACCATGGTTTGCTCATTACATGACAGCCGTGCAGATAGTGGCCTGTCCCCTTTTCATTCCATTTTGCTGAACTTCTAAGTCTGATAAAACCCACACAATCATAACAAAAATCTTAAAATTTATCTATTATATCACGGCTTTCGCACTAAAGTAGTTTCAAATTCGGACATGTTCTTCAAGTAACAACATGTTCTGCACATTACATATTGGCTGTACAGACCTATCCCTTTCATTCTATTTTGCCTAATCTACTTAGTTGATGAAAGCCTACGAAATTGCATACAAATGCATACTATACAATCGGGACAAAATCTTAAAATTCATCCATTATAGGAGAGTTATCAAAAAGTATCCTTAAATTCATCCATTACCAAAAAAAGCACTCCCATATGTAAAAGTGATCATTTACATCATTGCCATCAAAAAGTGCCCTAAAATTCATCAAGTCCAACAAAAAATTACAAACTGCCATTCTGCAATCATAAAATCCAACACCACCATCCTGATATCACGGCTGCGTACATCGTCGGTACGTCACCAGCAAGCCATCCAGGATCTCGAGCGTGGTCTGCAATGCCCGATAATAAAAATCAGTAGTCTAACCGGGTTGTGCAATCGTAGCACGAAGATTATCCCTCGCTCGACGAATCTGTAAGAAACAAGTAAACGTGTCAATAATTAAGAGAATTATAACTTTTATGATGGATGCATAATATTACTTTGAAAATTCAAACCCTCACCACTCTTGGAGTCAGGTCATCTTGATCCTCATTAGGATGATAATCGGAGTGATGTTCGGGGTTCTGTACCCGGGGATGTGAAATCCTAACAAACCACTCTATGTAATCGGGTGAGCACTCCCATGCATGTTGCATTCGATGGCCACGGTGTGCCAGGGATAATACATGATCCTCCCAAGACTCCCAGTATTGGTCAAGGAATCTGTAGGAGACCTTGTATTGTCTAGCAGTAGATCATCGAGATGCATGAAGGGGCGCGGGCGGTGCTGGTGGGATGGTCTGAACATACCCAAATTAACGGAGAACCCTCTGTGGGTGGTAGGGTTCAATGACATCTAGTGCTCTCAAGCAACCACAGAAGAAAGAACTCTGATGGAATGGATGCTGAGCCCTGACACCGGTATACGGATCCTAAGCCACCTATGCCAAGTAATTGAAACGACTCATTAATATTCCAACAAAAATAGAGGTCCTCGAAAAAACTTAAAATAGATAGCAACATGTCTATTGGATGCCCACCTCACTGGGATGTAAGTCATCTAGTCTCTCCCGCAACAGCTTGACGTTCTCCCTTGCAATCCCGGAATCCTGAGCAGGATTCCAGCGAGCCGCATGAGGCATTGCAGCCGTAAATTCCTATGATGCAGGAGGACGGGCAAATGGGAAGTGCTCGTACACCCAAGACTGTAAAAGATAAAGATTATTAATTATACAAAATTAAATAATATCTTATGAGTATTTCAGAGATAAGCAAATGGAAACAAGAGCGGTATTTCAAAGGGGTGTACACATTTACCGTGAGCAGTGTAAGATATCCAGCAATCTGTCCCACATATACCTTCGTAGCGGTCCCCAATTGGCGGTAGAGATACGCAAGTGCGGCAGCCCCCCATGCATAATGACGGACTTGTCCCAAGTCCATCAGTAAAGATAGGTATGCAATGGGGACTCGGGTTGATGACTTATCGGTGAAGAGTGTGCAGCTTAATAGATATAGAAGATAGCCTCTAGTTGCACAATCCACCTGCTCAACAGACGTCCTGGGACCCACATCACCGCACACCCGCTTGATCCAGGCCATCCTCACTACCCCACCATGCGCCACTTGAACTTCAGCAAACGCAGTCGCCCTATCCACGCCTAGTCCACGCTCAAGTAAATCTACCTGATCGGTAAATCCCATACTGGTCGATGCGTGGATAGGCAGTCCCGTTACTGGGACGCCGAGGAGAGTACCCACATCGTCTAAGGTGATCGTCATCTCACCAATTGGCATGTGGAAGGTATTTGTCTCGGGCTGCCACCTTCTACGAACCTGGATATCAGAGGGGCGGAGGTATATCGATACGACAATGACTTCAGCCCTTCCAATCCAGACTCCTCCATAATCGCACGAAACCGAAGAACTTCGATATCGGCCCCATCTCCGGGCAAAGGTATGTACCAATCCTTCAGCCTTCGCCAGTGATTGATACACTTAAGCGGCTCACGTTCCTGCACATTACAAGTATTAATCTTCATTAATATATGTTATTATAGACTTCAACACATATTATTTGAAAAACAATTAATTCACAAATTAAAAAAATGCAAGTGTACCTCCCCGTCCCATATGGGTATGGCCACGTGCGTCCTAACACTCGGAAGGACCAATAAATCGACCGGACCGCCGGGGATAGGACCCTCCCCTGCCGCCGCTATGGGAGGATTGGATGGTTGTGCCTCCTGGTCTGACCCATGATCCTCCCTTGCAGCCGCTGCAGCAGGAGTGGACGGTTATGCCTCCTCCTCCTCTGAGGAATCCGCTATGATGAATCCTCATCTGACGAATCCTCCTCTGACTCCTCTGACGAATCCGAGAGTGGGTCCTACTGCACTTTACGTCTTCGTTCAGATGCCGTTGGTCGTTGACGGCCGGCAGTAGAAGTGCTAGCATGCACACCTCGGTGACGTGGCGGTCTTGCGACACCCTTTTTCGTCCTAACTCTAAATGGCTCGCTAGAAGAACTAGCCTGTCCACCTATCGAAAGTGAGCCGCCACCACGATGAGCCGATCTTTTAGGCATTTATTCTAATCTGTTAAAAAAGAAAATCAAACAATGTTATTTAACATTGCAAATTTATTCTGCACGGCATACCTTTAATGTGCAATCTCATATATGCACGGCAAATGTTAGCCGTGCATATCTAATTTGAACGACATATCGATACCGTGCAAATAATATATGCACGGCTAACATTGGCCGTGCATATAGTAAATGCACGGTATCGATATGCCGTGCAAAATGAACCTGCACACTTCTGGTTTGCCGAGCACTTCACGAACCAGAAGAATAAAACAAATGGGAAGGGAAAAATTGGAGTTCGACATATCATGCATTAGGGAATCCACATACAAGTGTTGTAACGAAGTGGGTGAAAATACAACCTAAATGCATAAATTGCAACCTAAACGCATACATTACAACCTAAAAACAAGGTGAAAATGATTGGAAAGCTGTAACGAAGACGAAGATGACCTTACCTTGTTTGAACAAGAAGAAAAGAAGAAGGTGATGAGAGCAGTGGAGAAGATGTGGCAGGAGAAGAAGAAATTTTCCACTTGCAATGGCTGCCAAATTTGAAAATCGTCGACGAGGGAATGGAGAAGGCGAGGGTATGTGGCTGGGCAGTTTGGGTATTTTGGTGGGTGGGCTCAGCAAAATGGTTTTAAACACAAAATGGCTGGTGAGCTCAGAATGTGGGTGTGTTCTCAAAACTGTGCATATAGAATTTCCCCGCAACTCTAAGTTGGCTTAGCCAAGACTTGGTCAAAATTCAAGAAATATTATCAAAAGTTAGTTCACACACACACAACACATATTTAGACTCAATTCTGAGTGTGTTTTTTACCCGGTTAGGACCCGAATAGCTAGCCATCTAAGTGGACATATGAGTTTTTGAATCATGCCTAAACGGAGGCATTCACACTTGGGCTGGGCCTCCAAAGAAAATGTCAAATCTTTGTCAATTGCCGAGCCAGTAAACTAATTGATCTGTAAACACAGTCCCACATCAAAGCTATTTTTAATTGGGTCAACAATCAACTCCAAAACAGGCTCATGCCAATGTTCTAAAACTTATTTTTCACCTGTCGGTAAGGAGATAGGATGAAAATGTTTAGCCAGTGGATTGTCCGCAAATGGTTTCTCTATCAGTTGGAATCCACTTGAGTTAATATGTCATCAGTGTTGTGCATGCTGAATGAGTGAGCAAGTTGAATGAGTCTAGCGGAGGACTTAGTCATGCTCGGTCAGACTCACCATAGTTGTCAACTTGATTACTTTCCATGCTGAGTAAAATGTGGCCCCTGTTTTTTCATGCAACTATTAAACATCACTTCATAGAACTATTAAACATTAATAAATTTATAAAAATATAAATGATGAATAAGTTTGGGATTAATATCATAATAAAGTCTTAACTACAAAAGAGACAAGATTTGAGAGAGAGGGAATGGATATCATATATTCAAATTCATAATTGATTTTGCTTATTTTGCATATTTAAACAAGCACAAAATGTGTATATCATATATGGAGGATGTAAATCAAATATATTATAAACAAAAAAACAAATAGCGCACTTAATGCTTTCAACTTCCTCTTTGAACCTCTGGCATCATCTATGTAACTCAGCAAAATAAACAACCACAATGAGCATATAAAGAGGTAGAACCGGAGTTGAAATGAGTTGTTGATGAGAGAGGAGGGAGTGCATGAGTGGGATACATGTTCGATAGAAGTGGTGGGGTAGATAGGAGTTGTATGCATGGGTAGTGCATGAGAGAAAACATGCTACAATTGTAAAAACCAAATGTAACTAAATAGAAAGTATGGTCAAAATTAGATCCAAAACCTTCTACTTCAATATATTATAATGGATCTTGGAACCCATTTTTGGACTGGATAGCTAGACGTGTCATATTTCGAAACAACAACGGTTCGACTCATGAACCTATGCACCTAGCTTATTTTCAAAATGTCTCAAGTTTAAAAACATAGTTGTCAATTCCATTTCGTTCCGGATAAAATTGGCCTAAAAGTTCCATATTTGGCTTGAGGCAAAAGGGAATGCCCCCGAAAATATTTTAGTCCCACTTGCCGCCCATTGTAGTTGTTCCAAGCCTAATACCGCCCCCAATTCTAGCACAATTCTTGCTCATTAGATGAGATGAAATGCCCGCGAAAGTCTCATTATATATTTTTAATAAGTTTATATGTTTCATACTTTCATTTATATGTAGTAAAAACTAAAAAATAGTCAATTGTAAAATGTAGTTTAAATTAAGAGGTTTTTACTGGAAAATTCTCAGTATGTAGACGTTGCACGAAATGGTTCCCGGTAAATCGTATTGCACAAACGGGGTCCGTTGGACCCCGTTTGGTTTTTTTTTCCAATATAAAATGAGTGACGCTAGCGTCACCCAGTGTGAAAATTAGTGACGCTAGCGTCACTCTTCGGCTTTTTTGAAACCCTTATTACCTTTCCTTTTCACTTTCTTCCTTTCCCCTTCCTTTCTCTCCTCTTCCTTCCTCTACCAGATGGGAGATGATGAGTGACAATAGCGTTTGGTTTAGGTGGAAAAAACGAGAGGGCCTTTTTTTGAAAATAAATTGGGTGGAAACAAAAAAAACCACCCCTGGTTCGTCTTCTCCAATACGACCGATCAGGGTTTGGGATTAGGTCGCACAAAGTCAGGCGTGGCCCACCTTTTAATCAACAACTTCCACTCACCTTTGTCTGCCAGACTGCCCATCTGTAACGCCCCACCCCTTACCCATGCATGATATTGTCCGCTTTGGCCCACTGGCCTCACGGTTTTGCTTCTGATGGGCCTCAACCTATCAAAAGGCCTCATGCTAGGTAAGGGTGTAAGCTCTACATATAATCCCAATCACTTTCCTCTTTATAGTTGATGTGGGACTCCGGGGTGTCACATTCCACCCCCCTTAAAGGCTGCACGTCCCTGTGCAGTAGCCTGCCAGCCCCTGTAGCCTGCCAGCCCTCTTGACCCGCCCACATGGAAGCCCGCCCACTTGCACCAGGCCACGTCAGGGGACCCACACTCGAACTAGTCGAGAGTCGGCTCTGATACCATTTGTAACGCCCCACCCCTTACCCATGCATGATATTGTCCGCTTTGGCCCACTGGCCTCACGGTTTTGCTTCTGATGGGCCTCAACCCATCAAAATGCCTCATGCTAGGTAAGGGTGTAAGCTCTACATATAATCCCAATCACTTTCCTCTCTATAGTTGATGTGGGACTCCGGGGTGTCACACCATCTCTTGCCTTTTTTGTTTTTAGCAACTAAGAAAAAAAGAGAGATTTATTGTCGGTCTATAAAAGGGAACAAAAACGGGAGTCATCCTTGTCGTGGTGGTGGTTGTTTGTTTGGTACAGCAGTAGCAGTTTGACTCGAATCGATCGATTTGGAAGAAGAAGAAGAAATGCTTGCAGTTTTTGACAAATCGGTGGAGAAGAGCCCAGCCTCATAGACCAAAATGGTGAAAGATTAGTGTGGTGAAGAGCTTCTGCTCTCTTCATCCGGGATCTGTCATCATTAACCTGGGACTTGCTGGTTCCATGGCTTACACTTCTGATAAACAGAACCCTCTCTTTCCCAGGTACTAATAATAAATAAATGAATTTACGCTCAATCAATCAACCCAGATCCAAAACCCCCCACCTCCTCCTCCTTCTTCTTCTTCTTTCTTCTTATTGTTGGATTACATGATGATGATTCATAGCCCACAGTAACAACCCAGCCACCTTCCATTACCATCAAAGAAAAGGGAAGAAGGGGAAAGAGGGATGGAAGAGAAGGGGAAAGATGGTGGGTTTATACAACGATGAGTGACGATAGCGTCACTTAATTTCTCCTTCCAGCGACGCTATCGTCACTCCCAAAAAATAATAAAAAAATAAATAAAAGAGGCGGAAGGAATGATACCGTATGGAAAATATTCCGAGGCACTACCAAGTGTGACATCCAAATACCGGGTATTTTCCGGTAAAAACCTCTTAAATTAACTATGATGTATATAATCATTTTTAGTATTATTTGTGCATTCTATAGCTTTTCATTTTTCTACTTTAGGTGTCCTTTTAGTTATTTCAATCTTCATGTGTCTTTTTTTTAATAAAGCGCCAGAATCAGTTAGAATGTCAGAGTGTTCCACTACAATGCGAAATCGGAAAAAAGACAGGAATGGAATCAATAATAGTGGTTTACAATGCTAGGTTCCTAATCTCTAAAATGAATGCAAACCCCTGCCCTTTGCGTCTCTGAGTGTGGCATCTCCTTTATCTCCTGCTCTTCCTCCCTCACAAGCTCTTTCTCTCTCTCAGCACAAACCCTCTCCCTTTCATTTCTCTCCCTTCCAGCACAACCCCCCCCCTGTTGGTATTTGTGATGGGGTAACTTGTGTTTACATGTGGGCGGACCCCACTCACAAAAAGACACCCCCTGGCCACAAGTAGTCTTAATGGTGATAGGGATAAGAATAGTTTGAGTTTAATCCAACTCTCTATACATATCATATGTTCATTCAAATTCAAATTGATAGAGTTTGATCCAACTCTCAATCGTTATCATCTTTCCATTCGAATTTGAATAGAAATCTTATCATCCATTAGCCAAAAGGCTATATATAGACATGGGAGATAGCAGTTGCAAATAATCCAAACATATCATCTCTAACACTAGATCACCATCTTCCTTCCACTAGATCTAAACTGTACATCATCATCTTCTACATCCAGGGTGTCCATCATTATCCTTGGATTTTGAAGAGTGAATAGTGCGTGATTGATCTCTCGTAGATAGTTACAAGTCTCCACAACTAGTGCCCAATTCAAGCTGACGCAATCCTTATCACATTTGTATCGGCCAACTCATTCGGATTCGTGCTTCCGCGGCATCTACGGCCTTCACCCCCGATCTCTCTCTTGCGCTCTCCCTCTTTCTAACTCTATCTCGATGGCGTGACTTGGCCACTTAAGCAATACTTGACTGCTTTATTAGGTCTTCGAGTATTGCATTATCGCATTTGTCTCTCGCTCTCTCCCTATCTTTCTAGATGATAAATCATGAGCATGCAGGGTCTCTCTCTTGTTCTCCCTCTATATCTCCCTCTTTCTCTCCATTTCTCTCCCTTTCACTGGAATAGGGACCAAAACCTGATCCTTTATTAGAAACTGATTTTGGAATAAATCTCCCAATTCTGAATCGAAACTGTCATTTACGATTTTGAATAAAAACCAGAACCATCATTTAGGAAACTATTCCCATTCTGGTCCCATTATGGAACCAGTTCAGATTTGACCCATTAGAATGTCCGAGTTATTTTGAATAACTTTCGTGTTGACTCGTGACCATTTAAGGTCGAAAAACCCTTCGTTTCTTAACTTCCCATTTGACTAGGGGCATAGTCGTCTTTTCGATGAAAGTTGAGTTTTCCCTAGAAGTCTCCATAAATTGTGATTTTGGGCTTATCGGAAAGCGAACTTAATTTGGAGAAACTTTTGTTCAGACTCTATATCATTCTGGAGTCCGAAAGACCCTCGTTTAGGTCGTTTGCTTTACATTCAAGTCATGGTTAAAGTAGCACTTTTGAAAGAGTTGACTTTTTTTACTAAAATTTTGAAATTTGACATACATGGGCTTGTTGGAAAAAAGAAATTATTTTGTGAAACTTTCATGCATAATACGACTAGTTTTGATGGCTCAAAAATCAGTTTAGAGGCAAAGTTTACCATGTCGACATAACTGATGGCAAACTGGTAATAGTTCACAAAGCACACCTATACAAGCAACAAGAATCCCAACACATTTCTTTCTTCTTCCTTTTCTCTTAAGTTAGTATCCAACAGCCACTTTGATCTCTTATTTCATCTCCTTTTCTTTGGCGAATTGAGACTCAGTACCGTATAGTTTACTCGTATGGTTAATGCGTACGCATATGTGTATTTTCATCTAGTTTCATGGTGGGCCGCCTCTCCCTTCATCGAACACAGCATTTTTTTGAGTACTTAGAGGATTTTCGGCCTTTGGATTGTGTGCACGAGGCCCACATTGGATTGAGGAGTTTCTTTTCTACTTTTGAGGTTTGAGAAGCACAAAGAAAGTGATCAATTTAAGCCTCATAAGCTTGTATGCATTGGTTTGATGATTCCACATTCCTAGTCTGTTAAGCTTAGAAAACCATGTTAAAGCTCATACATTTTAGTAAGTATTGTTGATGATTTAAGACAATTTAGAGGCTTAATTTTGCGTTAAATGGATCCCTGATACGGGTCCAAAACGTTCTCAAAAGATGGCCAAGGATGGGAGCAAGATGCAAATAGCGGCCGTTACGCTACATCGGCCGTAGCGGTAGACACCACCATGCTACGGCCGAAATATCGGTCGTCGCAACTACGTATCGGTGGGTTATAAATGCCCCCCACCCGGATGACTTTTTAGGTTTTTTTTTCTTTTACATCTCTCTTCTCCACTTTCACTGCTATAAAACCCTCTTACTGCCCTCTAGTGGTCCCAACTTCATTTTTTTCAAGATTTTTTCTACCAAATCAAAAGATTCAACTATTCTAAAGAATCTAAAATGGATTCTTCATCTAGGTATGCAATTCTTTGTGAATTTTTTTTCAACTTTTGAGATATTTATCACTCTCTAACTACTATGAATCACAACATAATTGCATCATTGTCTTGTTTTATTGTAGATCCACTTCCTTTTGATCTTGCATGTATATCTTTTCTTTTTTTATATATATTTTATTATTTTTATTTTCAGATTTATGTTATTTAAAAAAAACATTATTACCTATGGAAAACTCATGAAACAATTTGAAAATAGCTTCATATTGTTAGATCTAGGTTTCCCATAGATCATTCCAACATATATTGCTTGTTTTTCAATTTACTTCCTTTTTTTATTTTTGGATTTTGTTAATTTTTGTAAAAAAAATATTTTAATAACTGAAAACCAATCAAATGTCTTGAAAAGGGATCCTAAATTTTAGATCTATGTTTCCCATAGATCGTTCCAACATATATTTCTTGTGTTTTTACTCTTTTTTTTCGGTTTTTTGTTATTTTTTGGAAAAAGATATTTTTAATAATGGAATGCCAATCAAATGTATTGAAAAGTGCTCCTAAATGTTTTGAACATGTTTGGCATAGATCAGTCCAATATTTCTTTGTCTTTTCCTTTTTTTATTATTTTTTTGGATTTATTTATTTTTGAAAGAAAAAATGCCTTAACTAATTCGTGACCCATCATATTGTTTTGAATAAGGTCCCTAAATGTTATATCTATATTTGGCATGGATCAATCCAACATATCTTTGTCTTTTCCTAATTTAATTTTCTTATTTTTGGATTTTAAAATTTTTTTAATATGTTTATATACTTTAAGTAATGAAATACCAATTAAATGTGTTGAGAATGATTCCTAAGCGTTAGATATATGTTTCCTCTAACATGTTTATTTGTTTTTTTTTTTTCAGTTGTTAACATACTACTTGTTCATATTTATAGGTATTCAGTCGTCTATTATGTATTTGTGTTTTTCAATTGATAACTTAAAATGCCTCATGATATATATTGATCCCGCATGGAGCTTTGGTGAGGTAATTGAGAATAAAAGGTAGAAAATCAAATGCAAGTTTTGAAGTGACCAATGGGGGCATTACAAGATTCAACCACCACTTGGGCCACATTCCTGTCAATGTTGCTGGCTGTACCGAAGTACCAAGGGAAGTCAGGGAATAAATGAAAGCTTTGGTTGGCCAAAACAAAGTTAGAAAAGTAGTGATAAAAGAAAAGAGGCAGCAAGATGTTGATGCTGCCCATTATGATGTATTTGGGGATGAGACTTTTGATGAGGAGGATGCACAGATGGAGGTTGCACGCCGAGAGTCCCTCATGAGTCACCAACGAGAACATGAACGTCGTTCAATTGCTAGAAGCAAATATTATGATGCAGGGGGCTCATCTACTGTGCCAAGCAGGGGCAAGGGCATTGAGGGGGCCATGCATAGGGCATTTAGCACCCGGGAACGTAATGATGATGTAGAAGTTATCTCTACTAGAAGAGCAGTCCATCCCCCTGTTGATTCTCTAGCACATAGAAAGGAGGTTGTTAGAAAAAAAAATTTGCCAAAAGGCTGTCAGAGCCAAAAAATGCAGAGAAGGCAGAATCATGCCTCGCTATAGCGAGGGTAGCACGGGGAGTGGAGTTGGTTCCGGACTCTTAGTGGAAATTTAAGATGGGCTTCTTTTCTAAGTGGATTATTATTAGAAGTCTTTTGCACGAATTAGGGGTTATAAATTGAGTGTTTTTCACAACCCAACGTGACACAGATCATCTCTCAAGTTCTGAATTTGTGATCTAATTGATAGAAATATTCTCTAGAGATTTTTGAAGAGTTGTGCTGCCAAGTACTCTAGAGAGTCAGGTTCTTCTGCATCCATTGTAAAATATCATCTTCTTGCATAGAAGATTTGAGGAGTGAAACGCTGGATTGAGTCTGTTGCAATCACCGGTGTGATGTCGTTGAAGCGTGATGCGACACAAGGTAACTTCAGTCTTTAGATAGGGGATATCTAGGGAAGAAATCTGAGTTTTTTTGTAAATGCGAGATTTATAGTGTTTGATTAGATCCAGTTCGGATCGGTGGTTTTTCACCCGGTTAGGGTTTTCCACCTTAAATTTGGTGTCCTTGTGGTGTGTTCTTGTGATTTTATTTTCGCTGCGTAGTTTATTATTTTTTGCACACTAGTGGGCTGATTTATTGAATAGACCAATCTAGAGATCTTGAACCCTAAATCTTCAATTGGTATCAGTGCGGGTTACACTAATTTGCTTTGTTTGATCTAAAAAGATTTCTAGAATGATACTCAATCAATTCTTGGCAAGAACTTCTATGTCTGATGATGATAATGAAGATGAAGTGTCAGATCAAGAACAAGATTGGGATGAAAAATATTACTCCATGTTTAATGATTGTGAGAGGATGACCAAGTATGGTAAGAAGGTCACAATTAAGTTAAAAGTCGCTCAAGAAGAAAATTCTGTATTAAAGAATTATTTAGAGCAAGCACTTGAAAAGATTCGTCTCTTGGAAAGTCAGAAAAACTACATGGCTGAAAATTTGACCACTGAGAGTCAAAAACTTGAAAATGCTGAACAAGAGATTGAGAATATGAAGACGGAGTTGTAAACTGTTAAATCTGAAAAAAGAAGATTTGCAAGGAAGACTGGAGATCACCATGTCTGAGTTAGAAATCAAATAAGTCTCGCTAAATAAGATGAACATTGGTTCGAAGACTCTTACAAACATCTTATGCAGTCAAAAGTCTCAGTTTGACAGAAGCGGTCTCGGTTATGATCATGGTGCATCCACTTCAAATGCTAAAGGTAAAATAATTTTTGTTCCAAGTGTTGCACACGCTACTCCAAATATTGCACATATACATAATGTGTCGAGTAGTTTCAAGAAAAAGAATGTGTCACGCGCTGCACGCACATCCACTTGTCACCATTGTGGAAAGAAAGGACACATTCGTCTCCATTGCAGGAAGCTGCAAAATCTACCCAAGACCAAGCAATGGTGGAAAAAATTTTCTCCACCCAAGACAACTCCAATTTGGGTTAGAAAATCTGATTTTCCTAAGGAGTTTGCTCACACTATACTGAAAGTTCCAACTACAAAAGTGTGGGTGGCCAATTATAAAAAGCCCTGATCAAGGAGGTCAAGCCCCCACCCCCAATGCTGATACGAAGATCATAATGAGGGGGAGTCAAAATTGAGGGGGAGCTACTGCATCCAGATTGACGGAAGCTGCATGATTATTTTTATTTGTCAATTATGGACAAATTCAGGGGGAGAAGAATGAAGCCCGGATGAGTTCTACAAGCTAAGGCAATTCAAGATCTACAGTGCTGATTTTTTTTTGTTCTAACATTTAATGTATTTTGGGTTTTTCTTTTGGGTAGATCATATTGTATTAGGGAGATTTGGCCAAGAATTGCAAAAAGGGGGAGATTGTTAGAAAAAAAAAGCTGCCAAAAGGCTGTCAGAGCCAAAAAAATGCAGAGAAGGCAGAATCATGCCTCGCTATAGTGAGGGTAGTACAGGGAGTAGAGGTAGTTTATTATTTTTTACACACTAATGTGTTGATTTATTGAGTAGACCAATCTAGAGATCTCGAACCCTAAATCTTCAGAGGTAGCTAAACAACCAAATATATCAAGTGTTTTGAAATGGGTGATGAATGTTGCAAGAGATAGATTAGCCAAAGCTATAGCAAAATGGCTAATTTACAAGAACATACCACCTACAGCAATAGATTTTCAAACCATTCTTGATGTTGCCGCCGAAGCTGGGCGGAGTATACAGGCGCCCTCCGTTTATGATGTGGGCCCTAAATATCTTGAAGAAGAATATAAAGAAATAAAGGCATGGGTGGAGACGTTTAGGCCCATGTGGCAACAGAATGGAGTCACCATTATGTGTGACAGGTGGACCAGCGGCACACAAACACATTTAATGAACTTTTTGGTGTATTCAGTAGCTTGATGCGTCTTTGTGAAGTACGTTGATGCATCTGAACATAGACGGACAACTAGAAATATATGCACTCTTATGGATAAGGTTGTAGAGAGTGTAGGAGAGGAGCATATTGTACAGATGGTTACAGATATTGACGCCAATTTCAAGGTAGCCAGTAAGATGTTGGAGCAACAAAGGCCTCATCTGTTTTGGACTCCATGTACAACACACTATATAGATCTCATTATGGAAGAGATTGGAAAGAAGAAAACAATTGTTGAAGTTATCAAGGCTTGTGGAAGCATTACCAAATTTATTTATTATCATTCATGGCTTTAAAACTTGATTAAAAAATTCACAAATAATCATGCCTTGATACGCCCGAGATCAATTAGGTTTGCTACCCATTTCGTTGCGATGGAGGGCCTTGTAAGGTTTAGAACAAAGCTGATTCAGATGTTTGCATCAGAAAAATGGCTTCGTTCAAAATGGGGCAGTGCAACAAGTGGTCTGGAGTTTGAGATCCCAAACTTGATGAGGGATAATAAATTTTGGAAGAAAGTGTGGAGTTTATTAAAGGTTTATGAGCCTTTAGTTAGAGTGTTGCAGCTTGTAGATGGTGATGACAAGCCAACAATGAGATATATATATATATAAAGCAATGGATCGGGCAAAGCAAGCTATCATGGAAAATGTTAGATATCATGAAGAATATATAAAGATCATTGATGCCCGGTGGAACGACCAGCTGCACCATCCATTGCATGCAGCAGGTAATCAATAAAGCAAGCTATCTCTCTTTGATTCTTTTATAATATGCTATCTCTCTTTGATTTTTGATCATTTTGCATTTATACTTGTTTTCAATGTAGGTTATTTCCTTAATCCTAAATACTATTACCCCAGTGCCGAACAACACAACGAGGCAATAGAAACGGAATTGCGGGTAGGATTAAAGCAAGTGTTGAAGAAATTGTTGAAAGAGGATGATCAAATCAAATCCATACAAGAGGTGCGTGAGTGGTTCTGATTTCTAATATATATGTTTGAGATAAGTTAAAACATGTATATGGTTTATTGATTTATTTCTATTTTTCACATTGTAGATATTTGCATACATGCAAAGGAAAGGAGGCTTTGCTCACCCTTTTGTAATAGGTTGATTGGAAGTATGCCTCCTGGTATGAACAAAAGACCCAATCACCCAACCTAATAATCTTTTGTTATTTTGAATATGGATTAAGGAATATCTAATTTTATTTGTTTATTTTGAATTTCAGCTGATTGGTAGATGAATTTTGGAGATGATACTCCAAATCTAAGGAGAGCGGTTGTTCGCATCCTTAGTCAAATTAAAACTTCATCAAACTGTGAGAGAAATTGGAGCACTTTCTCCTTGATTCACACAAAGTCCAGGAATCGGCCTACCATGTAAAAACTCAACAAGCTTGTATATTGTCATTATAATTTGAAGTTAAGAAACAGAACTAGAGAGAGGAGGGAAAGGGATGATCCTGGCTATTGTCCTATTAATTTGGATAACATATTCAGAGAGGATGATCCCTTACTCCCATGGATAGCTGAGATAGAGGATCCATTGTTAGATTCAGATCCGGACTTTTAAGAGGAGGTTAGAGGTTTGCTTTATGAAGAAATGGATAAGGCAGAGGGAGACCCAGTTGGCGGAGTAGGCACAAATGCACAGCCACACCCACAATCTAAAGGGAAAGAACATGCTCATGTTGTTTCATCTTCTGAGAGGACAAGTACCACCATCTCTTCTAGTAGCCATGGTGGAGGAGATAGGGGAGGTGGAGCAGGAGACAGTGGGACAAGTGCTACTAGTGAATATCACCAACATGATGACGAAGATGCCATTCCTGTAGAGGAAGTACATGACTTTCCGGAAAGAATGGAAGGAAACCGTGGTTATCAACAGCATCAGAGAGTCTCACCACCTACTCCACTTGCTCCTGGAGGTAGTAATGAACAAGGAAATATGAGTGTAGATGTTAGAGGACAACAAGCGGCATCATGGGCTGATTCGTGGAACCCTAGTTATAGTGGACAAGGATCCTCACAGTATTTTCCATATGGTTAACTGCAACAAGGAAAAGAATAGTCTTCAGCTTCAGAGTCCTACTCATACGGTGACTATGGTGAAACGCAATATAATAGATATCTGCCTCGACATCCTCCAAGTTCCTATGATGCAGCTGACTTCTTTGGATTTGTGGATCCCAATGCTCATCAATATCAAATTCAATATGGTGCCAATAGAAATGATAACACTGATGGGGATGAGAATAACCATGCCATGGATCCTGGTAGACATTCCTTTTGGTGGTGGCTAAGGTATTCCTATTTCCTTCACCAACTCTCTACTCTTTGTCATTTCTAAATTGGTGTTGATCACTTCATTCACTTGATTGAATTAAAACCTTGAGGCTTGAAGTATTGATTGTTCAATGTTCACTAATGACCTAACTCTTAAGTCTTATGTCTATATTTCATGTTATAGTTTTTTTTTATGAGCTTTTCATTACTTTCTAAATTATCATGACTAAAAAACATGAATACATGTAAAAAAATAATTATTACTATTATTTTCTATTTATACAGCAATACAGGACCTCTTATATTGAGGGCACCGCCACGCCTCCTTTTCTTACTTTTGCAAAAGAGCCACATTTTCTTTCATTTTATAATTTTCTGGATTTTCTGAAATTCTTTCAGATTTTTTTGTGATTTTTTCAAATTGCACTGCTACGCCGCTATGTAGCCCCGCTATGCTTAGTAGCAGTTTAGGCATGCCGCCACCGCTATTTTCATCCTTGGATGGGAGGGAAAGGACCAAGAAAAGCTAGCCCAGACAACCATACCCGATTAAGGACCTGACTGTCCACGGCCAGCCATGTAATCTGTCCCTAGGAGAGTTTGTCATGTGATCCAACTTGATTTGGTTGTAAAGAATCCCTAGCCCTAGATCAGGTCATCCAAAGATTCACTACATTCACATGCAGTTCTCATGATCACAAAGATCATCCAATCTTCTAATTGCTTGCAAATTGAGTCGATGAGGTCCATATCCATCATGAATATGGAGACCTCAATTGGAAGGGAGATGAGCATCTTACTTGGGGAGGTGATGAGTGACTTGTTTTGTGTGCTGAGGTTGGACAGGATTTCATGACCATGGCAGCAACTATTGTGAGTCCTTCATACTTTCCTTGTGGGGCTTTGATTAGTGTTTCCCATATGGATGGCAATGGGTTGGGTTAAATGAATGCCACTCCTCTCTCGTCGCATATATCATTACTTTAGATATTTATTTATTTGATAGCAACACAATATGACTTGAACCTACAACCCCAATGTTGCAATAATGGGCATCACGGCCTATTGTAATATTATCTACTTCAGATATCCACTGTTAGATGTTCATATACAAAGTACTTGTACCATGGCAATGGGCATGGATAGAGGTAAAAAATAGATCATGTAGTTTTAACATTTTAAAAGACAAAACACCATTAAAGACAATTCGCACTTGACCTGACCCGAAGCAGGTGTCATATCCTACCCAAGGTCATAAATTCAATGACCTATGGGTAGGTTGTGTATAGAATGGTTAAGTGTGAGCCCAACGAAACATTTGAGAGAAGCAAGTTGTCTTGTGTTATGGGAAGATGAAAAATGGAAAGCTAAAATTAAATAGTAAGGCTGTAGAATGAAGTCCCATCAGATAGCAAATAAGAAGTTTTATTGAGAGTTAGGGGAAAGTCTAAGAGGATCCTAAATTTACTTGCGCAATGAGAGGATTCCAATCTCCATGGATTTTTATTTTCATATACGAGGAATCCTGTATTCCTACCCAGAAAATTAATTTATTTTTATTCTTTTATACTTTTTTCGCTCCACGCTAATACATACCATCCAAGTCCCTATCCAACAAACCAAGGGATTAATGTTTGGTTGTTTCCATGGATAATGGGATGCTCGCCACTTAAGCTATAAGCGGATTAGCCTAAATGAGCTACACTTTGTTGTTATTATTTTCCATAACAAAATTTGTTGTACTAAATAAAGAGATAATGAGCTGTAAAATTAGAATAATTTCGTCTCTATTACGGAATATTTATCATCGCACAAAGGCTCCTAAATTGAGTGAGGGAGGTGGATTTTTGGAGTTTACAAAAATTGCCCTTTTGTTTTATGTATGATTTTTTTTTTATGATAAAACAACGTACAAGTTTTTTGGTAAATAAAACAAGAGGAATTTACGGGTAAAAGCCCCATAGGACCCCATACCGCTGATGAGGTCCCAGAATCACGAGAGGGGTCCTCTTGGTGTGTTTTTGTCATTTAGCAACATGGTCGATATCAACCATTCTGTGGTGGTTGATCTCGATTTGCAGAACCCAAATAAAAACTAGGTTTTTATTTCTTAGTTGTTGGTGTTGCTCCAGATGCGGTGGATGGGGCCAGGATTACGAGAGAGAGCATGAGAGGGAATGAGTGAGGTGTGTAGGCGAAGACGTCGAGCAAGGGAGTGAGGCCGCAGGACGATGAAGGCATCGAACTGGAGGAAGATCCATCGAAAGGAGAAGATGGAGGAGCAGGAGACGAAGTAGAAGAGCTTGAGAGGGATGGAGAAGTATGCAAGGAAGATGAGGAAGTCGCTCCATTTCTAGCATTGGAGGATGTTGTTGAAGGTCCAAAGGGTTTGAGTTTCTTCATCTGTGCATATGCAGTGAGGGAAGAAGGTCAAAGACGACATGTTTGATGAAATGCCATTGAGAGAAAGGGAAGGAGGGGAAAAGAAAAGGAGAGGGGGGATTTAATGAACCCAAATAGGTAGAGGAGAGAAAGGGAGAAGATGGAAAATTAGGAATTCAATTTGTCTAACTCAACCCAAGGGAAGTGAGAGGAGGCGAGAGCGGAGGATTTGCACGTGGACCTACAGATTTGTCTTTTTTTTTTCTTTTCGCAATATGGTCGATATCGACCATTCTATTGTATTCAGCAAATAAGCCAGCTACATGTTGAAAAAGACCTGACTGACATAATGGTCAATATCGACCATATCGCTAAATGACAAAACAAAAAAGAAGACAAAAACGCACCAAGATGACCCCTCCCGTCTATACGATGATTATGGGACCTTATCAGTGGTATGGGTTCATATGAGGCTTTACCCGTAAATTCCTCATAAAATAACGTCCAAGTTAAAAGTCCCTTTATGCTATGCTATAAAAAGAGTATAGTCAAAATTGAGAGCCTTAGACTATATCTAGACTCGCTATTAAAGACACTAGCATAAAAATCAAGCCTTCGCCATCCTTGTGCTACTTTATGGGATGTGCAAGTTTAGGGCTCACAGGATCCAAACTCCAAAAGAATAATTAGAATCAGACTCATTGCCAAGTCAAATGTGGATCCCGCAGCTGTCAGTTGTTATTTTATTTAGGCCTCATACTGCAGGGTCAGATGGCCAGTTTTTTAATTAGCACCTAAACTCCCCTTTGATTAAATGATAATTAGCTAGCCACACTTATGGAGCCTGTATGGGCCAATTGATACTGGACACAGGCCTCACTGGGTCTTAGTCATGATGCACTGTTAACAAGTACCTATCTTATTACAGAACATACAATATGTTGCTTCTTAGACTTTGCCACAAAAAAGAACTCCCAGAACTAAGTTCAAACACCTGATCATTCCAAATCATAAGGTGAGAATTTAAAGATTTAAGATCTCAACAATTATCATCTGTTGATTTTCATTATGGATTCTGAAAAGTTGAATCTGTATACAACTTGTTGTACATCAAATTCAAGGATGATGAATCCGTCACAGTACCAATACCTATTTACAGAATATACATGCATCAAGTTCATATACTTGTATAAGAAATCCAAGTCTTCCTAATAATGAAATATGCACTAGGGCATGAGAAACTGATCATACAACACAGAACTGTGACATGAGGGCAACACAGATTTCTAAGAAGAGAAAAGGAAGACCAGTAATTCTCTGCAGATCAACTAGATGCCTTGAATCCAGACCCTTGTAAAGCTGTCAACACAACAGATTGTACCAATCGGAATCATCAACATCAACAAAAAAAAGTCTTATTCCATCAATCTAGGGGATTAAAAATATTAGTAGAAATTACTGAAAAGTCATTATCCAAAATAGGGAGCAAAATAGGACGCTCACTACTTTTTTTAGTGTATGAATCTGTTAATTTCAAATTAGAAACTGAATATAGCAACCAAAAATAAATATATAGAAAATCATGTTACTCCCACTTAGCAATGTAAGTTTCTGTAACTTATTTGTTCTAGGCCTTGAAAACATTCTTCCCGAAAGAGTAGTTTAGTTTATTTCTATGGTCAGGCCCGGATTTGTACTAGTGCAAGCCAAGATGTGGTGTGATTGAGACAATTGATCTCATTGTCTCACCATCAATAAACCAAGACAAAAAGTAAACCTAATTGGAAGATCCTCCAGAACCAACCATATAGATGGTTTGGGCATATGCGAGTTATAAATTCTTAGGGAATGGCTTGTCCATAGTGGGGCTTGTTCAATATGTGAGATCTTTGCAACCTGCACATGCATACACACGTGCACACTCTGAGGCTTGATGATGATGTGCACATCCTGGAGTCAACGTGTATAGGTCCACGTTGGACCTTTTCACTGTCATTAATGTTAAACCTGTTCTCTTGTTAAAAACTCAATAAGACTTGACTCGACCAACCTGACTCAACCAATCAGATTCCAGAATACACAACGGCGGGGAAATCAAAACTGATAAGCATTGGTCAGTACTAGGTTGATTTCATCTAGACACAAGGAATCGGTGAAATATCAAGCAACAATTCTTAATACTCAAGTCATTTTTCTTGTTTAATTTACTAGTTATCATTTACAATTCAAGACCCAAGTTTTTTTAACACTCAGTCAAAACGTTGAGTTGAACACTGATAAGAATTCAGAACAGAGCTATGAAAGAGGAACAACATATCACCTGCATTTCAAAGTTGAGAGCATTATCTGAAGATGAACTAGCACCATAGGTTGCTTAAGCAATAGGTTCATCACCGGGGGTTCCATTCATCTGTGTTGGGGAAATGGGTAACTACCTGCATCCCACGCTATGGGGTCCTAAAATTTTCCATCACACATTCATCCTCTGGAAGGCCCTCAAAACTTCTATCATAATCTCTTTGGGTGTACCTTGAAAGTGAAGTCAGTCGAGCATAAAGTAATGAGTCAGATTTTTTAGCATTGATGCCTAGAAAAACTACATCGAAGAGTAACATTGAACAACCATGTTACAAGAAGAACGAGAAAACCCGGAGACCAAGCATCCTTTTCGTATTATTCGTGGAATCCTGCCTTCTTGAAAACACTTGTTGACCCATATACCTCTCTTTCTGCAAATTGTGCATCGTGATTGATGACATTGGGTCACCCATATGGGCACTAGCATGCACGCATTCCTGTATATATTGATAGAGAGCAGTGTTCATTACCAATAAGTGCAAATTCCTAGAGATGGAAGACATAGAATTTGTAAAATACAAACTATCTATCTTGTGACTGTATTCAAAATTCCAAAAATGCAAGTGAAACTCCTACAATCATGATTGTAGAAATCTGAGCTCCTTTATGGGGGCAAGGAATGTAAGAAAACATTGAAATGAATGCATCTAATCAAATTGCAACAAATGAAAACCCTAACAATCTCCCCATTTATAATTTGATGGCAACTCTTGAAGCTTGAGCTCTCTCTCTTTTTCTTTCTATGAAGTTTAGAGATCTTCTTCTTTGGACTTTAGGGAGCTTTGGATAGTAGGTAGCATTTGGATATTAGGGAGCTTTGGATTTTCCTTAGGGGAGCATTAACTTGAAAGTTCTAAGGCTGTGCTTCTCCCCCTCAACATAAGCATGTCTTGACTAATGTACCATTAAAGCTTTCCTTCCCCTAAGTTAGACACTCCTGGACTCATCTCCCCCTCAACCAAAGCCATGAATGACTTGCCACTTCTCTATTTCTTTCCCCCTTTGACATTTAATTGCAAAGGAGCCTTCCCATGAAACACGAAACACAAAACCTTGTTAGTAGCACTTATTTATAATAAAATGATAAAAATGAAATATAGGAACATGTGATCGAACAACAAGGACTTAGTAATCAGGGCATGGGCCAATGCCCAATTGATGCCTTAAGTTGATAAATCATTCATTTCCAAGGGGTTTAGTAAAGAAATTAGCCAGTTGAGCATCGGTGAGAACAAAAATTAAATCAATGTTGCCTTGATCAGCATGATCACGCAGAAAATAATATCGAATGTCAATGTGAGGGAGTGTTGAACATGATTCTTAGAGATGCTAATGGCACTAGAATTATCATACACAGTAGACATACATTGTTGTGGAACATTATAATCTAAAAGAGTTTGTTTCATCCACAACAGTTGGGCATAACAACTACCTACAATAATGTATTCAGCTTCTGCAGTAGACAATGATACCGAATTTTGCTTTTTGCTATGTCAATCTACTAAACAGTTTCCTAAGAAATAGCAGCCGCCACTAGTGCTCTTCCTATCATCTATGGATCCTGCCCAATCTGCATCACTATATCCAATCAATTGCAATGTAGAGTCACAGGGATTCCAGATACCATAATGAGAAGTCCTATTAATGTATTTTATGATACGCTTGATGACCTTAAGATGGGTCTTACGATGATCAGATTGGTACCTAGCACATATCCCAATACTAAAGGAGAGGTCCGGTCTGCGAGTTGTAAGGTAAATGAGGCTTCTTATCATGCTTCTGTAGAGTTTTTGATTAAAAGAAATATTAAAGAAATTATGAATAATTTTGATTCCATATATAATATCTTTAAATGAATAAATATTTATGTAATGAATACCTTAAAAGAGAGAAGACTTTGATCAAAATCTATAAACTCACATCCATGGTGAGCGTCAAGACCAGTGCCAAATCGGCCCAATGGGGCCAGCATGGACCAGGTCACTCGGTTCGCCGGAGAGATTGGCAGATTGTCATCCCCACTTGATTGCAAATAATATGGCCTTTGTAGGGCAAGTTATGTTATAATCATTACTTACCAGCAAAACATGCCCATGCTTAGCACATGCAATGTAAATGTAAAAGTTACGATAGAAATAATTAATTCACAAAAACTTATGACAAAAGTTAATGATTTAGAATATTTAAAATATATTACTTGAATGCATATGCCAAACATCATGTAAATGGAAAGTTTTTAAATTTTGTTACAACAACCCTAGGTTAGTAAATCATGATCAAGAAATTACTGGAAAAAAAAACTCTATCCTTGATCTTTATTGCCATTTCTTCAAGGATGAGGAAGCTAAGAAAACAAACCTTTTCGTCTTATATAAAAAAAGACAAGTTAGTTGATCGACACTTATATGTGCAACTTTTAACTGCAAGATTACGGTGTTGTCAAGTATTCAAGGACCAAAGAGTCCGGATTATCGATCCCACGAGAAACGGATGAAAACAAGCAATGAATCCAATTAAAATAGAATTGAACTAAGATATGGTTAATATAGACAAATGAAGTGAAAAAATAAAACTAATAAACTATGCCATATAAACAACTAATTAACAATCTAAAATATGAATTTAATAAGATCTAAGTTAATCTAACAAGCTACACTAAACTATTGGATGAATGGCCGTGGAAATGGAAGATTTAATGTGAAAATGTGGTGTGAAATGTGTAGAATTTTAAAACAAGTGATGTGAAGTGTAGATCTAACAATCTAGAAGTGAAAATACCAAATTAAATAAAGATTTAAATTAACAACAATCAAAATAAGAGATTAGGTAATCCAAAATCTACTAAGTATGTAATTAATCCAACCAATGCGTCTAATTTAACTCCCAAATCTACAATCCAATTAGCAATCTCTTGCCCAATTAGATTGGATAATATAGCAATGAAGATCAAAGCAAAGAAAATCAAAAGTCAAGATCCTAGATCATCATCTAGCTACCCTAACAATAATTCATCAAAATCAAGCTACAAAAGATCAAAGATAAGGACTCTAGAGCATGTTATCTGAGAGAACTTATTCTAACTACAACGCATCAATTGAGATTATCTAAGCATCAAGTGTAGAGATAGAGTATGAGAAATGAGAGATATTAGTATAATTAGATCTAAAATCTACTAATCAATCGATGCACAAGTAGGGAATTTAAACTAAAACATGCATGTATTTGAGCTAATCACATTACTTAGCTTCAAAATGGGAGCCTAATCCAAGAGATTTAGCCACCAAATATCAAGAAAGAGCTTCAAATCTTCATTAATGATCTTCAATTACACACTTTCTCTATATTAGTTATAAATAAGCTCCTAATTACAATCTAAAAGTATAGAGAAGGTAAATAAAGTTGCTCAAAGGCTAACTTGCCAAAAAAAAAATTTTCTCTACAAAAACATTCCAATTTATAGAAACATTGAAGACATTTAATTCGCTCATTTCCTTTCACAAAGATTGCTTCACATGGATTGCTTCAATTTGATTGGTTGCAACAAACTTTCCTTCTTTGATTGGCTCAGTAGAGAGGTTAGAGTTGGATGAAATATCCAACAAACTTTCCTTCTTTGATTGGCTCAGTAGAGAGGATAGAGTTGGATGTTGGGGTATGAACCCACAACCTGTTTCATACTCACCCAAGCTCTAACCAATACACCAATCATTCCTTTGTGTTAAAAAATGACTTCTTTTATCCTTAAAGTCTTCTCCTCTTATTTTGAAATTCTTTAACTTTTCTTAAGATTTCTTCATGTAACTTCTTTATTGAAATCTCTTCTTGATGCCTTGGGACACTAGCCGAAAGGTTGGGGTAGTAGCGGGGTCCACCTACACAAGAGAAATTACACAAAAATGCGCTATAAATAATCGGATTTATGCATGATAATCCGATAATTTGTTAATGTGGTAAAAGGACAAAATCTCCGTGTAAAGCAAATGATATGCATATGAGATGCCGATAAAATTTGGACTAATGAGGGGTAAAATATGCAATATTTAAACTCATCATAAGTTCTCAATGCAAAGTAGCTACATGCAGTTATATTGTTGTACAAAAGGATAAAAGTGGTTGGTGGAGTGAGATAAGAACGGGGGAGTTGGTAAGAGGGGAGAGAAAAATGGAAGATCCGCGGCTCAAAATTATAAACGGGGTTCAAAATTAAAGCCAAAAGGCTTGGCTTTAATATATTATAATTTCAAAACAAAAAATAACAATGGTATAACAATTATTCGAGAATCATGAAAAAAAATATCAAGGTACACAAAGGTCAAATCTATAGCCTAATTCCTAGGACATATTTAAGTCTTTATTTTTTTTATTTGTTTTGGTATGACATAGAAGGATTTGTAAACTATCCTAGTCCTAAATTAATCTCATTTATCAGTCTAAGGGTCATCTCTAGTGTGCTCCATTCCTTTGTTGTGCTCCCCCTGCGTTACTTCCACCGTGGTACTCTGCTTGAGTGGTTCGTGCCACACGATAGTTCCAATTGTGCTCTATTGGTGCCAAGGGTTTATCACAGGCACTTAAGGTGCCTTTTTCTACTAGGCGTTTCACTAAGGCGTCGTTTACCACTGGGCTACTCTTGCATTTCACATATATTTAAGTTATATAGGGGCCTTTTTTAGAGGTATTTCTGGCACAGATCTCTCATGTTGGCACAGATCTCTCATGTTGGGGATTTCTAACATTGATATGATAGTTATCTCGATAGAATTTCAAATGCTATGTTTCACAGTTGGATCCTGAGTTCCAACTCACCTGAAAAATCACAACTCACAAAGACCTATTAGAATACTCATAATTTCAGCATTTCAAGTGTTGGATGGGCCATGAGGATATGGAATTCCCCATGGGAGACAACGTTTGGAATAAGGAAAAACTTGAAACAAGGCATTAAGTTTTTGCCTTATTTCAAAGAAGGACACAAGTCTCAAGACTTTTTAAATTATGACCTAAGTGTTTCACTAAGTTTTCAATTAAGGATATCTGGTTATTTAAAGGTAGTTTTCAACCAAATTTTTTTTTCTCAAATCTTTAAAATGCACAAACTAGCCTTTATTTAAAGCCACGGCATGCTCTCGGTACCCACTATATGTTGTTGATCGTTGCGGGGACATTGGTTGCCATCGATGACTGTGAGGACGATGCTGAAGGAATAGAGGAGAAAATGGCAAAAGTGAAAACGAGATTTATTTCAATTAAGGAAAATTTGTGTATTTTAAAGAAATTGAGGGAATAGTAACTGAAAAATAACTTTAAATGACGGTTGTCTTTAATTAAAAAGTTATATTAAAACTTAGGCCCTAATTTGAAAGTCTTTGAAACTTGTGTCTTTTTTTGAAATAAGGCAAAAACTTATGGCCTATTTGAGATTTTTTATTTGGAATAATTTGAAATTCTCCACACAAGAATTTTCAAGATTCTTGAACAAGCTAATATAATTAAAACCTGAAGCCTCATGGTCATGACTGCTTGAGAGGAATAGTTAAGGATTTTATGCATAAACTAGTGTAGTACCAAACTAATTCTTAGAAGAAATAAAATAATACCATATCTATTCTTTAAATCCCCACAATCAAATTACTTTTCAAGTCATCAATCATACAATTGTTCATGTATAAAACACTCAATTCTCCAAATAAAATAAAGAACTTCGCTTGCAGGGCATGTAAAGATATCTTGCCGACTAAGTACGATTTGGCCAAGACAAAACTATTGAATTCTGAATTGTGTGATTTTTGCAGGTGTGAAGTTGAAGAAAATCTCCATGCTTTGTGTTTTTGTTTCTAGGTGCGACAAGTTTGGCAGGTTTATCTCCCCAAGTCAACTTTGACCAAATCATTCATACCAACTTTCACATGTTGTAAGGGATTTGGATGAAAGATCTCCTCTGGTAGATATGGGCCAGTTTTTCACAATCGCATGGGGCATTTGGTTTAGTTGAAACTCATGCCTTCATAATGGCAGGCCCATGGAACCAAGCTTGGCTTTAGAGAGGGCTCTAATGCTGGCACAAGATTACAGGCTAGTAAAAAATTACAATTTCAGGTTACATAGAGAAAAGGTTTTAAGTGGAAGCATCCTCCCAATGGTGTACTAAAAACTAATGTCTATGGTGTTCTATTTTCTTATATAAAAAAAATGGTGTTGGAGCTATCTTACGCGATGAGCCGGGTAGCGTGATTCTCGCTATGAGTAAGATTGAGAACGAATTAGATGAGGTGAAGGATATTGAATCTTTAGCTGCATTGCGTGGGTTGCAGATGATATGTCGCATAGACCGGAGCTATTATTCTTGAAAGTGATTAATTGAAGGTAGTGGAAGCATTAGAATCTCATACCCCAAACTTATCAAGATAGGGCAACGTGATTGATGAGATCGCAAAACTTTTAAAACATTTCACTAGTCATGAAGTGGCTCATGTGGGAAGGGAGGGTAATGAAGTGGCTCATAATCTTGCTAGGCAATCCAAATTTATAGAGGACATGAGGGTTTGGTGGGATCAAGTACCATATTTTATTAGATAACAAATTTTTGTTGATTCTCTGATGTAATATGTATTCAGTTTGCAATGAAGGTATTTGTTCCATAAAAAAAGTGTGAGCCCTATACTAATTACAGTGAAATTGCGCTAAAATCATTTATGGAGGGATTGCATCTTTTGTGATATGAATTTAAAAGTTAAGCGTCGTGACTAACTTAGAGGAAAGTATACAGGGGATCCATAGCATCGCTGTGGGTTGCCTCACTAGTTTGATCATATACATAAAATTTTATAAATAATCTAATGAAGTTTCTGTTCATAGTGAGTCCCTCTAGATGAAGGGTTAAATAATCGTGCGATAAATAAAGGTACCCACTTCCCAGAGCTCGAAAGCATGCTTCATCATGCCTGTATAACGAAAAGAAGTATCAATTGGCATTAAGATCCATCTAATCAAAAGTTGTGATTATTCATTATTTTTATACTAACAATCCATTTCATTGTTCAATGCCCAACAATAATAGAATGGATGTTATCCATCAACGATCAACACTAATTTATATGGTGAGACTAGTAGACTCCACTAACATCCCTTTGTTTTTAAAATAAAATTGCTCTAGTAAGGCATAGTTAATTGTTGGACATGTACATATATATGCTATTTGCTTGCCAGCCCATTTTACTTTTGTGAGATCATGTATCATGAAGAATGATAATTAGAGCACTCACGGAGAAAGAACAATGAATTATTACTCTCCAAGAGTGATTGTGAGGATTATTATAATGAAGATCGTTGTGATGCATCATAATATGTGTGAGGCCCCACCCTTGTGGGCCCTCAGTTTGAATTTGAATATTATATTTTAGCCTAAAAGTATTTAATTATACTAATTATGGGGTTTAGTGAGAGTAGTTATGTATTTTCCTAGGCTTTAGTTAGATTAGTCTAGTTGTGTAATTAATAAAGTCAATAGGGTATCTTTTACAATTCTTAGAGTGAGTTAGTTTGTTAGAGACCCTAGCTAGGTATTAGTATTTACTATAATGGGGTATCCACTAGAGAATCTTCTAGAATCCTATCCAAAGACCAAACTACCCCTTACCCTAACCCTAATCCTATTCTAACTAAAAGGGCATTTTAGTACCTAACCACTCATCCCAACCTATATAAGCTAACCTCTCCCATGCCATACGTTGGCTACTGTTACTCTCATCTCATTTCCCCCTCTTTCTTTCTTCTTCCCTCATTTCCCTCTAATTCTCTCCCAAATTCCCTCCAATTCTCCCATCTCCCTCTCTTTCTCTCTCTAGAATTCTAAGAAGAAGAAGAAGAAGAAGACCTACTAGAGCTACAACCTATACTTGGATTTCTCCCTATCTTGATAATCTCTTCTCCTTCTTCTAATCAAGGTAAGTGCCCTTTTCTAGTTCAATTTCCATAGAATTCTCTTTCTCTCTCTAGATATCCTTCCTTATAGCAATTCTCTTGTGGATATGGGTATAAGAGTAGAGGCCTCATTAGATCTGAGATTTTTGGTCTGGTTTTGGACTGAGAAGACACCTGCTGGGATTTCTTTTATTGGAGCGTGGATCTCTCTCTCTCTCTCTTCCTTCTTGTAATTAATTAGAGGCAAGTGCAATATGCTCACTTAATATAGAATGGGTGTTTTCTGTTCTTGATTCTCTGAATTTCTATTCAATTGATGTTAGAATTGTTAGATATACTTTTGAGCATATTTTCATGGATATTTGGCCATTGATGGATGAGTTGATCTCATTTGGAAGATCAATGGCCCATGGATTGGATGGTTGAATGTATATCGGAGTGCTTTTCATATTTTGTGATAATTCTGTGATGTATGGCCGAGGTTGGATGAGTTTTGGTGGAAATTGGATTGAAGAAGAAGGAAATCCGGAACTTCAAGATTTGCAGCAAGACAGTATACTCGGTCGACCGAATACACTGAAACCTGGGAAAAACCAGGTCTCAGTTATTTTCTCAACAGGCTCATAGCCCTGTGTGGTCGGTTGACCGAGCCTACTCCAGGTCGACCGAGCACACAATAAATTCCGGATTAATGGCTAAGACTGAAATTTTCCTTCGGACCCAGAGTCCTGATAACCGAGATAAAATGACCAAGACCAGTGACCGAGGTTGGCCGAGCTCAGTGTTGAACCGAGTTTTGTGTTTAGCCAAGCTTAGTACATAACCGAGCTCAGTGCTTGACCGAGCTCAATGCTTGACCGAGCTCTAAACACCGAACTTCCACGAATAAGGAACTGAAACCTGGGACTCCCTTCAGCTCGGGATTTCCAGTGTGCGTGCTCGACCGACCAGGCCAGGAGGTCGACTGCTTAGGCCAGGAGGTCGACCGAGCACACTGTGTACAATAACTTTTTCAAAATTTATTTTCTGATGTTGTGATCATATGCGGGGCCCATTAACCATCCAAATGGACTTCTATCACTGTACCAAGTACGAGTCAATGGTGTGGCTCAAACCTTGACTCGTGGGCCCATTAATTAAAGTTTAGGTTGTGTATTCTAAGATGATTCGGTCCTTAAATGTTGTCAATGATGCCCGTAACTTCAGGAGCACCAAACACAGTATCCTTGGCATCTGAGACTCCATTTAGAGATTGAATTACCTGAGATAAACCTAAACCTGAAAGTGGACCAATTACTTAGGTTGGACTATTGATATCTCTCATTGATTCTTGCACTTGAGATTTATCTCTTTTATGATGCTACTGTCACTCTATTGTCCTTATTATTACTTACAACTGTTAATTAAATGGAAAATGTATGACCTGAACCTAGGACTACTTAAAGGTGACCTGGTGTTATGATGGGATGAACATTGACCCCTGTCTGTGGCTAGGCGGGCCCTTTTATGGCCTAAGATTGGAATGAAATACCCTAGAATGGAGAGGTTGGAATGTACTGGACTTATAACTCATTATGGATGAGAATGGACTGTATATCATTGGAAATGGACTTATCTCTTCATTTGGACTATTATAGATTAAGCCATGTATTTGGTGGGCCTTGGTATGGATCCAATGATTGGACTTGGACCTAGATTGTGATACATGGATTGAATTGGGTTCGTGGATCTCTTAGGGACTTTGTTAGGACCTTATTCGCGTAAGATAAAACCTAGACAGACACAGACCTTTATTGTTTCTTGAGTCGGCATAGACATTCACTCAGTTGATTTAAGCTCAGCCTTTGGACTGATCATCACTGGTAGGAGCTACTGAGAGTGTTGAGTGAGCTATCATGATGAGCATTGTTGTAGACGGATGGCGTGATGCAATGTCCGGTCTCTGAGTGATGAGTATGGTGAGGATGTTGTTTGCAGGGGCTAGATAATCCCCAGCACTAGTGAGGTTTACCCGCGGTGACTGTGTTCAGTATGGGAGGGTCACATTATAATATCCCGCGGTATCCAGCTCATGTGAATGTTTCATATTGTGTAAGTTTAATATTATGTTTATCTTGATTCTATTTGTTTATCTTGCTCAACTGCCTAGAATATATATCATTGCTACTCTCTTTAATATTATTACTGTCTCTACTCTTTTGATGCACACATCCTATATTATCTGCATACTATGACTTGCCAGATCTTTAGATCTGATCCATTCTTGGTACTTAGGTCTCGACCCCGAGTTTGAGGATGGGGAGCTCGCACTTGCTGAGGCGCCAGTAGTTGGGGACTACGGATGGGGACCAGCTGACCAGGTGGTCGAGCTGGAGGTTGGAGAGCCAGCACCTGGGGTGTAAGCGGTATCTTTGTTTGGGTTTTGAGCGATTCTCTTTGTGAGCCGGGCAGTAGTCAAATTTGTAATAAACATTTGTTCTTATCATTTGACATTTCTGGACTTCAGCCCTTACATTTGATATATCATGATACCTTATGCTTCCGTTATCTTTGTTATTGCTTTTGCTTTATACTTTATGCTTTCGCAATTTAACCATTGACATTATATTGTTCAAAAAATTTTAAATTGGATCTCACTGCGGACTTACGATCATGGAAGTTTTTTGATTTTCCGAGAAGTAGCGCGCCAACTTCGGTACCTTGGCGGTTTTCTCGGTATTCGGAATTGGGGGCGTTACAATATGACAGATCCAAGAGTGATAAGACTCACTATAAATTAATTTTTGACTTGTTTATATTTGACACCTATAGATGTTGAATTGTGACAAAATGTTCACTTAAAAAACAAATTATATTCATATACATTTAGGCATTATATGTATTTGATGATGCTTTTGGAGGTATTGGGATATTTGAGGCCTTTTCTCGTAAAAATCCCTAAATTAAATTCCTAAAAAAGGCTATTTTAACGAAGAAAAACATCAAATATCGCTATACCTTCAAAAGCATCCTCATATATATCTAATCTCTAAAAGCATCTTATAGAGTAGACTTCAATTTTGCGCTTTGATTTTTTTTCCTATAAAAGAATATTGTTTTCTTATCAAGCCTTTGTTAGGATCTCACGTGTTTTGGAATTAGTTGCTAATATGTTTTTTTTTTTTTCAATAAAGCAATTCTCTTGAGCCTTTCTTAGGATGTTGTGCATACCCTTACATATTGGTTTACTCTTATTTTTATGTATTTTTTTTCTTTTAATATCTATCGTAATATCTAATTTCTTTTTTATATAGTTTCTTTATAATTTAAGTTTTATTTTCTATTTTTTATCTTATATTTTTTATTTGGGCCCACCTTTAAATGATATATAAAAAAAGTATTATAATAGTTTAAAAGTTATTAATCGAAGATGGGCAAGATGACTGACCAAAATCTAAGGCATGATTTAATATTCTCTGAGTTCTTCCCTAAAAAAAGGCGTTGTGGAAGCTATTATCCCTGGATGAAGGTAATATCAAACAATGTGAAGAAAAAAGTTTGTCAATTGATATCTATTTCCTCAACTTTTTCACATACATTTTCTGGTAAGCATCAAGTAACAATACTGGCTTATATATATTAAATCACAACTTATATCTTTTTTCAAAGACTCATCTCACCCTCACTTAAAATGCTTAAACGAATATTTTAAAGTAGGAAGCATTCTTTTTTTCGTTACTAGTAATTAATATCTCGGGCCTAACTAGAAAAAATTTGCATGTCTTTTGAGTCACTATAGAACTTTTAATGATATATTATTGTTTTTACCTCATATTGTATAATTATACCTCATTAACTCAGACTAATAAACTTTTATTCAACATGACTTTTTTTTGTAATTTATGTAAGTTTATTGCAGTTTTTTCTTCATTTCAATAGATATTGATAAAAAGAGATCTAAGACTAATAAATAAAGTATTTATTTATTTTCTTCCTAATTGTAATTTAGAAAAATTCTGGTTCTAATATAGTCTTTTCCTCCTTTGCTAGTTTTTTTTTTTTTTTTTAACTTTAAAGAATGATAGATTTTTATATGGTCCCCACTTTCCACTCTAAATCGCTCACACCGAAAAATAAGAAGAGATAATCACACTATTTATACCCCCTTTCAAGACGGTTCTCATTCTATCTCATTTTCCTTCCCTTCTCTCTTCTTTGCAACTCTCTCCATCCCTCCATCGAATAGGTACGCCTCTTTCTCCCGTATTTTCATCTAATAGGTTTATTAGACAAGTATGATTCATCCCTCTAATCCTTTTACTTCTTTTATTCTCACAAACAAAAATATTCGATCTAAGTTCATGCTTTTCGATTTGGGGGCATTTGGTTTAGTTTTATTGAATGATTTATGCTTTGTCGATCTAAGGCTTTTATTTTACCAATTTGTTTAAGGTTTTGTGGATTTGGTTAGTGAGTTTTTTAGGGGTTTTTGAATTTGGAGATTTCGACAAACCCCTTTTTTATTGATCAGTAGTGGTAACATGACTTGGACCCACAACCTCATGATTGTAAACGTGCTCTTGTTTATTTCTTTATATATCATGTATTTTGGAGGTGTTGTTTATTTATTCTCATTTGATCGGTATGGTGGCCTTTTCATCTTTCAATTCCGGTGGGATAGGTTAAGGCTTCGATGATGCTACGTTGCGATCTTTAGATTTGTGATGTGTTCTGATATGTGATTCTTCCATTGATTGTTGGATTCTCTTGTATTGAGTTCATTTTATTCCTAAATCTGATATTTAGCCTGAGCTTTCTCATCTCCACAACTTTTAACTTTACAATTCTCTATGATAGGCTACTTAGAAATTTATAGTGTTAACCTTTTTTTTTTTTGAAATGAGAATTTTTAGTTATGCAATTGTGAAAGATTTATTAAATTGTATGGAAAAAGATAGCATGTCAACTCCTTTTGTACAATAAATCAATATCTTTTCAAAATAGGACCCAAGCAATGACGGTATGGTCCACTAGTGACGCAGTGAAGCTAAGGGAAGAGTAGCCAAAGGACTACTCTCTAAGCTAGGGCTTAGGGATAGGGATGCTTAAGATCAAAACTGTCTTGGTCTCACACCACAGACACATAATTGAAAGAGAAACTCAACTCAGTGAGAGAATTTTACTAATAATTGAACTTCTTTTGAATGACATGCAAATTACATCTCTTTATAAATACTAAATTTCCAAATTAGAAATGTCTCTAGATTTTAGCTAAGGTTTGAATGCACGATTTAGAAATCACCACTTTTATTGGGCCTTTTGCTTAAAATTTGGGGCTTGTAGGCTGAGCCGAATAGGCTGGCCGATTATGGATCTAGCCTCCATTAGTTCGGCCCCTCTTGGAGGGAACTCAACCTCGAGTTCGATAGATGTTCTATTGGGTTGAAGATCAATAACAAAAGCTTCATTGACATGGCTTGTAAGCTTCACTCAATCTTTTACTCCAAGAAGATTTAAAGTATTGCTTCGTTTGATGGTCGGATTTTTCTTGGACACGCACTTGAATGAATTGGTGTTGCAATTATTAAATTTGTATTAGGGAAAATTTCAAAATAGGGTTTAAGTTTTTCCTAGATTTCAAAACAAAATAGAAAAAAACTTACATTTCAAAACAGGGCTTAAATTTTCCATTTATCTTTCAAATCAGGACATCCGGCGAAATAAGAGTTTTCTGGCGACTTTTTCTATCTATTTATCTTCAAAATACCAAAAATATTCTTTTGGCCATTTTCTCCTCTGAGGATCGACAATCTTCCTTCCATGTATGGCAACAGCTGCCCCGTCCTCCCGACCACGTCAAGGGGGATCGGAAAGGCCACAACAAAATTCATCCACAATGTCAAAGCATCATCGCTGACATCCAACAAAGGACTATGCAATCCGATGTCAAGTGCATGTAACCAAAGAATCCGATGTCTTCATTTAGTTTACTGTAAGCTGAATCATTTTATTTTCATTTGGAGTTGGAGGCTAAGTCGTTCAACAACCTCACTCATTTCCTCCCTTCTCTATATAATTTTGTTTGATTAACAATTACATGGTCATATCTAAGAAGAAGTAAGAAAATTGATAGGCCTCATTTACTTCTACTTCATTTCTTCTTCTTGTCCCAATGACTTCTTCTTTTCCCAAGTGTGTTAGGTGTGCCATAATGGAGCTCGGTAATGACGATCCACTTTTGGCCAAATGTCCATTGTGATGTTATCTAATTCTCCGATTGTATTTGCTTACAAAATGAATGGCTTGCTGCTCGAACACAGAGAAAAGCCTTGAAACAAAGAAAAAAAAAAGAGATATGGTTTCAATGCCTACAAAGACAAGAGAAGGGTGGGCCTCTAACATTGAAGAGAGAAGTCCACCTCCGCCAAACAAAAGTCGATCTATTGGGGATGTGCAACCAAAGTCCCACATCGGCTAGAAGTGGGAAAGATCATGGGCATATAAGTTGGACTAAGTACTCCATTGGTATGAGGCCTTTTAGGTAGAACCCAAGAACAAATCCATGAGGGCTTAGGCCCAAAGTGGACAATATCATATCAATGTGGAGTTTGTGGTGGTCCAATGTCCTAACAAGTGGTATCAGAGCCCAGGCCCAGACTTAGCCCGCAGAATCCTCAGATTGCCAAACAAAAGGTGGTGGGCCCAGTGATGCGCAGGAAAAGCGCACTACTCACGATTGGTGGATCCGTGGTAAGGTTCTCGAGTTGCTCTCCTCAATGGAGCGGATGGATGGATGATTGTTTGAGGGGAGGCCCGGTAAAAATATCCACAGAGATATGGTCCTTTGTTTGAGGGGAGGATTGTTGGGGATGTGCAACCAAAGTCCCACATCGGCTAGAATTGGGAAAGATCATGGGCATATAAGTTGGACTAAGTACTCTATTGGTATGAGGCCTTTTGGGTAGAACCTAAGAACAAATCCATGAGGGCTTAGGCCCAAAGTGGACAATATCGTATCAATGTGGAGTTTGTGGTGGTCCACTATCATAACACGATCTAGCTAGATCGAAACACGTCTCGCCCAATCACCATCACTGCAGAAAACTGTCGTCCAGCAGCCAATCTTCGTTGCCGGGACACGTGCAGATCCGAGGAGAAAGGAGAGAGAAGGGGTTATCTCTGATTTCAGACTTGAAAATACCTTTCCACTTGTTGCCGTCGCCGGAGAAGGAAGGGCAAAGCCCTGTATTTGTGTTGCAAACAAAGAAGAGAAGACTTGTGACCATCAATGGGAGCGGATACATCCTCACTTGCTCCCTAACTCGTCCCAAATCGGCTCTACCGCCACCATCTTTTATGTGACCAAGGACGCAGGAGGGAAGATCATCGATCCTGAACAGAGAGAAAGGCTATAGGGTAGTTTTGGTATTTAAAGAAAATGGACGGAGAAAGTCACCAGAAAAACGCTGATGTCCAGATTTGAAGGGTAAATAGAAAATAGAAAACTTAAGCTTGTTTTGAAATGTGGGATTTCCTTTTGTCCTGTTTGTTTTGAAATCTAGGCAAAACTTAAGCCCTGTTTTGAGATTTTCCCTTTGTATTATCTGAACACAATCTTTGAATACCCGTTGTTGATCTCCAAAGATAAAGTCAATATATAGGACTTCAATGATTGGGTCTTATTTCAAAACCGGTTGGACAATGTAATTATATTCCGATGATTTGCATTGCTCTTTTGAAACACTCGTAAGATTTAATGAATTACTAGGCCTTTTGTACATTAAATCCATGTCTTCAATCTTTGATTGTAATTTGTCTTTCCTTGCCTCTTGCTTTTGGAGATCAACACTGTCCATAGAAAGAAATTTAGTCCCTTTGTCTTTAAGTTTGTCCGAAGTATGATCTTCCTCAATAGCTTTTGCATACCACTTTATCTGAAGCAGTCATGAAATCTTTTGTGTCTTGATATTGCTTCTTAATGTTAGTGATTCTGGGTTCTTCTTTTTGTTCGCCTTTTGATTCATCAGTTGAAGAGGATGATATAGTTGAAGATGCGGTCATTGGTTGTAATGGAACGAGCAAAGCCCATATTCCTTTCCATAGAAAGGAATACATGTTCTTTCATTTGTCGTTGTGTACCATCTGATCATAAAGTAATGGTTGTCCCAAAAGAATATAAATGATATTCATAGAGATCACATCACATTAAATCTTATCTTCATAACCAGCAATCTTGAAATATACTAGACATATGTGAGTCACATGAATTACAAAACCATGAGACCATGTGTACCTTCTTAGTTGGCCAATGAAATTTGTCAATAACTTATGGTGCGAAAAAATTTAGTACACTACTATTTTCAATAACAAAAAATTAGTTAACCCGTATTCGCACTTTACCCATATTTAGAAATTCTTTGTCTGTTTATACTCTTTTTCTTCCTTCTCATTGGTTGTTAAAAATCGGCGCATGACAAGTGTAGGATTATTCAGTGGCTGACCCAGGACTCTCATTTGGGTGGGGCATATGATGGTTAATTAAAAATCAAAAATGTCAAAATCAAAGCCAACTACCAATAATTTCCAATTATTGCATGGTTTAATTTTTTTTTCAAATTAAGTATAAAGAACTCATATCCCGCTACTAATCAACATATTGTTTCCCCACATATTGTGTAAAGGTATGGTCAAAGGACGGACATTTATGGTATGTTGTTGTGTAGAAGCCAAATTGCCTGAGCTTGAAGTGGAAGAAAGAGAAAGATTGAGTGAAGGGTTCTAATGTTTTTCGTTCGGGAGATCTTTGAGACAGGGCAAATTTTTCGAGACCTGGGTGGGGCAATCACTTTACTAAAATGGTGCATGGGCCATACTTTTAGCCCTTTTTTGGATTAGACCTAGGGCGACCGCCCCGGATAATGTAGGTCCACCACTGGGATTTAACAATATGAATAATTTTATTTTTTGCTAGGAATTTCCTTCTTGATATTTACACAGTTGCGTTTGATAATATCAAAGTATGTGCTCAACATAGATTGCTTCAATATATGCTTCTTTTATATGCTTCTTTAATGGTTATGTAAAAACACATTTTATCTCGCATGTTTGATCACAAATCTCTAGTATGGTGACTTTTATAATCTTTATGTATGCTCTTTAAATCACAAAATGAAACTTCATATTTTGATATTGATAGGTGTACTCATTGATCGTCAAATCTCCTTGCTTCAAATGAATAAACTGCTAAAAGTAAGACCCTTTCTTATAATATCGATCTCCATATCTCTTTTGATAAAGTTTTCTTTATTGCTCATATTGGATGCAAAAGAAGAATAAACATGATGTCTTCTAAAATTGACTGACCTGATGCATAGATCTTGTTGACAATAGTGTGAAGACCCAACGGATTGCCAATCAGATTTTGGATGGCCCAAATATCACGGTCCAAAGATCAACGGCCGAAAGCGAGCACTTGTGTAGAATGGATTAGGCTTTGGAAGCTCCTTAGTGGGTTGGGTCTGCCTAACCTGGTTTGCAATAAACTTCTACTTGAACCTTTTGTTTTAAGGGATTTTTACCAAAAAAGTGTTTCTATACTTGTATTATACAGATTTAGTGTGAAATACACCAAAATGACCATTTTAGTGTTCGTACGGTGATTTTTGACACATTTACCCTCCTTGTTTCGAACGACATCGTCATCTACATTACATGTAGAAAGACAAAGATCAGGTCAATTCACTTTATTTTATTCGGTGGATTTTGAAGAAGAAGAAGAAGAAGCCGGCAATGGAGGAAGTAGATCACCTAGCACATGAAAGGAACAAAGCCCAATTCGATGTGGAAGCCATGAAAATCGTTTGGGCCGGTTCTCGGCATGCTTTCGAAGTCCCTGACCGGATGTATCGCCTCTTGCAAGAGATCCCATGAGCTTCTTTTCTCATCTGAATTTGTTTTCTAGGTTCATTGACACAATTTCACATCGGGGCCTTGGTTATTTTCGTGTCTTTCTTTGGTTTTTCAACAGCTTATGATGTTATCTTCTTCCCCTTTTCTTTGATTTACATGCATTTAAGTAGTTCTGCATCTCTGTTGGGATTGGGTTGGATCTGAAATTTCCATGTGGGGGTAAAGCCGAGTCACGATTTTTCGGGAACTCATGAAGTGGGTATTTGAGAAAATTGGGGTGTTGGGATGGAATAGCTGGGACAAGGATTCTCTATTTTTGTGTTTTTTTGGGACGGTGTTTTTTCTTTCTTTCGGACCGGATTAGCTCTGTGTTTGTTCCCTTTTAAAAATTTTGTGTTTTAGGGGTGGGATCCATCTTTTATCCAAATCCCAGTGTTGGAAATCTAGACAACACCAATGATCTTGCTAGCATAAGTGGAATATAAAGGAAAATAGGTAAATGAGATTTGGAATGTAAATGAAGTTACTGCAGAGAGTGAAAAGAGGAAAGAAACTTTAGTGGTCCCAGTTCTATATTGCCTCTACTTTGATGTGGAACAGTTTCAGAGAAAGATGGCAGCGATTCCTTTTCGTCTCTTTTAAATCGATCCAGATCCAAACAGGTTATCGATTTCAAAATGAAAGAAATGCATCTTTCTTTCTGTTCTTATTCGTATTATATGTGTTTGTGGAAATGCCCTATCTGAAAAAAGACCTCTCAATCTCTGATTTGATGTTGTTTGGATTGAGATTTCATCAGTTAGTATATAGAAATCGATTCTCAGAGGGTGAATGCCTAAATACATATATTGGAGTTTTGATTTATATGGGGTCCATTATTTCTTGAATATATTATGGCAATGACTTCCATGGTAGAATGATATGTTAAGTTTAAATTTGATAGCTTTTGGGGAAAGAAGACCGAGACCAAAAGGTTAAGAGCCATGTTCTGCAGTCTTACATAAGAAGTAGAAACACATTCCAGTGTGGAAATTGTTTTGCATCACCAAACAAGAGAATCCGATACAAGTGATACAAACATGAGTTATATCTATGATCTGTCACTGGTACTTTCATTATCTGAATGCTTATTGTTTTTATTGTTACTAGTGTCTGTATGTATTTGTACTCACATTGCTCAATTTCTTTTAGATTGTTCTTTTCATGTTGCCTGCTTGCCTAATTATGTTTATTTTGATGCTTCTGGTTTCATAGTTTTATTTTGTTGACAATGTTCTGCAACACCATCATGCTGTTCCAGCACGTTTTTTCTCCAAAGAAGCTTCTCCTCTTGCTCTCAAGGGAGATGGTGAGTGTATTGGCATCAATTTCAATGCTTTAACTTTGTCAACTTATTTTTTCTTCTTTCTTTTTATGTGCTAATACATGTTTACCTGATATGAACAAGATCTTTGATACTTACCACTTCAATTTGTTATCAATATTTGATTTTTTTTAATACGTTTGGAGACCTTGTTTTGGTTCTCTGCTTCTCTTTGTAATGGAACTGTCTTTGTATTTGTTAGGATAATAGGATCTTTGGTTATCACAGGAGGAAAGAGGTTGTCATCAAACAAGATTTGTGTTGAGATGAATTCTTTCATTGATCTTGTCTATCTGAATTCTTTCATTGATCTTGTCTATCTCTTTGATTATATCAAATGCACTTTATGTATATGGTGGGAAATTATCATTTTTTGCAAGACTTCTTAATTATCATTGTAACAAAGCTAGCCCACCTTACAAATTGGCCAATCCAACCTCCAATTTACAATTCCATCACCGCCTGATCACACCTGCCTTCCACGTCCAATATCTATTCCACATAGAGCCTTCATAGCCTTGCCATAGCCACTGCAATTATCTATTCTGTCATCAGTTGTTTTCTCACTCATAGACTTCTTTTTACCCCAACCTCCAATTTATAGTTCCATCTCCACCTGATCACACCTGACATATCACATGTGAGTCGTCATAACTTTAAGGGCACTTGCACACACCAATCTGCAAACTAGCTTTTGCAGAAAACCTAAGTTTGCAATATTGTGAAGATAGGAGTCTCTGATCAATCAAGAAAATTGTTGATGGAGAAAACTCATTATATATATAATGAGGTGCTAAGTCACAAATCTGACCTTTTATTATCTCATTCATAAAATGGTCTCTTTAATTGTGAATGAAACGTAAATGGGAGTGAAAGGAATCAATAATGAGACAGCTAAATGTAGAATTGATATATAAATGATAATGCATAATTGAGGAGCCAATAATGAAATTCCCCAACCACATTATCCTAGGACATCATCTGCTTTTCATAGAACTCTGATCATATATTTGATATTATACTTTCAGAAGTTCGGATTCACCCATTTCACCTCCTTATTCAGTTTGATGTTATATTATGTGTTGTTTGTAACAGGATTGGGATTGGGTCATAACCAGTTTGGGTTTTTTTTTTTTTTTTTATTATTATCTTCTTATATGTTCATATCTGACAATTTGGGCATGTGAGTCACCATCGGTGCTTAATTTTCTCTAATTTGATGTTTTATGATATGTAGTCTGAGTTGGTGTTGACATTAGAAGACAACCCAATTGGTGTTTTATCCTTATTTGTGTTCTTATATGTCAATTCTAATATATGGCCCTCCAAATTGATGGTTTTGAATGATCTATAACATTTTGAAGAACTAATTGCAGAGTGAGGAATTAGAGAGAACCCTTTTGGGAGCTTGGCTAAACGAATTGGTCATGTGGATCTTTGAAAACAGTATTTTCAGTACATTTCTACTGTAATAGGAAGAAGTTCTTGTGAGTCAAGATGAACTCGTTGGTTGCCCAGTTGAGTTTATTTGGCTTCGGTAGTACTGATGGGTGGCAGTTGTCTTGACCCGAATTGATGTTCCCTTGCAACGTTCTTTTTGACTTGGAGGAATTTCTTTACAGTTATAGACGAATGACTTGGACACGTGGTTGGGGTTTTTTTTTCAGCTTGTGGTATACTCAGCTCATGTTTTCTCAGTTTTGATTTTCAATTGGATGCTTCATTGCTTCTTAAGTTGGTCAGATGTGCTGTTGATGTTCACTTTTTGTATGCATTTTCACTACTAGCACTATTAGTTGCTAGAATGGAATCAGATGCAAGAAACATTTCATAAAATGTTTTTTGGCAGAAACTATCAAGAAGTCAAAAGGTTGAAATGAGGCTAGAAGAAAAAGATTGATTAAAAAAAGTTCTTTTGAGGGAGAAATCTCAATTAGAGCAAGTAGTGATAATCGTAGGCCTTGTCACAATCCCACAGTGAACTTTTCAATTCTAAATTGACAGTCTCAATGGAAGATGTCTCTTCCACTAGCTTCAGAAGAAACAACAATCAGATTTGTTGTTAACCAACAACAATCACATTTGATGTCCCAATTAAAGGATTTCACAAAGGTGATGTAGGCCGATTCAAGGAATCTTCTCTTTTTGAAGGAAACATCTCTTATCCACAAAAAAACATACAGTAAAGTAAGTGGTTGGGCATGACCATGGTTATGAAGTTTTTCATCTTTGCTTAGGTGTATTTGTTCCTAGAAATATAAATGGTTGTCATTCTTAAATCTTTTTTCATGTAAATAGTGTAGTTTGTATTCAATGTGATCATATGGCTTAATTTTGTGTCTTAATCCTTACCTTCTTGTAAAAATTGTGTTGTCACATTGAAATATGACATTTCCTCCTTGCATTCAATCAACATAGTTGATTAGAGCTTCATATTTGTGGTACTTATGTTGCAACTGATTATCTTTTTCTATCTTTTAGTTTGCATCTTTGCCAATTTTGATTCTTGAACTGGCTTTGGCAGGATTATCATTGTACCGGCTGATGTCACTTCTAATGGTTAAGTTATGGATACGAACAGAGGACAATGAAGTAACAAGTAACATGCTTCCATTGCAAAAAGCATGATCATACATTCCAACACTAACATCCCAACATGTCTTTACAATGCATTCAATCCCATTACATCCAAACACAAACCACCCAATCTACATGACAACATTCCATGTGCAGCGGCAACCATTCTCATACAAATCACCTATGTATATGGCAAAATCTAGTCTCAACCCATCACGCAAAATCCTTTTTCTCCATGGGATACTCTTTCCCATGCACCATCACTCCATGTCTATAATGTAAATATCTGCAAAATACATGGCAGGAGAAGTACACATTAGGTGATGGATTATAATGATTCATTAAATTATTGATTAACTATTACAAATGTATACCTGAAATGACAGAGTGGGTTTTTTTTTTTTTTTTTTTTTGGGGGGGGGGGGGGGGGGTTTATAGATTCAGGAGTTTATGCTAACCCAAAAGGTGTAAATCAAGAGAGAGATTGTTTATTGGAAAGAGAGATACTAACTAAAAAAAGTGCAAATCGATAGAAACTATGTATTGGAAATTATAAGTGTTACATATATCGGTGTTACATAAAGACACAGGATGATAGTCAAAATTAAATTTCAAAGAGGTCTGAATGAACATCAACAAAAAAAAAAAGTCACATTCCAATTATCTATCAAGGAACCATGGGAAAACCCCACTTCCCAACTAGCCTCAAAATCCCAAACCAACAACATCACAGGGCATATACAAATAGAAAGTAATATCTGTCCATTTCTACCATATTGTGGTTCAGGTTCCTAGGCCCATTTTTATCATATAGTTTCCAAATTTGCTATAATCAGTTATCTCATAAAGTGACAACACAAATACTAAACAACACGGATGAGACTTGATATGTTGTAAGACTTGTAACTGGAGCTACACAAAAAAAAATTTGTAACTGGAGCTACACTTGTGATTGGAGTTATCACACTGTAAAAGGTTGATGCACAATGCTTAAAAGTGTATTAGGCATTGGCTAATGTAATCCACGAGAAGTACAAGTGTCTTGTACATGACATAGGGAATCAGATCTTGGTAGTTGGCAACATGTTAAACCACCACAAAATTTTCAAAATCGCCAATTAATTGGGTCTATCAATGTAGACTCCTCAGATGGTTCAAACCCACCAATTCGTCTACACTAGTTGATCTTCTAACATTTAAAAAAAGCCACAATTGAAACCTTAAAAAAAAAAAAAAAAAAACCCCTCCATCTATCCATTGCCACAATCACACCACCACCATCACAGCATGCACAACACATACAAAAAATAAATTAAAAAAAATCTACAGTCATACAAACAAATTTACAACTGTCAGAGTTGCACGAGAATACTGGACATATCCGCATCCAAGTGAGGGTGGTGTGATTGAGTCAGAAGTATTTTGAGTTGACTGAGGTGGTGTAAGCGTAACTCTGACCATGTTAGATGACAGGGGGGGGGGGGTGTAGCCACAATCCTCGCATTGTAGGATGATGCAGCTAGGGTAGGAGCAGCAGTGGCATTGGAAGATGATGGAGATGATACAGTTGTAGCAGTAACATTAGCATTGCCAAATGATAGAGGTGGTGATGTTGGCTCTCCAAGAAAAATTGGATTTATTCTAGAGAGGGAATTATTGCTCGTGAATACAAGGAGATAGCAGAGGAGGGCTAATGATTGCGTCGAGGCCTTCATTGTCTCTGTTGGAATTACTTGAATCTGTTTTCATAGATAACAAAGTGAGAACATGGTTAAAATTTCTCTCTAATTCTCTCTCTCTCTCTCTCTCTCTCTCTCTCTGCTAAGTTTTGATTAAGAAAGGCATAAAATACATAGAGAGAATATGTCCAAAAAAAACACTCAGAACCTGAGCGGAAAAAAAAAACATTACAAAAGAAGAGTAAAAGGCCATCACCAAAAAACCAAAAAGGCCTCACTCTAAGAGGACTCAAATAACAATAAACATTCGGCGGAGAATGGAACTCCCAAAAAATTGAGAAATGTACAGAGAGGTTTTCCTTTGAAAGGAATCAACCATTATCTGAGACAGAATTGCAGCAGTTCTTTGAGATGGAGCATGGCTTTGCTTGTCATAACCTAAGAGGTTAAAATTCTATACACTAATTCTATTACATGAATTACCTATAGAGTTCCAAGGAAAAATATACAATTATAGATGTGTATCATCTAAATCATAGATGACACAAAATTCAATCAGTACAATCCTTGTCAAAAAAATTAAAAATTAAAACTAATGAAAAATGGGTTTATAGGGGCAAACGCCTGCCCCCCAAGGACAAAAAATATTAGCCACATATCTTTCGAAATAAATCATTATCATTGTTTTGACTCTATATATGTAATATATACGCTACAAAACTCCACGTCAATGATACACATATCATATTCTATTCTATATATATATATCAATGATACACATATCCTATTCTCTCTCTACATATATCTATCTTTCTCTCCGCTCTCCGTCTGCAACTCTCCATTCACTCTCTTCAACTCTATCCAAATTCCATACCCATCCATCTCTTTCTCCAAACCTCCCTCTCAAACAGCCCTCTTCATCTATGCTACTCTGTCCCGACCCTACCCTCCTCTTCCTCTCCTTCTCCTTCTCCACCCACCCCCATAATTCTCACTGTCTCACTCTCACTGCTCTCTCCCCAACCTGCCTCTTTTTTCTCTCCATCTCCCTCAACCCACACATCTCTCTCTATATATATATATATCTTTCTCTCCGCTCTCTCTGTCTGCAACTCTCCATTCACTCTCTTCAACTCTATCCAAATTCCAAACCCATCCATCTCTTTCTCCACTCCTCCCTTTCAAACAGCCCCCATCCATCTCTTTCTCCTCTCCTCCCTCTCAAACAACCCTCCTCATCTATGCTACTCTCTCCCAACCTACCCTCCTGTTTCTCTCCTTCTCCCTCTCAACCCACACCCATAATTCTCACAGTCTCACTCTCACTGCCCTCTCCCAACCTGCCACTTTTTTCTCTCCATCTCCCTCAACCCACCTATTTTTCTCTGCAACTCTCTACCCCTACCCTCCTACTAACCAACATGCTTTCACTTTTAGCATGAGATGGATGGTGTTCCACAAGGATTTTGTACCAAGAGAGAACTGAGAGCACAATTTACACAAGCTCTATTCAGTCCCCCACCGTAGAGGAAACTTAATACCAAGGGACTTTTTTTTTTATTTTGCTGCTTTAAACAACTATGATGAATGATGATGATCCACCTTTTTTGCTTTTGAACGTTCAATCAAATTCTACCCTCATGTTTTGCCATTTGATTCCTGACATGTAAAATTTTTATTAACTCCAAATCAAGTGTGTTAAGCACTCGTTCACACAAATTTAAACTGACTGATTTATCCAATCAGGCCCATTATCAAGCATCTGATGAGTTGAGGAAGTGGAACTAGACACACCATAATCAAAGTCATCGCCGTCATCATCATTATCTGGTGGGTTTCAATTGATGGAGGAATTCGAGGAGCTGCTCAGCTAGACTCACACAACTTAACACTCTCTACAGATACCTTTTAAAAAAATCTCTGCAGAGAACTCAGAGAATCTCACTCAAAGCATTCATCCATTCAGCTAAACTGGTACAAAAGGACCCTCTCATACTACAATTTTCACTCTCACTTCACCAATATAAAAACATGCTTTCATGCCTTTTTATAGTTTTTATGAGATGGGTTGGTTTATAGCTAGTGGTGGGCATCAGGCCACATAGTCAAATCTTAATTTTCTACTTTCTCAGTTTCTTTTGTTTGCTGCCCACAAGATTCTCCACCGTGAAATCTGTTTTAACTATGATGTCAGTGTAAAAAAAAAATGGTTCTTTCCATTTTGGGTCTCAGAATCTACTCACAATAAAAACTGCATCCCACAAAAAGCCTTTACACACAACTCTAAAAAGTCATTCTATCCTAATCCAAACTGGGGTTCATTCAAAACCAACAATTCTAATCATATTTCACATTAGATTACAAAAAAAAGAGAGTAGAAAGAACCAATAAAAAAAGAATGCATGCAAACCTTGATCACGGGCATCTGCCCACCAAACATGAGGACAACACTCATCTGCAGAATGATCCTGAAAGTGTCCCTAATGTTGATTGCATTGAACTCCTTGAAGCTCTCTGCGTAATTGCCTCCTTGGAGGAGGAACGCCTTCCCCATTGCCGTGTCAGCGAGACTCTCCTCCAGATGGCGGGCCTCGCCGGCGAAGATGATCGGAGGGAAGGCCTCTATGGTCTCGAGGACGGATTCGAGTTCCTGCTGATTTGGGTACTCCGAGAGCTGGAGGGCCTTCATGGATCTCCAGTTGTCGACGGCCCATTTGGTCGGAGCCACCGGCGGCGCCGCCTTGGCGGGCTTGTCGGCGACGATGGGGGTGTTGGAGGGCTCGGCGGCGTGGACAGATGAGATGGGTTTGTTGGATTTGGTGGGGAGGAGAGGGAGAGATGGTTGCAGAACAGAAATTTGGAAGGGAAGATGGATTGGGTTTGGTGGGTTGGGAGAGGAGACTTGGCTGAGAGAGAGGAAGTGCTTAGGAGAGCCGAGACGCGGGGAGAGGGGAAGAGAGAGCAGGGAGCGAGGGAGAGGGAAAGCAAGGAGCAGCGGAGGAGAAAGAGGGAAATAGGCGGAGAGGAAAAGAGGAGAGGAGAACGTATGATTTGAGTGAAAAAAGGGTTCCCTTAATAATGATGTCGTTCGAAATATGAAGGGTATTATCGTCCGAAAACGCTGTACGAACACCAAAATGGGCATTATCGTGTATTTAACACTAAATCCGTATAATACAAGTATATGAACACTTTTTTGGTAAAAGTCCATTGTTTTAATTTGTTTTGTCTTTTCTAATTTAATTTTCTTTTTATTGTTGATTGTTGGGTCTGATTGACCCAAATTCAATTCAAGCCCAGAAGAGGGACTCTGTCGTGTGATCATGTGAAGTGGGACACGTGCGACAGAAAGGTGCTCATTTTGGTCCTATTTAGGGGTCGTTTGTCTTTTACACATGGGATATGTAAATACAATTTACACATGTAAATTATGAATATTCAAATTTTGAGTATGTAACGTTTATACATGCGTTTTTTTTTACAACGTTTGTCTAATAACACTATTTTCGCATCATTTATATATGTGATTTATTTTGCCATATTTGTTTCAATGATATATGTAAACGTATTAAAAGATTTTATAAATGATACTTATTATTCATTAAATTAAATTTTAATATAATGATTTAAAAAAGGAGAAAAAAGGTCCATTTTATATCAAAATTCTCATTTGCATTTTAGATCTTTAAAAAAGAGCATGTCTTTCAACATGAAATATACTTTTAAAAAAAATACATTTCTATCAGTGATCACCTTCACAAAAATGCATTCCAACATGTTTGGTTAATTAAATATAAATTTATATTTTGATGGTTAAGCAAATAACATTATTATTTATATTTATTAATTGATATTTGATTCAATATTGATCTTAATTCATTATTCAATTTGCATAAAACTTAACCCATGCATCTCATAGGCTTTATGCTAATTATATTTATTTTTGAATGATGCCATAATGCTATATAAAATACATTATTTCTTCTCTTTTACATTCATATATACATGTTTAAAGATTTTTAAAGTATTGCAATAATAAATGACTTTAGAAAAATCATTGAGATATTGGAAGAAAACTAAAATAATAAGGTAATTAACTAGTTAAAAGTTGATATAGAAAAATCATTGAGATATTTATCTTATAGATTGTTCCTTAAAATCTTTATTTTCAATATATATTTTGTCTTACAGATTTTGTCCCTTAAAATCATTGGAGCTACTTTCATATTCTAATATGTTTTTTTGTCTTACAAATCTTATCCCTTAAAATCATCCGTTTTGAAACATCTTTTATTATTATTTTTCTAATGTGTTGGAGGGGGGTTTCGAACCCAAAACCTCTTTCATGGAAATGCCCATGAGAACTCTTTTATTATTATTTTTCAAATGCATTGGAGGGTTTCGAACCTGAAACCTATTTCACGGAAATGCCCCAAAACCAAACCGTCCGCCTCCAATAACGGGTATTCTTTGAAAACACACCTCAACAGGTGTTCAAATCTTGGTGTGAAAATGGGCTCATTTTCACACCATTTACACATCTGATTTACACGCAAGATGCGTAAATAATTGTAGACAAACATGATTGATACGTAAATGTTACACGTATTCACCATTTACATATGTAAATGGGTGTAGACAAACGACCCCTTAGGGACTTGGTACGACAACAGGAGTATTTAAACCGAAGCTCTGCTCAGCTTTTGCTGCTTCTGGGCTTGCGATTAGAAAGAGAGGGACGAAGTAGGGCACAGGTACGTAAAGCTTCCCTTTTTCTGTTTCTCTCTCTCAAACCTGGGATTTGGGGTTAGAGGTTTTGTTGGTTGGGTTTGTGAGGTTGGAGATGGATTGGGTGGATCGGAATCGGAGTCTGGGCTTGGGTTGTTAGGGCTTCTGAAGGCTGGGATTGGGTTTTCTTTTTTTAGGGATTTTTGGGGATCAGGACGAAGATGGGTTTTAGCTAATAGGGATTTGGGTTGTAGTGGTAAGGGATTAGGTTTAGGTTTTCGAAAATCGAGGGGGGATTTTGGGTTCGGGAATTGGGGATCTGGTTTAGGGCCTTGGGTGATTTCGGGGCTTTGGAGAAAATTGGTTCAATCTGGTTCTGAAAATTGTTTGGGTTTTGGGGATTTTAGGAAATTAGGCGAGGGCGTTGAAGGATTTAGGGTTTTAGGGATTCGGTTGTTGCGGATTTTGGGTTATGGGGATTTGATTAGGTCTGGTGATGGTTCGAAAGGTATGGATCGGGCCTCGGTTGGTGATTTTGGGTTTGTGGAAATTCTGGGGAAGTTACGGTTTTGGTAGTTTTGGGGTTGGTGGTTACGGATTAGGGTGGATGGGATTTTTTCTGGGGAAGTTGGGGTTTTGGTAATTTTGGGTTTCGGTGATTACGGATTAGGGTGGATGTGATTTTTTCTGTGAAAGTTAGGGTTTTGGTAATTTTGGGTTTCGGTGGTTACGGATTAGGGTGGATGGGAATTTGAGAGTATGGTTTGGCTGGGTTGGTGGTGCGGTTTCGGGAAGACGATGAAGGGAAGGTGGTTGGATCCAGGGACAGGGATCGTGTGGTGGGGTTGTGGTGATGGGCTGGATGGTCTGCGACTGTGCTGCTGAGATTGCAGGTTTGGAGGATGGGATGATGGAATGGATGGATGGGGTGGGCTAGATGATGATAATGGATTGAAAGAAATTCAAACATGGGGATAGGATTACTGGGTTACCTTAATCTCGGTTGGAATAGCCATTTGAGATGTATCTTTGCTCGGATACCAATTGAGGCAGCATGCGAAAGACAAACCAAGCACTACTCTCCAAGCGTAGGGCTTAGGGATGGGGATCCATTAGATCAAAATTGTGTTGTTCCCATGGTTTATTTTCCTGTTAGTGTTCATTTTCTATCTGCAATTATTAGGCTAATGACGTTATTCACTGCAACAAATAGTAGTTCCACTAATAGGAATCTGGCTTACCCCATGCCACTCCATCATTAATATCAACATGCCTGCCTGTGCAGGAGATCAAATGCCACGTCAGCCCTCCTTTAGGCTTCTCCACAAATATTAGATGACCAAAAAATAACTAAGAGAAGCATCCTCCAAAGGATTTTACCCTTTTAAAAAAGGACCTGATCCCAAACCTAGATTAGTTTCTTACGGGAAAGCTGGAAAATTACAATATATACCACATCTAGACAAAAAAAGACAATTTTAGATGTTTTGTAAACCTGCAAAGGACAAGTAAATTCCATCGCTTCTGTTATTGTAATAACGATAGATGTTTGTCTACAAATGAATGCTATTGAAGTTGATCTACACCTGAGATATCTATTGTGGATCATCTGCTTCCCTACGTCTGGCACCCGCCTTTAGGACCAATGATTTTTTTTTCTTTTCCTTTTTTTTTCATGTGCGAATTTGTGTTTAGGCATCCTCTTAAAGTAGCCAATGTATTGTCTTCTGGTTTACCCAAAAATTGTGCATCTCATCAGGATCTGTTGTATGATGTTTAATGTCCCGTGATTAAAAGAAGGAGGAAATGTTTGGTCTTCAGGTGGTTTCCCACTTAAGTGCTGCTAAATAAATAGATTTCTCTTTTAAAAAAATTGTGTGGCTAGCTAGGATCATAATCATCATGGTCACTGTCAAGATCAATATTTTTTTTATTATAATAAAAATTTTATTCCACCAAAGAAGAATATAAGATTTTTCACCTAGGTCATTTTAAGAATTATTAATGACCTTTTGGGTAGTAGTTTAAATGAGAATTTACCAAAAAAAACCCTCATTAATCATTTTTGGCCATCTCAGTGATGAAATGGACTGTTGAAACAAAGATTAGTTTAATAATGAATAATTGATGGGATAGATGGCCTATTTTTGGTAGATGTCTAATCTACAAATCTTTCTTTTAGGCCAGTGGAACCTGTCTAATTGCGATGTGTCTTGTTAACAATCTAGTTGTCATTGACATGGTGTTGTCATAATTTCTTTTCCTTATAAGATTTCACAACAATTCTTCTCTTTGCAGATTTTCCTCCACTCTTAGTGTGCGATGTACAACGGTATTGGATTACAGACCCCGAGAGGGTCGGGTACGAATGGATACATTCAAACAAATAAGTTCTTTGTGAAGCCAAAAAATCATAAGGTTGAGACAAAGGAGTTTGAGGCTGGTCAGGGTACTGCTGGTGTAAAAAAGGCGAACAAGGAGATTCTTGAGCACGACCGGAAGAGGCAAATTCAGCTGAAGCTTGTTTTGCTAGAGGAGACATTAATTGACCAAGGGTACACTGATGATGAGATTGCGTCAAAACTTGCAGATGCTCAGAAGGCTTTGGAAGCAGAAGAAAGCACCACAGGAAGTAGCACAAAGATTGATAAAAGGTATTTATTCTTCCCATGTTGGTAGGATGCATTTCCTATTAGATTAGCTGCTAGAAATTATGTGCTTTTTCTTTTATGTTCATTGAATTGTCCAAATTAGATACAATACATGACTAGTAAAATTTAGATCCAAAAATTAAGGGTTAGGATAATTTGAAGCATCTGACCTTTTGCTCAAACATAATCCATGTTTAGACGTTTTCGCTTATGCAATAATAGGCATGTGTCTGTTTGGCCCACAAGGAAGCCCGTATATGAGTTATATGTGGACGTCTCATATCAATGTAAGTATGCATGTATGTTTGTTTTGATTAATAATGGGATTTTAATATAGTAGGAAAATGTAGAGGTAATAGACAATGTTACTAGTAGGACAGATTGTATGCTATATGCATCCTCAAAAAGTATCACCCTCCCCTACAAACTGAGCAATACATGATCCCAAAATATAATCTCCTAAAAAACTGATGTTTTTTCCTTAACACACCAATTTTTTTTTTTTGGTAATAAGTCTATCTTATGAACAGAAATTATTTTCTTGTACTGCTTGCTTGTTAATGGAAGTTTACCATAAAAAAAGGACATAAATTATTTAGTCCTCTTTTCACCACTTCATCAGTCTGTCCATTTGCGCTATTATAATCATGTGAGAAGGGAGCCGTTACTGTCAACTTATTTCCCGTTTTGCGTCTCCACCCTTAGCCCACTTTGTTACATTTTTTTTCATTATCATGTCATCTTGGATTTCTAAAACCTCCACCTCATTTGATCCCTTCAAACCCTCGGTACTGCAAGCGCTTATGACTTCCCCTTTTCTCACTCCTTGATGCCCCACTGTAACAGCTTGTGTTCAAGTGGGGCACAATTTATGCATCATCTCTCATGTCGGGAAAATACTATCCCCTAAAACAATATTAAACTACAAGAATATGCTATACTTAAGAGCCAAATAAGTATTAATGAGAAGAACAACAAAGTAAAAAGATCAGAAATAAGAGAAATTACAACTCAGTGCCAGTATACTCCTTGTTACCACCAATATGCATTATCCCCAACACTTAAGGCATGTATATTTATCGTGCCCAATTTGCCATGTTCTAGCATGAGATTTTGTTGCAAGCCTCTTCAAAGACGTCTGCGAGTTGCTCCTTAGTCTTCATGTATTTTTTGATCTTTTCATGAATTATATGCCAATATGTCTCCTTATGTCCAGTCCTTTCATGATATACTGGACTAGAAGCATGGCTACCTATTTGTCACAAATCATAATACATTAGAATAGGAATCTTCATGGGGAACATAAGTAACTGATCAGGCCTCTCATGTAGTGGTGTTTGTGGACCAGTACTCTACCTCTGTTTTAGACCTTGCCACAACCGAATGTTCTATTAAAAAATAATAATAAAATAAAGAAAGTGCAATACCTCAACATGCAAATACTCAAAAACATAAAACTCAACCTGCACCTAAGAGCATGAGCAGTTCATGGAGCAGGCAGGTACTAACAGTACTAACTACTAGAGAGTAATGGTTAAATAAAAAAGCTTATTTACAATCACCTAATTCATCCATGGATTCTTCAAAAGCTCACCATTAACCGTGATTAATTTCTTATTCAGTTTGAGTGGTGATGCAGGCCAGACCCAAGGTCGCCCAGCCCACAGGCCCAAAAATTTTGGCAGGAGACCCATTAGAAAGAAAGATTCCAGCCCACAGGCCCAATGGGCTGGCCCACCTTAGGTCTGGCCTGCACCAAGTTTACTGGTAGTCTTCAAAAGGTCAAGAGTATGCTTCCACTGGGACTGATTCTATGTTGTTGTGGGGAACCTTCAATCCTGAGGAAGTATTTTTAACTAACCTATGTCCTTTATTGTCAAACATATTGTTCAATTACAATTTGTTTATAATTTAGTAGCATTGTCATTCCAGGTTGAAATAATATCAATATACAAGCTGAGGCCCTTTTAACGAACACCGACTTCTTTGAACCACATCTTGCAAACCAAAACTAATGGGTGCTCCATTGAATTTCTCAAACCATATACCCTTGATGTGGCTTAACCTGCAGATTGCTTTCTTCATGCCTTTCTTCTTCCTGTTAGGAACAAAGCTAGGAGAGGTTAACAAATAAACTTGGTCATGACAATCACCATGAAGAAATGCATTCTTCATGTCAAGTTTGTAAAGATTAAAGGGGCCTTTTTTCCCTTGAAATGGATGAAGAGGCCAATTCAGATTAGCTGAAATGGAAATGATACACGAACTAAATTAATTTTCCTGTGGTTGCATAAGTCTCTGAATAGTTTCCACCATAAATGTGAGTGAAAGCATTGATGATCACCAACACTCTCATGGTCGACTGGTGTTTGCACTTGGCACCTTTGTATCACATATGCCCAGGGATTGATCCCTGGGTCTTCCAGTTTAAAAGTATCAATCTGTCCAGTAGTCCAACTTAAAAAACATGACAATCAATCAAACCTTATACCAAGTATCATTGCCATCTGGATAATACATTCTACCCGTTGGAGAATATGCATGTCTATGATATTTATGAAAGACACAAGTACACAGAATTTCTGGATAATACATTCTACCCGTTGGAGAATATGCATGTCTATGATATTTATTAAAGACACAAGTACACAGAATTTCTGGATAATACATTCTACCCATTGGAGAATATGCATGTCTATGATATTTATAAAAGACGCAGGTACACAGAATTTCAAAACATCATTCGACTTAAATGGTGATGGTAAACAAAATTTTATGACTTGAATGGAGGAGTGGCTTGCATGATAATGCCAGTTATCAGGCTCTTCTTTGTTCACTTACAACCACTACTACTAACAACACTCTAGGTTTGGAGTGGTGAATATGTAATCCATTCTCCTCACGGCCACCGCCAATGTGCTTCTTCATCTAATATATCTTGAAACACACAATGGGTAGATTGCAGTCTAGATTCGTGGTAGTGTCTCTGTCTCTCTGATGAATATAAATTTAGTTTGTGCTGCCATCGGAAGCTAGCAGCACTTGAGACAATGAGAGAGGGTGAAGACGTAATTCTTTCCACCCGTAAGTGTGAAGGTACCATTAGCTAATTTCACTTGACCTAAATCAAAAATATGTACAATGGTGAAGAAGGTAAAGGACTTACCATTCGGAGAATAAAACTTGGAGAAAGAAAAAGAGGTACTTCTGATAAGATTTTTGGGCCAGATCGAATGACCTAGTGGCTGAATTCAGGTGAGGCATTCAGTGCAGATGAGGTGTTATGTGACTGAATATAAGAAGTAGAGGAAGTAGTAAAAGAAGAGGCTTTTTAAGAGTTAAGAAGAGACATCTGCAATCACTGTTGCAAAAATCGGCCTAGGCGGCCGATTAATCCCCGCCTAGGCGCTAGTCGGCGGTCACCGCCTAGGCGCTAGGCGGGGATTAATCGGACTAGGAGGGGATTAATCGGGCTAGGCGGGGATTAATCGGGAATTAATCCCTAATCCATGCCCACCGCCTAGCGTCCGCCTAGCGATTTTTACAACATTGTCTGCAATAGAAAAGTACATCATATTTAACTATTGAGATTTGAACTACATCATCTGTAGGCACCATTTAAAACAACAGCAACAAGAACAACAAATCATCTGTAAGGTGGATTGAGGTAAGTAGAGGATGAAGCACCAACTGTTTGTTGATTACTAGCATCCATAGAAGCAAAATAAAACTACAAGGATGCCTGCGATATAAATTCCAGCATGTATCAACCATGTTTCTCTTACCACGGTGAGCACAGTATCTGTCACCGCCATGGTCGCGATCATGACGATAATCACCACAGCCATGCGCACGCCACGACCACAAGCACAACCGTAATCACACAGCCACCTCCATCATGCCCACTATGGCCCTAGCAGTTCCTTTGGAATTTATAATTTTAGGGTTGTAGGAGTACACGGGGGACATGGGTACGGTAATAGAAATGAAGAAGGGAAGGATATCTTGGAGTTTTCAGTGGCTTATGATCTCATGGTAACTAACACCTTTTTTAGGAAGAGAGAGGAGCATTTGGTGACTTATAAGAGTGGCTCATCGAGGACAAATTGACTTCTTCTTAACTAGGAAAAGAGACCGCTTAGCTTGTAAAGATTGCAAGGTTATACCGGGGGAGAGCTTGACTTCCCAACATAGGTTTTTGATCATAGATGTGCAGCTACAAAAGTGGACTAGAAAAAAGAAGTTGTATAGATGCTCAAGGACTAAATGGTGGAACCTGAAAGGTGATAAGCAACTAGCTTTAAGGGAAAGAGTACTAGAGGAAGACGTTTGGGCGATAGATGAGAGTGCAAATAATATGTGGGATAAAGTAGCAGAGTGTATTAGGAGGGTAGGGAAAGAAGTCTTAGGAGAATTCAAAGGGGGTGCTCCGGTACAGAAAGAGGCATGGTGGTGGAGCGAAGCCGTCCAAGACAAGATAAGAGTTAAAAGAGAGTGCTTTAAAACTTGGCAAAATGATCGAAATGAAGCGAACTTGGAGAGGTATAAAGAAGCAAAAAGAGAAACCAAAAAGGCAGTTAGTGAGGCCAAGGCAAAGGTATTTGAGGAGCTATATAGGCGACTTGACACTAAGGAAGGCGAAAGAGAGATATTCAAGCTTGCTAAAACCAGAGATCGGCGGACCAAGGACTTAAACCAAGTTAAATGCATTAAGGATGAGGATGAAAAGGTATTAGTAAAGGAAGAGGAGATAAAGGAGCTTTTGAAGAGCTACTTCTACAAGTTATTTAACGAAAGAAGTAGTAGTGATATACAATTGGGACAGCTTACCATTTCTAGAGAAGAAGCGAATTATATGTTCTATAGGAGAATCAGTAGGGAAGAAGTTAAAGAAGTATTAAAAAGAATGAAGAATGACAAAAGCGGTTGGGCCAGATGGTGTCCCTATTGAGGTCTGGAGGTACTTGGGGGAGGATGGCATTAGTTGGTTGACAAAGCTTTTTAATGTAGTGCTAAAGAGCAAGAAGATGCCTAATGCATGGAGGAAAAGTATTCTTATACCCATATATGGAGGAAAAGTATTCTTATACCCATATACAAGAACAAAGGAGATATTCAGAACTGTGCGAACTACCGCGGGATTAAATTGATGAGCCATATGATGAAATTATGGGAGAGAGTTATTGAGAGAAGACTAAGAAGAACAACAAACATTTCAGAGAATCAATTTGGTTTCATGCCTAGGAGATCAACCATGGAGGCTATCTTTCTCCTGAGGAGGTTAATGGAACAGTATAGAGAAGGTCAGAGAGATTTACATATAGTGTTCATTGACTTGGAGAAGGCCTATGACCAGGTTCCTAGGGAGATTCTTTGGAGAGTTCTGGAAAAGAAAAGAGTGTGTGTCGCATATATTGAGGCGATAAAGGATATGTATGATAGAGTCGTGACATCTATAAGGACGACTGGCGGCGAAACTAAGGAGTTTCCCGATCACGATTGGTCTACACCAAGGCTCAGCGTTAAGCCTGTACTTGTTTGCCCTAGTTATGGATGAGATTACAAGACATATCCAGGATGAGGTGCCGTGATGTATGCTATTTGCAGATGACATTGTTTTAGTGGATGAGACGAGAGAAGGAGTGAATACTAAACTAGAATTGTGGCAGAAAACATTAGAGACAAAAGGGTTTAGGCTAAGTCGATGCAAAACGGAATATATGGAATGCAAGTTTAGTCCAAGTAGGACACTTGATAGCATATAAGTAAGTTTGGGCACACAAAAGATTGTAGAGAAAGAAAACTTTAGGTACCTTGGATCTATGGTGCAACAAGATGGAGGGATTGATACTGATGTAAGTCACAGGATTCAGGCCGGGTGGACCAAATGGAGGAGTGCTTCGTTGGTCTTGTGTGATCGAAAAGCCCCCCTCAAGGTTAAAGGAAAGTATTATAAGGTGGCGGTACGACCAGCGTTGTTATATGGATCAGAGTGTTGGGCAGTAAAGCATAATCATGTCAAGAAAATGGAAGTCGCGGAGATGAGAATGCTAAGATGGATGTGCGAGATCACAAGGAGAGAGAGGATTAGGAATGAGGAGATTAGGGGCAAAGTAGGAATAGCACCGATTGGAGATAAAATGAGAGAAAATCGACTGAGATGGTTCGGCCATGTTAGAAGGCGTCCAACGGAGGCACCTGTTAAAAGGTGTGAAAGCATGGAGATTGCTAGGAGTAGGAGAGGGAGAGGGAGACCCAAGAGAAGTTGGAAAGAAACTATTAAATATGACCTTGCCTACATGGATCTAACGGAGGACATGACCTTAAACGGATTTGATTGGCGTCGTCAAATCCATATAGCCGACCCCACCTAGTGGGAAAAGGCTTGGTTTGGTTAGGGTTGGATGCTCTTTGAGTGAATAAACCATCACAATATGTCTGCTCATCGAGAAGAAGATGACTAGAAGAGTATTAATGTTAAGTGATGGAGGAGTGGATGATCCAAGAATTTAGGCCCAAATGGGTTCAAATTTCTATTGTAGCCCAGCAAGGAGCTCAAATGTATGCTTAAACCATCACAACGAGCAGGTGCATATATCTACCTTTTTTTTTCCTTCAACATCTCTAACTCAGTTACTTACTGGAGTACTCTGAAAATGATGTCAGAAAATGATATGTCACCTTGCCTAAGACTCCTAATATCCTAATATAATATTGGCCATATATTTGTTTTTTCAGAATAGAAGTCACGTGAAGCATACCATCTGTCTTTCGCAGCAGGAAGCAAACGCAGTAGGAAGCAAATAACCAGGACATAATTGGTGAATCTGTCCGCATGTTTTGGGTCATCAACACTTGGCTCTTTGATTCTTCCATCCAAATAGCAGACTTTTGTTTCCCTGCAAGAAACATTTCAACATCCCTTGACCAAGATAGTTTGCTGCTTTTAATTTATGAGTAATGGTGTGAAGGCTTGGATCTTTGTACTAACATTTGGTTCTCACTCTCTCCACTTGATTACCACCTGAACCATAGATGATGAGGATTTATCCCTTACTACTTATCAACAGAACTCAGATAAGTTGGTTCAATTTCTATACTAGAACAAATAAAGATCGACTGCCATAGATGTGGGATGAATATGGTAGGAACGTGCCATTGATACGGCAGGGACACAGATATTACCCCCCAAAAAAAGTAAAGTATTTGAATTTGGTATGATGTGATGAGTTGCCCATTTTGAAGTATATGAGCAACCATAAGTTACAATCTGTTTGCTAGGAGAAGGAATTGAGTCAACCATTTCAGATCCAGAAATCAAATAAATTGCACAACACCTCAAATCTCCTCCAGCATTCAGCAACCATGATTTTCAAGAATGCTACCAAAGCACCATTGGATGTCGGCATGGGGATAAAAATCCTTCACTATGCCTTCTCTGTCTATGAAATTGTTCCATCATGCTCTTAAATCTTGGAAGGGATATTGTTCTCCCACTTATAAGTGACAGATCTTCTCAAAGCCAAGTAGATTGAATACAAGCTGCAGCCTGTAGACATCACCCAATTTTTTTTTACATTTTCAATAACTTGAATGATCTAAGTCACAAACTACGCTGCTGAAAAATCTGAAAAAGAATGTGTTTATAAATCTAGATAAATATGGGTGAAACAGGGTGTGTTTCTTCAAAATCCTTCTCCCCCTTACCATACAGCGACTGACATCCGCTGTACAAACTGCAGACAACATCCATGTCGTGTGCCTTGGTTTACTCTAGTTGCTCCGGCTCCATTGATTTACAAATCTGAAAGTTCTCTTTTTGCCTCAGTTGGGTTACTTCTTTCTCATCCTAACATTGAAACATGCCAATTACCTACACTATCTGGATTGAACCCTTTAAATTCATTCTATTGGAGAAATTCATTCTATCAACTGTCCAGTATGCTAATTTCACTTTGGTAATTTGTTAACTCAAACAAATCTTCATAGTTCTTCTTGGGATTCAAAACCTTATTATCCTGACATAAGGACAAAAAGTTGTGTTTGGACTTTTGTGCCATTATCTATCTGAAGACAATGGATACATGTAATGTATTAGTTAAATTTCTGTTTAAAATCATGTCACTTTGGTTCCCGTCATTCTAAATAGGAATACAACAGAGGCTTAAGATTGGTCTCAATTTTTGAGACAGATTTGTTTGTCAGATGATTTTTAGAATGTGGAAAGATAATAATGAATTTATTTGTCCGACTCCCATTAGATGGAATAATGGAAATGTGTGCTGAAATGGTCTGCATCTAATTTCACTTTTTCATGGTGTTAAACTTGGCATAACTGGATTTCATTCAAGGGTTGTATATGATGGGCTTATTTTGATCAAAATTTTGCATTTGTTGAGATTAAAATCTGAGCTCTAGATGTAAGCAATCTCATGTATGGTTGCTTCATCCTAATATGAACTCAATGGGTAAATTTGTCTAGTACATTGGGTTGGCCAACTTTGGAGAACATGAGGTTAGTTCAGAGACCATCATATCATCAAGTATCTCTTTGAAGGCATATGTATACAATGTCGGGGTTTTCATTTTTAAATAACTCTACATTAGGCTATCATGGTTGTATTTGTGTGACCGTCCACGACCTTTTTTTTTTTTTTTTGCATTATTTTCCTTATTAGAATTATACAATTTTTGTGTTTTTAAATTTCTAAATTCATTGTCCAGTACCGATACCCTCTTTCGAAGCTTAACTCAAATAGAAGAAACTATGGAGCGCTTCCGAGGGCAGAATCCTGTTCCTGCCCAACGAAGAAGACCATCATCCAGAGTCTTCTCCCTTTTCGTCTCTAATTTCCAAGACAGCTTCAAGTTATGTTCTGTAGGGCAGGCACTGTGATAGACACCTTCATCCCTACCGATCGATCATCTGGCAAGCAGAGAGGCTTCGGTTTTGTCAGATTCAAAACAGAAAGAGAAGCCAACCTAGGTCTTGAGATCGTTAACGGGAGATCCTGGGGAGGAAGAAGAATCCTAATTGACCTAGCTCGTCCTCGATCCACAGGAACAATCGCTGATACCTCTCAGGCTTCCATCGAGAACAAATCAAGCCTTATGCAGCCTCCACCTCCCATCGATAATTTAGGGCTTCCGTGCCATCAATAGCCCAACGCCTGGAATCGCCCTCCAGTATGCATCCCTGACTCATCCACAGGGTGGATTGTCAAGAATGGCCACTCTCACTTCATTCGTGTGGCCCCTTCGGTTGTTGAGTCGGAGAAGAAGGTCCTCTGCTTCAGTTTGATTGGCTACCTCAAGCCAAACACGTCTGTGGACGATGTAGCTCGCTGGCTTCACACTCAATGGGGCAAATTGGCTGCCAAGCTCAGACTGTTAGAAGTTGATGTCATCCACATCCAACTTCTTTCGGAGGAGGATGTTCGCCAAGTTCTGGGATGTGTAGCAGCCTCATCTCCCAACCCCTTCGTTGCCCTAGACAGATGGATGGAGGTCATTGGCTCACCCCCGATTACCAAATGGATTCATTTCCATGGCGTTCCGTTGCAAGCTTGGAACGAAGGAGTCTTCCGTCTTTTGGGCGACTTCATCGGTTCAACCTTAGAGGTTGATCGCCTCACTTCGGAGAAGATAAACCTTGTCTATGGGCGTGTCAAGTTCCTAACCAGCAGGCTATGTGAGCTTCCATAGTATATCTCTCTGTCCGTCGGAGATCTCTTCATCTCAGTCAGGGCTGAAGAAGAACCCCTTCCCATCACCTCCGACTCTGCTGGAACCTCCTTTGGAGCAAATAGTGGCGCGCAGCTTCTTGACGAAGATCCAGGTTTTGCTGGCGAAGAAGACTTCGCTATTCCTGCTAATGGAAGACTCCAGATTCGAGCTAGGGCTCGCAAGCATGCCAGGTCAGGAAGATCCAGGGCCTCTAACTCAACCCAAGCCTGGACCTGGTACACAGCTAATTTCACCTCTGCGGGCCACGGGCTGACTAATGGAGAGACACTTTGCTCCTTCCTTAGTGATCTGGGTCAGCCCAACTTCTCAGCCCCAGCCTTTGCCCCTTTTAAACATCTAAAGGGTTCGAAGTCTGCTACCTCGGCTTACCTGGTGCTATGGCTGCCTCTTTCTCACCCTCCTCGGACTCATCGACCTCTTTCGTTGTAAATTCGTCGAGCAAAATCTCCTTTGCCCCTTCCTTAGAGGACCCTCCGATCCTTCCTCGTCTCATACAAACAAGTCAGCCTATGGATTTGGTAGGAAGCCATCCCCTTCCAGCACCAGTTGTCACCACTCGCCAGGAGAAGGAGAAGGCTGGCGTTCTGCGGCTACTTGCTAGCTCCTATGTTTTGGACTCAGATTCCCCCAAATCAGGTTCTGATACCTGTCCAACCCTCCCCTCCTCTCCTCGTTCAGTACCAGCCACTGTTCTCTCTGGCTTCAGGGATTCTGCCTTTTCTCCCTCTCGGCAGAACTCTGACGAAGACCTCTCTTTTAGTTCAGAGTGCCCCCATAGACACTCTGCCCCTGTAGAGAGTAGCTACTCGCCAGTCTCCCCCAACTTGTGGTTACCTCAAAAAATTAAAACCTGTGGTGAGGCGATGGCATCTCAGTGGATAACAACAAAGGAGGGTGGGAAAGCCTTATTGCTTTTGCAAAGGATAGAGATTCTATTTTTCAAAGACCGGTCACCTTTAAAAAGAAGTCATAAGACAGAGAAACAGAGAACTACATAGCCTATCGTGCTCCATCAACTACGATAACCGGCCACTTGTGAACAGAGTTAGAGATTCAAAAAAGTGTTGTCAATGAAGGCCATCTCCTGGAATGTTTGAGGCTTAGGGAACTCAGTGAAACGGGCAGTTATAAAGGAGGTTATTCATACTTTTAAAGCAGACCTTCTCCTTCAAGAAACTAAGCTAAGCTCGATGTCCCAATCTATTATCCGGGATATTTGGGGTACTAGTAAATGTCTGTGGGTCGCCCTTGATGCTGTGGGTCGCCCTTGATGCTGTGGGTACTTGTGGAGGTATTCTTCTTTGCTGGAACAGTAGGTTATACACCATGAAAGATCATTTCATTGGTTCCTTCTCTGTCTCGGCAGTGCTTGAAGATCGAGTAAATGGCTATACTTGGATTGTCTCCTCTGTCTATGGCCCTACTGACCGCACTCTTCGTAGCAGTTTTTGGAGTGAGCTTGGCTCGATTCGTAGTAGATGGGCTGGCCCTTGGTGCATTGGCGGTGATTGGAATATTACCAGATTCTCTTCTGACAAGTCGGGGGCAGGCAGAATTACAGCTGATATGGAGTCCTTCTCGGACTGGATTAACACCCATTACCTCATCGATCTTCAGTTTTTTTTTTTTTTTTGGGGGGGGGGGGGGGGGGGGGGCGCAAAATCCTCCAACCTTGTCGCGTCTAGACAGATTCCTGGTTACTGGGGATTGGATTGACTTGTATCCTGAAGTTTGCCAAATTGCCCTCCCGAAGCCCACTTTTGATCATTGCCCCATCCTCCTTGATTGCAAAAGTCTTAAGTGGGGACTGTCTCCCTTTCGCTTAGAGATAATGTGGCTGGAAGATAAAAATTTCATTGCTCTAATTAAGGAGTGGTGGAATAGCTATGATATCAATGGTTGGGCAGGTTTCAGACTATTTGAGAAGCTCAAGCGGCTGAAGCTAACCATTAAAGATTGGAGAACTACCAATTTTGTGCCTATTGAAACTTTCAAGGCTAAACTTTTAGAAGAAATACAATCTATTGACTCTAAGGAAGAATCCCAAGGGCTGTCTGAAGTGGATTTCGCTATGAGATTGAATCTCAAAGATCTTTTTGAGCGTAAAGTCCAAGAAGAAGAAATCAAATGGAAACAGAGATCTAGATGTCGTTGGCTAAAGGAAGGGGATAAGAACACCAAATTTTTTCACAGTTTGGCCACTACCAGAATGAGGGGTAACAAGATCAATTACTTGATAGCTGATGGCAACAGATTAGGGGACAGGGATGGGATTACTAGTCACATTCTCAGCTTCTTTCAAAGCCTGTATAAAAAAGATGGTTTCACTAAGCCTTCCTTAGACAATCTTCACTTCTCCACCATCAGTGATGAGAATGCAAATTGGTTGGAAAATGAGTTTCGGGAGGAAGAAGTCAAAGCGGTGGTCTTTAATCTTGCTAGTGACAAATCTTCAGGCCCAGATGGTTTCCCAATGTCTTTCTTCCAAAAATTTTGGGACCTCCTCCGAGTTGACATTATGGTATGGCCTTCATGAAGGAATTTCACTCTAGAGGCAGGCTTTCCAAATCGATCGGTGCCTCTTTTATCGCCCTTATTCCAAAGAAGACAGGGGCTGACAGTATTAAGGACTTCAAGCCTATAAGCCTCTTAGGCAGCATCTACAAAATCTTGGCTAAAGTACTAGCTTCTAGACTTCAAAAGGTCCTTCCTTCCATCATCTCTCTCTCTCAAGGAGCTTTTGTTCAAGGCAGACAGATCCTAGATGGGATTCTTGTTGCCAATGAATGCATTCACTCCAGACACAAGGACAAACTTCCAGGCATCATTTGCAAACTTGACTTGGAAAAGGCCTTTGATATGGTGGACTGGGACTTCCTCCTTTACTTGATGTGCAGGATGGACTTTCGATCTAAATGGAGGACTTGGATCAAAGAATGCATTTCTTCTGCTACCTTCTCCATTCTTATCAATGGCTCCCCGAATGGTTTTTTTCCAGTTGAGAGGGGCCTACGTCAAGGGGATCCTCTGTCGTTTCTATTTGTCATTATTGGAGAAGCCCTCAGTCGGATGCTTTCCAAGGCTGAAGACTGCAATCTGATCCATGGATTCAGGCCTTCTCATAATGCTCCTTCTGTCACCCATCTTCAATACGCAGATGACACCTTCCTTTTCTATGATGCTGATGAAGATCAAATAAAAAACTTGGTTGCTATTCTCAGATGTTTTGAAGCTGTCTCGGGTCTTAGGATAAACTTCTCTAAAAGCTCCATTCTCGGAATCTCAATTGAAGACATTTCTCTCAATCACTATGCTACCATCATTGGGTGCAAAGCTGACTCCTTCCCCTCCACCTACCTAGGTCTTCCCCTGTGCCTGGACAGAGTGCCTAAATCTGTTTGGAATCTTGTGCTTGAAAGGATTGAGAAAAAGCTATCTTCGTGGAAAGCAAAGTATTTATCCTTGGGAGGAAGAATTACGTTGATCCAATCTGCACTTGCCAACCTTCCTATCTGCTACATGTCCATCCTTAAGTGCCCCGCTTCAATCATTGACCGCATTGAGAAGCTTCAAAGAGACTTCCTTTGGCATGATTGTGAGGATTCTAAAAAATTCCACCTGGTGAATTGGAAAACAGTCTGCTGCTCTAAAGACTCTGGCGGTCTTGGAATAAGACCTTTAAGGATCATGAATCAGGCTTTGTTCGGGAAATGGCTTTGGAGACTTGGTGAAGATTCAGAAGGCCTCTGGAAAAGAATCCTGGTCGCAAAATACAAAGTGAAAAGAAATGGCTGGGAAATCTCTCCTCCGCAAAGATGCTCAAACTTCTGGAAAGGGATATACAGCTCCAAGGCTTCTTTCACCCATTCTATCCGCTATCGCGTCGGTAATGGAGATAAAATTCATTTTGGCACGATGTCTGGGCTGGTGACACCTCTTTAGCGCTTCAATTCCCTGATCTCTACAGTTGTGCCAGAAATCGTAATGCTAAGATCAGAGATTACCTCGACATTAGCACCAACATTTAATTGTGGTGGCCTATCTTCAGAAGGAATCTGTCAGAGGCAGAAGAAGCTAACCTCTTCAAGCTTCTCGAGGTGCTTAATGGCATAGATGGCTCGAGAGAAGGGCAAGACAGCAGGATATGGATCCCTTCTACATATGGTTCTTTTTCTGTTTCTTCTTTCTTCTCCGCTTTATTGACAACTCTAGTGGCTTCTCGCAGTTGGTCTGCTTTATGGAAGATCAGGGCCCCTCCCAGAGTTATCACTTTTACTTGGCTTGCTCTTCGGAAAATTTTTTTAACTTAGGATAATCTTCGCCGCAGGCATATTCTCCTTGTCAACGCTTGCCCCCTATGCTTAGCGGACGAGGAAACAATTGATCATCTTTTGCTCCATTGCAAGCAGACGAAAGCCCTTTGGTCTACAATCCTGAATGAGGTCAATTGTAGTTGGGTCATGCTGCAGTCCTTAAATAACTTGTTTCTTCAATGGGCTTCCCCGATTACTACCTCCAAAGGGAAGATCATGTGGTGCCTTACTTTTTTGGCTTGCATCTGGACAATTTGGAAAGAGAGAAATAGAAGGTGTTTTGAAGGGATTGCTTCCTCCCAAGAAGACCTAATCGTTAGAATGAAATTCTGCGTTGCATTGTGGGTCTCCTATCTTCCAGATTTTTGGGGCTTATCTATAGATGTAATGATGTTCAATTGGAGGGAAGTCACTTCATCTTGATTTGGCTCTCTCTTTCCCTCTCCTTGTTTTGGTTTCCCCTCCTTTTGGGAGGTGGCTATTTTTGGGGCTTTTGCATGGCCGCTTCTCAGTATAATTCTTTTATATTGTAAAGCTTTTTGTATAGTTCCTTTTTCTTTCAATACAAGTTACCATTAAAAAAAAATTTTCTAAATTCATTTTATAAATCTTTAGAAGCTAGTATTCATGACTTTTAAATAATTGTCTTCAACCTTCTTGTTGAAAACCCAATTGTTTTACCTTCAACAATCGAGAAATGACCTTGGCATCCTTAATTGTTTGTTGCAAATAGCGTATAAAATGGGTGATAGGAAATAAGGAGATGTGGAGAGTATAATTTGCGAATATCATGAATTGTTTAGTTTTGCTGAGGAGTTTACTCCTTTCACATCCATCAAAAGTTGCTTCCTCCTCTGTAGAATTTCATTATTGATGGCTCATCCATGGAGGAGGCATATCTATGCAACCTTTTGCTGCTTTGGTTCTGGACTAGCCATCAGCTTGATGGGCTATTTCTTTCTCATACTTCACACTTTAACTTACTCATTTTCCAAAAATTGCGATACTGCTTCGAAGGAAAAATATTGATGGGTAGCCCTTACATAATCCGAGTTTGGCCAAGATCAAGTTGGATATGTGAGTTTATTCTGTTTCTAATAGATTGCTTGTTTTTTGGGTTTTACCACTTGTTACATAATTTATCCTATCCCTATCATGAGTTTCTCAAAAGTAGTCTTCATCTTGCATTCGAAGAGAAGCATGTGATTGTGGTAGTTTAGCTAAGCTAAAAAATAGAAGCATCATTGCTTCCTGTGACATAGTGTAGGCTATTATTACTGTCTTGTTTATATGTGTGCCTTTTTTTACGTTCTTTAAGCAATGAATTGTGTGGTACTTGCCAGATAATAATTGCTGGAATATTTGTTTCATGTTTTTGGGTTATGTTAATGTTATTTGGCTGTGTTTGGATAAGAGTTAAATGTCGTATGCAAACCGATGGAACATTGTTCTGAACTTCTGATCCTTTTTGCCAATAGTATTAAAACAAGATTCCTTTGAGCATTTCCGTAGAATTTTGAAATATGCAACTGATGGTTCAATTTCTCTTGTTTTTCTCCATGCGATTTATGTTCCAAGCATCTCACAATTATTTTGGATGGTTTGGTCAGGGTTTCTGATACACATACCCACCAAATTGCTGCTAGGAAGGAGAGGCAGTTGGAGACTTTAAGAGCTGCTCTTGGTATAGCAAGAGATGAAACCCTTGAGCAGGAGCCTAAAGACCAGAAGCAGGATGATACAATAGACTCGGGAACTGAACATAGTGATGATGAGCAACTTGGAGAAAATCTGAAAACTGTTGCAATCCCTGCAGAACAGGGGAAAAATGAACTTCAAGGTGCTGATCAAGGCCGAGAGAAGAGCAGTAAAGAAGAAAGGATGGAGAGGGTCCTGAAAACGGAAGAGTATATGAAGGAAAAAACTGAAAAAGAGGATACGAAGGAAGTAAACAGGCGTGAAAAAACGAACAATGGCAGGAAAGATGAAACTGATGGCTTGAAGCCTCAGAATAGCAGAAAGAAAAGGTATGATGATGATGATGATTCTGATACCGATAGTGGCAATTATCATAGGAAAATGGCAAAAGAAAAATATGGGAAAGACACCAAGAGGCATGATTCTGAAGATTCTGATATTAGTGGAAGCAAGAAGAGCAAAATGCATTTTGTTAAGTACAAGAGGAGTAAGAAGCATGAAAGTGATTCTTCTGATGCTGACAGTGATGGCCTAGAACTCAAGGAACGGGGAAAGTATGCAAAAACTAGTCATAAGCATGATTCAGGTTCAGATAAAGAAACTCTAAGCAAGGGACAAGTGGAAAAGCACAGGAACAAAAGAAGGCATGATTCCGAGGATGAATCAGATTCAGATATTGGGATGAAAAACAGAAGAAAGCAAGTGGTGAAACATGGGAAACAGTCAAGAAGACATGATAGTGACAATTCTGATGCTGATGGCGGCATGAATGAGAGAAGTGGCAGAAAATACAGTGCAAATAATGAACTGAGTCCTGATAGAAGGAAAAGTGCTAAAGCCCAGATGGAGATGAGTAGGGGTGAAAAAAGGCAGCATGATACTCTAGAGAATGACTCAAGTGCTGGGAGGATGAATACCAAGAAAAACATGCTGAAACGTCAGAAAACTAGAAGGGAGAGGGAATTGTCAACTGATGACACTGTAAGTAGCACAGATGCTTCTGTTTACAGCAGTGATTCTGATTCTAGTAGCAGCAGTGATTCTGACTCTGGCAGCTGCAGTGATTACAGTAATGAGAAAAGTGCTGGGAAAATAGTTGGTAATGAAAAAAGGAAAAGTGATAAAGGTGACAATGAAAATTACAGGGGTGCAAAGAACCAACATGGTTTGACCACAGGAAGAGATGATAGAGGGAAGGAAAGAGGTGGTGTTCGATATGATGATGGTAATAGGGGGGACCAGAAAAGAAACCATGCTGATTCACGGAGAGATTTGAGGGATGAAGTTTTTGGAAACCAAGAAACAAAAGGAAAGGGTAAGCTTGAAGATGGTGACCGCAGAGATCTACTAGAGTCAAAATCAAGAGACAGTGATGTGGGGGAGAGAGAGAGGAAGCATAGAGAGAACAGAACTGTAATCTATCCAAGTATCAGAGACTATAGAAACAATGATGATCGAAGGAATGATGAGTACTCGAGCTTTAAAAAATCAGGGGAAAAACTGTCCACTCAATCTAGGTATGATGATGACATTGGAGGCAAAAGCCGTGGCACTGAGATGGAGAAAGATTCTAAGAGGAGCAGATATGATGGCGACATTGGAGGCAGAAGCCATGGAACTGAGATGGAGAAAGATTCTAAGAGATGCCGTGGAACTGAGATGGAGAAAGATTCTAAGAGGAGCAGATATGATGACGACATTGGAGGCAGAAGCCGTGGAACTGAGATGGAGAAAGATTCTAAGAGGAGCAGATATGATGATGACATTGGAGGCAGAAGCCGTGGAACTGAGATGGAGAAAGATTCTAAGAGGAGCAGATATGATGATGACATTGGAGGCAGAAGCCGTGGAACTGAGATGGAGAAAGATTCTAAGAGGAGCAGATATGATGATGACATTGGAGGCAGAAGCCATGGAACTGAGATGGAGAGAGATTCTAAGAGGAGCAGATATGATGATTCATATTCAAGGCAGAGCAGGTCAGAGAGTCACCGAAGCGATGCTGATCGATCCAGGAGGGGCTGGTAATGATGGGTGTTTTATTTGTGACTAGTCTTTAGACATGGTGAGTTTGACAACTATAGTTGGATTTGATTTTTCTTAATTTCTTACTGAAGGTTTTTTTTTTTTTGGTTCTATTGTCAATGAAATAAATGTTAGCTGATAGGAAAAACTGAAATTTTTTTCAGGGATGTCAATGAGTGCTCATGTCCTCATGCCTCCGGGGTTCACCTTTGCTGACCCCCTCTCGTGATAGTTAGCACCTATTTAAATTTGGCACTTGGATTTGTGTAGGTCCTTAAACTGTATTCAAATTGACACACGGAGTCGTGGAGGTCCTTCAATTGGCCGTGCTTGCAAATTTTGGTGCTCAGAGACTTTCTAATCGCTCAGATTTGGACAACATTGAAGCCCTTAAAACAGTAGCACTCTTGATTGGATATTACCAATTTTTGCGCACAAGTTGATCAAAGGGAGACAATCCCCAGCCCTTTGGTGATTGTCTTGATTAGAGGTGGCCCCCACAACTCAGACTGCTTCAAGCCCGAGAAACCGTTTCTCTTTTATTATTAGGGCCTGTTTTGTTTGCATTAAAATACATAGCAGCAATTGAATGTGTAGAATTCATACTATTACTTGTTAAAAATGAAGATCAAAGGTGCATTTAAAAAAAATGAGGATCAAATAACCTTTCCTTCTACGAAAACAGAATCAGTAGAAGATGGGAAATAAACTACCAGCCATCACCCTAGTACTTCATTTCCTATATTTATTTTTTTTGTATTCTATTTCCCTAAAAAAGAATGGTTATTTGATGCTCATTTTTAAAATTCATATTTGATTATCATTTTTGGTGTGAATTATATGTATTCAATTGCTATGTATTATAATGCAAACAAACAGGCCCTTCGTGTCATTTTCACCAACAGAAAGGCATGGGTGCTCACATTGCACTAATGTACTTTGTGATCGAGTGCACCTCATCTTTATTTAGTACATAGAAATCGGCATGAGGGGAAGATGTAAGGGGGACATGAAATGATCTGTGGAAATAATACCATCCAGATATCCTTTTCTTTTGGAAAAAGTAGAGTACATTTGGCCTTTAAATTAATGTGATCAACTGATCATGTGAAGGTTTAGCTGCCCATTTTCAAAATGCACAAACTAGGCCTTTCCTTTCTTTTGGAGCTATGCAAGCTGCTTGCTAGTTTGTCTTTGTTTATAACATTATGAATTTGCTATATCAGCCTTAGGGCTGAACAAAACCGGACCGCAAACCGGACTGGACCACAAAATCGGACCAGACCGGACCGGATTTGTGGTTTTAGTGGTACAAATCCGGTCCGGTCCGGACCGGACTGGATTTGGAAAACCGGTTATATCCGGTCCAGGCCTTTTGGGGACCGGACTGACCGGATTTATTAATATAAATAATAAATATATATTTTTTAATTTTTTTAATACAAACATAATACTTTTACCCTAAACTAAAAGTCTACAACTATGTGTTTGAGACATTTGTATTTTGACTTATGGTGCTTAATTTTTTGAGACATTTGCAACTAATTTTTTATCTTAAGATGTGAGCTGAAAATGAAAAAAAAAATGAAACTGGTCCGGACCACTTATAAATGGTCCAACCGGACCGGATTGGTCCTTCATTTTAGGCACAATCGGAAATCCGGTTCGACCGGATTCCGGTCCAAAAACCGGACCGGATTTCCGGTTGTGCAGCCCTACTCAGCCTAATTTAATATATTGTCATCGCCTTTTATTTTCCTTTTCTTCTAATATTTCTTTCACGACTAATTCTTGTTATTTCATTGGTCAGTCATTTACAGAGGCATGAAGACTGGAGCCAGGGTGGTGTGCAGCATTGGAAGTTGTTTTTATGTTAGTATTTCAGTGTCATGGAATGGAAAGATTTTTTTTTTTTTGGTTGGTTGGCCTAGTGGCCAGGAACTCTAAAGGAAAGCCACCACTCCAGTGATCAGACCCTGGTGGGCTGTGGGAGGCGGGTGTGCTATCCGCAGCTACACCCTGTGATTCCCAGTTGAAAGAGTTATTTGATGTTTTATTGTATGTACTTTTCCTGTGTTACAGCCTGACTGTACCTAGTTTTTCTAATTTCTGTGAAAATTTTCATGCAATGTAAACGGCGTTGATGGCATGACCAATTTATGCTATTTTGAACTCCTTTAAATAATGGCATTGTTTGCCCAACCAAAACGAGGTTCATATTTAGTTGTCTGTGGGACTACCATGTATTCTCAAAATCTGCAGGGTGTGACTCGCCTGACTTCAAATCATCCTCATGAATTGACTGCTACTTGATTTTCAAGGGTGGTTAGCTTCCGATTAGTTTTGGTACTTTTGAGCTTTCTTCCTGGTGTTCAACTCGATTTGTGATTGTGTTTTGGTGGGAGTTGTTTAGTTGCGTGCATGGTAATTCGCAGTGGGAGTTGTTTAGTTGAATGGGTTGGATTCATGGCGTGGTGTGTGGTGGCACTGTGAAACATTTGCAATGTTTATTGCTTGACTGGATATATGAGAAATGATAATCCTTTTTTTGTTCTCGCTCGCTCACTCACTCTTGGGCAAACTAGAGATTTTCTAATATTCGATTTCTGACAACAGCAGTAATGTGATATGTTTGATTCAGTGTTTTAAAACTTGGTGAGATTAGTGTTCAAGTTACTGGTGAGACTCTGACTTTTGTTGTTTTGGTGAGGTGATTAGTGGGCTGAGGTGATAACTGAATAAGCCACTGATAGTGTAAACATTAAAAATATTTTAATGTTTTTGTTGTTTGGCCGATTTCAAAGCATTTCAAATTGAGTTGTTTGGCAAGTGCTGTTTAATATAATTACGGGAGCTGCTAATGCGCATACCAAGTTTCACCTTTCACATCCCTTCTCTTTCACATCCCTCCTCTTTTCAAAATTTCTCTCTACATATCCTATTGTCCCCAAAATACCCTTCCCTTTCCCTCGCAAGCTTTTATTTTCACATCCCTTATCTGTCTCCCTGCTGCTGTCAGCTGCCCTCTCTCCTTCTCCGTCTCTCACAGTCTCTCCCTCTCCCTGCCGCCGCCCCCCTTCGCCCGCTGTCCCTATTCCTGTCTCTCTCCCTCTCCTCCCTATCATTGCACCAAAACAATGACCCTTTGGACTACATTGCCAAAGTGATGTTATTAACTGAACTGGGCCCTTTCTAGGAGTTAAGTCTTGTAGAGTTTATACATGAAGAAAAAAATTATATATATATATATATATATATTAGGTCTGGGATGTATTGCCTAAAACCTGGTTTGAAACTGCATCTGTGGGGTCGGAAACATCAACCTTAAGATAACCTAAGCTAGGCCTAATATTAATTTGAGCTGGAACATATTATCTAGAGTGAATTAAACCCTCCATGTACCTCAAAAGGAGATTCTGCGCCGAATGTGCACCAACCATAAGAAATTAAAAGCTAATTTTATTTGGCTCGCTTGTTATTTAGATCGATCCATGTATGCTAAAAAAAATGATAGGGGCACGTTTGAGTAACACTAGAATTTCACCATTTTCTGATTTTTATTTTGAAAGTGCTGTGGAAAAAGCGGTTTCTACTTCCAACTCACTCTCTTTCGGAGAACAGTTTTTATGGACTCAAGGAAAATATTTAAAAATAGTAAATTTTCTTCGTGGAAGAACATCGCACCAAATTACAATAAAGTGACATCAATTAAATAAAACTTAAAGCCATTTCTCCGAGAATTGTGGGCGTTAGACAAACATTCCATGCAAACTATTAGATGGATTGAACTTTTGGGTCCCTACTATTTTATCATATATGCGAAAAGCAATAAGTTGCATCCACCAACATTGCAAAACCAATGAAGGAATTTAAAAAAAAAATGCTATAAGGAAGAGAGAAAAAAAAAATGCAACATTCATATTAAAAAGGTACCACATAGACCTGAATGCTTATCTAGTCACATTGATTCGACTAATTAATCTGCAAACGTAGGTTTCTGTTCACAAGAAAATATTGTTTCTATTATGTCCCTTTTCTTCATTCTTTCTAATTGCAAACCCTTCTTATTGAATTCACTTAATTCTTGATTTTGAGCCTTAATAAACTTGCACAAATGGGCAATCAAAGAATGCATTTTTAACTACTAGAAAGACCACTTTACTTACCACTAGTCTAGATTCTAGAAGGCCATTACAATAAAAATATAATAGTGACTTTTGAGATTTTTTTTGGGGGGCTTTATCTATTGTGCCCTGGTTGTCATCTCAATATAATAGGACCAATGTAGCAAATATCACTAGCAAATAATATTGGTAAGAGAACCAGGAAAACACTGTTGAGCAAAAAATATTTTAAATAATTTAAAATAAAAAAGTCAAGATATAAATCTATGGTTCTCTAAAAACTATATAGATTCCTAAAGTTTAATTTGTTGCATTCTTTTTCGCAATAATATCATTATAATTTCAGTTCTAAGGATAAATTGAATCTTATGATGATACACTGATGAGATACATTTAAAACTTATCTGCTATTTGGGTTCCAACTTTTGTTTCGAAGGCTTTAAAGAAAATCACATTTTGGCTGGTAGATAGATTGAGAAGAGTTCCAAATTCTGAGTGATTAAACCTAGATAACAATAGGGATGACTGTCAAGTTGCTAGTTTTCTGTAAAAAGAGTACGCTAATGATCAATAAAAAAAAAGTGATTTTTAGCATAGCAGCGGTTTCTTTCCGTCCCTAAAAGTGTCGTATTTGGACCGTCTAATATTTTCCGCAGATTTTTCATTCGTTAAAAATCACCATTTTTTCGTACTTAGGTTAACATTGGAGAGAAAGGAGTGTATCGTGCATGACAAAAATAAATAATATTAATAAAAAGGAATGAATGTAAAAAATAAACAGAAAAATTAAAAAAAAAAACATAAATCTAAATAAACCAGCATCCTCATCAAAATATAATAATAATAAAATAGAACTACAAGACAAAAATAAATAATATTAATAAAAAAAATGAATGTAAAAAAACAGAGAAAATAAAAAAAAACATAAATCTAAATAAACCGACTTCTTCATCAAAATATAATAATATAAATAGAACTACATGAAAAAAATAAATAATATTAATAAAAAAGGAGTGAATGTAAAAAACAGAAAAAAAATATAAATCTAAATAAATCGGCATCGTCATCAAAATATAATAAAAAAGAAATAAAGCCACCATAAATTTAAATAAACCGGCCTCTTTACTCCCGCATCAATGGTGTTAGTCTAACATCATATGTTATTTTGATCTAAGTTGGATAGTTGTTATGCATGCCATAGAATGTGGGATAGGAATTGGTATTTGAAAATTGAAATGGGTCGGGTTACTCATGCATCAATGGTGGAGGGCCAGCATCATGTTATTTTGATCTGGGTCGGATGGTTGTTATGCATGCCATAGAATGTGGGGGTAGGGATTGGTATTTGAAAATTGAAATGGGCCGGGTTACTCACGAATCAAAATTGAAATGGCCAACGTGTGTTAGCTCATTTAGGGATCTCATGGAGAGATTTTAGGCATTTGAGTGGAAGATGATTTTAGGCCTTTAGGGATCTCATGGAAGATGCTTTAAATTTTCTTGATCCAACTGTTATTAATAGTATCTTCCATACAAAAGATGGGTCTTATAACATGATTTGGTTGCATATGATTATTATGGGCATGAAATTTGTACGGATTTCTTTATGTCAAATGATTAGTTTGAAGAATGGGTCCAAATCAGATTTTTTTTTTTCTAAATCAAGAGCATTGTTATCAAGTCCAATCTCATCTACTCAGGCAATCACTACCTCATCTATCCTTTTATATACATCGTATATGGTAGCTGGCCATCTTCAATTACATGGTGAGTCCACTATCGCCACATTTATATGGCGTATGAATATTGTGGGGGCTGAAATTTGTTTGGATTGGCCATGAACCCATCCAATGGATGGGATTTGTTTTGTTGATTGTCACCAAACGTGTGAAAGAAGATAAAATGTGTGTAGATGGAGAGATTTTAGGGAGAATGAGAGATTTTAATGATTGCATTGCATAGGGATTTATTGGGGGAAAAAAAGAGAGAAGGGCAATTTCGGAATCAAGCGGTGCAAAAAGCTTGAGGACGCGCCATGTGTGCTCCCCCGCGAACTCACCTGCTGTCTTTTTTTATATAACTAGCGCTTGAGGGCCCACGCCCAACGCGAGCCTTTAATTCATTGAAGTAGACACCGAATAAACATACAAACTACATTTAATACAATTATATATGAAATTCAAGATTGGTCACCATCTTTTGGAGAACCCCATATACGTTTATGCCTTTCAATTCTTATGTGGCGTCGATATTTGTAAGAGAAAGGCAAATATTTTAAAAGAATCTTATATATAAATCTAAATCAATTGTCAAAAGGAAAATATTGAATAATGTTCGAGTCAAACATACCGTTTATTTTATGGTATGAGTGGCGATGACGGTAGAGATGTCTATTCTATGTAACATATCATAGGCTACAGTTGGAAAGGAAGTTAATGTTGATGCTCGAATCTGCAATGGAATAACTAAAATTTCTATTTTCATAAACCATGTATGAATGTTATATGAACCTTATAAGAATGAAAAAGAGAAAGCAAAATGATGAGCAGAAATAAGAAATAAAATTATTTAAAAGGAAATATTTCATAGATTTATTAAATAGAATTAGTATATAAAAAGGCATATAAATGAACTATGATATGAAGGGCCAATGTATTAAAATAAAATATGAATAATGTTTATAAGTCTTCATCAATCAATTCATGATATTTCTTCTATCCATCAACTCCTTCAATTCGTGCAGATGTTTCACCCTATCCACTTATTTCATTTATTTCACTTGTCTCATCTCTTAAACTTGTCTCAGTACATTGACTTGTCCCAGCACCTAATATTTTGTCAGCAACTGCACTTGTCTCAGCATCCGCGCTTGTCTTAGCACATTGACTTGTCCCAGCACCTAATATGTTATTCAGCAACTGCACTTGTCTCAGCACCTGCGCTTGTCTCAGCAATATTATTTTTATGTTTTATTGCTTCCAAATTATTTGCTCCAACATCTTCACTTGTCCCAATTTCTTGCTTGTTTGATACTGCATGTTCAATTTTTACATGAATTAGGAATTGTTAATGGTATTTCATAGAATAGTGCTGAAGATGTCTTAATAAAACTTATATTTTTCAATTTCTGCCAACAAAAATTCGGATTCTTTTTTGTAATGTATTTCTTCTATTTTCTTGACTGTGATTCCACTTTCAAATGTTAGTCTGTTCATAACTTGAGTCTATTTTTATATGAAATAAATATTATTTCCACAATGCCTTTTTTATTTCAGTTGCCAATAGATCATACCAATTAATCTGCAAAATAGTTTAAAAGTTAATGTATACATATACATACATAATGTTTATATATAGAAACATTTAAAGTCAAGAACAAAATTTATTTATATGCAGATAAATTTAAAAACACCTTATCCGCATAGTCTTTATATGCTTCTTCAGTTGCATTTATGAAATCCTTTAGTATTTCATCATGCATAAATAATGTTGCTTGCTTGGTGTGATCCTTGACTGTTATAGTTGCAATGTATATGAGAATATAAAAATGAACATTAAAATTAATTGTGCCATAATATTTGCAGGATGTAGATATGTTATTATTTTAATGTATTATCTATGTACCTTATCTTTGTTGGGTATCATTGAATCATAACAACGAACACATTTACCATTATTGATACTTTCATAAATTTTCTTATCACATTTACTGCAGGAAAGTTGTGCCAAAGGGATTTCCATATGTAACATTACAACTGTGGCCTTTATTGCAACATGTTTTACCTGTATTTTTTTATAAAAGAAAAATAAAAGTTACTATGCACTACATACTATTCAAAATTATTTTTATCAATTAAGTAAAGATGTAGTTGAGTTTAACTTTACCTCATTGACACCATTTTTCAATAATAAAAATAACTCCTGTAATGACAATCTAATAGAGCTTTAGTCATTTAACAATGAAAGCTCATTACTGTAATTCAACGTTTCACAATGATGTTAGTATTAACAAATAGAGTAGTAATGAAAAAGTTGATTGCTTACCATAAAAGCAAACGTCTTGCCAATGGAATATTAGGGTTGATTTGTAACTTTGTTGCAGTTGATGGACTGAGATAAATGTTTCCTACACAGAACTCATGAAGTTTGTATCAGTTGCATATAAAATTAATAAAAATCATTAGTGATAAAAAAAAACTATTTTTACCATTGTATTGCTTAACCATTATAGATGTTGTTATAATAACTCGGCCTATACTTGAATTTAAGAAGTAAAAATTATTTAAAGCAAAGTTTCCCCATAGAGTAAGATTCATCCTCTTGCGACTACAAAAGCAAAATATATGAGATTAATAATAAATCTATTTGATCTAAAAAATATAAATAATTTAGTACAATTGAATTTAAAATGCCTTTCATCACATAGTGTGATATCTAACTTCGCAAGCTCCGTTTGATCTTGTTTTCTAATGTATGATATGCCACTTATATGGGGATTTAACGGGAAAAATCTTCATAAATAGGGTATTATTGCAATTGGCCCCAGTAAAAAAGATCACACTGATTGGGCCCTAAATCTACGTTTTCCTCTTTTTTTTTTGTCTTTTAGCGCAATAGTCGATATCGACTATCTCTGTGTGACCGAAACCCCTTTATTCCCCATTCGTCTTCTTCCTTGTTTCCCCCTTTTTCCCTTTCATCTCTTCCTCTCTCTCTTGTTCTCTCTTGCTCTCTGCAACTGATCTCAAATCACAATCTCTCTTGTTTTCTGCAACCGATCTCAATCTCACAACAATCCTTAAGGAGGAAGAAGGAAAGAGGAAGTGTGTGCAGGGGCTATGAGGGTGGAGTGCAGCAGTGAAGGAGGGGGAAAAGAGAAAAGAAGAGGAAAGAAAGAGAAGAAAAAAAAGGAAAGAGATGGAGAAGGAAGAAAGAAATGAAGGACGTGTGCAGTGGGTGGCAAAGGGCAGTGCAGGGAGAAAGGAGAAGAAGAGGGGGAGAGGGGGAAGGAAGAAAGAAAGAAAGGAAAAGGAGGAGAGCCATCTCGGTGGGGTATGCAGGTGGGTGTGCGATGCCAGCTTTGGTAGCTTAGGAGATGCAAAATGGGTGTTTGATAAAATTATCAACCGGGATCTCTCCCTTTGGAATTCGGCCATTATCGCATATTTTAGAGCTGGATATTTCTGTGAGGTTCTACGGATTTATTCGAGTTTGAAAGAGCGAGGAATTGGAGTAGACAGTTCGGCAATTAACTTTGCTCTGAAGAGCTGTATTGAACTCCAGAGTGTGGAATTTGGAAGAGCAATTCATGGGGATTGTGTCAAGCTAATGCTTAATGTTGATCGCTTCATGGGTTCATCTCTTTTGGTGTTGTACTCCAAATGTGCGGTCTGCATTGAGGATGCACGGCGTGTGTTTGATGAAATGACTGATAGGGATGTTGTTGCTTATACGTCCATGGTTACTAGCTATTCACAATTATCAGATTGTCGTGCTATGGAGGCTTTTAGAATTGCGTGTGACATGCAAAAAAGAGGGTGTTGATCCTAATCGGGTGACTCTGGTGAGCTTGCTCCAAGCGGCGTCACAGTTAGAAGCACTACTAGAAGGTAAATCCATTCATGCGCATGCAATTCGAAGCGGCTGTGACTATGATGATGAAATTCTTGAGACATCGACATGTATATGAAATGCGATGCTCCTCACATGGATTGTTGAAGTTGTAAATCAGATTCTAAACATGTATGTGAAGTGCAGCAAAATTGATAATGCTAAGGAGGTGTTCAACAGAATAATAAATAAAGACTTAGTGTCCTGGACATCAATTATGATGGGTTATGTACATCATGGGCTCGCAGATGAAGCTCGAGCTATATTTTATTTAATGCGAGGAGCAGGAGAAGAACTTGATTCAGTCACTCCTATATGTTTGCTTCAGGCCTTTTCTCTATACAGGTTGATGACTACGGAGTCTTCGCTATGGCATTTGCGGAGCATTGTGTTTACCGTCGTCCTATCACATTTACACAGTTTGACATCCCTTACTTCCGTAGCAGAATTGTCATTGAATTATTTAAGAGAAGTTGGCGAGTGAATGCTAATAGGTTGAATCTTCCTTAGTTGTTGAACCTACCGGTTTGATGTAATTTTCTTAGTTGGTTAGTAGAAGTTTTGAGAAGGTTTTTTGGCCAGTAGACGGAAAGGCCAGACATAGATACTTACTTTCTTTACTTCGTAATTGAAATTGTGGAACTTGTGCGCGGTGGTTGTGGAACTTCTATGGTTTTGAGCAGTTGGATTTATGTTGTGAAACTTCATGTACCATTATTTGAAATTGAATGGTTTGTTAATGTATGGTTGTAGATTGAATGTGTGATTGGAATGTACCAATATATTTGGAACAATATTTAGTACAATAGAATGTACCATTGTCTAGTTTGTTTAACATGACCAATAGTCGATATCGACTATCTAGCTGAAGCCTAAAAAACATAGTCATAGTCAATATCGACTATTTAACTGAAGTCTAAAAAACACAGTCATAGTCGATATCGACTATTTAGCTGAAGTCTAAAAAAAACAGTTATAGTCGATATCGACTATTTAGCTGAAACATAAAAAACACAGTCATAGTTGATATCGACTACTTAGCTGAAACATAAAAAATACAGTCATAGTTGATATCGACTATGTATATAATACTATAACTTACTAGATGGGGTTCACTAATCATTTTCAATAATAAAAGTGAAAAAAATAAAAAAAACATCAATAACGGGACAATACAAACAACCATTTTATTATCATAGATAAGTTCTCAACAACATATAACTCCAAGAAAGGGCGATCCTTACAAAAGGGAAAAGTATGTTTAGCACTTGTGCCCTTCCAAAAAATGCTTCAACAAAAATGTGCAAGCCCATCATGGCTACATCTTCTATCAATCACATTAACTCCAAATATTAACACCAATCAAAATGGACATGATGGAATTAACATGTGCATCCCCCTTCCAAAAAATCTCTTCTATGTGGAGATTACATTGTCCAGACGAGGAGTTCGCATTAACTCTTGCATCCCCCTTCCAAAAAATGCTTCCACCGATTCAACCAATACCAATTTCTTCTTTGGACGTCATAGTAGAGAGTTTTGGTGGGGAAGGTTTCAGCCCTTTACTTAGACATTTCAAAAGCTCAAGAGTTTGGACATCTCAAACACATTTCAAACACATCAAACACATTTCAAACATCTCAAATATGGGGAAACCATTCACAATATTACAAGTTCATTGTGTCTTGACCTTATATTTCAAAAAATATATACATGAAATCTGTTTGAAAATTACAAAAATCAATGAATGAAAACCCCACCCATGTTCTCTAATTCCTCTCCTCCAATATCTCCTAGTGAGCAAAATCAATGAATGACAAACCCCACAACAGCAGTAGACTTCTCTCCCATGAGAAAAATAAGAGAAATGAGCGTGAAATTTCATTCTCCTTTCTCTTCGTCATTTCATCGAATACCTCCACAGCGCCTGCATCTCACTCTCTCCAACGCCATAGGCGTCGAGTGCATCACCTTCTCCAACGCCTGCATCACCTTCTCCGTCACACCATCACCCGGAACCAGGTAAAAGCACCCCCTCCTCTTCCTCGCATTGCACCATCATCTTCTCTTTCTCCATGTTTTTTCTTTCCCTTATCTTTTCTCCTCCTTCCTTCCTCCTAGCATACACCCACTGCATCTGCATCATCCCCATGAGATGATGATGAGCATGAGGGAGATGAAGATGCAGACGGCTGCCACGATGGAGACCCTCACTTCCAAATGTAAACCCTTGCCCACCTTCCTCTTTCTTCCACACCCAAAACCCATTTCTCCAATTCCAATCTCTTCTTCCCCAAAACCCCATTTCCCCTTTCAACCCATTCTCCCAGACCCACCCCTTCTTGGGTTCTCAATCCAACAACCCCCATCGCCTCCACCAATGCCTTATCATCAATTACAGAAGAGACGATGACGGCGGAATCGAATCCCAAGTTAGCTCTGCTGCAAACCCCTTCTTCTTCTTCTTAATCCAAATGGATATCAAGATCTCCTCATGGATCCTCGAATTTCTTACCCGCCAATCAATTGACGACTGGATTCCATGCACTTTCATCTCACTACTCCCTCAATCAGACTCGGAACTTCTCTTCAAGAAAACAATCCTCATCCGAAGAATCTCCTCCCGCCTCTCCAAGACCTCCATCTCCGAATCCATCCTCAAAACCCTAGAAATCATGGAAGAGATCCACCACATGTCCGGGACTGAAACCCACGATTCCATTAGAAGGGCCTACTCCTTCGTCGTCGTCGAATGCGCCACCAAGTTCTTGAGAGAGGAACCCGAAGACTATTCCTCTTGAGAGAGGGGTTTCGGTCATTAGTAGCAGGGATAATCGATATCGACTATAGCGCTAAAAGACAAAAAAGAAGAAGAGAGAAACGTAGATTTAGGGCCCAATTTGTTTGATGTTTTTTATTGGGGCCAATTGCAACAATAAGCTGTATAAGAGGGTTTATGCCGTTAAATCCCCCACTTATATTTTTGATAACTCCAATGACGTCTGTATCATATTAATACAAATGAATAAAGTTTTGAAGATATTTGTAACTTTAAGAATATAAATGGTTATGAGAGTTATAATACCTTGCATATATTTAAATCTGTTGAGAAATAAAGGCATTTTATCTAGTGAAGCGAAGCAATACACGTAGTGAGGAATATCACATGTATCTGTTATTTGTGAAATAACTGCATCTCTTGCTAATGATAGTTGATATTGATGAGGGGCGACATTATATGTATCTGGTGCTTCTTTGACTCTCACATTTCTAATCGTATAACAATTTCTTTCCATTATCTCATCGCCAAATTTTGGAATCTCATCATTAAACAGTGTGAGAAGCATTTGATCTCCCTGAAAGTTAAAAAACGAAGAAAATAAATATAACTTCCATGTATTCAAAAATCATTTTTAAATAGAATTGTATTTAAATTTAAAAGGTCACCTTTATATCAATAAGGATTAATTTATTGATTCGCCCCGAACCTTTAGCATTGTTGTACTGTCTATCTTCAATTATTTTGCTTTGTTGTACTGTCTATCTTCAATTATTCTGCTTACTCTTACTTTAATACACCATCTGTCATTATAAGGATGCAGCTCCTCGAGACGATGAAATCTGGTGGACGTCATTGATGATTCCTTGATAATCTAAAGATGAAAATTTTCAAATTATTGTTAGTCTCATATTTATTTTTATTCTGATAGTGATTATTTTTTAATAGCATTGATAGATGTTTGAGCATATGAGATTGTTACATAAAAACTATTTATAGTAAAATACAATGATAAATTTGTACCACAACTCATCCATATTACTTCGGTTTTAATGAGAAGAGAAGGAAGCTCTCCTGCAAAAAAACCTGTTTTAATATATATAATTGTTTGATTAGGATTAGAAAGACTTCTAATTTATTTAGAAGTCTGTCGGCTGTTTCTATATAAGATTTCTACCGAATCGGCCCTTCCCCTTGTGAGATAGAGACATAAAGAGAGAGAGAGAGGAATACGGTTAGGATTCCAAGTGGAATTTTCTTCACATCTCCAAATCTCCTTTTCACCAAGTCCGTCTTCTACATATTGTTTGTGCTCAAAATAGGTAAACTTGATTTCTTTAAATTTAATAAGCCATGATGTTCTGTGATTTTTCATGAATTTGATGTTGTTCTTCTTTACAGTTTTCATCACTTCAACCATCCTATTGAATTCTAATGATGCCAAAGTAATCCAAACATTCAAAATTTTTTTAGAATGGAGGTGAATTGCTGTTGGCTTTGGGCTTGCAATGGGGTCGGCTGATGTGGGTTCGTGAATCCCATGATGGCTTTGGGGTTTTAGCATCAGGGAGAGGAATCTTGATGAGGTACTATACTACATAGTTTTGATGGATCTAGCCCACTAGCCCAGGGTATTGTGTTTTTACTGTTTCCTAATTATTTGATCATGTTTGAAGATCCTTATTTAGGGTTTTGTTGAATGTGGGGGTTTTAGTTTGTTTTTTTTAAGGTTTTGTGTATTTGGGGATTTTGGCACATAAGTAAGGAAATTATTTGAAAAGTCAGATTCTTTTGCAAAAATTGCTAAAAACATTGTTAACTTGGAGATTAAGTAAGAGAGTTCCTAAATATTAAAGTCTCGCATATATTAATTGTCATGTATTATCTGTCATATTAAATGTCTTAAATCACCGTACTACCGTTATACCTACATTCTTCTTATGTGGACCTCATGGGCATCTTAAAAAAGCATCGGAATGCTAGTCTTACTTTAAATGGGTGCACCAATTCAAACCTACCCACTAAGAAGGCACAGTCTAAAAAGGAAGTCATGTAGACACCCACCTGAGAAAATTTAGGTGTAAGACCCACCAACCTGGCAAATACATGGGACAATGCAATGGAATAGCTGGTTTTGATTACTAGTTTGTGGGCCCCACTCTACTTTTGTACCCCCTCTGATCAAAAGTCCAGATTATCATGAGACCTCTCTCTTGCTCTCATCATCTTATCTTATACACATGCATAATAAGACCCATCACCTTTACCCAAATAAAAAATAACCATCACATTATGGCCCCCGTGAGATTACCATATGATGCAAAATACTTGTTTAACTATTACAAAATCTAATAGTAGACCATCCCATTCTGCCATCTTTGATTACAGAGTCTATCTTTGTTTGATCAAACTCACACATACCACAATGTCCATCAATATCTAGATAATTACCAAAACTTAAATCAGCATCATTTATATATACAACTTTGAATTAATGATGTATGAAATTTTTAGTTAAATTTTCTACACATTATCAACCAAACCGTGCACATCATTCTGGTAGGAGCGAGAATTGGACTGATTCCTGTGCAGAGGGTGTGGCATGCGATATGATCAATTTTTTTTTTTTTTTTTATAACGGAGGGTGGGCATGCGATGAGTAAATTTGATCGATCAAGTTGGCCCCAGATGAGTTAAATCAAGCAGTTCAGCACCAAACGGATGGCAGCATACAATAATTTCGTCACCATATAAACGCCCAAACATCAGTATGCAGGCATAAGCTAGAACACTAGATTCATATAACACCTCTGCAGCCAAACAACCCCATCTCTAAAGAGCACCTTGGCCATTTGGATATTATCAAATTACAATGGCTTAGTTCATCACCAAGCACAAGACTCATACAATGGCACTCTGAATTAATAGGCATGAAATCATCCCCCGTCAGAATAGGAAACTTGTTCTAAATTTCATACCGAACAAGGACTCTGCCATGTGGATATATCAGTAATAAGTTCCCGAAGTTGATCTATGAGAAGCTTGAGATATTTGTTCTTATTTGCAAGTTCCTGCATTCATAAAATGACAAGTCAATCAGTAGGTCTCACATGTATAGTTTATATATTTATTTCCGTATAAACAGATTTACCACAGTAAAAATAAGCAGTGTAGATTAAATTAATGCAAGAAACATGTTTAAAAATGATCCTCTCTCTGATTTAGGACAAAACATATCTTCTTCATTCATCATCATCATTAAGGCCAGGCCTTATCAAATCTAGGGCAATACAAAGACGCAGGCCAGCAGCAACTATGGAATCATTTTCAACAACTATCCTAGCCTGTGGTTTGTTTCAAATAAAAGAAGAAGATAGAAGTTCTGAACCCGACTTTCACACAGAAAGCAAAGAGAAAAAAGCTTCTTTAGAAATTTATAGTCGAATTAGCATAAATCTCCCAAGATCTCTTATGGCCCAAGGTCTTAGCCCATGTTTGGCATGTCTATTTTTTGCCTCTAAACCTCTATTTCTCTAAAGCGGGCAGAGGTTTTGAAATTAGAGGTGTTTGGCAGTGACATGTAACCTCTGCCCACTCTAGAGAAATAGAGGCAAAGCCTCTGAAAATGAGATGAGCCTTTTTTGGGCATCTGGAAATTAGAGGCATTGTCTCTTGAAAAAGTAGAGGCGGAGCCCAATTTTGAAGACAAAAATGCCCCTAGACGGTCTTTTATTCCCAACGAAAATCCTCAACATAAAACGAATCGTCAAGAGAAAGAACCCTATTCAACGAAAGAGGAAACGAATGCTAAAGACGGGAAGGGAGACCGGAGAAGAGGCAAGAGAGAGGTAAACATCTCTACTGCGTTTTTGTTTCTTCTTGTTTGCTTCTCTATACATAACATCTGGTTTATTCTAGGTTGAATCAATGTGTTTTTTTTTTTTTGGTTTGAATAACGATGGCCAACTGAATGCTTCTCGTGGTAAATCCCAAAGGTGTCTCAGCTTGTAGTAAGTTTTCAAGCATTTGACGTGTTGTGGATTGGGATTTGGGTAGTGGTTTCTTTAGTCGCTAAAATAGGGATGTGGGTTTTGTAGAGAATTTGATTTCGGACGTGGGATTTGCATTTGCAGGTTTTTCTTGGTTTTGAGATGTTTTTTCCACATTTGGATTTGCAAAACCCTTCCTTTCTCCTTTTTAGGAGCACGGAAAAGCAGGGGAAAAAGGTCTGTTTTCTCATCTGCATTTTCACAGTCTTCACTCTTTCCATGCGTTTCTTGTTTTTTTGAATTCTATTCCCTCTTTCTTTCTTCACGCTTTGATTTGCCCTATATTTCCAGATTTCATTGTAATCTTTGCAATGGAAGTGATTAAGGCATAGATCTGTCATTCAGATGCTTGGATCTCTTTGAATTCCGTTTTTTGCCCCCTTTTTTTGTGCTTTTTGTGTAATGTCCATCTGCATTTTGGATTTATACATGCACAGAGGTTTCTGGTAAGATCCTCGACGGGAAGAGAAAGAGAGACATTTAGTGTTTTTTTTTTTTGGGTACTGTTTGATGTTGAAGTGGATCTGATTTTGGAAGTGTAGAGTTTTATAATGACTCTGCCTTAAATTATTGGCTTTTCTAGGATATGTTTCTGTTCAATCTTTGCTCTTTTGGTTTAAGCAATTTTTTTTTTTGGTTTCTTGTAAGGTTCTGAAGATTCTGCATTGTTGAATTGATATTGTGGGTTTTATGTAATCAAGGACGACATTTGGTTGCTATGAGTTTTGAATCCATTTGTTATAATGAATATGCATGACCTCATAGACATGTACCCCACAGTTCCTATCCCCAATTGATATACATGTGGCCATTTTCAATAGATCGGTGTTGTTTGAATAAAAAGGATACAGCCCATTTGGGGATAGGAAATTGAGTCCTTTGAATGATTCATGTGTTGGGTTCTGCATAGCCATTGTTTTTAAATGAATCTTTTTCTTTTTCATGTAATGGGTAATGTTATGTATAGACTTTGTGTTTTTTATTCATGTGTTTGTGATTTCACAATGGACATGTGTGCTAACAACTCAGATTGAGTTATTGATGTGCAAAGTGTCTCATTGACATTTGTTTATACAGGCAAGATTATAGCACACTGATTACTCTTTTTTATTTGTATGATTGTACTTCATATGTAGATGAAATTGTAGGTGTTATTTATCCATTTCCTAAGATGGTTGTCTCTTCTTAGAACTAAATGCGCCATATTTATAATATAGGTCTTACGGATGCATTCTGAAGAAGGTAATAGTTGGTCTATCTTGCATTGCTGTGACAAAATTGTTGCTCTTATCAAGTACAATAAATTCTATATAATCATGAATAATTTAAACTATTGTGTGCTGATGACCTCTTTTTAGGCAAAATTGTGTGGTTGGAAGTGTTTGGTGTAGCTCGTGAGGTGGCAAAAAGAACAATCAAGGAAGAAAATTCATTGGTTACATCCACATCGTGAAGGAAGGATCATCAGTCATCAAGGGTTTTCATTGTGATAGAGTTTGGGTTGATGAGACAGTCATTGTAACAAGAGTGCCTCAGATTGGTTAGAGCTTCTGATGAACACATGATTCAAAACTTGGAGTATTTATGTACTTTGATGTGTATCTGAGTGTAATAATATCTTAGAGCTTCTGATGAACACATGATTCAAAACTGGGAGTATTTATGTACTTTAGGATGTGTATCTGAGTGTAGTATGAAATGGGATGCCCATATCACTTGTTTCAAGGGTGCCTCAAATCACTTGTTTCTCATGTACTTGTATACTATAAATAAAAGCTGGAGTTCCTAGTTATTCCATCACTTGAGCCTCAATTTTACAGTTAAGATTGGATAGCTCTCTCTCTCTCCATCGTAATTACATGTTCTGTTTTGATGTTTTGGTACCATATATTTTTTAAGATGAGCTATTTAGGCAAAGTTTCTCTGTCCAACTAAAAAGGAGTAATTATTAGGGGTTAGCAAGGTTGGGCTTTACAGATTTAGCTAAGCATTGTGATAGCATTTATGGGCTTAACCTGCAAATGCAAAATTAAAAGGTTCAACCCAACATCTTTTGTGATAGTTGGGTTGGTCTGTGTATTGGGTTCAAGTCATGTTGTAATTTTAATCGATTGTAGAAAGTAAAGATCATATTTTATTTTAATCGCTTGTAGAAAATTAATATTCAGCCTAATTATAAATTTGTTGCATATATACTCAAAGAAACCACCCCTGTAATAGCAAATGTGCATAAGATCTTTTTTTAAATAATGACAGAAACTACCCCTTTTAAAAGAGGCAAACTCCTCTAATAAGAGGCAGAAAGAGGAAGGACCAAACGGTCTATTTAAAATAGAGCCTTGCAATACCAAACACTTTCTTTTATTTTAGCTCTCTTTTTTGTGGCTCTTTTTTTCATGGCTCTATTTTAGATAGCTCTATCGAAATAAGAGTAGAGATATGCATTTATACAGTTCTCAAGCAATGACACCTAGTTTAGATCCTAGTCTAAGTTGTTCCTTTTATTCTCTATAAAGTCTTAATTGTTGATTTAAATAAGACTAGATAGATATAATGAAGAAAAGAGGAAGAAAAGGAATAGAAGAAGAAAGAGATCGAGGAAGAAAGGAACTGTTGTTCTAATTAGGGTTAGACAACAGTGAATCCTTTTGTTTTATTAAGAGGCTCATGAATATTAACACAAAAGACCCCACTTATAACTGAAACTACATAGCAGCCCTAAGAATCATAAAAAATCAATATAAGCCCTTCTACTAATTGTATTTTCTACGGTCTTCAATCTATGACAAATAAATTTCCTTCCCATAGAGGCATTGAGATAGTTAATAAAATAGGAATCCTCATCAAACAAGGAAAAAATAAATAGAAAGAATTTTCTAAAGGAAGCAACGCTTTGTGACCGTCAATATTCCAGGACTTGGCAAACTTTTTGAGGTTTGTGGAAGCAAAGCATTCACAAAATCCATTTTATTCACTCACCAGGGATTTTCTAAAATGGGCCCTACTTGGATCTCCTCACACGAAGGTCATGAATGCGACAAATCCACAAATCTCATTGCAAGATATAAGGTAACAATGTTATAAAAAAATAATAATAATAAAGATATGAGGTAACAATAAAAAAATAAAGAAAAGGAGCATGCAAAGGAATGGAGAGCCACAACAGAAATTTGGACACAATTAACATACCATTTATTTGCTATTTGATAGATGAAAATTACAAATATGTACTGCATATTCTTTTTTGTTGTATTTATCTGCACTATATAGCGTGTCAACATTTTGGCATACAACACATGGCTATAAGTTGGAAAAATCCTATCATATGCTCTCAGGCACCTTAAAATAACATAAAGATGAGATGAAACAGTCAAACAGGCTTATATAGATGAAACAGTAAAACATGCTCATATAACACCGCAGCATCGTGCACCAATTGTTCTTACTGGGGGAGATCTTCTTGTTTGTATTATACATTACCTTCCTCAAATCAGCTGCATGTTGCTCCAATCTTTCAACTTCAGCTTGATCAGCTTTGGAATCCAAAGCAACAACTGCAGAACCTGTGTCGTGTGGTTTTCCCTATATTAGGGTAAAGAGCTCGTTAAACAACCTATTAACAGGTCAAAGAAATAAAATATTTATTACTAATAAATAGCATATTAGTAAATTATAATATGAAGCCATTGGTAAGAAAGGCAACATATGGTGTAAAACACCATAGTCATTGTCAAAATTTTCTATGGGTAAATGCAGCAAATAGCCCCTCTGGATTCCAATCCAACATCTAAAAGTAGCTGGGATGTTGTGAGAGCCATGACCCTCTTGCCCAAAAGAGAACATTAGTCTTTATTAGGGCCTTTTGTTCTTCTTTATTAGACATCCTTCTGTTATATCTAAAGTTTATGCTTTCTAAACATCATTTTCATAATTTACTTTGCAGATCATTCTTGAGGCTGAAAGAGAGTCAAAGCAACAAAAAATTGGGTGGCATCTATCCATGGACCCAACAATTTTACAACATTGAAGAGAGTTGGAGGTTAGGTAGATTAGTTGACATTGCTTTAAACCAAATAACTAAACATTGTGAAGGATGCTTTTAATAGTAAGATTTGAATATTTTCCTTGGGTTATCTCCCTCCATCCCTCCCTCAATGACTTTCTTTTCTATTGTTTCTTTTCTAGCACTGTACAGTTCTCTTTTTGCAATTGACACAAATCATCTACTTCAATATTCCTCCTGATTTCTCTATTTTCCCATCAATCCCTGCATTTTATGAGCTGATTTCAAAACTGCAACTGAATCTCATTTATCTGATTAATTATCTCTACTATTTAGGGTCCTTTTGCCTCATTCCTACAGAATGCCTAGAAATCTACAATACCTGGATACTTCATTTGTTATGTGTAAGATCCATATCCTTGTTGTATAAATGGCGTGCCCCTCCTATATCCATTTTGTATTTGGGCATCGTAGCTAAGGAATTCACAGGGAAGAGGAATTTATCAAAGGGACAATTAAAAGGTAAAGATTGAAGGCACAAGGGTGGAGATCTTGAGGAGACCATCAAACCCTCGAGAAAACATTACATAGGGTGAAGGGTGGTACTGGTCAATCATTTCCCATAGAAGAACAGAGGGAGGGCAGATTTTTAAAGCATCTACTAGTAAGCCATGGAAGAAGGTCCAGAATCTCCCAATCAATATGAACTTCTAACCATCCACATCCAAGACACAGCCCACATCAATGTCACGAAACCACTGTCAATCTTAATACTTGGTATCAGATTTTGCAAAAATTGTGAAACAAGAAAGATCTCATCAAATCTAAGAATCCTAAGTATTATATCTCAAAACATATAAAAATTTATTCTTTTTCATCTTTTAATGAGGTTTTCATTGTTAATTCTGAGAAAGCCCTAAAATTTTCAGTTTCTTCCTTAAAATCTTAAAACCCAAGAAGCTGTGAGAACAAGATTGATGGCACATCAGGAACCTACAAACATAAACAAAGAAAAGAACAATCCAATTCTCCATTTCCTTAAGCATGAACCACAAAAACAAAAGAAATGAATTGCAACATTCAAATGCAGAACCTTTAATTTTTTCACCTTTAGAGAATTAGGAATCTCAGTAAGAACTGCCCGTAAGGCAGCAACCGCATTTTTATAACGCAGGCGGGCGTCTTCGAGCGCTCCGCCGCCCATTTCCATGTGATGCGATGGATCGGAAGCATCTGCAATGCCGTTGGCCGCCTGAGTGGCGACGGCGGCCGTAGACCAGAGAGCGGGATTGCAGAGCTCGTCGTTCATGGCCGAAAGGATCTGAAATGCGGCTCCAATTGTCTCTTCTAAGTGATTTTGCCCCTCTAAAGAAAGTTCCTGAATGTTCTTGGCGTCCATGAGGCCTTTCTCTTCCATCAAGACCATAGAAACCCTAATTCCTGATTCTTCAAAACCCAAATCTTGGAGTGCTGCTTTTGTTCAAAACCCTTGCTTTTCAAATCTGCAACGAAAACGAAACTCTCATTCAAAAGCCTACAACAGAACCCTAGTTTTCAGAATCCTGCTGTAGAACCCTAATTCAAACACTTGGCGTAACCTAGTGGCATGTTGGTGGGACCCCCATATATATATTTGCGGATTAGTTAAGATCAAGCCAATTTTTTTCGTTTTTTTTTTTGAAAAAAAAAAACCAATTAAGATCGGGGAAAAATGACTCTGGGTCAAAACACTTTGTAATGATAGTAGAGGAGAATTGAATAACCTAACATTTCATGATATTATAAAACAATCAAATATGTAAATTTCACGAAAAAAAAGAAGAAAATTTCATGATATCGGGGACAATATGATATTCCATGATACCGTGGAATGGAGATAAATCTGTCAAGAAATTTAAATAAAAATTGGCGGGAAGCCTATTGGCTGTCAGGAGTGTTTGGGATTCCGTCGTTTTTTCTTAACTATAATAGTTTATTTTCTCTTAAATATTCCTAAAATCAAATTCATTTGATATTATTGGGGGTCAGTCATCATCAAAGCCTTCTCCCAGTTATGTTGTGATCAGTAAATTATGTTTTTTTCCATTTTGATATATTTGGAACCAAAACCCTAAGTTGCACTTCTTCAAATACATTTTGCTACTTTCCTTCACGTTCTCTTCGGTCTTGTGTAGAGTGGTTAGCCTGCATTAAACATATTCAAACTATCTTTAAAAAGCCAATTAATGTATCACCAATTGATGCTACTCTTAATATCATTGTCTTTGCTAAAGTGATTTTGCAACTACACTAAGTATTCGATGATGATATAACTGTAGTTACTTGTTAATTCAACATTTTATTTTCTGAAAATATAGCTGTAGTTATATAAGTTTTTCCGGATGGATTGGATAAGTATTCCATGATGATAATGATATACTGTGATTACAAGTTTAAATGGAAATTCAGATGTCTTATTTGAAGATGAGCTTAGCTACAAGCTCCAAGTTTTGTCTTATTTGAAGATGTCTCCAACAAGAGTCCTCTTGGGAATTTTTGTCTGTATCAATGTAGATGTCTGTCTTTATCAATCTTTTATGGTTTGATTGGCCATCTAAATTCTGCATTGGAAGCATTTTTGCTCAATGAATGTGAGGAGCCGTTTGGCCATCTTTTATCATGTATGCCATGAATCAAAATGGGTAAAACTTTTGGATGCCTGAGGATTTAGACCAGACCATTGATTTATACCCCAGAATAGGGGTGCACATCGGGTCGGGTTCCGGGTTATCGGACCGGATCAGACCCGATCCGGTACTTTTTTAGACCTCTAGACCCGGTCCGGTAACCTGTTATGTAAAACCGTGTTATCGGGTAACCCGGAAAGTCTGAATCATCAATTGCAGTAGGCTTTACCTTCCAATTTTTCAAATCAATACACGTACGGATGAATTGGATTTTTAGCCAAGTGGAAGTGTCAAAATGGCCACGAAGTTGATGTGATTTTTTTTTCCTCTCTTTGAATTGCTTACTCATGGGCCCATGGCCTTAAATCAGAACCGTAGATTACAAGCATGATAATGTTTATGAACACGAGATTCTCTAGCTGCTCAGCGGGCTCCACATACTCCATAGCAGCAATCATTTTTTTTCTTTTCAAAATACAATAATACCCTGATTCCTCCTTCCTTTGTAGGGAAATGGAACTATCCTTACCGTCCATCTGCATGCATTTCCGTCGCTTATGAAAATCGCTGAAATCGATCTCTTTCTGTGCAGGAAAGCGCCTGTTATCACAGCATCATCAGGCAGCACCTTGATCGAAAACCCCAATTTTTTTTAAACAAATCGAAAACCCAATATCCAAACAACGACATGAAGAAGCTGAAGAAAAACAAGAAAAAACCATGTGTAAATTGCAAAGAGAAGAACTTTCAAGGAACTTAAAGCATCTACCCCAAATGAATTTTGGTCTGCAAAATCTCTTCCAATAATAGTCAATGGGGTAGAAATCCAATGTAGGTCTCAGCAGCTAAAAATTGTACATGACCAAAATCTAATCAAACACAATTTCGTTTATAGATAGGGGTACATAAATTCTGCTAAAAAAGTAATAGATTTAATGGCAGTTACTAGTTAGGGTCACATCCAAACGGAACCTAACCTAACCCAATTGCTGCTGCTATCATTCTTTTCCATTCGACTTCGATCAGAAAAGAAAAAGTAGAGAGAAGAGAGTGAGAGAAAGAGGAGATTACCCTCCTATGGAGATATTCGTGTGGGATCCCAGAGATGATCCCGATCTCTCCGGTTTTGTGCTCAACCAAGGGATCTGTTGAGAGAGATCGCTTCCACCACCACCGCTCGTAAGTGGTCCGAAGAAGAAGAAGACGGCAAAACACGAAGAGACGAATAGATCTACCAAATCCAGAGATAATAATAAAAAAAAAAAACCAACCTTTCAGCGAAGAAGAGAGATTTGGTAGAATACAATCCAGAGAAATCGCACGCCTCTCTATGCATCCGCAGACCGCATTAGCTTCTGCGCCTGCGAGAGCTGCTCCATCAACGGCGACGGAGGAACGAGGAGCTCGAGAAGGAGCTTCAGAGAAATGAGAAGGCGCGAGTAGATCTGAGAAGAAGGACCAAGCAGAGGCTGCGAGCCACGGAGGAAGCAGAGGAGAAAGTAGGGATGGCAACGGGTCGGATCGGAGCCTCCATATCCAAATCCAATTCTCCGTCTCCATATCCGCTCCGATCTCCAAACGGATATCCATTCTATCCTCCATCCCCGCCTCCAAACGGATATCGGATATCCAAACGGAGAATCGGATATCCAAATCATTAAAAAAATATTAAAAAGACAATACAATTCAAAATATAATTTAAGCATTAAAAACATTAAAAAGACGATACAATTCAAAATATATCCAAAAATAAACTTCCAAAATAAAGTCATTCAAGTTTCAACACACTTACACAAGTCATACAAATCCCAATTATTGAAGTGTTATCTATAATATATTGATATATATATATGGTGTAATATATATAATATTATATAAGATAAGGAGGAAAACTGCAATTAAGGGTTAAACGGATATCCAAACGGGTCGGATACGGTTCGGATATCCAAACGGATATCCGATCGGATATTCGGATCGGATATCCAAACGGATATTCGGATCGGATATCTCCATATCCGCCTCCGATCCGATCTCCGAATTTTTTTTAAAATCCATATCCGAATCCGACCCGATCTCCGAAAAAATATCCGAATCCATATCCAAACGGAGCGGGTATCGGATCGGATCGGACCCGACCGACGGAATTGCCATCCATAGGAGAAAGTCTGAGGAGAAGAATTACGTTTGGCACTTTGGCTTTAGAGACAAAGAACCCTAATTATAATTTTGTTTCAATTCATTTGTTATCAGGGTCAATAAAATACAGACCCGAACCCGGACCTGTTATGTAAGGTACAGCCAGGTTTGGCCCGGTCCAATAAATTCTTTACAGGGTCAGCCCGATAAGATCCGGGTCGGACCGGATTTTAAAACCCGGTGTGCACCCCTACCCCATAATCAAATTTGATCCTAGTACTTAATCCATTCATTCTTGGTATTTTTAGGTCAGTTCAATGATGTTTGGGTAAAAAGCACTAATTCATGTTCACCATCAACATCAAAGTCTTACCCCATCTATCTATTTGGGTTCATCAGAAACCATTCATAGAACATGGCATTGGATAGAACATTGGAGTCTCAACAAAGCAAAAAATGAACAACCATATGCTTTCAAACAACCAGTGTTAATCATTACCAACCATCCAAAATCATGATTCCACATATGCAAATTGAGCAACCATAATCACAACTTTTAGCTCGTTTTGAATGGACCTATTCCAACCATCCTTTCGGTGGTTTTTTGATCAGGCAGTTAGGACTCTATTTAGTAATTAATAGAGTGTGATTAACTTAAACAAACATAATGAATCCCTACAAGTACAACATACCATTCCATTCCAAGTTCATGAGTGACATTCTCCACCACCTTTTGCTTCTATACAAACAAGGAATGATCTACTCATTCTGTTCTAATCACACGCTAACTACTCATCAGTCATGAATTGGTTACAGGGCACATCTTGCTTTCAGGCAACAGTGATAATGCTCCCTCACAGTGATAATGCTCCCTCCCTTCGAATCAAGATCGCCGCTTTTGAAGCTCGACGTGGCCTGAAACGCCGAGTGTCTTGAAGGTGATAGGTGATTGGAGGATGTCAGCGGTGATGATGAGAGCTCGAGGGACAGCCCTGGGGTCTCGATTTTTTCCTCCATCGCAGAATCAGAATTCAGATTCAAAAGTTCTTGGTGTTTGAGTACCTGCAGGAGGGGTGGGGAGTAATGGAGTTGGCCGTAAGATCTTTGGTGCGGCTGGTGAATTGGGCTGTTGTTGTAGGGATAGATTCTCCATAGTAGGCCCAAGAGCTGCTTGAAAAGCTGTCACAGGAGCATGTTTGCGTTCTCCATGGCATTCTCCTCTTCCACTTGCAAACCCATGAACTGAAAAAACCACAAATAGATTTTCCAACAATTCAGCAACAACTTTTCTATGTATCCACTAAATGTTTTATAAAGAGTGGTGCTATTGGCACCACACTTTCTGCTCTTCCCACCGCGAAAAAAAAAAAAAAACCTTTTCCTAAACTACCCCTCCCCCTTTTTTCCCTCCTCCTCCTTCTCCCTTCTCCCTCCTCCTCCTCCTCCCTCAACCCTCCCTTCCTCTCCCAGCCTCCACCCTTCCTCTCCCAGCCTCCTCCCCCCCCCCCCCACAGCCCCCGGTCGCCGGCGGGGAGGGAGCCCCGGCCGGCAGCCGGCTGGCCTCCCTCCCCCTCTCCCTCTTTCTTCCTCTCTCCCTCTTCTTTCCCTCTTCTCCCTCTCTCCCTCCCTCTCCTTCCCTCCCCTACTCTTCTTCTCCCTCCCCTTTCCCTCCCCCCAGTCGCCGGCGGGGAGGGAGCCCCAGCCGGCTGGCCTCCCTCCCCCTCTCTCCCTCTCCCTCTTTCTTCCTCTCTCCCTCTTCTTTCCCTCTTCTCCCTCTCTCCCTCCCTCTCCTTCCCTCCCCTACTTTCTTCAGCAGGCGGCCTGCTGCAGCCCGATCTCCCCCCCCCGGCCGGCGACCGGGAGGGGGAGGGGGAGGGGGAGGGAGAAGAAAGTAGGGGAGGGAAGGAGAGGGAGGGAGAGAGGGAGAAGAGGGAAAGAAGAGGGAGAGAGGAAGAAAGAGGGAGAGGGAGAGAGGGGGAGGGAGGCCAGCCGGCTGGGGGCTTCCGCCGCCGGCTGCCAGCCGATCTCCCTCCCCGCCGGCGACTGGGAGGGGGAGGGGGAGGGGAGGGGGATGAGGGTGGAGGCTGGGAGAGGGAGGAAGGAGGGAGGAGGAGGGAGGAGGAGGAAGGGAAGAGAGGGAGGAGGGAGGAAGGGTAGTTTAGGAAAAAAAAAATTTGTCTTGTAGTGCGGTGAGAAGAGAAAAATTCGTGGTGCCAATAGCACCACTCTTTTATAAAAGATCCTCTAGGGGTATTAATCATTTTCCTATGGTTTATATAAGATAAAAGGTATTGATCCAAGGAGTGAAGGGTCAAAGAAAAACATATAGAAGTGACCATCAGTTTTTTCTCTTCCAGTGGTAAGATTCTCTCATTGTCTACCCAATGGAAGAAGTTAATCCAAGAGCTGTGGAAGAACTTGATGGCCTTCACTCTTGGCCATACACTCCTTTCCCCATTATCTTCCACCTTGGATAATCTCCAACGCCGTCCCTTTATGTAGATGACATGAAAATGTTGAATATCCCCTTGGGGTTGTTTGGATCTATGTAGATTAGGTGACTAACATACACTTGGTTCACAAAAAAGTTGGGTATTCAAGCACTTGGATTTCTCAACTTATGTGTGAGCAGAATCACCATGTAACTTGGCTGCAGCAAAAATCTTGCAACTCAAACACCCCACATAAAAGCTAGGAATTCATATGAGACATGTCAGGGATACTCTAGGCATGTTCAAGCAACAGTACTTTACTTACCTGGCTGTAACTCTCTAGTTACATTTACCTGAGTTCCAAGTAATCAGATTTACCAGTAACAAGAAGTACAGGGATCCAAAAGGACGCTTACCAACTACTTAATCATTGAAACACAAGGGTTGTAACGTACAACTACTTATAAAATTTCAAGAACTAATAATAAAATCAGTTCAAAGACATAGATGTTAGAAAACAAGATCTAGATCTATGATCCAGAAAACTTTATTGTCAACCAAGATCCTCCATGTCAAATCATCGAGAGATGTAAAGCGGAAAACATACCTTGATCCATTGTGGAAGTTGTTTGCAGGTTGTTGATCTTCCAATCCAATATGGTGCCCAGAGAAACCCTCTTGATTCTTTCTGATGATGGGATGTCAGAGAGAATAGGAACTTACCATATGAATTGGGGACCATAACCCTAATATATATAATAATGAGATTTGCTAATTCTAATTTGTCCCCTCATCAAATTAGAATTAGTATTCTGGTATCTACACATTAATCCCATGACAATTATACCCTTAAGCCTTAAATCTTTAAGTCTTAATTAGATCACTTCAATTAGGCTTAACCAAAGATAGCATAACACATTTAATGGTTACATGTGTGGCCCCACATGATGGAATTTTCCAACAATCTCCCACTGGGCCATATATGTAACTTAACAAATGTGTATGACTGTATGAGCTCTAAAATTATGCTATCATAATCTGAGGGTATATCCAAACAATCCCGTCCATTTATTATGCCGGTATAGGATCAAAGCGGTTTTCGTCATATTTAACATGACTAAACCCATCAATGGTCACGTACACCAACATAACCAAATGACATAGATCAATCATGGATGCGTAGCATGGAAAATACATGTAATGTGATCTATACATGTCTATTTCCAACTGGTCCTACTTGAGTCCTTAGTGAGATCAATATTGAATACAATGTAACAAAATGAAATGTGCTGAAACTTTATTTCTGATCAGAAAAATATCCAAATACATAAATGCATAAGTATGTCCAAAATTAAACATAAAGCAATAGAATATAAACTGATACAAACTCCCACTATAGTGTGATATCCTCACACAAAATAACACCCATATGAGCACTGTGCTCATGAAAGACATTGGGTGGTAATCCCTTTGTAAGCGGATCCGCTATCATGGAGTTTGTCCCAATGTGCTTTATGGATATCTGTCCATCCTGTATTCTCTCCTTCACAACTAGGAACTTAATTGCAATATGTTTTGACTTAAATGAGCTCCTGTTGTTGTTGGAATATAGCTTATTGTCACAATATAGTGTGAGTGGTCTTTCAATACCCTCTAGAACTCGCAGCCCAGTGACAAAATTCCGCAGCCATATACCATGGTTGGATGCCTCATAGCATGCTACAAACTCTGCTGCCATGGTGGAATCAGTAACGAGTGTCTGTTTGGCACTCCTCCAAGAAATAGCTCCACCAGCTAACAGGTAAAGGTAGCCTGATGTGGATTTCATACTGTCTTTGCATCCAGCAAAATCGGAATCAGAATACCCTATGATCTCCAACTGATCCGATCTTCTATATGTGAGCATGTGATCTTTTGTTCTCTGTAAATATCTCATAACCCGCTTGGCTGCTTTCCAATGATCCATTCCAGGATTACTTAGATATCTGCCTAACATGCCAACAATGTACGCAATATCCGGACGCGTACACACCTGAGCATACATTAGACTACCTACAATTGATGCATATGGAATCTTTTGCATTTCCTTAATTTCAAGGTTAGTTTTAGGGCACTGATTGAGACTGAACTTGTCTCCCTTAGCGACAGGGGTGTCACCTGGTTTACAGTCCTGCATGCCAAATCTTTTGAGTACTGTATCGATATAACGTCTTTGTGATAATCCAAGAATACCCCGAGAACGATCACGTTGTATCAGGATCCCTAATACAAAGGAGGCGTCACCAAGATCTTTCATCTCAAATTTCTTTGATAGAAATCTCTTGGTTTCGTGCAACATGCCTATATCATTTGTGGCAAGCAGTATGTCATCGACATACAAAACCAGGAATATGTGCTTACTCCCACTGAATTTGTGATACACACAATTATCAACAGCGTTTGTCTCAAAACCAAACGAGATAATCACATGATGAAACTTGTGATACCACTGACGAGAAGCTTGCTTGAGTCCATAGATGGACTTTGTCAATTTACAGACCATATTCTTTGGGTCTCCCAACTCAAAGTTTTCTGGCTGCACCATATAAATTATTTCGTCAGTGTCACCATTGAGAAAAGCTGTCTTGACGTCCATTTGATGAAGCTCAAGATCAAAATGTGCAACAAGTGCCATGATTGTCCTAAAAGAGTCTTTCGATGAAACCGGAGAGAAAGTCTCTTTAAAGTCAATCCCTTCCTTTTGGGTAAAGCCTTTAGCTACAAGATGAGCCTTATACCTCTCCACATTACCATTCGAATCCCTTTTGATTTTAAAAATCCATTTGCAACCAATGGGCTTCGCACCTTCTGGTAATGGAACAAGTTCCCAAACCTTATTGTCTTGCATAGACTTATACTCCTCATTCATAGCATCAATCCACTTTTGAGAGTTGGAACCTTGCATGGCCTGGTGGAAGTTGATTGGATCATTTTCCACCATTCCAATTTCTTCCTCATGTTCTTGGAGAAATACGAAAAAATCGTCAGGAATAGCATTTCTCCTTTCTCTAGTGGATCGTCTTAATGGCACTGGTTCTTGAGGTTGTGGAGTTTGTTCCCCAGGAACGATCACCTCATCTTGAATAGGGGTTTGAACAACATTGTCTAGTTGAGGATCCGATTCGCTTCTTGATCAATGACAGGCATAGAAACCGACACATTGTCAATAGCGATAGTGGGAATCGAAATCGATTCTTCCTCAAAGACAATGTCTCTAACCTTATTTATCCCCCCAAACTCAACATCCTCAAAAAATGTTGCAGTTCCCGTCTCAAAAATTGACTTAAGTGTGGGATCATAAAATTTATAGCCCCTAGATCGCTCAGAGTAGCCAATGAAGTAGCTGCTAACAGTTTTGGAGTCCAATTTCTTTTCATGTGGCCTATAAGGCCTTGCCTCAGCAGGACATCCCCAAATGTGAAAATGCTTGAGACTAGGCTTACGGCCTGTCCAAAGCTCATAAGGTGTTTTTACAGCTGCTTTAGTTGGCACTCTATTCAGAATATAAGCTGCTGTTTTGATTGCTTCTCCCCAGAGTGACTCTGGTAAAGAAGAATGACTAATCATACTCCTTACCATATCCTTAAGAGTTCGGTTTCACCTTTCAGCAACACCATTCATGTTAGGTGACCCTGGCATGGTGTACTGGGGGACGATTCCACATTCCTCTAGGAATTTAGCAAACGGTCCTGGACGTTGTTCACCTGATCCGTCATATCTACTGTAGTATTCACCACCACGGTCAGACCTGACACATTTTATTCTTTTGTTGAGTTGGTTCTCAACTTCAGCTTTAAATGTTTTGAACACGTCCAAAGACTGTGATTTTTCATGAATGAGAAATAGGTACTCATAGCGAGAGTAATCGTCTATGAATGATATAAAATACTGTTGGCCATTCCAAGAAGCCGTAGGGAATGGGCCACAGATATCTGTGTGTATCAATTCTAAGACGTCTGTAGTTCTATTGACACCTAATTTCTTCAGTTTGATCTGTTTTCCCTTGATGCAAGCAATACAAACATCAAAGTCTGTAAAGTCAAGGGAATCTAAAATTCCATGAGACACAAGTCGCTCAACTCTAGACTTAGAGATGTGACCTAAGCATTTGTGCCATAATGTGGCTGAATTTTCTTTACTCAATTTTCGTTTAGTACCGCGTGATTCCACATTGAAGGATTCATTATAAGAAACAATTATATCAAGCAAATATAAGTTGTCATATACACATAGAGAACCAGTTCCAACAATATTTGAATTTATAGATAAGCTGACTTGATTGTTTCCAAATGAACAAAAATAACCAAACTTGTCCAATAAAGAAACTGAAACCAAATTCCGTCTAAAAGACGGTACAATAAAAGTATCTACTAAATCCAAATAATAACCAGTTTTCAATAACAACCTAAAATGCCCTATTGCCTCTACTTCTACCGAGTTGCCATCGCCCACAAAGATGTGTCTTTCAGCATCACTTGGCTTTCGGCAGCTCAGGCAACCCTGCATAGAAACACTGATGTGAGTAGTAGCACTAGAATCTAACCACCACGTGTTTCTAGGTACTGAAGCTAAATTGACCTCAGAACAGACCAAAGTAAGAAATGTACCTTTCTTTGCACGCCAAGTGTGATATTTGGTACAGTCCTTCTTCACATGTCCAGGCTTGTTGCAAAAGAAACAACCCTCATTTGCTTGCTGTGGTTTCTTTTGAACCTCATTTGTTTGTTGTTGTTTCTTTTGGGCTGGACCCTTAGCAGCATCATTATTCTTTCTCTTTTTGCCCTTATCTTTAGAGGTGTGAGCCAAATGAGCACTTTTTGTCCTGTCTTGCTTCAATCTCTCTTCCTCTTGCACACAATAAGAAATGAGCTCATTAAGAGTCCATTTCTCCCTTTGACAGTTGTAACTGACTTTAAATTGACTATATTGTGCAGGAAGTGATATTAATACTAAAAGCACGAGCAAGTCGTCAGACAGCTCGAGCTTTAGTGCCTTAAGCTTAGAAGCAAGATGAGACATATCCATAATGTACTCCCGTATATTCCCCTTGCCATTATACTTCATAGAAATCAAGCTTTGCAAAAGCGTGCTTGATTCTGCCTTATCGTTTTTCACAAAACGCTTTTCAATCTCGGCGAGGAATTCTTTGGCTGTGGTTAACTTGTCAGATACCGCACCCCTAAAAGCCTCCGGAATGCCGCGCTTAATGATCATAAGACTCATGCGATTTGAGCGATCCCACTTCTCAAAGTTCTTCTTTGCATCAGGAGTACTTTCAGCCGTAAGAGAAGCGGGTTGCTCAGTCCGTAGTGCAAGGTCTAGATCCATGCAGCCGAGAACAATTTCTATGTTCTCTTTCCAATCCTTAAAATTAGTCCCATTAAGCACAGGTATTGAGTTGATATTAGCAGATATAGTAGAAACACTTGCTGTAAAGAGAACAAAAAAATAAACAGACAAACAAGCTCATATTATTAACCAAATACGATAATCAACATATTCAAATAATGGTAAGTCTCATCTCAAGATACCTAGCACAACATTAATATCAAGTCTTTGGATAGTAATATTAATTGTAAATGGTACTCTTGTGGTAGTGATCGAACATTGACAATAATTTATGTCAAATAATAAATCTATCTTTGGATCGATGTATTATTTACATGGGAAACTTGATAATCGTCACATGTTTATCACCACGAGTGTGTATGCAATTCGGCCAAGTATTAATCTTCCTTTGGGCCGACTAAGACCCGCATGAATTTACATATACACAAACATCCAATATTCCTTATGAACAATCTACACAAGAGAGGTCACTCTGGTGACATCTTGTTTCAATTAGCCCATTTAGAATGATGGACAATTTTATTTAACCAGGAAAGATATACCATAAAATATTTGAATTTGAGTTGAAGAAAACTCTAGGTTTTGTTGTGCCGCCTCCAAACCTCATGTCACTTACAAAAATCAAACATAAAATTAATAAAATAAAATAATAAATAAAACGACGAATGACGGCGCAAAATCCATCGATCCAAAAAATCAGATCTGATACATATGTCAAAAAACCCATGGATGAAACATAAATATCATCTCTGAAACCATATGTCATTAACATATATCTCCAAAAAAAAAATACTCAAGAGTCGATGATGGAGAAAGAAAAAAAAAATCGGATGCATTCCTTTTGCACATGTCACGATGGAATGGATTTAATATAAAATCTATATTGGAATTGCACATGTCCCAAGGCATTGATGTGCACACGTTTTCTAATATAGCATGATCCAGAAGTGGAAACAGAATGAAAAAAAAAAAAAAACAAAAGCATGACCCGAGGCGAAAACCCATGATGCATAGTGATTAACACCCATCGAATGAAGCACTTGTCTTCATATTTCTTTATTGTAAAAAAAAATCCATGGAATTAAGACGATCCAATCAAGAAGGTTTTGATCCATAAAAAATATATATATATTTTGCACATGGCGTGCAAATGGCTATATCTTGACTATACTGTCAAGATAGATGGCTTGATCCATCACATAAATCAATGAAACACTCATATGAAATCTTGTAGCGCTTGATCAGGATTGGAAATACAAGTGCAACATGTAAACAAATCACACGATGGAAAAGGACTTGCGTGTCCCGAGACGATGGCTCAAGATTTGATCCAGGAAATAAATCAACAACATAATACGATATCCATCGTGAGATTTAAACAAAAAACGAATTGTTAACCCATGAACAGAAGATCAACATATTACTTTATTTCTTGATTAAAAGAAAACACTAGATTCCCAATGGCTTAACATGGAGATGCTCTGATACCACTTGTTAGAAAACAAGATCTAGATCTATGATCCAGAAAACTTTATTGTCAACCAAGATCCTCCATGTCAAATCATCGAGAGATGTAAAGCAGAAAACATACCTTGATCCATTGTGGAAGTTGTTTGCAGGTTGTTGATCTTCCAATCCAATATGGTTGCCCAGAGAAACCCTTTTGATTCTTTCTGATGATGGGATGTCAGAGAGAATAGGAACTTACCATATGAATTGGGGACCATAACCCTAATATATATAATAATGAGATTTGCTAATTCTAATTTGTCCCCTCATCAAATTAGAATTAGTATTCTGGTATCTACACATTAATCCCATGACAATTATACCCTTAAGCCTTAAATCTTTAAGTCTTAATTAGATCACTTCAATTAGGCTTAACCAAAGATAGCATAACACATTTAATGGTTACATGTGTGGCCCCACATGATGGAATTTTCCAACAATAGAGACAAAAGAAGTTGTGCTTAGTATATCAAAATATTATTTTCCGTACAGTCTCTATAGTGATATCAAAGAGGCTAGATCTACGACGTCTTCTGTGGAGGTTACTCCGCCCAAGAAAGTATTTCTGGGCACGACTTTCAACCTGGGTCGGTGTACAGGTCTTTACAAAGTTTTCGGAGATACCTCTCCAATCCCCTTTCCCAACTTTCTGTATTCCCAATAGGAAAAGCTTGTGTTCTTCCTCTATCCATGGAACTCTGAGAAAACACAATGAAGTACATACCATATTAACCATTTTTACCGTGGAATGGAGATAAATCTGTCAAGAAATTTTAAAAAAATTGGTGGGAAGCCTATTGGATCTCTGGAGTGTTTGGGATTCCATCGTTTTTTCTTAACTATAATAGTTTATTTTATCTTAAATATTCCTAAAATCAAATTCATTTGATATTATTTGGGGGTCAGTCATCATCAAAGCCTTCTCCCAGTTATGTTGGGATTAGTAAATTATGTTTTGTTTTCCATTTTCATATCTTTGGAACCAAAACCCTAAGTTGCACTTCTTCAAACAAAAGAAATGAATTGCAACATTCAAATGCAGAACCTTTAAAATTTTCACCTTTAGATAATTAGGAATCTCAGTAAGAACTGCCCATAAGGCAGCAACCACATTTTTATAATGCAGGCGGGCTTCTTCGAGTGCTCCGCCGCCCACTTCCATGTGATGCGATGGATCGGAAGCATCTGCAGTGCCGTTGGCAACCTGAGTGGCAACGGTGGCCGTAGACCAGAGAGCGGGATTGCAGAGCTCGTCGTTCATGGCCGAAAGGATTTGAAATGCGGCTCCAATTGTCTCTTCTAAGTGATTTTGCCCCTCTAAAGAAAGTTCCTAAATGTTCTTGGCGTTCATTGAAAGTCCAAAGGAGATCCTAACCCTAGAGGGGGAGTGAATAGGGTGAGCTACAACTAGTGACCAACTATGACCAATTTTAAATTCTTTAAAATTAAACTAGTCACATATGATGATTAAACAAACAAAATGCGGAAGCTAATAAACATAATCACCACAAAAACAATCACCACTATACAATCATTTATAGTGGTTCGGCCTCAATGCCTACATCCACTACCGGCTTGTGTATCCAACACCCCACCGGATTTCCACTATTATGCTTTTCAAAAGGCTAAGCAATAACCTCTACAATATGCTTTCCAAGGATAAGCAATAACCTTACAATGTTGTTTTTCAAGGCTTAACAACAACCTATTCAAGATGCTTTTCAATGGCTAAGCAATAACCTTACAACAATAGATTTTTCTCAAAGAAAGTGTCTTCACAAAACACTCTAAGAGATTACAATTTAAGCTCAATATAATTGCCTCTAAATTAGGCGGATATGAAAGTGAATAACAAACTCACACAAACACTAAGGATTACAAAGATGAATGCTCATGAGGTGTGTGTGTGTGTGTGTGTGTGTGTGTGTGTGTGTGTGTGTGTGTGTGTGTGTGTGTGTGTGAAAACTTCAATCAAGATTAAAATTAAAGCTCAATCTATTTTATGCTTAAAGCAATTCAAAAGTTTAATGCTCATAAAAAGATTTGATTGAAGTGTTATGCAAATCACATGTACAAAAATACTAACTTGTAAATGATTTATGAAAATCAAGATGACACAAGTTGTATGAAATTAATTATGTCTAAACATGTGATGCACATTCAATGTTGTTTTCAAAACCAAACTAATTTAACAAAGGTTTTAAATAGATTGAAAACAACAAAGAGGATTCAAACAAGTTAATGAATCATAACATAAAAGAAATCAAAGATTTTGGCAATGCATGATTAATAAAGTTTATAAAACAAACTTGTTTTGAAATCAAGGTGAAGAATCCTATGACTTAGATCAAAGATTAAGGAAGTAGAGGATTTAACACATCATAGTTTATATGTTAAAATCATTTACCAATAGTTTAACAAAGCATAAAATAATGATTAAGAAAAGCAAATGCATTAATCCAAGCTTTAGCTTTTGCTAATGACCATCTTGGTCTCTCTTAGTTCATCCCCTTTTTCTTCTCTTCAAACACCTCAAGAAGGCTTAAGAGTTCCACTTTGATCAACCCCTTTTCAATGGGAATGAACTCATATTTATACTCAAAAAGTGAGTATCAGCGTGTCTTCGGTCGACCCCATACAGGCCCCGGTCGACCTCATGCAAACGGTCACAAATATGACCGTTGGAGAGCCAACGGCTCTCTGCCCGGTCGACCTACACTGTGCCAGGTCGACCTGGTCCATGGGCAGGTCGACCTGGTACACTGCAGGTCGACCCGGGACCAGAATCCCCATTTTTTCTCATATATCAAAGTGATTTTTGAGGGGATTCTTTTGGGCCATTAAATCAAGCATGGAAATATGATTTTAAATCATTCTAAGAGGTTTAAAAACATGAAATATAAAAAGCCTAAAATGATTAGAAAGTTTTAAAACCATAGGCTTGCTTGATTTATAAAACTCTTTTTCAAATTGAATGCATCCAAGGTTTAGAATCAAGACATGCATGAAACATAAGATTTGAAAGATTTAAAACCATGCAAGTGAAAATCAAGATTTCAAGTATTTCAAAATCAATGCACGTGTGAAAATTCATGAGATGAATAAAATGCTAATGCATCCATCAAATTGCAATAAACAAAATCCTAACATTCATGAGGCCTTTCTCTTCCATCAAGACCAAATAAACCCTAATTCCTGATTCTTCAAAACCCAAATCTTGGAGTGCTGCTTTCGTTCAAAACCCTTGGTCTTCCAATCTACAATGAAAACAAAACTCTCATTCAAAAGCCTGCAACAGAACCCTAGTTTTCAGAATCCTGCTATAGAACCCTAATTCAAATACTTGGCGTAACCTAGTGGCATGTTGGTGGGACCCTCATATATATTTGCATATTAGTTTAGATCAAGCCAATTTTTTTCTTTTTTTTTTGAAAAAAAACCAATTAAGATCGGGGAAAAATGACTCTGGGTCAAAACACTTTGTAATGATAGTAAAGGAGAATTAAATAACCTAACATTTCATGATATTATAAAACAATCAAATATGTAAATTTCACGAAAAAAAAGAAGAAAATTTCATGATATTGGGGACAATATGATATTCCATGATACCGTGGAATGGAGATAAGTCTGTAAAGAAATTTTAAAAAAAAAATGGCTGGAAGCCTATTGGCTGTCAGGAGTGTTTGGGATTCCGTCGTCTTTTCTTAACTATAATAGTTTATTTTCTCTTAAATATTCCTAAAATCAAATTCATTTGATATTATTGGGGGGTCAGTCATCATCAAAGTCTTCTCCCAGTTACGTTGGGATCAGTAAATTATGTTTTTTTTCCATTTTGATATATTTGGAACCAAAACCCTAAGTTGCACTTCTTCAAATACATTTTGCTACTTTCCTTCACGTTCTCTTCGGTCTTGTGCAAAGTGGTTAGCCTGCATTAAACATATTCAAACTATCTTTAAAAAGCCAATTAATGTATCACCAATTGATGCTATTCTTAATATAATTGTCTTTGCTAAAATGATTTTTCAACTACACTAAGTATTCGATGATGATATAATTGTAGTTACTTGTTAATTCAACATTTTATTTTCTGAAAATATAGCTGTAGTTATATAAGTTTTTCCGGATGGATTGGATAAGTATTCCACGATGATAATGATATACTGTGATTACAAGTTTAAATGGAAATTCAGATGTCTTATTTGAAGATGTGCGTAGCTACAAGCTACAAGTTTTGTCTTATTTGAAGACTAGCAACAAAAGGCTCGTGCTAAGCCCGGGAAAAAAATGAAAATATGTTAAAATTTAATAATTCTTTTGAAATATTGTTAAGATAAAATAAATAGAAAGTAGTTTTTTTTCTTATCTTTGAATATTAAAAAATCTTCTATGTATGGAAATAAATATAAAATAAAATAAATTTACATAACACGACGACCCCTTGAATTTAAAGGCGTTGACCATTACGACCATCTCATTTACGGATATATTTTACCATTGATGATTGAAAATATAAGAAAAAGAAAACAAATTGGATGGATCTACATCTACTAAAAAGAACCAAAAGAAAGGGATAAAAAAATTAACGTGTTTAATCCATCAGTGGGGGCCACCCTTGAAATATTTTTAATATGTGGGACCCACTGATGGCCCTGCATTCAAAGAAGAAAAAAGGGAATATAAGAAGAAAGAAAATGAAAAACAATTGATTTCATCCTCAATGGGCCAACACCACATTTGGAGTTATGGAGATGGAACAGTAGGCCCCCACAGATGATTGATAGTATAAGAAAAAAAAATTAAAAGAGAGGGGGGCGAACAAGTGTAAGAGAAGAAAAAAAATATAAAAGATGTACATTGCATGGGATGAGTGTATGTGGATATAGATATGAGTCATCATAGTATGTTTCTAATAGTTCTAACTCATATGCACACAAATCACATCCTAACAATTATCAAAGAAATTAAGCTTGTGTATGATACCAACCCAGTCTGATTGCCCACTATGGATGCTTATTGACCTTGAAAACCAATATCTATGTATAATCCATGAGTGGGTCCCACTGCAGGAATAAGTTAAATGTGCGGGGCCCACTAATTAATTTGCATCCATTAAGAAACTAGACAACGGCCAACAGGCTTGCCTCCCACTTAGTATCTATACATAAGTGGGGCCCACTCTTAGAAAAAAGGGGTTAAGAGAAGGCCATTAGGATTTATTCAAATACTGGAGTCCAATCTTGAAATATATTTAATACGAACTGGTGCCCACTACTGGGTTCATCCAATTGAGGAAAAATAATTGAAAGGAGAGTAAAGGAGCAACAACTTGGATTTCATTCATGATAGGGCCCACAAAACATATTTAACATGGGACCCATTAATGATTGAAGATCTAAGAAAAAGAAAATAAATTGACTGTAAAGATTTACTTATAATTTGGATAATGGCAAAAATATGACTCAAATTCAAATATTCATAAAAATCTCATATGAGAGAGGTTTTAGGAGAGAAAGAGTAGCCCAAAGTGAGGCCACACCTTAAAATAATGTGGGTTTTTTTGTGCATATTTCTTTGAAAGGAGAGATTATTTAGGGATGAGGTGGCACCCCTCACAGCCCACCTCTCCCATTGCTTTAATATATATAACTAGCAACAAAAGGCCCGTGCTAAGCCCAGGCAAAAAATGAAAATATGTTAAAATTTAAGAATTCTTTTGAAATATTGTTAAGATAAAATAAATAGAAAATAGTATTTTTTTTCTTATCTTTGAATATTAAAAAATTTTCTATGCATGAAAATAAAAATAAAATAAAGTGAATTTACATAACACGACGACCCCTTGAATTTAAAGGCGTTGACCATTACGACCATCTCATTTACGGATATATTTTACCATTGATGATTGAAAATATAAGAAAAGAAAAACAAACTGGATGGATCTACATCTACTAAATAGAACCAAAAGAAAGGGATAAAAAAATTAACGTGTTTAATCCATCAGTGGGGGCCACCCTTGAAATATTTTTAATGTGTGGAACCCATTGATGGCCCTGCATTCAAAGAAGAAAAAAGGGAATATAAGAAGAAAGAAAATGGAAAACAAATGATTTCATCCTTAATGGGCCGCACACCACATTTGGATTTATGGTGATGGAACAATTGCCCCCACAGATGATTGATAGTATAAGAAAAAAAAATTAAAAGAGAGGGGAGGGGGGGCGAACAAGTGTAAGAGAAGAAAAAAACATAAAAGATGTACATTGCATGGATGAGTGTACGTGGATATAGATATCAGTCATCATAGTATGTTTCTAATAGTTCTAACTCATATGCACACAAATCACATCGTAACAATTATCAAAGAAATTAAGCTTGTTATGATACCAACCTAGTCTGATTGCCCACTTTGGATACATATTGACCTTGAAAACCAATATCTATGTATAATCCATGAGTGGGTCCCACTGCAGAAATAAGTTAAATGTGCGCGGCCCACTAATTGATTTGCATCCATTAAGAAACCAGATAACGGCCAACAGGCTTGCCTCTCACTTAGCATCCCTACATAAGTGGGGCCCACTCTTAGAAAAAAGGGTTAAGAGAAGGTCATTGGGATTTATTCAAATACTGGAGTCTAATCTTGAAATATATTTAATACGAACTGGTGCCCACTACTGGGTTCATCCATTTGAGAAAAAAAAAATTGAAAGGAGAGTAAAGGAGCAACAACTTGGATTTCATTCAACGGTAGTGCCCATAAAATATATTTAACATGGGACCCATTGATGATTGAAGATCTAAGAAAAAGAAAACAAACTGACTGTAAAGATTTGCTTATAATTTGGATAATGGCAAGAAATAGGACTCAAATTCAAATATTCATAAAAATCTCTTATGAGAGAGGTTTTAGGAGAGAAAGAGTAGCCCAAAGTGAGGTCACACCTTAAAATGATGTGGTTTTTTTGTGCATATTTCTTTAAAAGGAGAGATTTTTTAGGGATGAGGTGGCACCCCTCACAGCCCACCTCCCCCTTTGATTTAATATGGACTCAAATTCAAATATTCATAAAAATCTCTTATGAGAGAGGTTTTAGGAGAGAAAGAGTAGCCCAAAGTGATGTCACACCTTAAAATAATGTGGGTTTTTTGTGCATATTTCATTGAAAGGAGAGATTTTTTAGGGATGAGGTGACACCCCTCACAGACCACCTCCCCCTTTGCTTTAATATATATAACTAGCAACAAACGCCCGTGCTTAGCCCGGGCCCAAAAGCGAGAATATATTTAGAATTAAAGTAAAAGAAAAGATATTATTTAATTGAAATAGATCACATTACGATCCCTTGGATATCTAGAAGATTTGCTTAGTTGTTTGCCTTGGTGTTGATTAGATTTGCTTAGTTGTTTGCCTCTCAGTTATCTTTCTATATTAAGAGATTCCGTCCAATCTATGTAAGGAAGTTATTGTGTTAAGAGGCTATATATATGAGCCTGTAATTGATAAATAATGATAAGAAAGAAGTTATTATTCTCTTAGTTAATGCTTAGCTAAGTAATTAGAATCCCAGTCTAATTTCCACCAACCCGGGCTCTATCACAACCCAACAACACTAATTGCACCTCAACCTACTCCAATACTAAAAATGCATAGACTCGGCTCAACTTGGGCAAGTCTCATCCAATTCAGCCAAGTTGCACAATGTAACTCATTCAATGAGGAACAAAAAGAGAGCTTCTCTAACTTAAGAGAAGAACTCTACTTCCATGGTACTACGGATTCATTAAAAGAGAAAGAGGAAAAGAAAAGAAGACAATTACATCATAACAATAAAATGAAAGCACAACTGTTTTCGAAAAAGAATGAAAAGCACAACATCACATAAGAAATTAGCTAACCCATCATTAGTAAACTGATCAACTCTTCATTCATATAAACAAAAAGTAGTAGCGACCACATTGCACTAATCTGGATTTCTTCAACTATATTAATTAACCAAACACTAAAGATAAGGATACGTCCTTGATGCCCATTGAAAGACACAGTGTGACCCTTTGATTTATGGACTACAGCTAATCAGTTGATTATGACCATTCAATTAGTAGTTGAAGGGCAAGTTTACCACACCCACATACTTCACAATGCAAATGCTGAAGTAAAGAGGACCGGCTCAAGAGGATTCCAACTTCCAATCAGCCAGCTTTTGTTCTATGACGGCGTGATATTTGTTTCTGTTTTGAAATGCAGCAACACTACTTTACCCATAAAAATATGGCTTCTTCTGTATTCATTTTTGTCGAATTGAAAACAAATTGTATTGCAATCATACGAAAAGGTCACATTATAATTGAATGTATCCCCTTCTTCAGAACAAAAATCGCAAACCAATCCTATACAATTTTACACATACAGATCTCTAATAAATTAAGAATCTCCCATTTTGCTATCAGATAAACATTTTCAATCACATCAAAAGCATCCAAACGCACAAATAGCAATCAAACTTGATATAATTCAAAAGAAACTGAGTTTAACAGTAGAAGAGCTCACCATCTTGAAACATGAGGGGATAATCGAACGCGCTGAGATTGATGAACCAGTCCCACTCCTTCCCCTGCCTCAGCAAGTTCGCCACCGCGTGGAGTGTGACCGCAATCATCGTCGGCCCCTTATACGTCTCCATATTCGCATTCCCGACAACCCTCACATTATCGTAACCGACTAACACCGGCTTCGACCGGACGTACTTAGCCATCTTGATTCGCTCCGCCGCCGGATCCTCTAGATCCAGGTGAATCAGATAGTAATTCCACGAGTGGTAGACGGCCTGCAGCACCCGGCGGAGCCGTAAAGCGTCGCCTTTCGTGCCAGAGATCAGGTATGCTAGCCGCGGCTGCCTCGGCGGCCCCGATCCGGCGCCGGAGACTGTGTTCTCCGTTCTGGAGGAAACCGACGGTGAGGATGATGTGCCGTACCATACGGTGGCGGCGAGGAAGAGGAGTAAAGAGAGGACGGAGCTTGTGAGCAGAGGAATCAGCCATTCTCTCTGGAATCAAAAAGTGCAGCAGTGAATGAGGGAGGAAGGGAAGAGGTGAGCGTGGGGGAGAGAAGAGAGGGAGCAGGGGAAGAGAGAAGAGAGGGCAGAGAGCGAGAGATAGAGGAGATGAGAGAAAGAAGAAGAAGAATGTGCTGGGATGCTGAGGTTGCTGGGATGGTGAGATTGCAGCAGTGAATGAGGGAGAGGGAGCCGAGAGCGAGAGATGGAGTAGATGAGAGAAAGAAGAAGAAAAGAAAAGAAGAGAAGGACGAAGGAAAGAGAAAAGGATGGGATGGGCTTATACAAAGATAGACGTCACTGGATGAGAAGAGTTTCCCAGATCTGGGATTCTCATTCCCAGATCTGGGTGGACTCCTAGTCTCACGTGGAACAGACCTCTCTCATGTGGAACAGACCACTTTTCTTCTTTTTTTTCTTGGGTATTTCTTTGAAAGAAGAGAATTTTCAGGGGTGAGGTGGCACCCCCCACAGCCCACCTCCCCCTTTGCTTTAATATATATAATGTCTCCAACAAGAGTCCTCTTGGGAATTTTTGTCTGTATCAATGTAGATGTCTGTCTTTATCAATCTTTTATGGTTTGATTGGCCATCTAAATTCTGCAGTGGAAGAATTTTTGCTCAATGAATGTGAGGAGCCATTTGGCTATCTTTTATCATATATGCCATGAATCAAAATGGGTAAAACTTTTGGATCCCACGTAATATAACAGTGGATGATAAATTCACTGCGCTCCTCAATAGAACCCACTTATGGACACATTTTTTATAGGGCCATGCAAAACCCCATATAAATCTTTTAATCGAAATCAAAATCAAGATTAATTGAAGTTCAGAATTTAAGCATGTCGCGTAAATATTAGGCTGATAATTTATTTGTGCTTCTTCAAGTTTAGAACTACCCACTTTAAATTTTATAAGTGTTAGCATAATATTATAATTATGAGTAAGATTTTGAAAAATGTGACAATGAATTTTTTTTATAAGTGGACCCCATCGAAGAGAGCTTTGAATTTGTTGCCCATTATTAGATTATATGAGAAGTTTAAGTAGATCTAACTATTTCTCTAAAATGTTTATCAATAGTCACTTAAGATTTATTTAAAACATGTAAAACATTTTTTTTTATTAATCACATAATTATTTGTTTGAAAAGTGCAACATTTTTTTTATCATTTAAGCCTTTGAAAACAAAAAACCTTTCAAAAAATAACACTTTATTATAATTTATAATGGATTGATGATTTTGAGTGGTTTAGATGTTAAGATGTGGACCCATTGTTAGTATTTATAAATATGGGACCTACCTTTAGGAATCAAGAAATGGGGCCCTGTAAGTCCTTGGATCCTAACCCTAGAGGGGGGGTGAATAGGGTGAGCTACTAATAGTGACTAACTATGACCAATTTTAATTTCTTTAAATTAACTAGTCACTTGTGATGATTAACATACATAATGCGGAAGCTAAACAACAAAATCACCACATAGCACACACCATAACACAATGATTTATAGTGGTTCGGCCAACGTGCCTACATCCACTACCGGCTTGTGTTCCTCACACCCCACCGGATTTCCACTATTATGCTTTTCAAAAGGCTAAGCAATAACCTCTACAATGTATGCTTTCCAAGGCTTAGCAATAACCTTACAATGATGTTTTTCTAGGCTAAACAACAACCTATCAATATGCTTTTAATGGCTAAGCAATAACCTTACAAAGAAATGATTTCTCAAAGAAAGTGTCTTCCAAAGAACACTCTAAGAGATTACAATTGAAGCACAATTACAATGCCTCTTTAATAGGCTAATTTGAAAGTGAAAACTAAACTCACACAACACACTAATGAGTGCAAAGATGTATGCTAATGAGGTGTGTGTGTGACAACTTCAATCAAGTCTAAAAAGTAAAGTCCAATGAATATATGCTCAAAGCAATTCAAAGATTAAAGCACATAGAAAGAATTGATTGAAGTTTAAATGCAAATCACATGAACAAATACTAACTTGTTGATGATTTAAAACATAAAGGCTCACAAGTTGTATGAAATTAATTTGGCTTAAACATGTGATGCATTTGTAGTGTTGTTTTCAAAAACAAGATTTAACAAAGGTTTTAAAAAGATTGAAAACAACAATGATGATTCAAACAAGTTAAATTAACATGTTATAAAGAAATCAAAGTTTCAAACATAACATGTTTAACAAAGTTTAAAACTAAACTAAGTTTGAATCAAAGAAAAGAATTCATTACAACTTAATATCAAAGATTGAATGGAAGTAATGAATTCATTTCATCATAGTTATCATGCTAAAAACATTTACCAAAGATTTAAAACCAAGCATGAAACATATGATTAAATTAGGCAAAGCTTACTTGGAGATTTAACTTCATGATCCAAGCTTTAGCTTCCTTAATGACCTTCTTAATCCCCTTGGTTCATCCCCTTTATCTTCTCTTCAAACACCTCCAAGAAGGCTCCAAGTTTCCTCAAAAGTTCCAACATTTATCAAAGGGAATGAAGCCTTTTTATACACAGAAAACAGAGTTTCTGCGTGTCCCCGGTCGACCCCATGACAGGCCCGGTCGACCGACCCTTAACGGTCAGAAAAATGACCGTTGGAGAGCCAAACGGCTCTCTGCCCAGTCGACCCGCAGTGTACGCGGTCGACCGGGATGTGTACCCGGTCGACCGAGTACACTGGGCCCTGGGCCACTTGTCCCATTTTGCATACTTTTGCAATTTTCAAAGATTTTTGATGTGGGACTTGTTGGGGCCATTAAATCAAGCTTGAAACATGATTTAAATCAATCTAAGTGTTTTTTAAAATCATGAATCATAAAAAGCCACAAATCATTTGAAACTTTAAAACTTAGGCTAAGCTTGAATTTTGAAATTCCTTTTACAAAATCAATTGCATCCAAAATTAAAACCAATTCATGCATAAAACATGAGTTTTACCATATTTAAAAAGAATGCATGGATAAAATAAGATTTCAATGTTTTCTAAAATAATGCAAGTGTGAGAAATCAAATGATGATTAAAATGATATGCATCCATCAAATTGCAATACACAAAATTCCTAACAATCTCCCCCTTTGCAATTTGATGGCAAACCTTAACTTAACACTAAACCTCACACTAAGTCTTCAGCTCCTTGGCTTGACACTGCTTGAAATCTTCGGATGCTCCTTCACTTAGCTTGGGCTTTAGCTCTTTTGATCTTCATTCTTCTTGTCCTTAGCTCCAAGCTTTCTTTCTTTTATCTTCTCTCCCCCTTAGACCAAGCACTCTCTCTCCTTGGTCTTTCTCTCCCTTTGCCATTGAATGCTCTCTCCCCCTTTGATCTTTCTCCCTTTTTGGGTAGCTAGAGCATTTTCTCCCCCTTAATCCTTTCTCCCCCTTTGCCATTAAATTGCAAAGGTAGCAATTGAAGAAATGTACCTACACACATGAAACAAGGAAAATACCTTTAGTAGCACCTGTTAACAAATGAAATCGAAAATGAAATACTTAACAGGCTATTATGCATGTGAGTAAGTTATAAGGGAATAGCAATGGTGAATTTGATCATCTCTAATGCTTCCTTAGAAGGTTTACTCCCCCTCAATCCATAATCTTCTTTTGTCATACTTTTGACAAGAATATAACTATTAGATGCAAGAAGAAGATGGTTTAACCAATTGAGGGATAACTTCAAGGGAAGGATTAGATACCAATTGATAATGATTAACTATAAGGCTCAATGATCAAATTACCAAATTGTAGAGAAACCAATTGACCTATAAGCTTAAGGAAAATTGAAGAGCAAGGTCAAAAGGTTAATCTATCATGGATACCAATTGAAATAAGAACCATATCAATTGAGATTTAAGAGTATGACTTATTAGCTCAATCACTCTAAAATGGACTTAAGGAATGTAACTAGAAGGATTAATCCAAGTTAGAGCTATCCATGATGATAAGGGGTTTACTAAACATAGCATCAAATAATATAACTATGAAAATCATATGCTATGTAAATTTTGAAATCATTTCACTCAATCATAAAATATGACTATCAAGTGTAAGATGAGTGAAATGAAATTCAAACCATGATGCCTACCTCAATCATTAACCAACCAAGATTATTAACACATAAACATGGTGGTCACGAGATTTAACCAAATAAGCAAGAGAGGTGGCAAACATGACCATTTATGAAGCTAATGGAATGTGACATGGAACAAAGACATATTACTATCAAGTTTAATCCAATGTGCACAAGGTTTATCACAAATATATAACATCAATTGGAAGTTATACTAATTGAAAATGATATCATTTGATTACCAATTGAATATGGAACATGTTTGAGAGCAAGCATGTGACAAACACAAAATTCCAACAAGCAACATAATGAATATTCATCACTTTAATGATATAACTATTGAGCATAGTGATGAACATCATAAATTGCATTAAAATGATATAACTTTGTAAAGCATGCAATTTTCAAAGTGTAAAGATCATATGAATTCAACATCTAAGACATCCATCAAACAATAGATATAGCTAAGAAATACAAGGAATGGATTTCAAAGAGGTTCATATGATCAAGCACACTACTATGAAGTTGAAGCATGTATAAAGAATGATATCAATAAGAAAAATACACATGAATCAACATCATAACCATCTAAAAAAAATGACTAGAAAGTATAAGGGATGGATTTTTGGGTTCTAGTATGGTAACTACAAAAATAATTAAAGAGCACAACCATACAAGAACTAAATGACATTTGCATAGAGAACGAAACCAATTGAGCAAAGATGCAAAATGCCATATACATTTCCATTTAAGATAACACAAACAAAAGCTTAAGGAAATGAGAATATGAAACATGCTTTGATGATTATAACAAAGATGTTTTAAAGCATTTTCATTCATGCAATCTTCAAATCATAAACAAAATCCAACAATGAACAAAGTGAGTATGAAAATGAAGAAAGCACATTATCAATTATCAATTTGTATTCCAAACAATATAACTACAAAGCTCATACAAATTGATTTTAAACACTATTCAACTTGCATTTTAAATGATATAACTTATTTGAAACACATACAAGTTGATTTTTCAAAACAATAATTTTCCATAAGAAAGTATAACATGGAAAATCTAAATTGTTGTAAATCATTTGCACAACAAATCTTACCAAGACATTCAAACAAATGATTTTGTAACATCAATTGATTATGAAAGATCTAGCTATGAAAGCTTTTGAAATCATAATCAATTGATCATGTAGAAATGCATGCAAGATATATAACTAATTGAAGGCAATAAGCAAATCTAACAAGATGAAATTATAATCAAATGATTTTGAAAGCCATGATATGTAACTAGAGAAGTTCATGAAGACAAAATCAATTAATTATAAAGAAACATTGCATTTTAATAAATGTAACTAAGAAAGAACAAAATGCAAATGCAATATGACCAACAAAAAGATTTACCTATAAAGGATAGGTTGGTCAATAAGGTCCAAGGCCTTAAGGTTTGACTAAGTAAATAGCTTTTGGAATCCACCTAAGGTCTTGGGAGGGTTGATCTTTGAGGTCTGTATTAAAAGTTCCACCAACACTAGGAGATTTGACTTGATAAATTTTTAACTTAGACTTATCACCTTGATATTTAGATTTGACTAAATTTAGCTTAGATTGGTGATTAGTCTTTTGGGGTTGGTGAGTTTTCTTCTTAGGGGATGAATTTACTTTTCTTTTCTTCTTATCTCCTCCCTTAATTTGACTTTTGAATTTTAAATTTAACTTTGCAACTTTATTCAAAAGTTCTTTCATTTGAGATATGGGAGGTAGGTTGAGAAGCTTTTTGTTGATAGACTCTTTTAAAGTTGGTTTAACTTGTTTAAGCTTTTTAGAATCTATCTTGTGAGACTCCTTTTTAATTGGTTTGACTTGTTTAGTCTTCTTGGAGTCTTCTTTGATTTTTAGTGTCTTATCCATCATAGAGATTGATTTTACTTTCTTTGGTTCAAATATGGATTTAGACCACATTGCTTCTTCTTAATTTGCACTCAAATTTGAAATGCCCTTCATTACCACAATAATGACATTTGGTTATGGGCAAGAAAGTGTGAGTGCTAGAGAATGAGGACTCACCTTTCACAAAAGTGTTGGTGAACTTAGGGTCATGTGGAATATTCCTATCAAATCCAAGACCCGTCCTATCTCTTTTAGATTTACCCAATTTAAATAACTTTTCAAATTTCTCTTCACTTTGGGTAAACTTGCACTCATACTTTTGTTTATAGCTTTCAAGTTGAGTGACTTGTTCTTTAAGGGTTGAATTTTCATTTTTAACTTTTGTTAATTCAATTTCAATTCCCTTAAAGTTGTTTAGCTCTTCATGGGCAAGATTTAATTCATTTTTAAGTTCATTAACAACATTAGATCCAAGTTCTAGAGTTTTTAAATTACTTTGAGCATTAGACAAGTTTCATTGGAAATAGTCAACTTGGATTTTAAATGGACAATGTTTTCATCTTGTCTTTTTAAAGTATCTCTTAGATTTAAATTTTCATTTTTAAGCTCATTACAATTTATCTTAATCTCATTTAGTTCATTTTGAGCATTAGATAAATTTTCTTTAGAGATAGTTAACTTGGATTCAAGATTGTTAATGTCTTTATCTTGCCTTTGATCTCTTAATTTAGAATTTTCCTTATTAAGATTGTCATAACCTATCTTTAAATCTTTTAATTCATCTTGAGCATTATATAGGTTATGCAAAGAGATCATGAACTTAGATTCTGCACAATTTATTAATTCTTCTTTTTCTCTAAGTTCATCTTTTGAAGAGACTAATTCTTGGTTTAGTCTTTTAGATTCTTCTTTTAATCTTTTATTCTTCTTAGAAAGCTCTAAGGACCATGTGTACAATTCCTCATAAGCTTCATTTTCATCATATTCTTCTTCTTTTAATTTAGATTTAGATTCATTAATTTTAATGTTAGAATCTCCAATAGATGGAAGAAGGAGGGGTCTAGAGGAATCTACACAAGAATCTACAAAGTCTAAACTAGTGGAATCCATTCTTATGATTTTCATGGAGGCACAACACTAGGGTTTTAACTCTAGGTTTTTACACCTAATCAAGAGTTTCAAACACTTGATCCTAATATAGAGCACGAGGCTCTGATACCACTTGTAAGTCCTTGGATCCTAACCCTAGAGGGGGGGTGAATAGGGTGAGCTACTAATAGTGACTAACTATGACCAATTTTAATTTCTTTAAATTAACTAGTCACTTGTGATGATTAACATACATAATGCGGAAGCTAAACAACATAATCACCCCATAGCACACACCATAACACAATATTTATAGTGGTTCGGCCAACGTGCCTACATCCACTACCGGCTTGTGTTCCTCACACCCCACCGGATTTCCACTATTATGCTTTTCAAAAGGCTAAGCAATAACCTCTACAATGTATGCTTTCCAAGGCTTAGCAATAACCTTACAATGATGTTTTTCTAGGCTAAACAACAACCTATCAATATGCTTTAATGGCTAAGCAATAACCTTACAAAGAAATGATTTCTCAAAGAAAGTGTCTTCCAAAGAACACTCTAAGAGATTACAATTGAAGCACAATTACAATGCCTCTTTAATAGGCTAATTTGAAAGTGAAAACTAAACTCACACAACACACTAATGAGTGCAAAGATGTATGCTAATGAGGTGTGTGTGTGACAACTTCAATCAAGTCTAAAAAGTAAAGTCCAATGAATATATGCTCAAAGCAATTCAAAGATTAAAGCACATAGAAAGAATTGATTGAAGTTTAAATGCAAATCACATGAACAAATACTAACTTGTTGATGATTTAAAACATAAAGGCTCACAAGTTGTATGAAATTAATTTGGCTTAAACATGTGATGCATTTGTAGTGTTGTTTTCAAAAACAAGATTTAACAAAGGTTTTAAAAAGATTGAAAACAACAATGATGATTCAAACAAGTTAAATTAACATGTTATAAAGAAATCAAAGTTTCAAACATAACATGTTTAACAAAGTTTAAAACTAAACTAAGTTTGAATCAAAGAAAAGAATTCATTACAACTTAATATCAAAGATTGAATGGAAGTAATGAATTCATTTCATCATAGTTATCATGCTAAAAACATTTACCAAAGATTTAAAACCAAGCATGAAACATATGATTAAATTAGGCAAAGCTTACTTGGAGATTTAACTTCATGATCCAAGCTTTAGCTTCCTTAATGACCTTCTTAATCCCCTTGGTTCATCCCCTTTATCTTCTCTTCAAACACCTCCAAGAAGGCTCCAAGTTTCCTCAAAAGTTCCAACATTTTTAAAAGGGAATGAAGCCTTTTTATACACAGAAAACAGAGTTTCTGCGTGTCCCCGGTCGACCCCATGACAGGCCCGGTCGACCGACCCTTAACGGTCAGAAAAATGACCGTTGGAGAGCCAAACGGCTCTCTGCCCAGTCGACCCGCAGTGTACGCGGTCGACCGGGTACACTGGGCCCTGGGCCACTTGTCCCATTTTGCATACTTTTGCAATTTTCAAAGATTTTTGATGTGGGACTTGTTGGGGCCATTAAATCAAGCTTGAAACATGATTTAAATCAATCTAAGTGTTTTTTAAAATCATGAATCATAAAAAGCCACAAATCATTTGAAACTTTAAAACTTAGGCTAAGCTTGAATTTTGAAATTCCTTTTACAAAATCAATTGCATCCAAAATTAAAACCAATTCATGCATAAAACATGAGTTTTACCATATTTAAAAAGAATGCATGGATAAATAAGATTTCAATGTTTTCTAAAATAATGCAAGTGTGAGAAATCAAATGATGATTAAAATGATATGCATCCATCAAATTGCAATACACAAAATTCCTAACAGGCCCACCTTTAGTTTTTAAAAATCCATATTTTTTTATTTTTTTATTTAATTGGTTTTAGGGCACTTGTCCACCTAGACATGCTTGTAAACATGGGCCCTATTTCTACTATTTTAATGTCTAAAAACATGTCCCACACAGTAATTTTTAAAGATGGACCTCATGTATGACATAATTACTAAAGAAGGGCCTCATGTCTTGATTCCTAAAGATAGGTCCCATGTAATTTTAAAATACTAATAACGAGTCCACGTCTTAACATCTAAACCGCTCAAAATCAATTAACATTTCATTTATAATAATGAAAAAACTAAAGCAAACTATTAAATAATAAAAAATATATTGGACATTTTAAATGAATAATTAAAAGGTTAATAAAAATATGTTAGGCATTTTAGACAAATATTGAACAATTAAATTATAAAAATATCATACATTTTAAAAGAATGATCAAGCAATTGAATAATTAAAAAATATGGCATGGGCTCAAGCTGTATTTGGGTTTAGGTATTTCATAGGCTCAGGGCGCCTAAGCTCCTGTGTGAACAAAAGCAACCATTGTACATGTGTTGGCATGTGGCATGGGTCATTTGACTATTGATTTAGCAAATTTTGTTAGATGAGCTATAAAGAAAGAAAGAAAAAAAAAAAAAAAACCAAGATGGATTGTAGCAACCATCTAATCAAAGGTTACAAAAATGGGTGAATTATAACACGTTGAGCAAAATAACTTATCCTGGGTGGACTAGAGGGGATGGAAAGATCTATGTGGGAACGACACAAGTATCAAGTCTGAACTCAATCCCATGCCCCTAATCCCTTTATCCATGGCCCGCGAGCTTAATGGTTTCATATTAAAAAAAAATCCAACCCGCCATCCAACGGTCCAATCCATTTGGATGGGTGACAAAACTCAAGATTAATAACTATAATGGGGGATCCCGTTTGTGCACGGTTTGGATTGGTTACTAGGTGGGTCCCAACAATAGTTATCACGGAAGCACGGTGAAAACTAGTTCTCACTTGAATATTTCCCTTAATAAGCTCCTTAATAAAACTCTATCAAGAGTATCCCCAACTAATAGATTCTTCGTGGTTTTTTTTTTTTTTCAAATGAGATTAAAATGGAAAGATAAAATGTGCAATTGATTTATAATGAAATGATGATTTTGAGCAGTTTAGATGTTAAGAAGTGGTCCCATTGTTATTCTTTAAGAATCACACAGGACCTACCCTTAGGAATTGAAACATGACCCTACTTCAGAAATTATAGTGTGGGACGAACATTTAGAAATTATAAAAGGGGACTCATATTTAGGAATGATGATATAAGGCCCACATTTAAAGGAATTACAATGTTTAACACCCTTTGTGAAGTGAAACATTAAAAATTCTAACATGACCCACTTTTAAAAATTATAATTTGGACTAAGCTTTTAGGAATTTTGTATATTGGACCCACCTTTATAGTTTATATGATAAGTTAGGAGTTTCCAAGGGTAATATTGTAAATGGTATTGTTAAGAAATTGGCAAGGACAGTTTTAAAGTGGTTGGATATAAAAAGAAGTTGCATCATGTTAAGATGAAGCGGTGCTGTATGGAAGACTCCCTCGAGATCCGATGAATATTAGGGGGAGTCTTAGGGTCTGTTTCTTTCCTAGAATTTCTGGAATTCATGTCTGGTGGTTGTCTGGGATTTTGAAATGCTAGAATTCTGTAATGCTACTGAATTCTGTTATTTCTGAATTCCCTATTTCATGGATGCCTGAATTCCTGTCTGAGAATTCCTTAATTCCTGTCATTCCTGAATTCCCTGTTTCATAACTTAAAAGGATTTCTGACTAGAATTTTACTCCTGTATGCATTGTTTATATACTAATTTAACCCATCAATATATTTTTACAACTCAATACGTAAATGTGTTTAGTACTAATGATAAGATGTAGGACTCAATGTTGGGCCCACTTTCAAATTTCAAAAAGTAAAAAAGGAAAAACATTTTCTGTCAATGAGTTGAAAAGGAAGACAATTGTTTGATTTGTGTGGTGGGTTAAGGCAGTCCACATCCAAGGCTTTAATCAGGTTTGGTGATATAAGATTGAACTCATCTCAGTTGCATACAGATGTAGCTTATTAAAATGAAGGCGGGGAGGGGGTGGGGTAGTATGATTGTATTTCTTTTATATGCCTATAGATGTAGCTGAATAAAAATAAAGGCAAGGGAGGGGGCGAGGCTGTATCTTTTTCTGATGCCTATATAAGTAGCAGATTGATAATGAAAAGAAATATATAGTTCTGATGCTGTGATGTGCCCCACAACTTAATACAAAGTTTTTGAAATCGACATTTCATACAGATGGGTGATGAAGACTGTCTAAAAAAAATTTCTAATTGGAAATTTTTATCAATCCAATATTTAGCCTACAAGCGATTGTCTAACAAATAAATACATAAAACAGCGCAAAATAAAGCTAAATACTTTTTTGGGTACCCAAATAAAGCCAAATACTAGATGGCTAACAATGACAGTTGATCATGTAATTTTGGAGCAGCAGACACAATGACAGTCACTTCTTTTTGGGTGCCAAGTCTTTTGAAAACAACTCTCTTGGAAACAATTGATCATGTAATATGGAATCACAATGCTCTGTCACTTAGGATAGATACAAATACATAGAACCACATCAAACCTGCCAAACATAATATATATCCATTTCAAACCTGCCAAACATAATATAGATCATAAATACACATAGAACCATATCAAGCTTGCATCTATCCATCACAATAAAATAAGTAGTAATTTGTTTATCCAAAAGTAGACTGCATCCATTCATTCATAGGTACTAAAGGTCTTCATATCCATCCACACAACATAATGTGGTAATTACAATCATCCAAAAGTAAATAGTTTTCCTAGATCCATCCATCACAACAAAATAAGTAGTAATTTGTTCCTAATCATCAAAACATACTACCATCCATTTTCATCAAAATGCAAACTTCTTTTCAAGTCTTAACGAAACTCATGGGATATCAACTGGATGAACCTTGATTAAAGTTCATCTCCAACCATTCCAACTTCATGTCATCATCCAAACTCATGAATGTCACTGCAGTTATGTGATCACGAACGAGGAAGTTAATTACAGCCATTTTCATATGTCGTGGTATACTTGCACGAGAAGTAACAACTGCTGTAATCTTTGGAATTATGTTGTCATGCAGATTCATTTGGTCCGCAAGAGCATAAACAGCATTTGCAACCCTATCCAATGTTTCTTTTACTTCATCGCTCGTCTTGGACTTATTCTTCTTACTGGTCCTGCTTGTGCTAGTCTGTCTTGATGGGATGGATGTACGCCTTGGTGAATTTACACTATGCTGAGGCAGATTAGGCTCATTCATATCATCCAATCCATGTGGCTGGTTCCCAAGACTCTCATTCATGGTTTCTTCGTCCATCTCCGTTTCTGGAGCATTTATCTGGCTCCTTTCAATTCCAGTAAGGGCTATTTCACCTTCGGCAATATCATCAGCGATGAGATCATGGATCTCCTCATAGAACTTTACTGCGATACGTCTATACTTCGCCAACTTGCTCTTTGCCTGTATCAAGTTCATTTAGTTAGATATAATTTATTGAATATAAAACACATGAAGACAATATTGTAATCAAATACAACTTATATGCTAAATTTACCTGATCCAAGTTGTCCCAAACATCGTCATCAGCTGTTACCATCTTGAGGGTATCGTCCCATCCGAAACCAAACATGCTAAGAAGTTGTTTCACTTCTCTATATCGTGTCCGCCAATTTTTTAACTTATTCTTAGCATTGCCTGCAGTGGGTTCCAATCCAGTCTTTTCCTTTACCTTTGTTATAGCTTCCTCCCAACAAGCATTATTGAAGTTATTCTCAAATTTTCTTCCCGTAAGTTTCATTTCTAGAAGCGTGTCCATTAAAACCCTCTCCGCTCTTGGATTCCATTTGAAATTATCTTTTCTCTGTGACCCTAATGAGATGTGATCATAGGTAATTGTTTTAACTCATAAAAATGGACTACATTCTGCCAATGTTTATGTCATAAAAAAACCATGAAGATTTGATGAATGAAAGTTATCATTCTGATTAGCAACTATAAAATATGCAACCATAACTATACGTTTTCATAAACATATAAACAATACAAAAAATAACTACACATTGACTGTTATAGGACCTCTTGACATCATAAAACAATACAAAAAATAACAACCCTTTACGATCCAAGCCAGTCATGCAAAAAGATATCTTTCTTGCTACCTTTTTCATTGGTCACTTTCTTCTTGGTGCTGCTCATAATCATACCATATTTGCTTAGCTATTGAGTCCCGAAATGCTTGCCAACTTTCTCTATTGGAACTTGGGATTGTTTCTGAGTTTCTGCTCCTTATCAAGGGAGGATCAGCTCTAGATGTTGCAGCCATGGAAATTGTTTCAAGCATTGGGTCTCCAACATTATGCATAACTATGTGGTTGTGGATAACAGTAGAAGCAATGACAATATCTCGCTGAGTGATCAATGAATAACCGTGCGGCATACGTAAAATCGAAAAGCGATTCTTAACAACTCCAAACACTCGTTCTATGGTGGTACGTAATGAGGAGTGTCGCAAATTAAAAAGTTCTCGAGAATTAACTGGCGGACATTCCTCAAACTCTCTCAGATGGTAACGCACACCTCTATAAGGTGTCAAAAATCCGGGCGCATTACCAAAACCAGCATCCACTAAATAAAATTTACCTACACGTGCAAATTAATTAAGTATGACTAAATTAGACTTGACTTAAGTGTACATATACATCTAAAATGTGCATATAATTTGTTGTAAAGTTTCATTACCATCTGGCACTGCCAGCCTATCACTTCTGTTCAATGCGGAGAAAAGCACAGTAGCATCTGCTGCAGATCCTTCCCATCCTGCAAGCACATAGTGAAATAACATGTCAAATCCACATGCCATAAGACAATTTTGCGATAGCTGGCCATGCCTATTTTGATATTTAGCTTGCAACGAAAACGGTACATGAGCGGGCACATGTGTACCATCTATTGCACCTATGCAATCCTATTGATATCACAAACAAGTTATGTATATTAAAAAAATTGCTCTGCTCCTTATTCATACTTAGTTATAAAAAAAGAAAAAACTATTAAATGAACTAACCTTAAAATATGGATAGAATCTAGTATTTGTCCTAATTTGCAATGGAGTTAGGGAATTATCTGGAACTCGAACATAATCTGGATAGACCTTGCAAATTGTATTCAATACTTTATGAAAATATCGACTAACAGTGGCCCCTGAATGGTTGAACCGATTGGCAATGACCCTGTTAGTAACATTATGGGCCAATGTATGGAGAAACATTGCTAACTGCTCATCCATTGTTATTGCTCGTGTGTTTTCAAGCAATCACCATTGCATAAGTGTATCGCGTAATTTCATAAAACAGTCGGGAGTCATACGCAAGTTCTCATGACATTGAGGCCCGTCACTGGATAATATTTCCTTTACCCACTCTTCGCCCGACAAATATGAAACACGACATTGTTTTCTAGGTCGTTCCTCTTCTAAGGATAGCCACACTGCAACCAACTGACAACATGCTACCACGACGGGGACAACAGCAGGTATAAATCATCTTTTGCGTGATTCTGTTGTAATGCAATACTTATGCATAAATACAATAAAGTGATGCAAGAATAAAATAACATTGCAACTATCCAATGATCAAAAACCATTATTTTTTTACCGTGGAATTACTAATATCATATTAAATTCAGATTTGGGAAAGAAATATTACCTTCCATTGAGTGTTAAGCATAAGAATCTCACTAGTAATCACTAAATTTCTGATGCCCAGTCCTGCAATGGGAAAACACAAACATATTTATTTTTCTTTAAAGCATTTTAAGGCCATTTGCCTTTACAGTCTCCACAGAAGGCCTTGTCTTTTAAAATCTAAAACAATAGTGATTTGATGCCTCCCATGTGAAATGGCATGGTAAGATAAGAACATAGAAAAGAGAATAGGTTGGATTCGCCAGCATATTAACTTCAAATTTATCTATAAATTGGGAAAACAAACGCCACATGTCACCCTTATGGGGCCATTAAAAAAAAATCACCACTTTCAGTGGGTCATGAATCCCACAAATATACCCGTCTCCAATATGGGTAAATCAAAAACCAAGGGCAGAACATGTCACCTTTGCCTACACTGTGTTAACTACTTAGTTATAGCATCTATTTCTAAGTTTATGTAAAAGCACAGTTGACATATCACCAAACAACTCTAACTTTATTTTACCATTGAACTTAGTTCTTGGGTTGTTCAATAATATAGAATGTGATTCCATCCTCAAGCAATTGTTAACATAGTTATGCCTTAAACCAATGTGTTTGAATTTCTATTATAGGCCCAAATATTTGCCTTAGCTGTTGCAAATTGTATCACAATAGATAGTAATGGTCTCCAAAAAAACATACATCCGTCAGCAAAATCTTTAGCCATGTTGCCACTTTCCCAGCTAGATTATATCTATAGATAATGTTTCCACTATAGAACAAGATCATAGATGTCTGTTTGTTTCACTTTTCAGAACACCTCTGCCTGTGGAGTTTGATTCATTTGAATACTTTCTCGTTTAAAATAAGAAAGACAAATCACACACACAATAACAAATTCAATCAAATGCAAGCCAACCATAATCAGAAAGAAATGAGTTTCTTGCCCAATAGATAATTACTTGAAATAACCAGGGATTTCTGGAGCTCTTGCTCAATCTCACTGATAATTAATGCTTTGAACGATATGGAGAAATGACACTTGTTAACAACATGACATTTGGTAAAAGAAACTTGGAAAGCATAAATATTATCCCATTTCTTCAAGTTTGTTAACAAAATGAAGATACTGGCTTTTAAATTCTTTATTTCAGTTCCCAGAAGATTGAAGTTTATGGGAAAAGCAGAGAAAATCTGGGGGAAAAGAGTCACGCTATGGATTTTGCTCCATCAAAAGGATCCCCACAACTAAATTGGGAGGGATTTATTTACAGATTTTCTAAACCCCATGGTGCTGGGGTACATTTCTAGCCCTCCATGGTGCCGGAGAGGCCTTGGTATGGCTTTGGATGGCGTTTGTTGGGTTGGGAATGGTATTGTGTTTTTGGTGTGCAGCACCAAATTCCGAAGGCCATAACTTTTCACCTGCCTCATATTGCAAACAACTCAACCGAAACCATGTAGATGTAGATGCCTAATATGATAAAGGAACCAGAAGGAAGGAACCCATATCAATCATTCTCCCAAATCAAAAACCCAAAAGCATGAAAAACACATCTTCTTGAATCAAACCCATTTTCAAAGAAACACCCAAAAAAAAAAAAAAACTAGAAAGAACCCATCTCCAAAATGATACAAGTTTAATCAACCTTTTCCCATAATATGGACCGTCGCTCGACTGATCTTCATTGAGATTGAAGGGCTATTCCACTCTGGATAGTGATTTTTGGAAATGGAGTGGAGCAAGAGAAAAAAAAAACCAGATCTGGTTTCTGTCATCGTTCTCCCATTTTCTCCATATCCGAAGTCGAAACCCTCAAAAAACACCAAAAACAGAAGAGGAAAGAGGGGAAAAAAACCACACCAATCATCTCAAAAAGCTCAGAAGAAGCAGAGACGGATATTTTTTCTCCTTACCGTGGCCGAAAAATCGAAGATCCGTCACAACGGTTGGAGCGCCGGAGAGATCTTTCTAAATTCTTGCAATGGTGGGTTTTTGGAATGACCGATGGTGTGGTGGGTTTTCAGAATCCCTGCTTTTTGGCATTTGTAAATCCTAAAATTTTGAAATGCCAATAATTCTTACAAAGAAAACACTGGATTCCTGACAGGAATTCCTGAATTCCCAAACAACCGGAATTCCTGTCAGGAATTCCACAAAAGAAACGGGGCCTTAGTTAGGATGAATGATTAGGTGGGCCCCACTCAGTGGTGTGTACATATGAACCGTTCATATCGTGAACATTGGATCATTCGCTTGTATATATCACTCAAGCAGGTGGTTACCGAGAGGGAGAGTTTTTGGACCTTATTTATGTCACAGACAAGCTCTATGGGGCCCACTTGGGGGCACCTTTGACCACTGCATATACTTTGGTAATGTTGTCATTGCATGATCAAGCATCATGCTTAATTTTATACTCATTGAATCTTGGGGCATTTGGGCGGAGGTCCCTCAACTGTGGTTTTTATTGCAAATGGTCCATAATATTTTATCGTACTGACGGCGGTCCTCTTGTAAAATAACTCACTGAAAAAGATAAAAACGCCGCCCTTGTACACGTCAGCAAAAGCAGAACTCACACAAATTTATCTGAGTTTTGGCAAAACTCAGATAAAACAAAGATCAATTTGTCAAAACTCAGCAATAATTCAAATGAACTTCTCTCCTTCCAGGTTCTGTCTATGTTTGAGACCAATGAGAGCCTCGCCAGACAAGCTTTTGCAGAAGCTTCCCAGCTCTGTTTCCAAGAGTCAGTGGAACACTCTGAGGGGTTACACTCGTTCTTGAAGAAGAATGATCCAGTGACTCCATTCCTAGCAGAAGTGCATACAAATCTGCAAGGAATTCAAGTGGTTGATAATTTACCAAGGAGAACTGAGTTGGAGCTGTCTTCAAAGCTAAATGGCCCAACAGTGAAGCTTGGTGACAAAATGAAAAATAATGAGGACCATACTGTAGAAAATAAGAGTATCTCCTTAAGAAATTTCTCCATGTATGGAGAAACCATTTGCCTGCATGATATGGGTACTGTTTCAAAGGTACAGGAGAATGACACTCAAGAGGACATAGTTAAAGAAGTGGATGCCGGCATGAGTTGCTTGAATTTGGTGAATGTGGGTCGTCGGATGGCACCACTTCACATAGCTATTTGTTCGAAACTCAGAAAAGTTGTTCAAAACTCATAAAAGTTGTTCAAAACTCAGATAAATTTGTCTGAGTTTTGCCAGAAACTCAGATAAATTTGTCTGCATTTTGCCAGAAACTCAGATAAATTTACCAAAACTCAGATAAATTTATTTGAGTTTTGGCAAATTTATCTGAGTTTTTGTTCAGTTTATCAGAGTTTCTGGAAAAATTTTCTGAGCTCGACGACACCAAAAGTCAGAATACGGAAAATCAAATTCTAATAAAAATCGAAATCCAAAATAAGAACACTTGATGACCATGATCCAATTGAGAAAAAAAGAGAGGGGGAAAACAAACAGAAGAGTGAACTGCTCTCTTTCAAATCAGTTGTAGAGAGAGAGATTTGGATACAAAGAGAAATTTCAAAATCGTTTTCATCTTTGAAGAAATGAAAGAGAGAGAATCGGAAGTCATGGGATGGTGGCGATGAAAGGTGCTCTGCAACGATACTCCATAACCATGGAAAGGAATGGAAAATGAGAGAGAAGAAGAATGAAGGAGTTCTCTGGGACAACAGAGAATAAGAGAGCACTTGGCTTAGAAATGAGGGTTGAAAGGGGCAAATTAGTCATGAAAATATATGACGTGGTGCATTAGGGACCTCTCACCAAAATATTTCCAGCTGTTTGGACTAGAGACATTAGAGAAAAATTTGTTGTCCTTGATGCCTTAGAAGACCGTGCTCAGGGATTGTTGGCTAATTTACCCTTGAATCTTCACTGGGTATAGGATTGAATCAAAAGATTTTACAAATAATATATCAATAAACTTTAAGGCTATGAAATCATGGGCTAGAATAATTTAGTGGCTTAGTGGGTCCCACAAGTTGAACTGCATGTAATCAATATACAGTCTTTCTCTTCTCTACCTCTCGACACCAATTAAAAAATACCCAGCCCACCTGCTCTATCAGTTTCAGCTTTCTCATCCAAAGGGGGGTTGGGATTCTATGACGATTTTCCCTATAGTGACATGAGGGGATCAATCACGGTCCGCCAGTGGGAAAATCGTTATATGACTGGATTCCCAAAAGCGCAGAACTACGATGAAACCTCTACATTGTACTATAGTGTAACACCCTAGTGAATTTGCGGTGGGCCCATCTTCTGGAAATCCAAAACACTCATCACCCCTGCCATGCGTTGTACTAAGATGGCCACCATCGATTTGAGCAAATATCGAATACCTGATAAACTCCCCTTACTTTTCCCTTTTTCCTTGGAAGAGTCCCATGTGTAAAACCCATTGATGAATCTAATGGTTGGCCGATTGAAATTGACCTTGAGGATGTACATACATAGACTATAATGAGTATTAGGGGTGATGAGCGGCTTGTATTTTGAGAAGATGGCCCTCTCCCATGTGCTTCAAAAAGGTGTTGCACCATCCATAATCCCCACTCCAGTTTCTCATGTGTTAAAACAGAGGCAAGTAAGTCCACATTCCAGAGTCCGCGAGGGAGAAAAAGGGAAGGTTATCAGTAGTTCCCATTCAATTTGGAATGAAAATCTCCCAACAATCAAGCGCAGCTAAGATTCTCGACAAATAGAACCCTTTCTTTAGCCTCATCATAAGTTTCTGGAGTCTGAGCCTCACAGGATCTCAATTCTCCTCAACTCATTAGATGATCCAGTTATGAATGGTATTGATTTTTAGGCACACAAAAAGCTCAAACGCCTCAATTTCAATCATGAGGCCCATCAAGAGAGTGTCCCTTGTGTGGCCCCACGCACTACATTATTAACAGGGGTTTGGAAAACCCCCTCTTGTTATAAAAAGCTTCATTATTGATAATTTTACCCTTAAATCGTGGAATATCGTTAGCGGCAATACATGATATCCCAAGGATACAAGATATCGCACAAAATCCACATTTTCTCACCCCATCTCCTTTCTATAATGCATGTTGCCTTCCACCAAAGAGAGAAAAAGATCCACAGTTAAAACCATTTCACTGAGGCTGGACTAAATATTGTAAGAGCTCAAACTCAAGAACAAAAGAAAATAGAGTTTTGAATTTGGGGTAATATGAGTGTTTTGTATTTGAGTTGGTAGGAAAAACTGTACGATATCCGTCTCGGATGATTGTTACATTGCACGGTGGGATATTTTAAAGCCCCGAGCAGGTTTTAAGGATAAAACAATCACTTTTATAGAATCCTTAACGGATAAAATTATCTAAATTTCCAACAAGTGCAGTCATACTATGGAGAGCTACCCTTATACCTGACATTCCCCCATAAGAGGTCAAAGTTAAAAAAAAATAATTCATGCGATATCTTAGGACCGTGTGATATCCCATATATCATATTGTGTGATATCCTAACAACGTGCAATATTGCAAATATTAGCTTGTCCAATACCTAGGAAAGATAAATTAGACTATTATGAGGGGAAGATGGCAGATGAAAGACCAATCCTACGGTCAATATCCCTTTGCAAGAATTTGGAGAATTCATGTCTTGTAGAATTTGAAGGATTTGGAATGCTGGAATTCAAAATGCTGCTTAACTCCTTTATAATTCAGATTTCATATGTTTCATCTTGTAATTTCATACCTAAGAATTCAGTCTAACATGAATTCTAGAAATTCTTTGTTTGATAACTTGGAAGAGTTCTTGTTTTTGGAAGATAATGCAAAGTTAAATGAATCTTTATAACAAAGTGGACCGGTCCTAATTTGTCTTTACTCATTTTGGTAAGAACTCATCCAGGATGTCCATTCCAAGCCCTCATCCAATGGTCCACATCTTCCATATAAAATGCAAAGATAGAAAACAAAAAAAAAAGGGAAAATTTCCGTACGGTCACCAACAGTACTGGAAATCTCTCCCTTGTAACCAAAGACGAAGTTTTTACCAAGACGTTCCCCGTACAGTCCGTACCAGCGCACAGACCATTTTTCCTTTTTTCTTTGCGATATCACAACAAATATTGCGATATCGCAACTTAAGTTGCGATACCGCAATTTTTTTAGTTGCGATATCGCAATTTAAATTGCGATATCACAACTAAAAAACCTCCATTTCATCTCCCTGGTCGACTATTCCTCTCTTTTACTGCGGGAAAAACCCCCTTTTTCATCTCCATGGTCAACTATTCCCCATTTTCACTGCGGTAACTCTCTCCCTCAGCCAAATTTGACCTCCTTCTCCCTCGCCAACCTATTTGCAAATACGCAAGGTCACCAACGTCGACGAAGCATCATCGGATTGCTACTGGTTCTTACAGGTTTTGGCCACCATTGCTTCACAAGCAGGTTCTTAAAATGCAATGCATGCAACCTAATTATTCATACTGAAATATTTATGTGTGTACTGATTTTGAATCGATAACCCTCTTCTGTTTGCAAAGGTTTCTGTAAACTATAATTTAAACATATATTGCTCTTAGTTTGTATAGTTTAATTTGTGCAATAGTTTATCAGTTCGACTACAATATTTTAGATACAAACAACCATTGTGCCATGGCCCTTATTGATTCAAATATTATAGACTAAACACGAATTCTATTAACACAGTCTTTTCTTATTTAAAGGAATTCATGGACTCGTCAAATCCCCATTTCCATGCATGTTTCAATTATTTTCCATTAATTGGATGCTTGGTTGATCCTACCCAAACTCTAAAACAAAATGCAAAACTGAAAGAAAGCAAACTGGAATCTGTTAGGGTTAACACCCTTCTTTCCTATTTGTTCTCATCGATGAAATTTTCATAGATCATAAAGAACGCCCAATGGAAATTAAAATTTTAAAATAGTCCATTAGATTGACTAAACAATGTATTTTGGGCTGTCTTGATTCCTAAACAATTCATAACATTCACACATAGGTTAGAATCCCATGAGTTTGATCATAGGCATTCATATACTCTAGCGACCATTATAATTGGGCCTTTATCAACAAATGATGTTGTCCATTGAATGAATGGACAGGACAACAAGTCCATGTAGATCTACACTATTATTAATAATATTTTGTAATTCCCTTTTCACTTTGTGATTTTGTATGTGTATATATATTGATTGTTTGATTTATTTCTTATTCAGTGTCAAATTATTGTTAGATTTGTTAGATATCGCGATCACTGAGAGGGGGGGGGGTGAATCAGTGATTTCTTAAAAACAGGTCCAAACTAACAACAAAAGCAAATCAAATCACACAATGACACCAAATTTAACGTGGTTCATCGAAAGGCTACGTCCACGGTTCAAAGACTGTCCGAACACCAATCCGGGACAGATCTGAATCTTATTTAGTCGCAACAACGACAAAGAGCACCAACCCTTAGTTTCAGATAGCACCAACTATCTAGGAAGCACCTACTCCCTTGAGTTTCAGATAGCACCAACTATCTAGGAAGCACCGACTCCCTTTACAATTTATCTGCACCAACAGATAGGATCACCAAACCCCAGACACCAAGCACCAACTTGATGTTCTACAGAACAAGAATAGAAAGCTTTTTCTATAGACCTTCCCCTCTACAATCTCTCTATCTCAATCCCTTACAAATTGAAATTAAAGCATAAACAGAGAGACACTTATCTTATGGACGAAATACCATCTTCAAGAGCACATCCTCGTCCACACTTGCTGTAGAAAGATGCAGCACAACAGCACACAGCAACAGCTTCTTCTTTCTCTCAAGAACTCTCTCAATTTTCTCTCTAAAACTCTTCTCTGTTCTTGTGTATTTATGAACGACCCTACATGCCTTTTTATAGGTTATGTTAACCCTTAATTGTATTCAAAACAGGCTACAATTCGTTTAGAAAGAGTCCCAAACAAATTAGATAAGAGTGCTGAATTTTCGTGCAAGACTTCTGTTTCTGCGCAACTCTGATCCCGTGCTCGGTCGACATCCCTTGCTTGCTCGGTCGACATCATACACTGTCTGGAATCAGACAACTATCGAGCTTGGTCGACATCCTGGGGTCTCGGTCGACCGAAGACACAACTGTGTCACGAAAATAACTGGGAGCTACCTGAATCTATTTCTGCAGGTTTCTCTTTGCTCGGTCGACCGCATGGGGTGCTCGGTCGACCGAAGACTCTGCTTCAGGAATTTTGAATTCCTGACTGTTTGAACTCTGATTCTTCTTTTCAGCTCTATCAACACCAGCCTTTTAACATCACGTTTGTGACAATGTGTTGACAAGAATTCCAACTCAAAACAATACTTTGAGATATTAATTCCTTCAATTCTTCAAAGACTACTCATGTCATCTCAAATTCCAACAATCTCCCCCTTTGGAATTGTTGGCAACACTATTGGAACTTCAAACACTCACTAAATTCTGAAATAACAACCATGCACTGTCAACTATGTCCCCCTAGCTTTCATAGCATAACATCTCTCCTTGCTATCATAGCATAACATCTCTCCCCCTTTGACAACAAGTCCAAAGGGACCAAAACCGAGGAGCGAATAGGATATTCAATGAATGCATTGCTCCCCTTTCAAGCACAACTCCTACGGTTTAGGAGAGTGAGTAACTCCTAACTTTTTCCGGAGATACTCGAAGACCTCCTTGGCAGAGGTTTCGTGAAAATATCAGCCACTTGCTCAGTTGTTGGAACATATTCCAACTTGACCTCTCCATCAGCAACTTTATCTTTAAGAAAATGATAACGAATTGCTACATGCTTTGTTCTAGAATGTTGAACAGGATTCTTGGAGATGTGAATTGCACTTGTGTTGTCACATAGGATCGGCGTAGGATCTGTTGTAGGAACTCCTAGATCAGAGAGCATTTGCCGCATCCATAACACTTGCGTACAACAAGTTGCCGCTGCAATATATTCCGCTTCCGCTGTCGAAAGGGATACTGAGTCTTGCTTCTTACTATGCCAAGCAACTAATCTTTCTCCAAGATAAAATGCGCTGCCGCTTGTACTTTTGCGATCATCTACGCATCCAGCCCAATCGGCATCAGAATATGCAACAAGAGTGAAGGGATTTGCCTTTGGGATACCAGATACCAAGCTCCATAGTACCTTTCAGATATCGAAAGATTCTTTTCACTGCTGTAAGGTGCGTTTCAGTTGGTGCTGCTTGAAAACGTGCAACCATACATACTGCTTGTAGAAGATCTGGTCTTGTAGCAGTCAAGTAGAGCAAGCTTCCTATCAAAAGCGATAGGTGGTATGATCAACGGACGAGGCCTTATCATCTTTGCTAAGCTTCGTGTTCGTTGACATTGGTGTGCCTCACTGGCTTGCTGTCTTCCATATTGAACCGTTTCAGCATTTCCTTAATGTACTTCATTTGTGATATGAAGATGCCATGTTTCAGCTGCTGCACTTGTAAACCAAGGAAGAACTTTAGTTCTCCAGCATTGACATCTCAAATTCTTTCTTCATCTCTTCAGCGAAATTCCTGCACATCTCCTCATCATTGCCACCAAAGATAATGTCATCAACATAAACAATGACAACCAGCTGTTTGCTTAAGTCAGTTTTGACATACAGATTGCTATCAACCATTCCTTTTTCCAAAACCGATCTTGCGGAGATAGAGATCCAGCCTTGCATACCATGCCCTTGGCGCTTGTTTCAGTCCATAAAGAGCCTTTTTCAACTTGCACACTTGATCTGCATTTTTGCTGATGAGGAAAACCATCAGGTTGCTCAATGTAGACCTCTTCTTCAAGTAATCCATTCAAGAAGGCTGACTTTACATCCATCTGAAATACCTTGAAGGTTTTGTATGCTGCCAATGCAAGAAACATACGAATAGCTTCCAGACGAGCCACCGGTGCAAATGTCTCTTCAAAATCTATGCCTTCAACTTGAGCATAGCCTTTACAAACCAACCTTGCTTGTTTCTAATGACTTGACCATCTTCATTCAGCTTATTCCGAAAGACCCATTTAGTACCAATAACATTCTTATCAGTAGGTCTAGGAACAAGTTCCCATGTGGAGTTCTTCTTAATTTGCTCCAACTCCTCATGCATAGATTTCAACCAACTTTCATCGAGACTGGCTTCAGCCACAGTCTTGGGTTCAATGGTGGACACAAGTGAGTAATTGCTAACTACACTTTGTCTAGTTTGAAAGCCTGCCTTAGGATCTCCAATGATTTAATCCTTAGGGTGTTGCTCTACCCAAGTGCTGTGCTTCTTAGGTGTAGTATCTTCTGAGTCATCCTTTGATTTCTCAGAATCATTAGATTCAGCCATCTCATCATCAATCTCACTCGAGTCCTCATAAACTGGACTGTCATTATGAGTTGCATTCTTTGGTTTAATATTCTCATCTATTCTCACATCAGCACTTTCTATGATTTTTCTGGTTCTTTTGTTAAGACACCTATATGCCTTGCTAGTAGAGGAGTAACCCAGAAATATACCTTCGTCAGCTCTTTCTTCAAATTTGCCCGGATTTTGTTCGAGCCGCTTGATGTAACACTTGCTGGCCGAAGACTCTGAAGTGCTTGACTGTTGCTTTTCTTCCAAACCATAGCTCATAGGGAGTTTTGACTTCATGTGGCCTGATCAAGCATCGATTTTGAATGTATACAGCCGTATGAATTGCCTCTTTCCAATACTTGGTCAGCCATCTTGCTTTCACTTAGCATCGTACGAGCCATCTCTTGTACGGTGCGATTCTTTCGTTCCACAACTCCATTTTGCTGTGGAGTTCTAGGGGCTGAGTACTGTCTTTGAATGCCATGATGCTCACAATATTTAGTGAACTCTTCAGATGTGAACTCTCCTCCACGATCAGACCTTAAAATCTTGATACGTTTTTCCAATTGATTTTCAACCTGTGCTTTAAACACTTTAAAACGATCAAGTGCTTGATGCTTATGCTTAAGAAACAATACCCATGTCATACGAGTATAATCATCAATGCATAACATGAAATACTTATCTCCATTGGTGCTTTGAGTTCGCATCGGTCCACAGAGATCAGTGTGCACTAGCTCAAGAGGTTTCTTGGAATGATGCTCCTTTGACTTGAACATAACCCTCGTTTGCTTTCCCTTTTGGCAAGAGTCGCAAATGGGATTGGAAGGCTTTTCAACTGTAGACATGCCTCTTACAGCCTTTGAATTGCAAATCTTTGACATGTTATCAAAGCTTAGATGCCCAAGGCGTTTGTGCCACAAACCAACTTTCCTCTGTCCGACTCATCAAGCAGGTCTTTTCAGCTCCATCTGACCAATGTATAGAGATTTCCAGCAGTTCTTGATCCATGTTGCCACTGTTTGCCGTTGCTACTCTTCTTGATGGCAAACCCATTCTTTGTGAAGATAACTTCGTGACCCTTGTCACAGATCTGGCTCACACTAAGCAGGTTGTGTCTCAATCCAGACACAAATAAGACTTCTTCGATCTGATCTTGTTTGCCATAAGCTGAATAACACCTTTTCCGCAGATTTTGGCACCATCATTGTTGCCAAACTTCACTGAACCGCCTTCATAGTGCTGTAATTTGATGAATTTCTCTTTATCACCAGTCATATGGCTTAACAACCACTATCAAGACCCATGGTGCTGCCTTCTTTTGTGCATGAATGCCGTTTGCACAATGAGAGATTCTTTGGGATTTCTGCACCTTGCTTTTGCTCTCCAAGCCTTGACTAACTTGGGTTTCTTTTCAACCTGAAATTTGTTAGCAATATGCAACCTACAATCCCTAGCCAGTGTCCATAATTATAGCACTTATGGCACTCAATTTGTGGCTACTAAGATTGAAAAAGGGTTCCTAGTCACAAGTGAGCTGTATTTCACATAGAATTTGCAATAGTCTCTTTTATGTCCAAAACATATTACAATGAAACAATAACCATAGAATTTGTATCTTCTTTGTGGCTGGTTAGTCTTCATTACCTTTCTAACAGGAATGGACTCCTTTCTAGGTTGAGTGGGCTTCATAGAGTTAGAAGGTGCAGTGACTTGCTTCACAAACTCTTTCTTTTCAGGAGGTGCAATTCTTAGAGGATTCACCTTTCTCAAATCCTAGACCAAATCTGAAGTGGGCAGGTCTTTGAACTTTCAGTAGTTCATCGAGTTTCATAGTCCCTTCGATCGCTTGGAGCGCTTGAGTTTTTTTGCTATTTTTCCAAATTTTCAGCCTTTGCTCTAGCGATCTCAGTTTCAAGTTTCATAGCCTCTTCCTTTTTATACTTATTTGGTTTTCAAGGACTTTCTACCATTCTTTTATATTCTTCTACTTGAGTTTTCAAAGCAATAATAGAACTTTCAGATTCATGGAGAAGTTTCAGATCTTTCTTACTTGATTTGCGTTCCATGCTAAGCTCCTCAAGTGCGGCTATGAGTTCCTCTTCAAGATTGACTTCAGCCTCCTCATCCTCTTCCGGATCTAGCTCTTCTTCTTCTTCAACAGTGACCATGAAGAGAGCTTCGGTTGATCATCATCGTCTGAAGTTTCAGACGTGCTGTCATCTTGTTGACAATAGAAAGTTTTTAGCTTTGCCCCTTTTTCTGAAATTTCTCTTTCCTTTACTCTTTTCAGCATAAGAGTCATTATCATTGTCTTCTTTTAGCGGACACTTCGCAGCAAAGTGACCAACACCTCCACAATTGAAGCATTTAAAGGGTTAGCTTCCCTTTGTACTTGCCATTGCTTCCTTTCTTTAACTTTCTAACAAATTGAGCCTCAAGCTCATCATCATCAGTATCAGAATCATGACTAGCAGTCTCTTTGCCTTTTGTCTGAACTTTGAAGGCCGCTTCTTTATCAGATGAAGACGTCTTTTCCTATGCGCATCTCATAGGCAGTTAGAGAACCATGTAATTCATCCATGGAAAATGCATTCAGATCTTTGGCTTCTTCGATGGCTGAGACTTTTGAATCAAACCGGGGAAGAAGAGATCTTAGAACCTTTTTTGACGATTACCGGCTCGTTAATCTCCTCCCCTAGTCCACGAATGTCATTCGTGACTTCATTCACTCGTTGCATATACGATTCAACATTCTCGCTTTCTCCATGCGAAGAGACTCGAATTGAGAGCGATGAGTTTGCAATTTGGCTTCTTTAATCTTCTCATCACCTTCATGTATGCTTTGCAACTTGTCCCAAATTTCCTTGGCTGTTTTGCATGCAATTACTTGACAAGCTCGCTGTCCACAAGCCACTAAAGAGTGCATTCTGCGCCTTGGAGTCGTTGTCTGCCAACTTCTTCGATGCAGTATCATTGGGTACGGTGCAGCATTGTACCGGCTCTGACAGCCTCCCAAACATCATAGCCAAGAGATTTGATTGAAGGCTTGCATCCTAATCTTCCAAAAAGAGTAATTAGAACCATCAAACAGAGGTGCTTTCATATTCCCTGTATTGACTGCCATGTGATTTGACAAGAGATCACCCTTAGCGTATTAAACTGATCAAAGGAGCCTCGCTCTGATACCAATTGTTAGATATCGCGATCACTGAGGAGGGGGGGGGGTGAATCAGTGATTCTTAAAAACAGGTCCAAACTAATACAACAAAAGCAAATCAATCACACAAGACACCAAATTTAACGTTGGTTCACCGAAAGGCTACCGTCCACGGTTCAAAGGACATCCGAACACCAATCCGGGACAGATCTGAATCTATTTAGTCGCAACAACGACAAAGAGCACCAACCCTTAGTTTCAGATAGCACCAACTATCTAGGAATCACCAACTCCCTTGAGTTTCAGATAGCACCAACTATCTAGGAAGCACCGACTCCCTTTTACAATTTATCTGCACCAACAGATAGGATCACCAAACCCCAGACACCAAGCACCAACTTGATGTTCTACAGAACAAGAATAGAAAACCTTTTTCTATAGACCTTCCCCTCTACAATCTCTCTCTCTAATCCCTTACAAATTGAAATTAAAAGCATAAACAGAGAGACACTTATCTTATGGACGAAATACCATCTTCAAGAGCACATCCTCGCCACACTTGCTGTAGAAGATGCAGCACAACAGCACACAGCAACAGCTTTCTTCTTTCTCTCAAGAACTTCTCTCAATTTTCTCTCTAAAAACTCTTCCTCTGTTCTTGTATTTATGAACGACCATACATGCCTTTTATAGGTTATGTTAACCCTAATTGTATTCAAAACAGGCCTACAATTCGTTTAGAAAGAGTCCCAAACAAATTAGATTAAGAGTGCTGAATTTTCGTTGCAAGACTTCTGTTTCTGCGCAACTCTGATCCCGTGCTCGGTCGACATCCTTGCTTGCTCGGTCGACATCATACCACTGTCTGGAATCAGACAACTATCGAGCTTGGTCGACATCCTGGGGTCTCGGTCGACCGAAGACACACTGTGTCACGAAAATAACTGGGAGCTACCTGAATCTGTTTCTGCAGGTTTCTCTTTGCTCGGTCGACCGCATGGGGTGCTCGGCGACCGAAGACTCTGCTTCAGGAATTCTGAATTCCTGACTGTTTGAACTCTGATTCTTCTTTTCAGCTCTATCAACACCAGCCTTTTAACAACACGTTTTGTGACAATGTGTTTGACAAGATTCCAACTCAAAACAATACTTTGAGATATTAATTCCTTCAATTCTTCAAAGACTACTCATGTCATCTCAAATTCCAACAAGATTAATATATTATTCCTTATTCACTTGTTGGAAATATATCAGAAAAACAATGATGGGAATAGAAAGAAGAAACAACATCATTAGCAGGATATGAGAGACAAAAATAAGGATTCAAACAAAACAAGTTTTTGTGATATCAGCGATTCCATTCACATAATTATAAATTTTAATTAATTCATTGAATATATTTGTTTCTATAGATCAGACCCAAAAAAGTGCTTGAAGGCTAAGGGCCAAAAATATACCAAAATCCAAGCTTCTTTGAAACTATGTTTTAAAACATGGCTCCGATACAAAGCTTCCCATAAAGATGTGATGGAAATAAATACACCATGCCTTAGTTTCGAACTTCCATATATATCATTTAATTATCATTTCACCATTTACCACATGCTCAATCATAATTACAAGGATCGTAAATAGATTATGATCCACATCAGGAATTAGTAGGATGGGGTTTTATGGTATATATATACTTTTGCTAAATGTGGAGAATTAGAACGAATGAGACGTAAATAAATTTGCGAGAATATCTAGGGTAGAATTGATTAAGATAATGGCATTTATTTAATTTTTTGAGATGGATAATAAATTGTTATTGGTTGTTAATGTTATAGAAATGTGTAGCTTAGGATTTTAACTCTTTTAATTTTCCATGTATGCTAGAGTAGTTTTTATTTTATATTCAACAACCTTCCACCATAAGTAATTCCAAAACATTCATCTTATTTACTAAAGAAATACTTATTTTGATATTATTTTCACACTTAAATCCTCATGGATTATATGGATGTTTGTGAGTAACTTCATTTCAAAAGTACATCTTATTATTTGAAATCCGTGTTCTTCTTGGTTAGGATAGGAATATTGAGATATGTATATATATGCTATTTTACTGGTATATTAGACATAAGCAATCTACTTCCGGTCTACGATGGTGGTGTGTAGAAGGTAATTATAGGTGATGTCCATATTACTTTCAATCAACCAACTCAGAAAGATAAACGAAGAAATGGTTGGGAGCTTCATAATGAGCTTATAAATATGCAATATCAGTATCATAATGGCCGAAGCTTCACGTTCATAACCATAAGAGGTGATGATGATCTCCATCGGATGTTCAGATTATTCCAAAATGGAAGTCAAGCTATATTTATGTATTTGCATACAAACAATGAAGCAGGTGCAAGTCGACAACCATCACACCTAAGGTCTACAGACGCTCGGCCTAGCAGCCAGCGTGAGAATAGACCGTCATTCAATTTGAACAGGTGCCACCACATACCTTCATAACAAATGTAGTAACTGCTGATTTGTTTAATATCTTCTTTTAATCATGTTACAAAGTTGTTTTATGACATGGTGATTCACGTAGGGGGAATTCGATGACATATACAAATACCATAAATTTGTCCAACGGTGAAAAAGATACAGATGGACCTTCAACAAGAGAGGATGTTTACAGGTTCGGTTCGCTACACATCTGATTTGATAATACTATTAAATTCATGTATGACTGACTGTTTGCTAATTGCCATGCAGGTGTGACATGTCATTTTCTCCTATTCGAATCCAGTTTGACCTGAACACGCCTGCTGTACCTTATGATAACCCATTTGTGGAGGCCATGCTTGAAGATCTAATAGCTCCCACTAATCTTGCAGAGATGAAGATGGAAAATTCTCTAATATAAGGGAAGAATTTGTCATGGATTGGATGGAAAGATGCAGTAACCAAAACTCCTGGATTTGATGGAGGGTGCAATGTAGTGGAGAAGCGCGCTGAAAATGATGAAGATGAATTTGATATTGATGTTGACCCTAGAGAATATGCATTGCAAACTGCCATAAGACCTAGAAGACCATAGCATGCACAAGAAGGATTGGGTTATGCATCAAAGGTTGTGGGAGTAAAAGACGTTATTGACACTTTAGTTCCTGATGATGACCATATTGGCATGGATCACCAAGAGGCATCTTTTCGTGAAATGTGGAATGGAAGACGGTTTCAGACTCGTGAATCATTTAGGACCGCATTGAGAAAATTTGCAATGTACAACAATTTTGAGCTTCATTGGGTGAAGAGGTCTTCGACAGAATTAAGTGCAAGGTGTAGTGATCATCAATGTCCTTGGCGCATCCATGTAACTATCCTGCAGTCCGGCCCTGAGTTTATTGTGCAAACTTATTCAAGAAAACATACTTGTTCGAAGCCAATGATGGGGCTCGCACATTCTCAGGCCACATCGGCCTTGATTGCTGAATGGATAAAAGAACGGCTGCGTCTCCATCCAAGTTACACTCCAAAAGAAATTGTGACAGACTTTCAATTAGAGTTTGGGCGTCCAAATCAGCTACAGGAAAGCTTGGCTAGCAAAAGAGATAGCATTTCTTGATATACGTGGTTCTTATGAAGATTCATACAAAATCTTGCCTAGTTATATATTGCATAGAACTGAAAAGGACAAATCCAAGA